>QXEO01000546.1:18301531-18908130 GCA_007115705.1 Dactylis glomerata
AGCATAGCAACTCAACATAAGAGACCACAATGTCAAATTTTTAAGAATAGGAAAAAGTAAAGTGTGCCTTCCGGTTCATGAGAGCTTTACTGACCAATTTTCGCATAACACTGGTAAGAGTTTAATTTGAAGAGAAAATAAAAGCAAGTCAAATTTACTTGGAATAGCAAATTGCTAGTAGGTATGTATGGTGGACACTTTGGAAAACTGGTTTTTAGGAGTTGGATGCATGAGTAGAACTCATACTCAGTACAAGGCGAGGGCTAGCAAAAGACTGGGAGCGACCAACTAAGAGAGCAATAATGGCCATAATCATGCAAAGCGACAAAGCGACATTTAAAGAAGCATAAGATGTCATAAAAAGTCAAAAAATAAATGATCATAGAGGCTATTGGCGACTTTGTATGAGTCTAACATGTGTGAGCATGCGCCAAGTCAACCCAAATAAAGCATCAAGGAGAAAACCAAAATAATGCTTCCAAATAATTAAAAACAGCGCATGATTTTTTCAAAGGCTCATTAAGCAATCTCAGTTATTTGAGACAAGTCATGCTACAGCAAAACCACTAAGCATACTATCAAAAAGACATCAAGCATGACATAAAAAAGCCTAAGCCGTAGTCTACACAAGCTCCTTCTTGTACCACTTTTTTGCATAAAGCTTTTTCTCTTTTCCAACACCATTCAAACTTTTTATAAACACCTCTTTTGATGAAAACCAATAAAGATCAGAGGCAAAAATACACCTTGATGAATAAATATAAGAAGATCTGAATGCAAATCAAGGCAGAAATGAAAACCAAAAGCAGTAGGAGAAAAAGAAGAACACTCGGTTTTTGATAAGAGTGAAAACTGGAGCGTTCTTGGCAAATGAAAAGCAAGGCAACTTCTCCAAAATAAATTTGTTGGGGTCTAACCATTTATTGCAGCAAACAAACTAAACTAATAAAGAAAACTAAAACAACTGACGCTCCAAGAAAAACACATAGTGCATGAAGCAATAAAAATATAGTGTCTTGAAAGGTGACCTGATTTTTGCCGATGAAGAACGGGTGCCTTAGGGGCATCCCCAAGCTTTGACGCTTGTACTTCTTGGATATTTCTTGGGGTGATGCATGGGTATCCCCAAGCTTGAGCTTTTGTCCATTCTTCAACTCATCTCATCATTCTCCAATCCCTACACTTGAAAACTTCCTTCATACAAAACTAAACACATATCTATTAGCAACATTAGTGTAGCATAACATATAATCAACCTCTTTTTGCTTCAGGTTTCAACCTAAAACCACCACATATATAGCATATACTACTTTAGCAACTTCCCAAAAGTTCCGTGATCAAAAGAACTCAAAAGAAAGCGATAAAGCGGCAAACACAAATATTGGCAGAAATCTGTCAAAACAGAACAGCTGACAAAGGCCGAATTTTTGAGGGGTTTTCTGTTGCTCAAATCAAAAAGTGTTAAACTAATGAAAGTTTGGATATAACCTGGGGCATATGCACAAGAAATCGCAGGTCCGAAAGATATACAGAGAATTTATACGAATTTTTACGGTGCAGCAATGAAAACAGTTTTAGGACAGCAACATCCCCAAATCTTACCTCACTCAAATTAGAGGCTTCTCTTGGCACAACAATGAAATAAAAAGGATAAAGAGCGGTCATTACAATAGTAATGACTTCCAAGACTTAAATAAAAGAAAAAGTACTGAAAATAAAACATTGGGTTATCTCCCAAGAGTGCTTTTCTTTAACGCCTTTGAGCTAGGCTCAGTAATTTGAGAAGATGCTCACATAAGAAATATGAATGGAAGCCTAAAAAGAGCATCCATGAAAAAATATAAAACACATTTAAGTCTAACCCACTTCCTATGCATAGGAATCTTGTAAAAAAATAAATCAAAGAAGCACATAGTCACAAGTATGGGTAGATAAAACAAGAGCAACTTTGGAACTTTCAATATAAAGAGAGGTGTTTTAGTAACATGAGAATTCCAACAACCATATTTTCCTCTCTCATAATAATTTTCAGTAGCATCATGAACAAACTCAACAATATAAATATCAGACTCATCCTCCTTTGTTAAGCATGGTGGGCTATCAAATAAGGTATTAGTTAAAGAGTTACTCTTATTGGAAGGTAGACATGGGTAGCTCCATTCTTCCTCCTCTTGATCATCACTCTCCTCCTCTTTTTCATCCAATGAGCTTCCAGTTTCAGCAATTTCTTCTTCCATAGGCTCCTTCAAGGCATTAGTCTCTTCTGTTGGAGAGCATCTTTTAAGATATTTAAGAATATAGCCATTTTCTTCCTTGTAATTATCAAAGCAAAATGTAAGTATATCATAAACCTCATATTTATAAGGTGCATCATCAGTATTTTCAAGCAAAGAAGCAAGTTCGAATGCACCCTTCCAAGCAATAAATTTTTCAATTTGTTCCACATCATAAAAGTCATAATTTCCATTAATATAAGAAGATATGGTAACATCATCATTATACTCACATTGAAAAGGGAGGTGTTTATACCTCCTACAGCAACAAGATCTATCAAATCAATAAGTAACATTATAAGTAGAGCACACGTTTCTAGCAATGATATACAATCTATTGATTTGTTCCCATAAGTGTTTTCCTTTTTGTGACAAGCGGTGTTCCTCATAATAATTTTGCTGCTCTTCCGTGAACCCACCTTGCCAAAAAGATTTAGTTTCAAAGAAACCAACCATTGATAGAAAGCATGATAAAGCAAGACAATAGCAGACCAACAAAAATAACAACTATAGTAGGAACTATTTTTTGGGTTTTTGATAACGGCGCCACTTCCTCCTCGGCAACGGCGCCAGAAAATATGCTTGATGCGTGGTAAATAACCAGCACGTTGGGAACCCCAAGAGGAAGGTGTGATGAATATAGTAGCAGATTTTTCCTCAGTTAAGAAACCAAGGTTTATCGTTCTTGGAGAGGAGAGACAAACGACTGAAGGTGATGCGGACTGGCTTAATAGCACTCCAACAAGGGCGCCGTTTAACGATACTTGTTGACTCGTCTTCGGCCAGTAGCAACGCGGAACCTGCACACACACAACCAAATACTTTGTTCCCAACTTACGATGAGGTTGTCAATCTCACCGGTTTGCTTGAAACAAAGGGTATGAGCGTATCCAGTGGAAAACAGTGAAAGTATGCGAGTAAAGTAAACAGTGCGAGTAAAGTAAACAGGTGATAGCAATATGATGGAAATAGGACCAGGGTCCACAGTTCACTAGCGGTGTCTCTCCATAAGATAAAATAACACAAGCTGGGTAAACAAATTACAGTTGGGCAATTGATAGAATAAAGATAAACGTGATATGTTAAGAAGATCACTATGTGATTTACTCTGGGCATTACAACAAAGGGATTTCTATTTTTGTGCCCCTGGTTTGTTAGTTGTACTCAGTTTTCCCCAGCTCGTTAGTTTTTCCTTAGTTTTCCCCAAGCCGTTGTCTGAAACCGTCACCAGTGCTGGAACGGCCGGTTGCCCGACGGTTGAACACCTTTGACCGTTAACTGCTGACTAGTGGGGCCACGTAGAGCCCGCAAAGACACGTCAGACTATCCATCTTTGTTTGACCGTAAGCATCGCCGTATCCCTAACCAAAACGCGGACGAGTGGGGCTTCGGTATATCGAATGACAAGTGGGGCCATGACGCTGATACAAGGGGCAATACACGGGTAGGATTAGATTTTTAAACGGAGCTCTACAGCGATGGCACGGAGGAGGTGGCCTGCGGGGTGCCGAAATGAGATCGACGTCCACAAAGAACTACATGAGGCGAGACCAGACGCATTAGATAGATATGAACTAGACGCATTTAACCATGCAAAGAAGAGAAGAAATGGTTGAGGACATCGACGATGACCTCAACACTTTGACTGACGGTGTCGGACACGAACGCGAGCAATGTAGAGAAAACTAGTGTCTCTCCTTTCTGGCGTGTATAAATAGGTGCTAGGGGAGTGTGGTGGCGATGGGAAAGACCTCGCGGTGGTCTATGGCGTCCAGCATAGCGGGGCGGCGTGGCCGTGCCCACAGCGGCGTGCATGTTCGGCATTGGCATCAGCATGTACGTTCGTCATTGGCCTCGGCGGTATCTCTGGTGTGTCAGTGATCGAATGAGGGGACGGGATTGAGGGTGCATCCCGACGGTGACCTAGCAGTGGCGGCGAGCATGCATACCCGTTCTGACCATGTCGATATCGGCATCGGCATCGTTTGGAGGCTGTGGTGCTCGAATCATAGTGGAAATTGCGATTCCCTATTATTTTTACATGCATAATATATAGAAAATAGCTAGATCTATAAATCGATGCATATGAAGCTACATATATATTCTTGGTCATAATCCCCTTAGATGCATGGCTTCACGTCATCGTCGCTTTCATCGTCAGTATCTTCATCGTCCGTGTAGTAGTACTTCCTGCACGTTGTTCCGTCGAACACCTTCACTGTGAGCACATAATCGCCTTCATATTTGAAGTGTAGGAAGTAGCCGAAATCCACACCATGCGCGATAGCGAAATTCTCCCAGCCCTTGTCGAGGTACATCCGGCCTTGTCCGTCAAATAGGACCTCCATGGTCCAGAGACGAGGACCGCAGTCAGCTGCTCGCAGATACACCTTTGCGGGCTCCTGGCCGTCAAGATAGTCCGCAAACTTTTGTGGGAGTGCCTGCAAAGAGATCGAGCGCCGATCGTTTGAAATTAAAGGTTTTTTAGAACATGCACATAATTAATCACATGCATCATATACGTGGAAGCCATGACAATGGATCAAGTGTATGTGAACGAAGAAGAGAGAGGCAGAAACGAAGAAGAGAGAGGCAGAACCTATTGACATGAGGGATGGCTGTTGTGGGGGTTTATAAGGGAGAGATGACCGTTGTGGGGTTTACACCATAAATTAAAGTAGAGATGACCGTTGTGGGGTTTACACAATAAATTAAGGAGGAGATGACCGTTGTTGGGGTGGTTTATATCTCAACAAAAAAGTAATGCCTAAAAGAAATGGAAATTCATGAAAGTTCATCATTTTACCATGAAAAGTAAAGCCTACAAGAAATGGAAATTTGTGATAGTTTATCATTTCAGCGTGAAAAGTAATGCCTACAAGAAATGGAAATTCGTGATAGTTTATCATTTTATCGTGAAAAGTAATGCATAAAAGAAATGGAAATTCGTAATAGTTCATCATTTTACCATGAAAAGTAAAGCCTACAAGAAATGGAAATTCGTGATAGTTTATCATTTCAACGTGAAAAGTAAAGCCTATAAGAAATGGAAATTTGTGATAGTTTATCATTTTACCGTGAAAAGTAATGCCTACAAGAAATTCGTGATTACCCAACTTGTTGAATCCGGTGGCAAACTCGTCATTTAGCATACATAGAGGGGTAGTAGTTTGCCACCGACAGATAGAGAGAGGGTGGCACGATCTTGCCCGTTGGATCATAGGATCGACGGTAGGTGGGCACGATCCGTGTGACAACAGCTCGACCAATCAGGCCAAGTTTGGGCTTCTGTGAGAAGGGAGAGGGTAAAACTGAGTAGTATCAAGGATACAAGGGCAAGTAAATAGTAAACAGGCTAAAGAATTCAAATAAGAGATTTAGAAAAAGAAAAACACATGTTTTGTACAATGAAACCCAGGTTGGCCTACCTCAAAGTATTAGCAATTCAAATATACATGAGTGTAAAAATTATGACTTCATTCAGACAAACTATGTTTTGGGTATAGATGTTTTTAGAAGGGTTTGAGTGGAAAGCCATGAACCTTCATAGCTACTAGTGATTTCAGAAGTGACCATTTGTGTGAAAACTTGATTTATATATGATTGTTATGATTTCCTACGTGGCAAGTCGCGTAACAAGACTCCATGAGTAGGAGGCACTATGATTTTATTTTTTTGAATTTTTTTGCGCATGAAATGACTCAATTAGATGGCTTAATCCCATCTGTTGACTCTCTGTTGACCAGCCACTTGAGGGTAAAACTGAGTATATTGCACTAGGCAGTATTAGTACTCGAGGGGAAAACTGAGTACAGATATTTTTCCAGTGTAAGATTCAAGGGTAGAACTGAGTACACGTAACGGTGCTGACGTGCAGTCCCACGGACGCGTGTCGCGGTGAGCAGTGGTTAGCTGCGCGGTGCGCGTGTTGAGACCAAAACGTCAACTGCTGAGATGAACCGTCACTTTGCCAGTACAGAGCCCCTCTCCCTCCCTCTGCACACAGTCTCATCATAACTCACGCACGCAACCACGCCTCTCACATCCCAAGCCGCCCTACGCGCGCTCCCCTACCGGCGATGGAGAAGAAGAATGCGCCGGCGGCCGTCGCCCCCGAGCCCATCGCCTCCGAGCCCGTCGCATCCGAGCCCATCGCATCCGAGGGCGGCGCATCCAAGCACGGCGCCTCTGTGAACTGGGCCTCTCTTAAGGGTGACGGACCACTTCACAAGATCGGTGACTGCTTACTGGCGAACGAGGAGTACGTGGACACCTACGCTGCTTTGAGGCAAGTTTGTACAAATTGGCGCTCAGATCTACCTGAGCCCGACGTGCACCTGCACGAATGGATCATGGTAGAACACGCCCTTCCACGCGCCGCTGAGTTCTCCTTCCTCAACCTCCGCACATCCCCCTACGTCACCATCAATCTAACGGAAGTTCATGCAAGGTTCAAATTCCTCCATATCTATAGAGTTAATCTATTTTTATTTTCAATCGTAAACATCTTAGTGCTGAATGTTATCTTCATCAACTCCCTTTTAGATACTGATACGTCTCAAACGTATCTATAATTTTTTATGCTCCATGCTTTGTTTTACACCATTTGCCTATTGTTTCGTTACACTTAGTGGCATTTTTATACATTTTCCGGAACTAACCTATTAACGAAGTGCCACAGTGCCAGTTTCCTGTTTTCTGCTGTTTTTGTGTTTCAGAAGTGATACACAGGAAATATTCTCGGAATTGGACGAAACAAGTTCCTGAAGTCATATTTTACCCGGAAGCTTCCAGACATCTGAAGAAGTGTCGGAGGGGGGCCACCAGGGCCCCACACAAGGGGGCGGCGCGGCCTGGCCCCTGGCCGCGCCACCCCTGTGTGAGAGCCCCTGGCTCCACCTCTGACATCGCCCCTTCGCCTATATTTACCCCCCGACGAGAAAAACCTAAGGGCCCAATCAGTTTTCTAGAATACATCATGATCCGCCGCCGCCGTCGACCCGAAGATTGGGAGGGTCCAGAAGCTCTTCCCGGCACCCTGCCGGAGAGGGGAATCGCCACCGGAGGTCTCCTTCATCGCCATGATTGCCTCCGGGCGATGAGTGAGTAGTCTACCTTGGACTATGGGTCCATAGCAGTAGCTAGATGGTTGTCTTCTCCACCATGTGCTTCATGTTTAGATCTCATGAGCTGCCATACATGATTGAGATCACCGTTATGTAATTCTATGATGTTGGTTTGTTGGGATCCGATGAATATTGGTGTTTATGATTAAGTTGCTATACTGAATTATATCTTTTGTTATCTCTATGTTGTTTATGATCTTGCATGCTCTCCGTTGTTAGTAGCTATCTTGGCCGAGTAGTTGCTAGTGACTCCAAGAGGGGGTATTTATGCTCGATAGTGGGTTCATGCCTCTATTTCACCTGGGGGAGTGACAGAAACCTCTAAGGTGGTAGATGTGCTGTTGCTACTAGGGAGAAAACAACATTCATATGCTCAAGGGCATATGCTTTGTTTACATTACACACTTTGCTTAATGCAATTATCTGTTGTTCGCAACTTAATACTTCTAGGGTGTTCGGATGATATCCCCGGGGGTGGATTATTAGTCATAGATGCAGTTGGATGGCGGTCTATGTATTTTGTTGTAATGCCCAGAGTAAATTTCATAGTGATCTTCTTGACATATCACGTTATCTTTATTCTATCAATTGCCCAACTGTAATTTGTTTACCCAGCATGTTATTTTATCTATGGAGAGACACCACTAGTGAACTGTGGACCCCGGTCCTATTTTAATCATATTGCAATCACCTGTTTACTTTTCCTGCACTGTTTACTTTACTCGCATACTATATTGTTTTCCACTCGATACACTCATAACCTTTGTTTCAAGCAAACCGGTGAGATTGACAACCTCATCGCAAGTTGGGAACAAAGTATTTGTTTGTGTGTGTGCAGGTTCCACGTTGCAGCTAGCAAGCAAAGCTTGGACGAGGTGCCACATATAAATTGTCTGCTGCTGTTGCAAGCTAGCAAGCATCACCTTCAGTCGTCATTGTCTCTCTTCTCCTGTTCGATAAACCTTGGTTTCTTAACTGAGGGAAAACTTGCCGCTACATTCATCATACCTTCCTCTTGGGGTTCCCAACGGGCTGGTCATCACCACGCACAAGGACTCACTGCTCCCGCATCACCACACGAGTAGCAGCCACTTTTCTGGCGCAGTTACCGGGGAACGAAGAAGAATAACCTCCCTCGCCAACTAGGCGCCCTCAAACGCAGCAGCAATTTTCTGGCGCCGTTGCCGGGGAAGAGAGAAGACTTCTGCGAGGGGAGTTCTTCGCACACACATTCTTTGCTTTGTTATTGTTTTGCTTTACTTTATTTTATTTTACCTGCATTGCTTTTTATATCAAAAACCCAAAAAAATTAGAATCCTTGGTAGCTGTTTTTACTTGTTTACTTTCGTTTTGCGGAAATGGCCAATCCTGAAAACACCAAGTTGTGTGACTTTGCTAGCACAAACAATAGTGATTTTATCTGCACTCCTATTGCACCACTTGTTCCTGCTACCACCTTTTATGAGATTAAGCCTGCTTTATTGAACCTTGTTATGAAAGAGCAATTTTCTGGTGCTACTACTGAAGATGCTGCAGCT
This sequence comes from Dactylis glomerata, assembly GCA_007115705.1. Lineage (NCBI taxonomy): Eukaryota > Viridiplantae > Streptophyta > Magnoliopsida > Poales > Poaceae > Dactylis > Dactylis glomerata. The sequence continues at coordinate 18,310,469 of QXEO01000546.1, forward strand.
CATCTCAACAATTTTGTTGAGCTATGTGAGATGCAGAAATATAAGGATGTTGATAGTAATATTATTAAGCTCAAGTTGTTTCCTTTTTCTTTGAGAGGAAAGGCTAAAGATTGGCTGCTGTCTTTGACTAAGAATAGTATTGATTCATGGGCTAAGTGTAAGGATGCTTTTATTGGTAGATACTATCCTCCTGCTAAGATTATATCATTGCATAGCAATATTATGAAGTTTACTCAGTTTGATAATGAACATGTTGCTCAAGCTTGGGAAAGAATGAAATCTATGATAAAGAATTGCCCCACTCATGGACTGACTACTTGGATGATTATCCAAACTTTTTATGCAGGACTGAATTTTTCTTCAAGGAACCTACTTGATTCAGCTGCTGGAGGCACTTTTATGTCCCTTACCTTGGGCACCGCGTCAAAGCTACTCGACAATATGATGGTAAATTATTCTGAATGGCACACCGAGAGAGCTCCACAAGGTAAGAAGGTAAATTCTGTTGAGGAAACCTCTTCCTTGAATGATAAGATTGATACCATTATGGCTATGCTTGCTAATGATAGGACTCATGTTGATCCTAATAATGTTCCTTTGGCCTCTCTGGTTGCTCAAGAAGAGCAAGTTGATGTGAATTTCATTAGAAACAATAATTTTAATAACAATGCTTATAGGAACAATTTTGCTAGTAACAATTATAGGCCATATCCTTCTACCAATGGTAATGGTTATGGTAACTCTTATGGTAATTCCTACAACAATACTAGGGCCGCGCCCTCTGAGCTTGAGGTAATGCTCAAGGACTTCATCGGTAAGCAAAATGCTTTTAACAAGTCTGTTGAGGAAAAGTTAGGCAAAATTGATATTCTTGCTTCTAAAGTTGATAGCCTTGCTCATGATGTTGAACTTCTGAAATTAAAAGTGTTTCCTAATGATGTGAATGTGAGCAATATTGTTGCTGCCGCTAATGCTACCCAAGTTGGAATTGATGAAAATATTAGATTGTTAGCGGAATTGCATGCCAGGTGGGAAAGAGAAGATGGGATGGCTAGAGAGATGAAGGTATGTACTATTACTACCTCTAATGATGTTGCTCCTACTGATAGTAATCCTCTTACTTTGATTGGTGTAGAGAAAACTCCCACTCCTTGTGTTAAAAAGCCTAAAACTGCCAAAACTTTTTCTCAAAAGAGTGCTGAAATTTTTCAGAGTGTGGGAGATGATAGCTCTATCTCTTTTAATGATTTTGATGTTGATGGCTGCAATATATCTGAAGTAATTTTGTTCTTGCAAAAGCTTGCTTTGACTCCCAATGCTAGTTCTTTAAATATTGCTTTTACTAAGCATATTACCAATGCTCTTATAAAGATTAGGGATGAAAAGTTGAAGCAAAAAGCCTCTGTTCCCAAGAAGTTAGAAGATGGTTGGGAACCCATCATTGATATGCATGTTAATGGTTATGATTGCCATGCTTTATGTGATCTAGGTGCTAGTATTTCTATCATGCCTAGAAAGATTTATGACATGCTTGATTTACCACCGCTTGAAAAGTGTTATTTTGATGTTCCTATTGCTGATGTTGCTAAGAAGAAACCTTTGGGAAGGATTAATGATGTTCTTATTGTGGTTAACAATAACCTTGTTCCCGTTGATTTTCTTGTTATGGACGTTGAATGCCATGCTTCATGTCCTATTATTTTGGGAAGACCTTTTCTTCGAACTGTAGGTGCTATCATTGATATGAGGGAAGGCACTATCAAGTATCAATTCCCACTAAAGAAAGGTATGGAACACTTCCCTAGGAAAAGAAAGAAATTACTTTTTGACTCTATTCTTAGAGCAAATTATGAGCTTGATGCTTCATCTCTTGATATTACTTGATTCGCACTTTTCTGCGCCTAGCTCAAAGGCGTTAAAGAAAAGCACTCTTGGGAGATAACCCAATGTTTTCTTTACAGTACTTTTTCTTTTATTTGAGTCTTGGAAGTCATTACTACTATAATGACCGCTCCTTATCTTGTTTATTTCGTTTTTGTGCCAAGAGAAGCCTCTAATTCGAGTGAGGTAAAGATTTGGGGAAACTGCTGTCCTGAAACTGTTTTCGGTGCTGCACCGTAAAAATTCGTGAAAATTCTCTGTTTATCTTTTGTACCTGTGAGTTCTTGTGCATATGCCTCAGGTTATATCCAAACTTTTCTTAGTTGAACACTTTTTGATTTGAGCAACAGAAAATCCCTCAAAAATTTGTCCTTTGTCAGCTGTTCAGTTTTGACAGATTTCTGCCAATATTCGTTTTTGCCACTTTATCGCTTTCTTTTGAGTTCTTTTTGATCATGGAACTCTTGTGGAAGTTGCTACAGTAGTATATACTTTATATGTGGTGGTTTTGGGTTGAAACCTGAAGCTAAAAGAGGTTGAATATATTTTATGCTTACACTAATGTTGCTAATAGAATTGTGTTTAGTTTTGTATGAAGGAAGTTTTCAAGTGTAGGGATTGGAGTATGATGAGATGAGTTGAAGAATGGACAAAAGCTCAAGATTGGGGATTCCCAACACCCCAAGAAATATCCAAGAAGTACAAGCGTCAAAGCTTGGGGATGCCCCCGAGGCACCCCTTCTTCATCGGCAAAAATCAGGTCACCTTTCAAAACACTATATTTTTATTGCTTCATGCATTATGTGTTTTTCTTGGAGCGTCAGTTGTTTTAGTTTGTTTAGTTTGTTTGCTGCAATAAATGGTTGGACCCCAACAAATTTCCTTTGGAGGAGATGTACTCGTTTTCATTTGCAAAGAACGCTCTAGTTTTCACTCTTATTAAAATCGAGCGTTCTACTTTTTCTGCTACTGCTTTTGGTTTTCGTTTTCGCCTTGATTTGCATTCAGATATTTTCATATCTTTTCATCAAGGTGTATTTTTGCCTCTGATCTTCATTGGTTTTCATCAAAAGAGGTATCTTTAAAAATTTCAAATGGTGTTGGAAAAGAGAAAAAGCTTTGTGCAAAATAGTGGTACAAGAAGGAGCTTGTGTAGACTGCGGCTTAGGCTTTTTCATGTCATGCTTGATGTCTTTTTGATAGTATGCTTAGTGGTTTTGCTATAGCATGACTTGTCTCAAATAACTGAGATTGCTTAATGAGCCTTTGAAAAATCATGCGTTGTTTTTATTGTATGGAAGCATTATTTTGGTTTTCTCCTTGATGCTTTATTTGGGTTGACTTGGCGCATGCTCACACATGTTAGACTTTTACAAAGTCGCCAATAGCCTTCATGATCATTTAGTTTTTGACTTTTGATGCCATCGTATGCTTCTTTTAATATCGCTTTGTCGCTTTGCATGATTATGGCCATTATTGCTCTCTTAGTTGGTCGCTCCCAGTCTTTTGCTAGCCCTCACCTTGTACTGAGTATGAGCTCTACTCGTGCATCCAACTCCTAAAAGCCAAGTTTTCCATTGTGTCCACCATACATACCTACTAGCAATTTGCTATTCCAAGTAAATTTGACTTGCTTTTATATTCTCTTCAAATTAAATCTTACCAGTGTTATGCGAAATTCGGTCAGTAAAGCTCTCACGAACCGGAAGGCCCACTTTACTTTTTCTTGTTCTTAAAATTTTGACATTGTGGTCTCTTATGCTGAGTTGTTATGCTTGCAAGTTGTAAGTTGGATTCTAGCCCAGCCATGCTGTCATGGGGCAAGCTTTCAACATTGCACTTCTATTTGAGTTGACATTGTGATCTTTTGTTTATGGATGCCCGCTATAGGAAATGAATTGGGAATCTTGTAGGGATCATGGAGTTTGTATATGTGTTAGGGAAACGCCAGGCCGCCAATCTAAGCCATGCATAATTCATGGTGGAAATTTGCAGCATACCCATGGTGAACATTCGACGACGCATCTCACAATAAAAAGCTAAACAATATAGCAAATAAAAGAGATGTCGAGGTGTTCATTGTCTGCTTGTCCTGTCATTTTGGTGTGGGCTTGTTCCATGTCATCGGGCACGGAGGTACCCCATTGGCGGTTCTCAATGATATGCATATACTTACAATGACAAGAGCCTTGCTTGGGACTCTAAGTAAAGTAGCATAGTTTGGGTACTCGTATTCACGGGACACGAGGTTTTCAACTTATGATTTGTCAAGCATATGCATCATAATTATTCTCACATTAACTTTAACCATTCAAGATGCTTATGATGGGGGCAATGAGAGCTCAAAGCCGGTAAGTACCATAATTTTTGAAGGTTATAAAACTTGCAATCACTGCTTCCCTCTGCGAAGGGCCTTTCTTTTACTTTTATGTTGAGTCACCACCTTCTTTCTTTATGCACCATTAAGAGAGCATAGTTGTCATTCTTAGTGTGATATGCATTGTCCCAAAGTTCATTGATTGATTCATATTGTTGGTTTCACTTGTTCTCAAATTATTTGTATCTAGTCGCCCTCTTAAACTTTGAGGTGTCCTATGCATTTATGTTTTGCTCTCTTTGAAGGACAAGCTGAAAACCATTTGTATGTTTTTCCCTATGGTTTGAACACATGTTTGACTTTCATTTTTTCATTACCATGATCTTTTGTTTGTGTTCATTTGCATGTTTACAACATGGTTGCTAAGTTCTTATTGTCATGATTCTATCTTCATGCCCATGTTTCAAGTTCTATTGATCCCAGCTCACCAATGCTTACATATATGATCAAGATTGTGTAGGTGCATGTCACCTCAAAAATTATTATTTTGTCATCACTTACCTACTCGAGGACGAGCAGGAGTTAAGCTTGGGGATGCTTGATACATCTCAAACGTATCTATAATTTTTGATGCTCCATGCTTTGTTTTACACCATTTGCCTATTGTTTCGTTACACTTAGTGGCATTTTTATACATTTTCCGGAACTAACCTATTAACGAAGTGCCACAGTGCCAGTTTCCTGTTTTGTGCTGTTTTTGTGTTTCAGAAGTGATACACAGGAAATATTCTCGGAATTGGACGAAACAAGTTCCTGAAGTCATATTTTACCCGGAAGCTTCCAGACATCCGAAGAAGTGTCGGAGGGGGGCCACCAGGGCCCCACACAAGGGGGCGGCGCGGCCTGGCCCCTGGCCGCGCCACCCCTGTGTGAGAGCCCCTGGCTCCACCTCTGACATCGCCCCTTCGCCTATATTTACCCCCCGACGAGAAAAACCTAAGGGCCCGATCAGTTTTCTAGAATACATTGCGATCCGCCGCCGCCGTCGACCCGAAGATCGGGAGGGTCCAGAAGCTCTTCCCAGCACCCTACCGGAGAGGGGAATCGCCACCGGAGGTCTCCTTCATTGCCATGATTGCCTCCGGAGCGATGAGTGAGTAGTCTACCTTGGACTATGGGTCCATAGCAGTAGCTAGATGGTTGTCTTCTCCACCATGTGCTTCATGTTTAGATCTCATGAGCTGCCATACATGATTGAGATCACCGTTATGTAATTCTATGATGTTGGTTTGTTGGGATCCGATGAATATTGGTGTTTATGATTAAGTTGCTGTACTGAATTATATCTTTTGTTATCTCTATGTTGTTTGTGATCTTGCATGCTCTCCGTTGTTAGTAGCTATCTTGGCCGAGTAGTTGCTAGTGACTCCAAGAGGGGGTATTTATGCTCGATAGTGGGTTCATGCCTCTATTTCACCTGGGGGAGTGACAGAAACCTCTAAGGTGGTAGATGTGCTGTTGCTACTAGGGAGAAAACAACATTCATATGCTCAAGGGCATATGCTTTGTTTACATTACACACTTTGCTTAATGCAATTATCTGTTGTTCGCAACTTAATACTTCTAGGGTGTTCGGATGATATCCCCGGGGGTGGATTATTAGTCATAGATGCAGTTGGATGGCGGTCTATGTATTTTGTTGTAATGCCCAGAGTAAATCTCATAGTGATCTTCTTGACATATCACGTTATCTTTATTCTATCAATTGCCCAACTGTAATTTGTTTACCCAGCATGTTATTTTATCTATGGAGAGACACCACTAGTGAACTGTGGACCCCGGTCCTATTTTAATCATATTGCAATCACCTGTTTACTTTTCCCGCACTGTTTACTTTACTCGCATACTATATTGTTTTCCACTCGATACACTCATAACCTTTGTTTCAAGCAAACCAGTGAGATTGACAACCTCATCGCAAGTTGGGAACAAAGTATTTGTTTGTGTGTGTGCAGGTTCCACGTTGCAGCTAGCAAGCAAAGCTTGGACGAGGCGCCACATATAAATTGTCCGCTGCTGTTGCAAGCTAGCAAGCATCACCTTCAGTCGTCATTGTCTCTCTTCTCCTGTTCGATAAACCTTGGTTTCTTAACTGAGGGAAAACTTGCCGCTACACTCATCATACCTTCCACTTGGGGTTCCCAACGGGCTGGTCATCACCACGCACAAGGACTCACTGCTCCCGCATCACCACACGAGTAGCAGCCACTTTTCTGGCGCCGTTGTCGGGGAACGAAGAAGAATAACCTCCCTCGCCAACTAGGCGCCCTCAAACGCAACAGATACTACTTCGTCGGCTTTTACCATGGCGTCATCGTGCTTGCCCAGAGGAACCAGCCGCACAAGATACGGCTTCTGAACCCACTCACAAAGACATTGAACGCTATGTTTGAGGTGCAGATGCCATCTATGATTATGGAGTCAGTCGCTGTAATGAAGTCCCCGACTATGGTCTTCATTTGCACAGGTTACCCCAATGAAATTGCTTGGGTCGATGAGAGCTCTCCTACTAAGGATATAGATGTAGAAGATTGGGGAGAAGAAAGATTTTCGATCGAGGATGATTCTCTACGTTGCCTTACCCCGTTCAATGGTGAATTGTATGCAATAGCTGTGAACAATTTTGATTTCGGAACATTAGTGTGCACCAACAATGTCTAGTTGGAGAAGTGCGCGAGCACTATCAACATGGAGACACTATTTTCATTTCCAGAACTTGGAAATGACAAGTTCTACCTTGTGGAGTCTGATGGTGATCTGCTATTTGTGTTGTTTGGCGGCAGCCCTGGCAACAGGCATTTGGAGGAAGGTCAACCATTGGTGTACCGTGTGGACACTGAGAGCTGCTCTCTCCATGCCATCAACATTGGCAGTCGTGCCTTCTTCGTCAGTTATAAACGGTGTATCTCCGTCGACACCAGAGTGCACCCGACAGTTCGACCTGGCTGCATCTACTATGAGGGCGGTTATATCAGACAGTACTTTGATAATATAAAGGCCTGGGATGAGTGGCCACAACATGTGGATAGATTAGATTCCGACGGTATGAAAATAGAACAAAGGTCATACCGTTTGGAGGATCTATTGGCTGCACACTGCAGACGGAAGGAGTTCAGTCAATATTTTTTTCGTCTCATGGAATATAGCGACTCCGAAATATATGATGAAGAATGAAGAACCTTCATGTTGGGCATACATTGCATCTTATTTTATTTTCAGCTTAGTTTGTCATGAACATTAACATCGTTATTGGCTTATTTTGGCTGCTGTATGCATTCTATGTATTATACTATACTAGCTTCTAGATTAGCTTCTAGATTTGTTATCATATTGGGCAAAAAACGAGGGCCAAAAGGCAGCAATCATTGAAGAAAGACAGAAATAGAAGCTTCTCTAGATTTGATACTAATTTGGTGAAAAGAGAGAGAACTGTTTACAGAGAGAGAGGGAAAAAAGGCGCTCTGAAAAGGCGCTCTAAAAAGTCAATGCCAATTTGGCCTGAGAGAGACAGAACCGAGCTCTCACGTACAACCAAACGCGGTCTCGTCCTATCCCACGCGGTCCCTTTCTACCAGCCCCACGTGACGCAGCCCCACACAACGCGGCCCCACACGTCAGCACGGAAACGGTCAACTTAACGGGAATCCTCCCGTCCGAGCTCCTTCTGAGGGTTTCAGACAACGGCTTGGGGAAAACTGAGGAAAAACTAACGCGCTGGGGAAAACTGAGTACAACTAATGACCTGAGGGCACGAAAATAGAAATCCCTACAACAAAATACATAGACCGCCATCCAACTGCATCTATGACTAATAATCCACTCACGGGGATATCATCTGAACACCCCATGAGTATTAAGTTGCGAACAACAGATAATTGCATTAAGCAAAGTGTGTAATGTAAACAAAGCATATGCCCTTGAGCATATGAATGTTATTTTCTCCCTAGTAGCAACAGCACATCTACAACCTTAGAGGTTTCTGTCACTCCCCCAGGTTAAATAGAGGCATGAACCCACTATCGAGCATAAATACCCCCTCTTGGAGTCACTAGCAACTACTCGGCCAAGATAGCTACTAACAATGGAGAGCATGCAAGATCATAAACAACATAGAGATAACATAAGATATATTTCAGTATAGCAACTCAATCATAACACCAATATTCATCGGATCCTAACAAACCAAACATGTAGAATTACATAACGGTGATCTCAATCATGTAGGGCAGCTCATGAGATCTAAACATGAAGCACATGGTGGAGGAGACAACCATCTAGCTACTGCTATGGACCCATAGTCCAAGGTAGACTACTCACTCATCGCTCTGGAGGCAAGCATGGCGATGAAGAAGACCTCGGTGGCGATTCCCCTCTCCGACAGGGTGCCGGGAAGAGCTTCTGGACCCTCCCGATCTTGGGTCGACGACGGCGGTGGATCGTGATGTGTTTCTGGAAAATTGATTGGGTACTTAGGTTTTTCCCGTCGGGGGGTCTTTATAGGCGAAGGGGCAGCATTAGGAGTGGACCCAGGTGCCCTCACACATAGGGGGCGCGGCCAGGGGCTGGGCCGCACCGCCCTTGTGTGAGGGTGGCCTGTGGCCCCTCTCCGTCTCCTCTTCGGATCTCTAGAAGCTTCCGGGAAAATAAGACTTCAGGAACTTGTTTCGTCCAATTCCGAGAATATTTCCTGTGTAGCTTTTCTGAAACACAAAAACAGCAGAAAACAGGGAACTGGCACTGTGGCGACTTGTTAATAGGTTAGTTCCGGAAAATGCATAAAAGTGCCACGAAGTGTAACGAAACATTAGGAAAATGGTGTAAAAACAAGCATGGAGCATCAAAAATTATGGATACGTTGGAGACGTATCAACGCCTCGCCGTGCCCCGTGTGAAAGTACAAGGATGTCGCCTAGAGGGGGGGTGAATAGGCGATTTAAAACTTTTACGAGTGGCTTGACAAATGCGGAATAAAACTAACATTTAATTTGCCAAGCATACAAAACCTAAACAAACTAGGTTCACCTATGTGCACCAACAACTTATGCTAGACAAGATAAGTAACTATGAGATAGCAAGATATATATAACTTCAAGCACGAAGGCTATCACAAAGTAAATTGCATAAGTAAAGGAGCTCGGGTATAGAAATAACCGAGGGACAGAGAGATAATGATGTATCCCAAAGTTCACACCCTTGCGAGTGCTAATCTCCGTTGGAGCGGTGTGGAGGCACAAGGCTCCCCAAACGCCACGGAGGCTCACCGTAATCTCCTCGAGCCCTCCCACCAAGATGGAAGACCCGACCACTATGGGACACTTGAGGGCGGTCACCGAACCCGTACAAGCTTGGGGCAATCTCCACAACTCAATTGGAGGCTCCCAAGAATCGCCACTGAGGCACCACAAAGCTTGGGAAGATCTCCACAACTTAATTGGAGGTCCCCAAGTAATTGCCACGGAGGCACCACAAAGCTTGGGAAGATCTCCACAACTTAATTGGAGGTCCCCAAGTAACCACTAAGCCACTAAGCCGTCTAGGGTTCCAAGAACCCAAGAGTAAAAAGCTCAACAAACTTTCACTACCGAATCTCCGAGGAGAACTCAAACCGATGCACCAAATGCAATGGCAAGAACACACAAAGTGCTCAAATCCTTCTCTCCCAAATCCTATCAAAGCAACAAATGCTATGGAGGGATATGAGAGAAAGAACAAAGGAAGAAATCCACAAAGAACTCCAAGATCTAGATCCAAAGGGTTCCCCTCACAAAGAGGAGAAAGTGATTGGTGGAAATGTAGATCTAGATCTCCTCTCTCTTTTCCCTCAAAGATATGCAAGAATCATGGGAGGAATTGAGAGATGGGCAAGCTTTCCAAGGTCAACAATGGAGGGAGAGAGGGGGGGGGGCAACGAGCTGACCCAAGCTTGAAGAAGGGGAGGGGTATTTATACCCCTCCCGGAATTGTAGCCGTTGCAGTACAGCAGGGCCGGATAATCCGGTCCAAGTTTGGACCGGATAATCCGCCCTCCCCCCCAAAACTGCTAAGGACTTCGCGCGCGTCGTCCAGATCCGGGGCCGGATATTTCGGCCGGATATTTCCAAAACTGGGCTGGATAATCCGCCCCCCCTGAAAATGGCTAAGGACCAGAAGTTGGCAAAGTGCGCGTCACTCAGATTTAAGGCCGGATTTTTGGGCTGGATTTTTCCAAAACTGGGCCGGATAATCCGCCCAAGAAAAGTGAGCAACACGAAAACAGCGATAACTTTTGCATCCGGACTCCGTTTTCGATGATCTTGGGCTCGTTGGAATCACCATGATGAGCTCTACACCATCATCCATAGAAACATCATAGTCCAACAAAGGAGGATGAAACCAAATGATAAAAGGTTTGACTTAGCTATAAAGATGAACCGGTAAAACCTCCAAACACTAAAAATGCAATTAGAGTTCCATACGAAATCCGTTTTTGATGAGCTAGAGCTTGTCATGGAAATAACCACAAGCTATAGAACCTCACATGGATAAAAGCCAAATAAGAACCAAGAAAGATAATGCCAAGTATGCAAAGGTTTGAGCTCTCTCCGAACAATACGAATAAGTTACTCACTCGAGAGCCCCTCTTGATAGTACGGCTATCGATCCTAAAACCCGGTCTCCCAAACACTATGAGACCGGTAAGAAAGAAACCCTATCAAGATCATACCTTTGCCTTGCGCCTTCCACTTGAGCTAGATAGTGACGATCTTGACACCCTCAAGTGACACCCTCAAGATTGAACACCTTTCTTGATCATGCTTGCTTGCACGAGCTTCATGAAGACATCTCAAAATACTCCCCCATACACCAATATGGGAGAGCCTTGCTTAGCTCAATATTCAATAATCCATTGCAAGCTTCAATCAAATGATATCTTCTGAGATGGATCATATTGAACTTGCACTTCATAGTCTTCTAGAAGTGTTGATCAAACATGACTTCATTCTTCAAATTACAACCTTGAAGCCAACATATGGCTCAAACATTATCTATGGACATGTCCTACAAATATAACTCCATGCAATCATTAGTCCATAGGGATTGTCATTAATTACCAAAACCACACATGGGGGCACATGCTTTTTCAATCTCCCCCATTTTGGTAATTGATGACAATCTCTTTGAGAGGGTTTATATAATGAATGTAAAGAACTAAGATGGTTACACTAACATAAAAACTACAAAAGTATGTGATGTTAGTAGAACCATCATATATAGAGCAAACTCCCCCACAATCTATGCACGTGTGAATGAACTTGAATTCATTGCATATATTGCCAACCAAAGTTGTTGGTGGAGTTTCCACTATATATACTCAACCATGCACAGCATGCAAGGCAAATGCCTAAGAATAAAACCAAAGCATGAAGCCTAATTCCCTTCAAACCCTCAAAACTTCTCCCCCATTGGCATCCATTGCCAAAATGGGCGGAAAGGCTTAGAAGGCCAATATAGTGAGAGTTCCTTCTCAAGGTGTGCATGGCACAAAAAAGGTGAAAACACATGCACAAATTCAAGGACAAAAATTTGAAGGAAATCAAACTATATTGAGGACCAAAGATTGCAAACAAAATAGGATGACATGATGGTTAAACTTCCAACAAATGAAGATACAATCAAAAGATCCAAATAGCGAATCAAATAAAGATATTATGAGAAGACCAAAACAATGCTCTAAATAATATGAAGAAGCTCCCTAAGGTTTGTGCACAACATATTCCATTTGAATTAAAGTATAAGATGCACAAACATAGAATCATCACTCCCTCGATATTATTCAAAACATAATGATACCAAGTGACATCAAATACTATGATAACCATAAAATGGTGCTTTAAAATGAAATGAGGAAGCTCCCCAAGGTACATGCACAAGATAGAATGTTTGCGTTTGAATACAATTTGCACAACATGGAATCCTCACTCTCTCAAGACCATTTAAAAGGAACCATTAGCAAGAGACCATAGAAAAGAAATCAAGCTTAACACTTGCATCAAGGAAATGGTTGAGCAACAAATAAGGAACCAACATATTAAATGGCTCAACCAAAGGAATGTGTGATAGGAATGACAAAGCATATTATAAGACTAGTACAAAGATGTACATAGAGCATCCACATAGTCCTCAATGAATGATATTGCTTAGAATTCCATCCCAACACACAAGGTTTAAAAAGATATCAAATAAGGAGATATCATCTCTCATATGTATAAGTTTCTAAGTAGACAACATCACAAAGATAATTATCACAAAGAAACATATACACATAAAATAGATACAAAGAATAGAACATGATATCCAAACAAGTTCATGCAATATACCAATGAGATTTTTACTTTTAAAGTATGGCCAAAGGCTCAATTTATCTTATTGCATAATGAAGAACTTCAACCACAAACATGTCAAAGACATCATAAATATCAACAAGGGAAAGAAGACAGTTGGGATGTTTTGAGAAAAGCAACAAGTATCACGAATAAGTATACCAAAAGAAAGAACTAAATTTGCACTTTTATCAATATTGCACATATGAGGAACTTGAGGAATTGATATGCAATAAAATTGCTAGATAGACATATTTGGGAAGGGTGAATCATGAGCATGATTTTATATATTCCCCAAAATATGCACTCATCTCAAATTACTCACATTTTCAATAGAGAGGTTTCATTAAGATCCTTGCAAATAAAGATTTTCATGCCATGAAATGACCCACACAAGGTTAGATGCTAGAAAAGTATGCATGAATAAGATACTTGTTACCGAGATACCATTGGAAGGATGTAGTAGATAGGAGTTCTTCAATAATCCTAGCTTGCCACAAATTATCAACTAGTCGCTGCTTTAAGCTTATTATTGAGACAAGCACCAATATATCTCCCATGTACCTAAAACAAATTCAAGTACAAAATGGTCCCCAAACTCATTGGGTCCGAAGTAGTTAGAGATACTACAATATATAGGACAAGCTCCACATAAATATATGCATATAGATATGAACTTGAATTTCATGCACATCTTAGCCGATTTAGGATTTATTGGAGTTTACCCTATATATTAGATCAAAGAAAGCAAAGCATGCCATAGAGTATACATTTAGTAAATATGCATGCACAAGACTTTCAAGAGCCAAAAGAGATACAATTTGGACAAAAACACCAAGAAGACCGAGAAGTCACACAAAGGTGTGAAGAACTAAAGGTTGTCCAAATTATATCAAAGAAATCAACTCAACACAAGATTGACTCCAAAGTCCACCAAGTGAACAAAGCAAATGCCAATGAGCAAAAAGGATCACTAAAACACACATGCCCAATGACTTATCTCATTTTAAGAATATAGAGCAAAATCAAGAAAAGAGATAACCATTCTCCCAAAGAGAGCAAGGTTCCAACAAACAAACCAAACTCTCCACTCTTTTATGATGGCACACTAAGTATCAAAAACAAAAAGATTTGTCTTCCAACAATAACCAATACCAATTGAAATAAGCCGCAAGAGTATGTTATAGAAAATATAGGAGAGCTCCCCCAAGATTAGTGCATTATTTATGATTTTGCATTTAAATAAAAAACGCACACAAATGGGATCATCATCTCAACCTACATTAAGAATAACACAAAACAAGTTCAACAAAATCAAATGGAATCACAAGAGTTAAGAAAGACAATGGGAATTTAAAAACAAATACATTCCTTGGCAAGAGATAAGGTAATTAAAAGCAATAGCCAATAAAAAAATGATCAATATATATATACCACATGATAGAGTACCAATTTTCCAAGGACAAGAGGTATTTGGAGTTATTAATTTCCCGGTGGTATTTTACACATAAATCCAAGATCATCTTCACAACAAGAAGCATATGAAAAGGATAAGAATTAAACACCATGCTAAAAAAGATATTCTTGATAGACTCAAATAGTTAAACAATCATGCAAAGCAATGATTAGGATAACTTGAAGCAAATGGTTTTCCAACTTTGATATAGAATTCCACATTTTAGGAAAACCCTACCAAGAATGTATCTCACAAACAAGATCCAAAACAAGAGCAATAAAACAATTTGGCAAAATGAAACTTGTTTGAGCAAACATGTCACATAGAAGAAAGATAATTTGCAATATCAATACTATGTGACACAACCTCAAATATACACATTTTATTGGTTTGTAGTATGCACGAAGCATATTTCTTCCCCATAATATGATAAAGCATTTATTTTCACAAGAGGCAAATAAAATCCAACATGAGATGATTAATGGACATTATAGAATTTGAATTTCTCATGAACATGATATACCACATAGAGACAAGATAAATTCAAATATCGACACTAAGTGGTATTCCTCATGTGCACACATATTTAGGATTGTGAAGTGCCAAAGCATATCACTCCCCCAAAATGGGATAGTCCACTAGTCTCTCAAAAGAGCCAAATAATATAAAAGAAGATGCAATAGGCTCAAACACAAACACACATACATGGTGTGCAAACCCACAAGTACATACTTGATTAATCAAAATAAAACAAATAGGTAGCACAACATATACCAACACATGCAAAAGGGGCGAGTAACTTTCAATGTAGATAAGTTGAGTACATGTTACCACAAAGAGGGACATTGGATATATAATATAAACAAGATAATCAATTGGCTTGGCTTGAGACAATATATTGATGAAGATCCCTTAATTCTTCATGATATAGCCAAGTCTCCAATGCCCTCCAACAAACACCTATTGATCAAGTTTTGGTGTGATGGTCCCCAACCAAGTTGGGTCCTAAGAGGTTAGTCACAATAGGCTTGGCAACCCAAATGGTTCTTTTCTTGACACCACTTTGAGTACCAATATATTTGGCAAACACATTGCCAACCTTATCCTTGCAAAGAGAATAGGTATCATCAATTATGATAGGGTTGGATGAGTTACCCATAGTGCATGAAGAAGAAAGGTGACCCTTCTCACGGCATATGTAGCAAGTTCTTTTCTTCACCTTCTTCTCACTTGATTTCTCCACAATGGGAGCATTAGCTTGATTCTTCTTAGGAAGTGACTTTTCTTCAACTCGAGGTTGAGCGTGCCCTTGAACTTGAGGCCGCTTCCCTTGTTGCTTCTCAACAAATGCCTTCTTCTTCAAAGGGCAAGATCTAACATGGTGCCCTTCAATTTTGCACTTGAAGCAAACAATCTTGGCCGGATCTTTGACTTGTCCTTGGCCCTTCTTCTTCTTGTTAACCATGGACTTCTTGTTGTTGTTGGAGATAAACCCAAGTCCACTCTTGTCATTGGGAGATTTTTGCACACTCAACATATTGTCGAGTTTGGATTTCCCTTCATGACTCTTTACCAAGTCTTTCTTCAAAGAAGAGACTTGGGCCTTGAGCTCTTCGATTTCCTCTACATGGTTAGTAACAACACAAGTACTAGAGGAAGTAGAAGCTTCATTGTTAGAGCAACAAGGAAAGGAAAGTAATTCATCACAAGATGTAGCAATGTTATGAGTGGATGAATTACTAGGACTAGCACAAGGCAATATGGCATTTTGAGAAGTAGTGCAAAAATCCATATGAGGCTCACTAGATGTTACCTTTGACATAATAGCCTCATGAGCTAATTTTACCCTATCATGGGAAGCTAGAAGATCCTCATGGGAGCTTGAGAGCTTTCCATGGCTTTCTTCCAATTTCCCATAATTGCTAGTGAGCAAATCAAGTTGAGCCCTTAGCTCAACATTCTCCTTCAAAATAGATGCTTCACAAGAATTAGAGTTAGTTGCACAAGCATCATCATTAATGGAAATAGGAGAAGGCAATTTAGTAAGCTCATTTGAGTTTGAAGCTTCAAGTTGCTCATGCGACTCGGTGGGAATAATGGGCTTACTCAAAACGACCCTAGAGTCATTTTTAAGAAGCTCAAAATTCTCAAGGAGTATAGTGTGAGTAACTTCAAGCTCATTATATTTTATTTCTAAAGCATTTGCCACCTCAAATGCTCCTTCATGGGATTTCTTTACTTTAGACAATTCTAGAGTAAAGGTCTCCTCAAGAGATTCTTTGGTGGTTTGTGCTTCTTCAAGAGCTTCTTTTAGATCCGCGATCTCATCCGCATAATCACGGGCATGATCTTGCATTTTAAAGATGGTATTTTCATGCTCCTCAATAATTTTATTACTCTCGGTGGCAATAGCTAATATCTTATAGAAGTAAGAGCAAGCAATTTTATTCTTATGAATAGCATGAAAAATCATTTCACTCTTCTCAATTAAAGAAGCGAGATCATCATCCTCTTCTTCATTATCCTCATTATCATCATCACTAGATATATTGGGTTCCAAAGTAGGGGATACCTTTGAAGCCCTAGCCATAAGGCAAATGTGGGAAGCACTAGATGATGATGAATAAATACTTGAAGCTCCAAGAGAGACCATGTCTTGGCCAATAGAATTTCTGGTTTCCTCTACATTGTTAGACACACAACAACTAGAGGAACTAGAGGTATTTATATCATGGCAACAAGACGAAGTGAGCATATCATTATGAGATGTGTTCAAGGAGCATACACATGATATGCAAGGACTATCAACACAAGCATGTAAAGCATTTATGGTGCTAGAAGTGTTTGAGTCCAAAGATGAATCATGGCAATGAGATAGAGGAGAATGATCATCACAAGTAAGCTCACTATCAACATTGCAATTTCCATCACCACTCACTATAGAGTTACCTTGTGTCTTGCTACACTTTGGTGAAGTGGAAGAGAGTTTATCACGACCGGAAGTGGAGGGAATACAATCATCCTCAATCTTGTTGGACATATCATATTTGTCTTGAAGCTTTATCCAAAACTCATGAGCGCTACGGAAAGGCATGATTGCAAGAAAAACTGCATTGCTCACAAAATCAACAAGCACATTAGTGGCTCGAGAATTAAGATAAGAGTTTCTCTTCTCCTCTAAAGATAGACTTTGGGAATCCTTAGGAGGAGAGAAACCCATATCTAGAATTCTCTCTATATTTGGGTCCATATCACGAAAAAGATTAAGCATGCAAATTTTCCATATATCATAATTAGTGCCATCAAATATAAAGGTGTCATTGTGCACTAATCCCCTAGCCGACATATTTGCTCTCAAGGCGGTAAAGCCCTAAAATGAGAGACCTTGCTCTGATACCAAATGAAAGTACAAGGATGTCGCCTAGAGGGGGGGTGAATAGGCGATTTAAAACTTTTACGAGTGGCTTGACAAATGCGGAATAAAACTAACGTTTAATTTGCCAAGCATACAAAACCTAAACAAACTAGGTTCACCTATGTGCACCAACAACTTATGCTAGACAAGATAAGCAACTATGAGATAGCAAGATATATATAACTTCAAGCACAAAGGCTATCACAAAGTAAATTGCATAAGTAAAGGAGCTCGGGTATAGAAATAACCGAGAGACGCGGAGACAATGATGTATCCCGAAGTTCACACCCTTGCGAGTGCTAATCTCCGTTGGAGCGGTGTGGAGGCACAAGGCTCCCCAAACGCCACAGAGGCTCACCGTAATCTCCTCGAGACCTCCCACCAAGATGGAAGACCCGACCACTATGGGACACTTGAGGGTGGTCACCGAACCCGTACAAGCTTGGGGCAATCTCCACAACTCAATTGGAGGCTCCCAAGAATCGCCACTGAGGCACCACAAAGCTTGGAAAGATCTCCACAACTTAATTGGAGGTACCCAAGTAATTGCCACAGAGGCACCACAAAGCTTGGGAAGATCTCCACAACTTAATTGGAGGTCCCCAAGTAACCACTAAGCCACTAAGCCGTCTAGGGTTCCAAGAACCCAAGAGTAAAAAGCTCAACGAACTTTCACTACCAAATCTCTGAGGAGAACTCAAACCGATGCACCAAATGCAATGGCAAGAACACACAAAGTGCTCAAATCCTTCTCTCCCAAATCCTACCAAAGCAACAAATGCTATGGAGGGATATGAGAGAAAGAACAAAGGAAGAAATCCACAAAGAACTCCAAGATCTAGATCCAAAGGGTTCCCCTCACAAAGAGGAGAAAGTGATTGGTGGAAATGTAGATCTAGATCTCCTCTCTCTTTTCCCTCAAAGATATGCAAGAATCATGGGAGGAATTGAGAGATGGGCAAGCTTTCCAAGGTCAACAATGGAGGGAGAGAGGGGGGAAAATGAGCTGACCCAAGCTTGAAGAAGGGGAGGGGTATTTATACCCCTCCCGGAATTGTAGCCGTTGCAGTACAGTAGGGCCGGATAATCCGGTCCAAGTTTGGACCGGATAATCCGCCCTCCCCCCCAAAACTGCTAAGGACTTTGCGCGCGTCGTCCAGATCCGGGGCCGGATATTTCGGCCGGATATTTCCAAAACTGGGCCGGATAATCCACCCCCCCCCTGAAAATGGCTAAGGACCAGAAGTTGGCAAAGTGTGCGTCACTCAGATTTAAGGCCGGATTTTTGGGCCGGATTTTTCCAAAACTGGGCCGGATAATCCGCCCAAGAAAAGTGAGCAACACGAAAACAGCGATAACTTTTGCATCCGGACTCCGTTTTCGATGATCTTGGGCTCGTTGGAATCACCACGATGAGCTCTACACCATCATCCATAGAAACATCATAGTCCAACAAAGGAGGATGAAACCAAATGATAAAAGGTTTGACTTAGCTATAAAGATGAACCGGTAAAACCTCCAAACACTAAAAATGCAATTAGAGTTCCATACGAAATCCGTTTTTGATGAGCTAGAGCTTGTCATGGAAATAACCACAAGCTATAGAACCTCACATGGATAAAATCCAAATAAGAACCAAGAAAGATAATGCCAAGTATGCAAAGGTTTGAGCTCTCTCCGAACAATACGTATAAGTTACTCACTCGAGAGCCCCTCTTGATAGTACGGCTATCAATCCTAAAACCCGGTCTCCCAAACACTATGAGACCGGTAAGAAAGAAACCCTATCAAGATCATACCTTTGCCTTGCGCCTTCCACTTGAGCTAGATAGTGACGATCTTGACACCCTCAAGTGACACCCTCAAGATTGAACACCTTTCTTGATCATGCTTGCTTGCACGAGCTTCATGAAGACATCTCAAAATACTCCCCCATACACCAATATGGGAGAGCCTTGCTTAGCTCAATCTTCAATAATCCATTGCAAGCTTCAATCAAATGATATCTTCCGAGATGGATCATATTGAACTTGCACTTCATAGTCTTCTAGAAGTGTTGATCAAACATGACTTCATTCTTCAAATTACAACCTTGAAGCCAACATATGGCTCAAACATTATCTATGGACATGTCCTACAAATATAACTCCATGCAATCATTAGTCCATAGGGATTGTCATTAATTACCAAAACCACACATGGGGGCACATGCTCTTTCACCGTGGCTACGTGGTGCTCTGCTTCATCCCCGTGCATCGACCACCTCGTGTTTGGACTCCCATCGTCAAGCTCGACATCAACCTCGTATGCAAGATCATCGCCAAGCCCCGCCACGTCAAGCTCATCCTCCCAGCGTCGGAGCTGACCAGGACACCACCAAGGTCGTCATCGTCACTTCCGCACGGACGTCCTCTTGGTGGCGCGTGCGTCCGTTGTTTTCCACTGGCTCAACACCAACCTAGCCCAGCCTCTACTCCGGCGTCGTTGTTCTTTGCATCCACCTGGTGCCAAGCCCGTCTCTGCGCATGCTCGCTCACATGCTCTGCTGGCGTGCCTCGCATCTGCCTCTCCGCTTCAGCGCTCCCAGGTGTCTTCGTCAAGCAGCGGCGCTTCCTCGTCTCCGTCCGTGTTGGCCACTTCTAGGTCCCGGCCGATCTGCTTCAAGAAGGGTTGTGTCCCTTGTATGACATGATCTGGTGTTAGTTGAGCTGGTCTGTTCCTTCCCATCGACCTACAGTTTCAGAGTTCGAATCCTGTTAGAGGCAAAAAGTGCCCATCTTTTTACTCCTTTGTTTATCCGTGACCTGACAGGTGGGTCCGCTCTATCATCCTCTGGTACTAGTTTTCCTCTGGTGAGAAAAGTCCTCAGCCATCCTATTTCGTCAGCGCCCAGTCAACCTATCTGGCCCCGCCGGTCAGCGACCCGGGCTAGTTTGCAATTCGATGAGGAAAGTCTCAGTGAATCCTTTGTTTTTTTTAAATTCTAGCAAATGTTCAAATCTTGCTAAAATCATATCTCCTTAACCGTAACTCGAAATAAAAGGTATTTTATATAATTTTTTATCAGAA
This sequence comes from Dactylis glomerata, assembly GCA_007115705.1. NCBI lineage: Eukaryota > Viridiplantae > Streptophyta > Magnoliopsida > Poales > Poaceae > Dactylis > Dactylis glomerata. The sequence continues at coordinate 18,331,027 of QXEO01000546.1, forward strand.
AAATATGAAGAATCTAAATATGACATTCATATATCTGTTTGCATCTTGCATCATGTCGTGATGTGGTATTTTATATCTCACTTAATACATAACATATGGAGTAATTGGGATATGCCAAATATGGTATCACCACTTCATTTAATTTTGTGTAGCTCACATGTGCCTTGTCTTTGCCATGCTAATCAACATTTAAATTGTCGCATAGTAAAACAACTTGAACCATATATGTGTGCCTCGGAATTCTGATTCTGCTTAATTTAGATAAGTTGCATTGCATCATAATTACCATGTCATGCATGCCTTCACATGCTCATGCCGATTCTTTTATCGTAGATGTAAGTGTTGCATCCGTTGTTTGTTATAGCGATTTGCTTCTTCACGAATAGGACGCTTCGTGGTGACGTGAGCAACGCCAAGTTCTTCGGGTGTTCTTCGACCTTCTTTTCAGGCGAGCCCTTTTCTCTCTACCCATTTAATACTTTTGCTCTCGCTAGCTCTATATTCTAGCCTTGTGTCGCGATGCTTTGTTCGAGTCACGTGTCCTATCCACCAGTTATCCAAAGCAAAGCCATAGCACCTTTCATACATCCTATTACCCATGTGCTTGTTGTTTGAGTTGGCCTTGCGAGTCGTAGGCATCTTCAGGTTGTTGGAGTTGTTTTATCTTATTGGGTTGGGAAGTTATCACATGCTCTACTTTATGAATATATGTTGGTGGAGATAATCATGGCTTACTTTAATGTTAATACTTAAAATTGAATTAAGGAGAGGCATCGGTGAGTCATTTTGCCAGTTTTCCGACGGCTCACTTGTGTCCCCTAGGACCCCGAGATTGCATGAACTGTTCTGAGACTGAGCGCTCTAACCAGACGTGGGTACGTTTATGGGCCTCCCCTCGATCACTTTCAGAATCTACACACTTGTCCAGTGGCCACAGCTAGTTTGAGGTTTTCCATTTGGGTTTTGCGTGCATGCAACTCTTGTATCTTAACGGTCCGATTTATTTTGGGGGAAGCCCAAGAGTGCCTTGTAACCCCTTGCTTTTCTTCTGCATGCACGCATAGGAAGTGGTACGTGCATTTATCGCTGCTGAAGCGGGTCATCTCCCCAGAGTGGAGCCGGGCCTCGGAAGCCGTAGACACAAACAACTAGGTCCGTCTCAGAGATTCGGCCGGACTCTTGATTCGGGTTAAACTTAGTTTGGTGGCTTCCTGGACTTGTTTGTAGTGAAGGAGAGTGCGAGTCGTGACCTCCTACCGGCACACCATCGGAAGTGTGCTAATCGTAGGCATCAAGGGGTGATCATGCGTTTGGGTACATTTGGGCACCCCTGCAGGGTTAAATCTTTTCGAAAAGCCGTGTCCACGGTTATGGACAACTTGGAGCTGTACTACTCGATCATAGAACAACTTGCACCTGCTATTTCAATACTAATAAACTTGTGTAGTAAGCTAGCACAACTACAACAATAAACCTGCAATAAAACTTGGTAACCGTGTGAGTGCCTTTGATACTTGCTTCTTCGTTTGGTCATGAGGAGGTGATTCATCGGCTGAGTTATGTTTGTTGTAGTATTCTAGTTGGTTCTTTGATGCGCTCTCTTATCTTATTCTATTTAGATGGAAGTTGTAGAGTGTCTCTGTAGTAAAGTTGTTTTGATGCCGCTAAGTCCACCATATAGCCTGTAGGCGAGCACAGCTGAATTCCAGTCTCGCGAGTACGTGCCTCGGTACTCACCCTCATTTTTCTTCTGTTTCCTTTCTCTTTCTCCCTCCTTTTTCGGCAACCGTTGGCCCGATCTTCACAGGTATGGGAGCACGACGTTAGCAAGGTTACCCTTCCGGCTTGGCATGGGCAGGGTTTGGGCCCCATCATTTATCTTCAGGCCTCTTAGGCCCATTTCTATTCTTGTCCGTACTCGGATACTATTTTGCTTTATGTTTAATTTGAATCTTTGTATGTATATTTGGATTCTTGACTCGTGGAGTCTTCGCGGTTATATTATATTCTTTTGTGGGTTCCATCGTGAACTTGTGTAACTGTTGGTACTCGATTCCACCCGCATCATGTGCACGCTGTAACGTGCACGAGACGCTTGGTGGTGCGTTTCCAAAGCGACATCATGTAGATTGTGGCGGAAGCGCTATAATCTGCAAGGTGCCGGTTTTGGGGCATCACAAGTGGTATCAGAGCCCAGGTTGTGTCGATACCCACGGGTCTAGTCCGCTTGTAGGATAACCTTGCCAACATCCGTTGTTGAGTCTAGTGTCAAAACTATTTTGCTAAAAATGCGTTGGATAGTTCTGAGTAGGTCTGAATTTTATTCCTTACCTTCGATGCTTCTCTCCTCTTACCTTTGCAAGTTTTGAGTCTTCTCTCTTACCTACTTCTCAGATTTTTAGGTTTCCATGTGGGTGGACGATCTCTTGCCTTTATCCTAATAGGTTTAATCTTTGGAAGGATCTCGGGAAAACGTCATCGTCATCAACATGAGCAAGCATTCCATGTTAGTGGTGTCGCGGAGTTCAACATGAAGCATGAAGATCCGATAGTTTAACCAACTCCTCCCCCGTCTTATCGTGGATCTCGGGGCGAGATCCCTTGTTAGTGGTGTCGATTGTAACGACCCGGAAAAATACCCCTATTAGATATTTGATTGTTATTTTCTTTTTCGCGTCATCATGGCGTCATGCATCATCATGCATCTTATCACCTTGCATTTTTTCTAAAAACCCTAACTTATTTTGTGGTACAATACTATTTTATTTGGCTCTTATGGTTTTATAAATACCCTCCTATTTTCTTCTTATTTTGAATTTAAACTAAAATTATAATATTTGCAAAGATCTAAAATTGTTTTAAATCAAAGTTAAGTTTTTACAAATTGTTTGCAGATCTTTTCCCTTCATCTCTTATAATCTTTTCTTCCTATCTCTCTTTTTCCCCTTTACCTTTTATCTTTGTATTTCCCAGAAATTGGCCACGGAGGCAATTTCCGCTCCTCTTCTTTTGGCCCTGGCCCGTCTCTCCACCGAAGGCTAACATGATCTCTCTGTCATCTTCCTCCTTCTGTATGGAGAACCATCGACGGGTGCCACGTACCCCCTGTGAGCGATGGGACGTCCGATGTTTGTCCTCCTCTTCTCGGCACCTCCTCTCTACAAAAACTAGCACTATCTCCCTCTGCTAACCCTAGCCTCTCTCCTATCCCATCCTAGCGCCGCCTTCCCGAGCTCGCCCTCGACTTCACTTCTACATGCAGCCACGTCCTGAGCGGGAGCGCCCGCCTCCTGCTTCCTCTCACCGTCAAGCCCACTTCCGTCGCCACCACGCGGCAGTAGTACATCTCCAACGCCGATGGTCTCCTCTGCTCCCGCGACAGCCATGAGCTCCACCCATGCCTCTGACGACCTCCGGGCGCATGCTTTCCCGTCCTGGTTCCACGCCAGGCTCGTCGTCCTCCGTCTTCTCTTGCGTCGGACATGCCCAAGGCCGCAGCTTTGGATCCTCCAAACCCAGCATGCTGTAGCCCTCCTGTGCTTCTTCCCTCATCTACGTGCAAGGGCTGCTCCCGGGCGTCATCAACCATCTCGTCCCTGCGAGCACGCCGACCACGCCTTGCCGCGCCCCATGGCTACGTGGTGCTCTGCTTCATCTCCGTGCATTGACCACCTCGTGTTTGGCCTCCCGTCATCAAGCTCGACATCAACCTCGTATGCAAGATCATCGCCAAGCCCCGCCACATCAAGCTCATCTTCCCAGCGCCGGAGCTGACCAGGACACCGCCAAGTTCGTCGTCGTCTCTTCCGCGCAGACGTCCTCTTGGTGGCGCGCACGTCCGTTGTTTTCCACTGGCTCAACACCAACCTGGCCCTGCCTCTACTCCGGTGTCGTCGTTCTCTGCATCCACCCGGTGCCAAGCTCGTCTCTGCGCATGCTCACTCACATGCTCTGCTGGCGCGCCTCGCGTCCGCCTCTCCGCTTCAGCGCTCCTAGGTGTCTTCGTCAAGCAGCGGTGCTTTCTCGTCTCCGTCCGTGTTGGCCACTTCTAGGTCCCGGCCGATCTGCTTCAAGAAGGGTTGTGTCCCTTGTATGACACGATCTGGTGTCAGTTAAGCTCATCTGTTCCTTCCCATCGACCTATAGTTTCAGAGTTCGAATCCTGTTAGAGGCAAAAAGTGCCCATCTTTTTACTCCTTTGTTTATCCGTGACCTGACAGGTGGGTCTGCTCCATCATCCGCTGATACTAGTTTTCCTCCGGTGAGAAAAGTCCTCAGCCATCCTGTTTCGTCAGCACCTAGTCAACCTATCTGGCCCCGCCGGTCAGCGACCCGGGCTAGTTTGCAATTCGGTGAGGAAAGTCTCAGCGAATCCTTTGTTTTTTTTTTAATTCCTGCAAATGTTCAAATCTTGCTAAAATCATATCTCCTTAACCGTAACTCGAAATAAAAGGTATTTTATATGATTTTTTATCAAAAAAATATGAAGAATCTAAATATGACATTCATATATCTGTTTGCATCTTGCATCATGTTGTGACATGTTATTTTATATCTCACTTAATACATAACATATGGAGTAATTGGGATATGCCAAATATGGTATCACCACTTCATTTAATTTTGTGTAGCTCACCCATGCCTTGTCTTTGCCGTGCTAATCAACATTTAAATTGTCGTGTAGTAAAACAACTTGAACCATATGTGTGTGCCTCAGAATTGTGATTCCGCTTAATTTAGATAAGTTGCATTGCATCATAATTGCCATGTCATGCATGCCTTCACATGCTCATGCCGATTCTTTTATCGTAGAAGTAAGTGTTGCATCCGTTGTTTGTTATAGCGATTTGCTTCTTCATGAATAGGATGCTTCATGGTAATGTGAGCAACGCCAAGTTCTTTGGGTGTTCTTCGACCTTCTTTTCAGGCGAGCCCTTTTCTCTCTACCCATTTAATACTTTTGCTCTCGCTAGCTCTATATTCTAGCCTTGTGTCGCGATGCTTTGTTCGAGTCACGTGTCCTATCCATCAGTTATCCAAAGAAAAGCCATAGCACCTTTCATACATCCTATTACCTGTGTGCTTGTTGTTCAAGTTGGCCTTGCGAGTCGTAGGCATCTTCAGGTTGTTGGAGTTGTTTTATCTTATTGGGTTGGGAAGTTATCACATGCTCTACTTTATGAATATATGTTGTTGGAGATAATTATGGCTTACTTTAATGTTAATACTTAAAATTGAATTAAGGAGAGGCATCGGTGAGTCATTTTGCCAGTTTTGTGACGGCTCACTTGTGTCCCCTAGGACCCTGAGATCGCATGAACTGTTCTGAGACTGAGCGCTCTAACCAGACGTGGGTACGTTTACGGGCCTCCCCTCGATCAATGTCGGAATCTACACACTTATCTAGTGGCCACAGCTAGTTTGAGGTTTTCCATTTGGGTTTTGCGTGCATGCAGCTCTTGTATCTTAACGGTCCGATTTATTTTGGGGGAAGCCCAAGAGTGCCTTGTAACCCCTTGCTTTTCTTTTGCATGCACGCATAGGAAGTGGTACGTGCGTTTATCGCTACTGAAGCGGGTCGTCTCCCCAGAGTGGAGCCGGGCCTCGGATGCCGTAGACACAAACAACTAGGTCCGTCTCAGAGATTCGGCCGGACTCTTGATTCGGGTTAAACTTAGTTAGGTGGCTTCCTGGACTTGTTTGTAGTGAAGGAGAGTGCGAGTCGTGACCTCCTGCCGGCACACCATCGGAAGTGTGCTAATCGTAGGCATCAAGGGGTGATCGTGCTTTTGGGTACATTTGGGCACCCCTGCAGGGTTAAATCTTTTCGAAAAGCCGTGTCCGCGGTTATGGACGACTTGGAGCTGTACTACTCGATCATAGAACAACTTGCACCTGCTATTTCAATACTAATAAAATTGTCTAGTAAGCTAGCACAACTACAACAATAAACCAACAATAAAACTTGGTACCCGTGTAAGTGCCTTTGATACTTGCTTGTTCGTTTGGTCACGAGGAGGTGATTCATCGGCTGGGTTATGTTTGTTGTAGTATTCTAGTTGGTTCTTTGATGCGCTCTCTTATCTTATTCTATTTAGACGGAAGTTGTAGAGTGTCTCTGTAGTAAAGTTCTTTTGTTGCCGCTAAGTCCACCATATAGCCTGTAGGTGAGCACAGCTGAATTCCAGTCTTGCGAGTATGTGCATCGATACTCACCCTCGTTTTTCTTCTGTTTCCTTTCTCTTTCTCCCTCCTTTTTCGGCAACCGTTGGCCCGATCTTCACAGGTATGGGAGCGACGACATTAGCAAGGTTACCCTTCCGGCTTGGCCTGGGCAGGGTTTGGGCGCCATCGTTTATCTTTAGGCCTCTTAGGCCCATTTCTATTCTTGTCCATACTCGGATACTATTTTGCTTTATGTCTAATTTGAATCTTTGTATGTATATTTGGATTCTTGACTCGTGGAGTCTTCGCAGTTATATTATATTCTTTTGTGGGTTCCATCATGAACTTGTGTAACTGTTGCTACTCGATTCCACCCGCATCATGTGCATGCTGCAACGTGCACGAGACGCTTGGTGGTGCATTTCCAAAGCGACATCATGTAGATTGTGGTGGAAGCGCTATAATCTGCAAGGTGCCGGTTTTGGGGCGTCACATGTTCCTTGCATCCTCTTTCCTATTTTGGTGTTTCTCGTCTTCTGAGGACTCGCTAGTTTCATTCCGTGAAGATTTACGCTTGACCTCTTCTTTTTGCTTTTCCCTACGATGAGTCAAATTTTTCTCTGGAAGATTTCCCCTTAGCTTGTCCTCCACCAACCCGAGGCTTCGTATCGCGGCTTGATGCATGTGTTCCCGCGGGTCTCCAGGCTTTGGTTGCGTGGTTAGTAGATATGCCTGTGCTGCCACTAATGCCGCTTCTGGTGTTTCTTGCACGAATTCTTCTTCCTCCCCTGGTTGGTTTGCACTTGGGCTTTTCATATAGCTTTCTTCTACTGTCCGTGCTGTTGTCCTTCTACTGTGCTTCGGGTCTCTGTGCCTCTCCATGCCGGACTCTGATGAATCGCTATATTCACCCCAATATCCTCCACTTGATGTGTTGTTGTAATCTGGGCTTCTCATAATCATATCTCTTTCCTGCCTTAACTTCTTTCTGCGTTGGTGTAGCGCGTATTGATATCCCATTAGAACTTCTCTTCTTGAATCTGCGGGTACGTCAGTCCCGTGGTTGATAGCTGACATGATCGTTCTCCACTCTCCGGCAGAAACATGGACTTTCTCCTTTTCTTTTTTGCCATTGCTCCTTAATTTGTCGACTTGCATGTCGACCTCCTCATTGCCTGCGTGATTGCTTTCTTCTTCTGCTGCTTCCGTGATGATGACGCATAACTGGTGTACGCTTCTAGAGACGCCGCTGCTTCTGCTGGCGAAGTCCCTTGACTTGTCGCATGGCTTGTCCATTGCTGCTTCCACGATGAACTTTCGCCCAGTTTCGTTGGGTTCCTCGAATTTTTCCTGCAGATTTTCTATTGCTGCTAGGCTAACTGGTGAGTTTGCCTCGCTAGAAGAGCCTACAGATGATCCGGACTTGGTAATTATTTTGGTTTTACTTGTCGATGGACCCAATTTCGCCGGATCCGAAAGACAAGTTGAACCCGAAGGTCCAACATAGAAGCTCAGACTTCTGAATGTCAACTGGACTGCTATTGGCTAAAAGCGAAAAAGCCGTCGAATTCATGATTCCAACGCCCAGAGTCCCCACGGTCAGCGCCAATTGACGAGGGTTAACTCGACAAATGTCCTAGATGAAGGACTTAGGATCGGGGAGATAGGGCGTCAGATGAACTCGAAGGTGGAATCAGTCAAACAAGGTGGCTATCGATAGTAAACGTGGGTGTAGACCTGGCTTGCTTTCAATCTGTCCCTTACCGTCCCCTCCTGGCCCCTATATACTGGCGGCCAGGTCTCAGGGATCGGGAGGGATCCGACATAGATTATAATATTGACATACGACATGAACTCGTATTTCGACTAGTATTACAATTGGGCCTAGCTTAATGGGCCTCAGGGGTAGCTAACTAACGGGCTCTATCATCCATACCCTTGTCAATGGGGGAGTCATGGATGGTTGATGGAGAGACGTCGGTGATGATGGTGATGAAGATCTCCTCCAAATCCCCGTCCCGGCAGGGTGCCAGAACAAAGTTTCTGGTTTTGAATCGCGGCATCTGATGGCGGCGGCGCAGCGGAAGTCTATCTGGGAAAAACGCCAAACCCCCGCTCCTTTCAGGTCAGAGAGTATATGTAGGCGGAAGGAGGGGTCGAGGCGACGGCCAAGCTGGCTTCACCACAGATGGGCGTGGCCAGGGCTGGGCTGCGCCCCCTGGTGGTGAGCCCAGCTCCCTGCCTCTCTTCGTCTCCCCTTCTGGCTCCGTAGGTCTTCTGGTAAAATAGGATTTTTGCAATATTTTCTGGGATTTTTCCTGAAAGTCGGATTTCTGCACAAAAACAAGACACCAGGGCAATTCTGCTGAAAACAGCGTTAGTCTGTGTTAGTTGTATTCAAAACACACAAATTAGAGGAGAAACAATAGCAAAAGTGTTCGGGAAAGTAGATACGTTTTGGACGTATCACTTACCAGCTCATATACCTCCAACAAATTACTCAAGTTGCAACCATCTAGTAATTCTCTCTTGATCAACTCTGTCATACCATGCATGTTCACTCATATGTCCATGACGTGAATTCCACATATTTGTTTTACTAGGTTCATTGGAAATAACATCAAGAGAAATACCACTCATAGTGCATCCTCTAAGAACATATAATTTTGCAGAATTCTAGTCACCTATCATGCGAATGAGAAAACCTTTCGATACCTTCAATACTCCACCTGAATTGGAGTGATTGTACCCTTCATTGTCGAGAGTACTCAATGAGATGAGGTTTCTCGTAATGCTTGGTATGTGCCTCACATATGTCACCTTGTATATCATGTCATTGTGCTAACTGATCAAAACCAATGCCCACAATATCGCGTGGGTTGGTATCTCCCATACGCACCACATCATAAACCCATAAGTACTAAACGATTCTTTGTTACATCATTTATGAAATGAACATGCGGAATCAAGTACTCATTCATCATTACCAAAAACACAGTTGGCAAACACTACCAGGTATTTAGCGGAACCAAAATTATCACTTGTAATAATAGAAGCCTTATCATCACCATCATACTTATTTTTGTTGTTTCTACATAACGTTCCTTTTCTCCCTTTTCTATAGCTTCCAACAATCCTCAATATTGTGATTGTCATTCTTATAGTACCTACATAATTTATCCTTTCCTTCAAATTTTGAGTGGCCTCTGTCGAACTTGATCTAATCTTTGTTATCGCAGTTTTTTCCTTTTTGCTCGGCCCTACCACGTAACTCCAGAGCTTCTCCCTTGGAGGATGATTCCTGTAATTGTACCATATTTTTCATGTTCTCCCTCTACTAGGGGCCTCATATACTTACCAACGGTTAGTTCATCATGACTCCATAATATGGTAACTAGGGATTTTGCAAAGGAAATAGGCAATGAGCATAAGAGTAAAAGACCTAGATCTTCATCATCATACAATATCTGCATGGACTGAAAGTCAGAAATGATCTCCTTGAAGATTGATATGTGATTCAGCACTGATACGTCTCAAACATATCTATAATTTTTGATGCTCCATGCTTTGTTTTACACCATTTGCCTATTGTTTCGTTACACTTAGTGGCATTTTTATACGCTTTCCGGAACTAACCTATTAACGAAGTGCCACAGTGCCAGTTTCCTGTTTTCTGCTGTTTTTGTGTTTCAGAAGTGATACACAGGAAATATTCTCGGAATTGGACGAAACAAGTTCCAGAAGTCATATTTCATCGGGGAGCTTCCAAACATCCGAAGGAGAGTAGGAGACGGAGGACCAGGGGGCCACACACAGGGGTGGCGCGGCCTACCCCTGGCCCGCGCCACCTATGTGTGAGGCCACCTGGGGCCTCCTCTGACATCGCCCCTTCGCCTATATATACCCCCTGACGAGAAAAACCTAAGGGCCCGATCAGTTTTCCAGAATACATCGCGATCCGCCGCCGCCGTTGACCCGAAGATCGGGAGGGTCCAGAAGCTCTTCCCGGCACCCTGCCGGAGAGGGGAATCGCCACCGGAGGTCTCCTTCATCGCCATGATTGCCTCCGGAGCGATGAGTGAGTAGTCTACCTTGGACTATGGGTCCATAGCAGTAGCTAGATGGTTGTCTTCTCCACCATGTGCTTCATGTTTAGATCTCATGAGCTGCCCTACATGATTGAGATCACTGTTATGTAATTCTATGATGTTGGTTTGTTGGTATCCGATGAATATTGGTGTTTATGATTAAGTTGCTGTACTGAATTTTATCTTATGTTATCTCTATGATGTTTATGATCTTGCATGCTCTCCGTTGTTAGTAGCTATCTTGGCCGAGTAGTTGCTAGTGACTCCAAGAGGGGGTATTTATGCTCGATAGTGGGTTCATGCCTCTATTTCACCTGGGGGAGTGACAGAAACCTCTAAGGTGGTAGATGTGCTGTTGCTACTAGGGAGAAAACAACATTCATATGCTCGAGGGCATATGCTTTGTTTACATTACACACTTTGCTTAATGCAATTATCTGTTGTTCGCAACTTAATACTTCTAGGGTGTTCGGATGATATCCCCGGGGGTGGATTATTAGTCATAGATGCAGTTGGATGGCGGTCTATGTATTTTGTTGTAATGCCCAGAGTGAATCTCATAGTGATCTTCTTGACATATCACGTTAGCTCTATTCTATCAATTGCCCAACTGTAATTTGTTTACCCAGCATGTTATTTATCTATGGAGAGACACCACTAGTGAACTGTGGACCCCGGTCCTATTTTAATCATATTGCAATCACCTGTTTACTATTCCCGTACTGTTTACTTTACTAGCATACTCTACTGTTTTCCACTCGATACACTCATAACCTTTGTTTCAAGCAAACCGGTGAGATTGACAACCTCATCGCAAGTTGGGAACAAAGTATTTGTTTGTGTGTGTGCAGGTTCCACGTTGCTACTGGCTGAAGACGAGTCAACAAGTATCGTTAACGGCGCCCTTGTTGGAGTGTTACTAAGCCAGTGCACATCACCTTCAGTCGTCACCGTCTCCCTTCTCCTGAACGATAAACCTTGGTTTCTTAACTGAGGGAAAACTAGCCGCTACACTCATCATACCTTCCTCTTGGGGTTCCCAACGGGCTGGTCAAGCACCACGCACAAGGACGTCTGCTTCCACATCATCACCAAGTAGCAGCCTATTTTCTGGCGCCGTTGCCGGGGAAGGAAGAGAAGACTTCTGCGAGGGGAGTTCTTCGCACACACATTCTTTGCTTTGTTATTTGTTTTGCTTTACTTTATTTATTTTACCTGCATTGCTTTTTATATCAAAAACCCAAAAAAATTAGAATCCTTGGTAGTTGTTATTTTTGTTGGTCTGTTATTGTCTTGCTTTATCATGCTTTATATCAATGGTTGGTTTCTTTGAAACTAATTCTTTTTGGCAAGGTGGGTTCACGGAAGAGCAGCAAAATTATTATGATGAACACCGCTTGTCACAAAAAGGGAAACACTTATGGGAACAAATCAATAGATTATATATCATTGCTAGAAATGTGTGCTCTACTTATAATGTTACTTATTGCTTTGATGAATCTTGTTGCTGTAGGAGGTATAAACACCTCCCTTTTCAATGTGAGTATAATGATGATGTTACCATATCTTCTTATATTAATGGAAATTACGACTTTTATGATGTGGAACAAATTGAAGAATTTATTGCTTGGAAGGGTGCATTCGAACTTGCTTATTTGCTTGAAAATATTGATGATGCACCTTATAAATATGAGGTTTATGATATACTCACATTTTGCTTTGATAATTACAAGGAAGGGAATGGCTATATTCTTAAATATCTTAATAGATGCTCTCCAATGGAAGAGACTAATGCATTGAAGGAGCCTATGGAAGAAGAAATTGGAAGCTCATTGGATGATCAAGAGGAGGAAGAATGGAGTTACCCATGTCTACCTCCCAATAAGAGTAACCCTCTAACTAATACCTTATTTGATCCCCCTCCATGCCTAATAAAAGAGGGGGAGAGTGATATTTATATTGTTGATTTTGTTCAAGATGCTACTGAAAATTATTATGAGAGAGGAAAATGTGGTTGTTGGAATTCTCATGTTACTAAAAAACCTCTCTTTATATTGAAAGTTCCGAAGTTGCTCTTGTTTTATCTACCCATACTTGTTACTAGGTGCTTCTTTAATTTATTTTCTTACAAGATTCCTATGCATAGGAAGTGGGTTAGACTTAAATGTGTTTTATATTTGCTCCTTGATACTCTCTTTTGCTTCAATTCATATTTCTTATGGGAGCATATTCATAATTTTCTGCGCCTAGCTCAAAGGCGTTAAAGAAAAGCACTCTTGGGAGATAACCCAATGTTTTATTTATAGTACTTTTTCTTTTATTTGAGTCTTGGAAGTCATTACTACTGTAATGACCGCTCCTTATCTTGTTTATTTCGTTTTTGTGCCAAGAGAAGCCTCTAATTTGAGTGAGGTAAAGATTTGGGGTTATTGCTGTCCTGAAACTGTTTTCGGTGCTGCACCGTCAAAATTCGTGAAAAATCACTGTATATCTTTTGGACTTGAAATTTCTTGTGCTTATGCCCCAGGTTATATCCAAACTTTTCTTAGTTGAACACTTTTTGATTTGAGCAACGGAAAATCCCTCAAAAATTCGTCCATTATCAGCTGTTCAGTTTTGACAGATTTCTGCCAATATTCGTTTTTGCCACTTTATCGCTTTCTTTTGAGTTCTTTTTTATCATGGAACTCTTGTGGAAGTTGCTACAGTAGTATACACTTTATATGTGGTGGTTTTGAGTTGAAACCTGAAGCTTAAAGAGGTTGAATATATTTTATGCTTACACTAATGTTGCTAATAGAATTGTGTTTAGTTTTGTATGAAGGAAGTTTTCAAGTGTAGGGATTGGAGAATGATGAGATGAGTTGAAGAATGGACAAAAGCTCAAGCTTGGGGATGCCCAGCACCCCAAGAAATATCCAAGAAGTACAAGCGTCAAAGCTTGGGGATGCCCCCGAGGCACCCCTTCTTCATCGGCAAAAATCAGGTCACCTTTCAAAACACTATATTTTTATTGCTTCATGCACTATGTGTTTTTCTTGGAGCGTCAGTTGTTTTAGTTTTCTTAGTTTGCTTAGTTTGTTTGTTTGCTGCAATAAATGGTTGGACCCCAACAAATTCCCTTTGGAGGAGATGTACTCGTTTTTCATTTGCAAAGAACGCTCTAGTTTTCACTCTTATTAAAATTGAGTGTTCTACTTTTTCTGCTACTGCTTTTGGTTTTCGTTTTCGCCTTGATATGCGTTCAGATCTTGTCATATCTTTTCATCAAGGTGTATTTTTGCCTCTGATCTTTATTGGTTTTCATCAAAAGAGGTGTTTATAAAATTTTCAAATGGTGTTGGAAAAGAGAAAAAGCTTTGTGCAAAATAGTGGTACAAGAAGGAGCTTGTGTAGACTGCGGCTTAGGCTTTTTCATGTCATGCTAGATGTCTTTTTGATAGTATGCTTAGTGGTTTTGCTGTAGCATGACTTGTCTCAAATAACTGAGATTGCTTAATGAGCCTTTGAAAAAAAAATCATGTGTTGTTTTTATTGTATGGAAGCATTATTTTGGTTTTCTCCTTGATGCTTTATTTGGGTTGACTTGGCGCATGCTCACACATGTTAGACTCTTCCAAAGTCGCCATTAGCCTTCATGATCATTTAGTTTTTGACTTTTGATGCCATCGTATGCTTCTTTTAATGTCGCTTTGTCGCTTTGCATGATTATGGCCATTATTGCTCTCTTAGTCGGTCGTTCCCAGTCTTTTGCTAGCCCTCACCTTGTACTGAGTATGAGCTCTACTCGTGCATCCAACTCCTAAAAGCCAAACTTTGCCATTGTGTCCACTATAAATTCCTATGCATGGTATTTTTAAGCCATTCCAAAGTAAAATTTTCATGTGCTACCTTTCAAAAACCTTCAAAATACTTCTCGTTTTGTGACACTGTTTTCAGCTCATGAGGACATAGTGGTCGGATTTGCTATCTTCCATATTGCTTATTCCAAAAAAGAAAAAAAAGAAAAAAAATAGAAAAAAGGCACTCCTCCAAGAATGTGAATGTTGCTGGGCACCCGATGGAATCGGTTAGCCATGGTATGTGAAAGGAAAAGGTGGGGAGGAGTGCCAAGTTTTATAAAAAGAGCACCAAAGTGCCAATCTCTCTCTCAAAAACTTGCTTTATTTTTGTGTGGAAGATAGTAAGAACCCCATTGCCAGTCGTTGACAAAGACAACCACCTCTCAAAATCAAGTTTTTATCTCTGTTTTACAAAATGAAAAGCTCTAGCACATGCTAAATCACTGCTTCCCTCTGCGAAGGGCCTTTCTTTTACTTTTATGTTGAGTCACCACCTTCTTTCTTTATGCACCATTAAGAGAGCATAGTTGTCATTCTTAGTGTGATATGCATTGTCCCAAGGTTCATTGATTGACTCATATTGTTGGTTTCATTTGTTCTTAAATTATTTGTATCTAGTCGCCCTCTTAAACTTGAAGGTGTCCTATGCATTTATGTTTTGCTCTCTATGAAGGACAAGCTGAAAACCACTTGTATGTTTTTCCTTATGATTTGAACACACGTTTGACTTTCATTGTTTCATTATCATGATCTTTTGTTTGTGTTCATTTGCATGTTTACAACATGGTTGCTAAGTTCTTATTGTCATGATTATATCTTCATGCCCATGTTTAAGTTCTATTGATCCCAGCTCACCAATGCTTACATATATGATCAAGATTGTGTAGGTGCATGTCACCTCAAAAATTATTCTTTTGTTATCACTTACCTACTCGAGGACGAGCAGGAGTTAAGCTTGGGGATGCTTGATACGTCTCAAACGTATCTATAATTTTTGATGCTCCATGCTTTGTTTTACACCATTTGCCTATTGTTTCGTTACACTTAGTGGCATTTTTATACGCTTTCCGGAACTAACCTATTAACGAAGTGCCACAGTGCCAGTTTCCTGTTTTCTGCTGTTTTTGTGTTTCAGAAGTGATACACAGGAAATATTCTCGGAATTGGACGAAACAAGTTCCAGAAGTCATATTTCATCGGGGAGCTTCCAAACATCCAAAGGAGAGTAGGAGACGGAGGACCAGGGGGCCACACACAGGGGTGGCGCGGCCTACCCCTGGCCCGCGCCACCTATGTGTGAGGCCACCTGGGGCCTCCTCTGACATCGCCCCTTCGCCTATATATACCCCCTGACGAGAAAAACCTAAGGGCCCGATCAGTTTTCCAGAATACATCGCGATCCGCCGCCGCCATCGACCCGAAGATCGGGAGGGTCCAGAAGCTCTTCCCGGCACCCTGCCGGAGAGGGGAATCGCCACCGGAGGTCTCCTTCATCGCCATGATTGCCTCTGGAGCGATGAGTGAGTAGTCTACCTTGGACTATGGGTCCATAGCAGTAGCTAGATGGTTGTCTTCTCCACCATGTGCTTCATGTTTAGATCTCATGAGCTGCCCTACATGATTGAGATCACTGTTATGTAATTCTATGATGTTGGTTTGTTGGGATCCGATGAATATTGGTGTTTATGATTAAGTTGCTGTACTGAATTTTATCTTATGTTATCTCTATGATGTTTATGATCTTGCATGCTCTCCGTTGTTAGTAGCTATCTTGGCCGAGTAGTTGCTAGTGACTCCAAGAGGGGGTATTTATGCTCGATAGTGGGTTCATGCCTCTATTTCACCTGGGGGAGTGACAGAAACCTCTAAGGTGGTAGATGTGCTGTTGCTACTAGGGAGAAAACAACATTCATATGCTCGAGGGCATATGCTTTGTTTACATTACACACTTTGCTTAATGCAATTATCTGTTGTTCGCAACTTAATACTTCTAGGGTGTTCGGATGATATCCCCGGGGGTGGATTATTAGTCATAGATGCAGTTGGATGGCGGTCTATGTATTTTGTTGTAATGCCCAGAGTGAATCTCATAGTGATCTTCTTGACATATCACGTTAGCTCTATTCTATCAATTGCCCAACTGTAATTTGTTTACCCAGCATGTTATTTATCTATGGAGAGACACCACTAGTGAACTGTGGACCCCGGTCCTATTTTAATCATATTGCAATCACCTGTTTACTATTCCCATACTGTTTACTTTACTAGCATACTCTACTGTTTTCCACTCGATACACTCATAACCTTTGTTTCAAGCAAACCGGTGAGATTGACAACCTCATCGCAAGTTGGGAACAAAGTATTTGTTTGTGTGTGTGCAGGTTCCACGTTGCTACTGGCTGAAGACGAGTCAACAAGTATCGTTAACGGCGCCCTTGTTGGAGTGTTACTAAGCCAGTGCGCATCACCTTCAGTCGTCACCATCTCCCTTCTCCTGAACGATAAACCTTGGTTTCTTAACTGAGGGAAAACTAGCCGCTACACTCATCATACCTTCCTCTTGGGGTTCCCAACGGGCTGGTCAAGCACCACGCACAAGGACGTCTGCTTCCACATCATCACCAAGTAGCAAGCACCAAACCACTTCAATGTAACTTCTGCATGAACAACTTCATCTTCACATGCATCTTACTGGTTAGATCCTTAGACATGCAGATTAATCCTTCTTCAACTTGCCCTTATGGTTCTTCCACATTCTCATCATCAGTCATGCCGATTGATCCTTCTCACTAAACCCATCCAGCGCATCATCCAGATTGGAGTGTGCTAGAACAACTCGCATCTTGACTTGCCACGGCGAAAACCTTGTGCTGTACTCTAGCAACGATACATTGAGCTTCAACGATGCCATGTTATTGACACTCTAGACTGAAACACAGGTCTCATACCATTTGTTATAATAACGACTAGCAATAAATGAACTAGATCAACCAAGACACATGAGACACAAGATTTTTTACATGAAAAACCCTCCAATGAGAAGGTTAAGAAACCATAGGCATGAGCCAACAAAACTTTAGTATATCGGAGAGGTTATATACATTAGTATCATGGTTTCATTTATCCAATGTGGCAACTTACGAGAGGTATATACTGATGGTGATCTAAGTCATACTTGATCCCCTACCACCACCACTCGGGGTCCATGGCAGGAGGCCATGTCTCCCAACGACGGGTCTCGCTCCGCTCATCAGAAGTTAACCTTTATAATAATTTGGACCACAACTATAACAAGTCCACAGAGATACAAGGGCGTGAGGCACGTATGAAGTGATAATGGTAATATCTAGATTTCCGCGTGGTAGTGGAACAAATACACTCACGTGAAGGGTTGTGGCACATGCGGGAGAGACCCCTATCGAGAAGCTCCGACGGGGTGTGTTCATCACAGACAAGAACTATTGGCCTTCGAGTGCAGTAGCCTGCATGGCTAGAACTAGAGATAAATTGGCTTTGATAGAGAAGAATTTTCTGTTTGATTTGGCTTGTGGATTACCATTTTACCCCCACAATAATTTACCCGTGACTTTTGGAGGTGGTACTCCTCATGTAATGGAGTATCATTAGGAATTGCCATTTGAGTAAGATTAATGAATGGTAGTATTCATTTTGGGATACCCTAAAACTCCTTGCTATACCATGCAACATCTGGATTCTTTGCAACTTAGCTAAATTCATGCAAAACCCTTATTACATCATCGTTTTATTGTATGCGCTTCCACCACAATAGAATGCCCTTGATCTCCCGATCTCCACCGGCCAGGACGTTGGTCCTGGTCCCCTCTCCCTCTGCTTGGCGCTCCAGCGATGGTAGGAGGGAGAGGGGACCTTGTTCCTCCATTTGGCCTAGTAGTTAGGGTTAGGTTTTGTCTCCTTTGGCGCGTTGTTGGGATGGTAGGAGAGGCGTCCAAGCGAAAAAATCTGCCTCAACTCTACTCCCACATTGGGGACGACCTTTAGGGCGGCGTCTCGGAGTTGATGGCAACATGTGCTGGCCGGTCCTTTGGATCGACAACTTGGTCTTCTCGCCGGTCTTTAGATTTGGTGAGATCAGTTTCTCAGTGTGTCGCTAGCGTTCGTGGTTATCCGCGATGGCGCTGGCAGTCAGGGCGAGATGGTTCTTGTGGAGCAAGGATGTTGGCCTGGAGGCGGTAGATTTACCGTTCTTCTTTGACTTTGTCGATGGGAGGCGAAAGATCTTGGTCGAAGAGAGCACGAGACATCCCCCCCGGTCGACGTGCTACGACGACATGTGCCTCGCTGCGTGCAGCCTGCCTGTTCACCGACTCACAAAGCGTCGTTGGTGATGGTGCTTTTTCGGATCTTGCAATGGTGGAGGCTCGGCAATCTTCCGGCGTTCGTGTCAGTGGTGCTGGAGTTTGGCGGCGGCCACTCATGACGGTGGTTGCATGAAACCCTAGGGATCGTTTTGTATTTTTTGATCTCTTAGGATTTTATCTGTAAATTCATGATAATCATTTTATCTCAGTCTGTCTTTTAGTTTCCAGATGTGTTGCTTATTGTAACTGGATTTTCGATTAATGAAACATGTGGTTGCTCTAAAAAAACTAGATATGCACCTATCGTTATATTTACAACTGGCTTTTCAGAGTAGAAACTCCACGGTAGGCTAGCTTGAACACAACCACCACCAATATTACAACTACAAATAAAAAATTCTATCCTAAGCTGAGCATCATCGCCGTGTCTAGGCAGATGCCGGTCACTTGCAAAATCATCAGCTTCAACTGAACTCCACTTGTCGACGTACCATCCACCCTTAATACCAGAAATTAGGTGGCAAATTAAGCCTGTGATCCAGAGTTACGTCCTTTAGTATCTACTGATGGCGTGTCTTCCCTCAGTATGAAACTAAGGTTTATCGAACCAGTAGGAGAAAGAACCAACTTCCGAAGGTTGATGCTCGCTAGATTCGCGACAGCTCCAGATAATTTATATATGGCGCCTCGTCTGGGGCGTAGCTTTGCACCAGCAGCAACATGGAACCTGCACACAACACGACCAAGTACTTTGCCCCAACTTACAGTGAGGTTGTCAATCTCACTGGTTTGCTGTAAACAAAGGATTAAGCGTATCGAGTGGCAAAAGATATTAGTTTGCAAGAATGTAAATAAAATGAATAAATTGTAAACGGTAATAGCAATGTAAAATAATGGACCTGGGTCCACAGTTCACTAGTGGTGTCTCTCCATAAGATAAATAACATGCTGGGTAAACAAATTACAGTCGGGCAATTGATAGAATAAAGCAAGCGTACAAATGTCATGAGGATCACTATGAGATTCACTTGGGCATTACAACATAATGCATAGACCATAATCCAACTGCATCTATAACTAATAATCCACCCGCCGGATGTCATCCGAGCAACCGTTGGGTATTAAGTTGCAAGCAACAGATTATCGCGTTAAGCAAAGTGTGTAATGTAAATAATACAAATATCCTTGAACACAAGATTGTTGTTTTCTCCCTAGTAGCAACAACACATCTACAACTTTAGAGGTTATTGTCACTCCCCCAAGTTACTAGCGGCATGAACCCACTATCGAGCATAAATACTCCCTCTTGGAGTCACTAGCATCTACTCGGCCAAGATATCTACTAGCAACGGAGAGCATGCAAGATCATAAACAACATAGAGATAACATAAAGATGATAAATCAATAGATCAACTTGAAAAAGTACCAATATTCATCGGATCCCAACAAACACAACGATGATCTTGATCATGATAGGCAGCTCACAAGATCTAAACATGAAGCACATGGAGGAGATGACATCCATCTAGCTACTGCTATGGACCCGTAGTCCAAGGTAGACTACTCACACATCACTCCGGAGGCAGGCATGGTGATGAAGAAGGCCTCCGGCGGTGATTCCCCTCTCTGGCAGGGTGCCGGGAAGAGCTTCTGGACCCTCCCAATCTCGCGTCGATGATGGCGGCGGCTTACAATATGTTCCGTGGAAAATTGATTGGGCCTTAGGGTTTTCCCGTCGAGGGGAATATATAGGTGGAAGGGCGGCGTCAGGAGGTGGGCCAGGTGGCCCCACCACCTGGTGGCATGGCCAGGGGCTAGCCTGCGCCACCCTATGGTGTGGCTGGCCCCTGGCCCCCCTCCGTCTCATCTTTGGACTCCGTCTCACGTCAGGAAAAATAGGAACTTTGGCTTTTATTTCGTCCAATTTCGAGAATATTTCTTGTGTAGCTTTTCTGAAAGACAAAAATAGAAGAAAACAGGGAACTGGCACCGTGGTATCTCGTTAATAGGTTAGTTCTGGAAAATGCATAAAAACGCCACGAAGTGTGACAAAACACAAAGCAAATGGTGCATAAACAAGCATGGAGCATCAAAAATTATAGATATGTTTGAGACGTATCAAGCATCCCCAAGCTTAAATCCCGCTCGTCCTCGAGTAGGTAAGTGATAACAAAACAATAATTTTTGAGGTGACATGCACCCACACAATCTTGATCAAACGATGTAAAGCATTGAGTACCGAGATCAAAGTACTCTAAACATGGGCATAAAAGACATAATCTTGACAATAAAACTTAGCAACCATGTTATAACATGAAAAGTAACACAAACAAAAGATCATGAGTAATGATGCATTGAAAGTCAGGTGTGTGTTTCAACCATATAGAGAAACATAGCAAAGTGGTTTTTAGCTTGTCCTTCATAGAGTAGCAAAAGATAAATGCATAGGACACCTTCAAGTTTAAGAGGGCGACCAGATATAAATAATTTAAGAACAAGCAAAACCATAATCATGAATCAATCAATAATAAATTTTGGGACTATGCACATTAAACTCGGAATGATAACTATGCTCTCTTAGAAGGTGCATAAAGGTAGAAGGTGGAGACTCAACATAAAAGTAAAAGAAAGGCCCTTCGCAGAGGGATGCAATGATTGCAAGTTTTATAAACCTCCAAAAATTATGATACTTACTAGCTTTGAGCTCTTATTGCCCCCATCATAGGCATCTTGAGTGGTTAAGGTTAATGCAAGTACAATTACGAAGCATATGCTTAACAAATCATAAGTTAAAAATCTCGTGTCCCGTGAAGTACGAATACCCAAACCTCATGCTACTCGACTTAGGTTTCAAGCAAGTTCTTGTCACTAGTCATCAACCCGTGCACCCGCACGGGCTATTTAATTTTCGGGAATCAATTTATTACTATTTTTTTACATTTACTTAATATTTAACCAATATTAATTTTACGTATATGAATTTATGACTATACGCATAAGATACTACTACATCAGTATGTTGTGATGTACATTATTTTCCAAGGAAGGATATCAATGATTTATTCGATCACCTAAAGATTCCGAGGAAACCTTGGGACCCAATGGATGTAATGTCCATTTACCTTGCAACTAAATGTTAAATATTTACGTGTGAACGACACAAAAACATATCCACTTTTCCTCCTCCAAATTTGACCGAGATCACTAAAAGTATTATTACTATTATTGTCATCTACCACCATCCAAGAATATATATGAATCTCAAGATAGTATGCAACTTTATCTATTTGACCGCTAGTAACTAATTCAACATTTAATAATTGGATATAGCTTTGTGTGTTGTAAGCTAACCTATATAACTCTATGTTTAGATTTGAAATCCGAATTAATCCATGCAACAAAGAGCATCTGAGTGTATCTAATGAAAGACTGTGCTATATGCAGAAATATTCTAATGTCAATATGATTCTTAGATATAAGATTCTTAGATATAAGATACCTAGAAGTAACGAAGAGTGCTGACAGTAGCAAACCTCACTCCCCACTTCCATATACCTAGTTACTCGGACGGTTGACACAGAACGTATTGCTGATGCCAATAAGTACTTTATCAGAAAAAAGAGCATAGAGCTCAAACTACGTTAGAATAAGGCTCACTAAGGGTGTCTGTTTGTTTCTGTGATAAAAGCTGAAAGGAGTAACCATTATTTGATTGGATCGAATATCTAACAGCAAAAGGTCTACAAATCATTAGATGGATTCTATAATTCTGAATAACTTCTGTGTATGCCGATAGTTATTAGTTGCTGACAGGAAAATGCACCATAAAATTTATCCTTACAACTAATATATTAAATCTACAGTATTATGTCGCTATTTGGTATGTCCAATTACCTGTTCAAATCTGCAGGCCACTCATTTAGAAATTCGCACTCCCATATCCCATGGTGTTACCCATTGAGTCAAGTACTCCGATCCCATCTCTCACAATATGCTCCAATCAGGAACGAATGGTTATGGGACAATGCTCAGCTCCATAGCTGCATAAACATGAACCAATACTTAGGAAAACAAACTGAATATTTTCTTAAAATTCTCTCCATGAAGAAGAACACACCTCCGCTGCTCTTGCATTGCCAACATGGATGGAAGATTTGCATCAGACGATGCGCCCTTGGCTTCCCGCTAATACCACGTTGGGCCATTTGCCGGCCATCCTGTTGCTGCAACAGCACATAACTGCTTATTGCTTTGGCACATGCCAACGGCACCATTCGCCCGTCAGCCTGTCGCTACAACTGCACAACATTGCTTGTATTTCTTATTACGATTTTTTCCCGACAATCAGTTCTCATATAGCTATTGTCATATATACATATTTATGGACCATTCTAAAAAAACAAACAGATATCAGGAGTGAAGGCTTGCATTTTCTATAACTGAATCACATCCATCTAGCTAATTCAAGAATTCTCAAACCCATGAGTAATAAAAAAAAGAGAAAATACTCACCATATGCCTATATATCTTCAGTTAGGCGCATACACCACCAAACAACTTTAAGGACAGAAATCATGTAATACGTAAAAACTGTAGAAAAAGAAGATGAGGATAAGTGAAGGATTCAGATAATATGGAAGAGAAGCTTGCTCCTATAATAAGCAACTTCCAGCAACCTTGCCTCACATTCGCAAGTTAGGCGACAGTTCAGCATGTCACATCTTTGTTTCTGGCCTGGCCAGCATGTTAAGATGAGCAAATCAACTTTACACAATCTAGATCCGGCCAGATCTAGAATGTACAACCTTCTGAGGGATTACTTCTATCTCTAAGGAAAACGAACGAAGTACAAAACCTGACCAGATTAATCTAATTACAAGTTACGATGGCTCCCGTCTCCTCGCCTCCACCTCCTCCCCCACCTCCACCTAGCCCTCCCACATCCCACGTCGCCGGCAACCTTAGATCTCCTCCGCCGGCACAAGCTCTCCCCCCCTCAACATACTGCATCGGCGATGACTCCCTTGCGCAAGCTGCACTCAGAACTTTTCTGGGTGTCGGTAATGCCATGGGCCTGCAGTTCGAGGATGATGCTTGGGATGCGGGCATCCTCACATCTCCAATATCAGTCACCTTCAAAGCCTTCCCAATGACAGCCTCCATACACTTGTCGGACATTACCTTCGATGAAATCCTCATGGCGGTCCTTCTCCAGGCCTGCATCGGCGGATCCGCCGACCTCTTCCGGGTTCAGAGGATCACCTCCTTCTGCTTCCGCTTCTTCGTCCCATCGATCGCCTCAATGGAGCTTCTGCTGCGACAACCTTCCATCAAGGCCAAGCGCTTCACGTTGATCTTCGACCACATCAACGACGCCCCGCAACCGACCAGCGCCTTCAACTCCGTCTTCGACCCAGAAAAGGAAGAATCTGCTTCCTCGCGAGAAGGCAACGAAAGCCCTCTGTGCTCAAGCGCGCACCCCGTAACAAATCAACTGGGAGACCAGGATCCTGCTCGCAATGAGGTACGTCTAGCTCGCTCAGGTTTTGCATTCAAATCCTTTGTTCTGCAGCACTATCACTCTGGAGTAGTTTACCCGCTTTTTTCCTTGAGACACAATGCCAAATCTGTTTGCATTTGGATTAGCTTTATTTCCGAAAAGGCAGCTCCTTGTGCTTTCATAGTTAAAAACATGTTAGACCACCACTTCTCCGGATCGGACGAGTTTGATGTTTCCCACGTTCATGGCTGCATCTACCGGACTATAGTCACGTCCGAATCGATCAAATCGGAAATACTGCTTACTTCCCCGATAGTTCGACCAGGAATTTCCTTTTTCATATCTTCCAGCCTTGAAAATGCATATCTAGCTGTTACAGAAAATTCAAACTCAAAAACAAGGGCCAAATCTGCCTCAACCCAGCCCATCTTGCACCTTGGCCGACAACAATCGCTGCTGGGCCGCGGACCTACCCAGCTAGCCTTTAAACCACTGCCTACCAACGCCGCCGCCTCACCCGAAGAGATAAGCCCACTTGACAGGGGTGACGCCTTATCCCTGCCACTGTGCGCCGTCCCTGTCTCGGCAAAAAGAAGATGGCACAACCCAGTACCCAGCGGTTTCTACCCACTCAGACACTACGGTCAAATCTACAGGAAACAATGCACCCTCGGTCCACCAAAATCTAACGGCCGGCTCCACCTGCCAGCCTTCAAGCTCCATGGAACACGACCACGGAACGAAATCAATCTCCTGCACCCCCACGGCGGCTTCGCCAGCCTACAAGCAGGCTGAGTGCCTACACCGTGAGACAATACAGCTGCGCCAGCCGCTCGCTCAGGTTATCTCTTCCCCTACTGCCCACCACGTCGCCTCAACATCTCCTTACCGTGATGCCCTCTTGCGCCCGTTTAAAGAGAGACCCCGTGACCTATTTCCAAGTTCACCTTCCCGCTCTCCCTCTATAAAACCACCAACACGCGAAACCCTAATGCACTCACCAAGCAAACCTCGCTGCTTCCGCTGCCTAGCCACCGACCACCTCGTCCGATCTTGCCGCGACCCAGTGCGCTGCGCGCGCTGCGGGGCGAACGGCCACCGCACCTTCGACTGCACTGCACCCCACCTCCCACCGTTTCCACCAAACCCCCAGCCCCCGATCGCCATGAACAACCACGCCGAAAACCTGCCTGTCAACAACGACGGCGCAAATGCTGGCACCGACATCGTCGTCCAGGGGCCTGCGGTCACTGACCTCTGGATCGGCAATGTGCAAATCGATCTCAACATCCCCATCGATCCCCCATCGCCCCACGTCCCGCTCATCATCGGCGGAACCAATGCTGGGGGCTCCGCTCCACCCTCTCCTGCGGCCGCGGGGAGCTCAGCTGCAGACCCGCTGATCGTCTCCTCCGACGATGACTCCGCCCCGGCCTCCCAACGGGACCTGGCGCCCTCGGCTTCTTCATGGACGGGACCTTACAGCCTACCTCTGCCTTAACTCGCCGGCCACTCCAGCCTCATCATGCAAGAACCTCCGACTGATGCGGAGCGCGCCGCTGCTCGGCGCGTCCTGCTTGGCACTCCTGTCGCCGCGCCGATCAGCTCAGCTTCATCACCAACTGGCCCCAGCGCCTTCATCGGCGGACCCATCCCCGACGTCTACATCCCCATGAGCCTTGTGCAAGACGCACGCCATTTCGCCTACGCCATCATCGCATCCCCGGTAATGTGCCCCTTCGACCACATCCGCTCCGCCTTGGAGCTCGTACCTGAGGTGCCCCCATCACTTTCGCTGCAACTTCCTCGGCCTCTGCACTTCTCGTCTTCCCCTCGGCGGAGGCGAGGGAACTAGCCATGACCTTCTCGCCGTTCGGAGGGGGTGGCATTCCAATCACGCTGCTCCGGCCGGAGGACTTGGAGAACCGTGCGTTCACCTGCTATGACGTCCTCGTCGAGCTGCGTGTGCGATGCTTCCCGCTCGAGCTCTGGCACGGGCCCGGGGCGAACTTCTTCTTTGGCCACCTTGGCAAACTCTGCTGTGTGGACCAATGCTGCTTCGACAACGCCGACTACACGGTCGTCCGTGCCTTCGTTATGATCGAGTCCACGGCGCGCATCCCTCCGGAGGTCGTCATTCGGTTGCCCGGCGACGAGGTCGTCGTCGTCTCGGTCCGCGTCCACCAGGCGTGGAACCTAAACCCCTTGGGTCGACGCGACAACAACAACGGTCCGACTCCACCATCCGGGCCACCACCACGCCCACCACCTCCCTCTGGAGGTCCGGGGCGCGGCAGTGGGCACCCAACTGGCGGGCCACCGCACACGCTCTTCCTCAGCCGCGGAACATAAACTTCGACTTTGCCCCCAGGCTCAAGGGCACCCGCCAACAACCCAGCCGACGATGCCGTCTCAATGCGCTCCGACGACCTCAACGCCGACACCGAAGAAGCAGCCCAACTCGCCGTCGCCGCGGCATCTGCTGTCGTGCTTGACGCTGAGGAACTCATGGCCTCACTACGCGCTCTCCAAGCTTTCCGCGTAGTCACCGACACGGAAACCCCGGGTATCGCTCCTCCCATCCCTACCACACAAAATTCCCCCTCTCGATCCACCTCTCCCGCGCCTCAACGCTCTCCTAACTTTTCTTTCTGCACTCCAGCAATCTGCTCACCTGACCCAGCTGTCCATGCAAATATCATGCGTAAGCTCCGACAGAAGGAGAAACGCGCGCATGACTCCGCAGCCAAGCTGCGCCGCAGCCAACGCCTTGCGGCCAAGGAGGAAGGCAATTTCCTTGACATGCTCTCCAAAGCGGTCAAGGCCAAGGCTAAGCGCTTCGACCTCAAAGATGCTTCAGAATCCCTCTCCGCGGCTCTCCACGCCACCGGCCTCGTCGACGACCCCGACACCCTAGCCCGCGACATGAACAAGATGCGTGACGTTGCAATACTCTGCGGCGCCACGGACGAAGAGGCTCTGACCATCACCAATGCTCCGGTGCCTGCCCCAGCTCCATGAGCACATCCACGCATCAGCAAACCGTCGCGGCGAACCCCTGCCACCATTTTGTCCTAATCGTTCACGCGGATAGGCATAGCAACATGCGTGCCATGAGTGGCTATTTGTTTCTCATCCCTTGTCCTCCCCGTCTTTCAATTCCCTTTCAACATCTCACTAGGAGATTTTCGAGAACGCTAGCAGACATGCACAATCAACCTGTACACGATCCCCCCTACAATTATTTATATGCTGATGCCTTTTATCTTATTATACGGTGCCTACCATGTGTCCAATGTTAAACGTCAATTTCAATTTCTGCAATTGGAACATCCGTGGCCTAGGCGATCACAAAAAATGTGAGGACGTACTCACTGAACTCATCACGCTTAAACCGGACGCTGTATTTCTACAAGAAACCAAACTCTCCCTCATAACAAACCAAAAGGCAAAGACTTTCCTCCCCAGATCACTCACCCAGTTTGCATATAAACCAGCAGACGGCTCTGCTGGCGGGATCGTAACCGCAACGTCCAATTCCCACTTTGATATTATCTCTCAATCGATTGGAGAATACTCCCTAACCACGACGCTCAAAATCTTAGCAAAATCCAGGTGACAAATGTTTACGCACCCACCGACCACTCAATCAAGCAGCATTTTCTCGACCAACTCCCTTTGCTTGCCCCTAACCACGACACCCCCTGGTTACTTCTGGGGGACTTCAATCTAATGAGGCAGGCCTCGGAAAAAAACACTGATGGCTTCAGGCAATCTGAAGCCCAAGCTTTCAACGACCAAATTAATTCTCTATCACTCATCGAGCTGCCACTCCTCGACCGGCGCTTCACCTGGACCAGTAACCGAGCTACACCAACACTAGAAAGGCTAGACCGTGTCTTCATAAATCTCGCCTGGACAACAATGTTTCCCAACACATCTCTATCTTCACTAACACGTTACCTCTCAGACCATGTACCCCTCATAATCAACATTAGCTCAAGAATCCCTCGACCCGCCGTTTTCCGTTTTGAAAATAGTTGGGCCCTTTTTCCCTCAGCTAGGCCTCTGATCCAAGATGCTTGGAATTCAGCCCACCTAGGTTCGAACACGGCATCAAACATCTCCCGCGCAAACAAAAAATGCAGAAATGCGATCAAGTCTTGGCGTCGATCACTCATCCCAGCGCATACTCGCGAGCAGAACGCTAAAACAGCCATCTCCTTCCTAGACCACATAGAGGAAAGCCGCACTCTAAACCACCTCGAACTCTCTCTTCGGAAAATTGTCATTTCTGCGTTGCACCGTACAATCAGAGCAAAACTTGCTCACTGGCGCCAACGTGGAAAAATTCGAGCGGCTATCGACGGAGACGAAAACTCAAAATATTTTCACGTTTGCGCCTCCAACCGTTTCCGCAAAAACAAAATATTGGTCTTATCTCTTCAAGGAAATGACTACACAAACCACGATAAAAAAAATGCAAATTCTCACCCACTTTTTCAGAGACCTCCTTGGCACATGCCCAATAACCTCTTGGAACTTTGACCTCCAACATCTCTACCCCGACCAAATAACCCAGCTTCAACATCTCGATGACCCTTTCTCACACCAAGAAATCTTCGATGCCTTCCATCAGATGAACAAAGACGCTAGTCCAGGGCCAGATGGTTTTGGCCCTGGTTTCTACAGAGCGTTCTGGCCCACTGTCAAATCAAAAATCCTACAATTGTTCTCCGCCTTCTACAATCACCAGACAAACACAGAATGCATAAACCGGGCACATATAGTACTACTCCCAAAAACCGCCACAACTTGCACTCCCGATGCCTTCCGCCCAATCTCTCTTCAAAATTGCCATCTTAAAGCGGTTGCCAAAGTTCTCACAAATCGCCTCAAAAAATTCACCCCTCTTCTGATCCACGGTGACCAATCCGACTTCATCTCGGGAAGGTGCATCTCGGAAAACTTTGTCTACGCTGCAGAGCTGCTCAACTGCTGCCACAAAAGAAAGGCGCAAGCTATGATCATCAAACTAGACTTCAGGAAAGCGTTTGACTCCATCTCCTGGACCTCTCTCCTCAAGATTCTACGCCATCGTGGCTTCCCTGATAAATTCTGCAAATGGATTGAAGAAATCCTATCCACCGGGAAAACAGCCATTCTCCTAAATGGTGTACAAGGACCATGGATAAACTGCAAAAATGGACTGAGGCAGGGCGACCCCCTCTCACCTTACCTGTTTATCATAGTCGCCGATGTTCTGCAGCAGCTCATCCGCCAAGCCCTGCTCACTGGAAGCCTAACTCACCCACTCAACACAACATTCCCGGCCACTGTCCTCCAGTACGCCGATGACACTCTAATTATCGCTCGAGCAACACCACAAGCGGCACAAACCCTTCGCCGCATACTTCACGACTTCGCACTTGCCACGGGTCTTGCAATCAATTTTCACAAAACAACCTTTGTACCAATCCACACTACGAATAACATGGCTCATCTCATCGCCACAACCCTCGGAACACCCATCTCATCTTTCCCTCAAACATACCTAGGTCTTCCCCTATCCCCATACAAATTGCCACTTTCAGCCTTCCAAACCCTCATTGACATAATCGACAAATACCTTGCGGGCTGGCGAGCTACCCTGCTATCAAAAGGAGGGCGCCTCGTACTCCTCTCGGC
The DNA here is from genome assembly GCA_007115705.1 of Dactylis glomerata. Lineage (NCBI taxonomy): Eukaryota > Viridiplantae > Streptophyta > Magnoliopsida > Poales > Poaceae > Dactylis > Dactylis glomerata. The sequence goes on from QXEO01000546.1 coordinate 18,360,650, forward strand.
GGTGCTTGACAGTTTACCCACCTACTTCATGTCCTCTCTTCCGCTTCCTATGTCAGTCATCCAACTGATCGACAAGCGACGACGTACTTTCCTCTGGTCTGATGACGAGCACTGTTACGGTGCTCAATGCCTAGTAGCTTGGGAACGCGTTTGCACTCCAAAGGACTGTGGTGGTCTAGGTGTCAAAAACTTGCATGCACAAAACATCTGCCTCTTACTGAAATTTTGCTACAGCTATTTGCATGCAGAAAACCTAATTTGGCGGGACTGGCTAGAAAACTACTCCCCCACTCACCACCTATCCACTCAAAACCAAGCTTTCCTCTCAAAAACAATCCACAAACATATGGCTATGCTATCACAAATCACAACATGTGTAGTCAACAATGGAAAATCCACCTTCTTCTGGCATGATAGGTGGCTACTCACTGAACCTCTTTCTTCGATCTACCCAGCTCTATACACCCACCACCTATCCCCTCAAGCCAGAGTGGCCGATGTCATGCAAACAGGGATTGAATCAAACCTGCGACCTAGACTAACCTCTGCAGCTTCTGCAGATCTATCCTCTCTCTTGGTTTTGTTGCAGGAACATCACCTCTCAGCGGAACCCGACAGAAGAACCATGCTATGCGGCGCCCCTTTCTCATCCAAGGAAGCATACATACAGATGCACTCTCACCTCGCCAACTCAGATCTCATGCCTATCTGGAAGTCTCGCCTACCGCACATGATTCGGGTTTTTGCATGGCTGCTCTCCATTGACCGCCTCAACACCCGTGAAAAACTAGCCAACAAGACCATCATCGATGACAGCTCCTGCCCTCTATGCGCAGACTCTGTGGAGGACCGCGAGCACCTTTTCTTCTCCTGCCCAGCGGCACAAGCAATATGGAACAAGATCGGCATGCCACCCCTCTCCTTCGAAACAGGAAACCTTTGGACTACCGGCCGCCACACACTCCTCTCCAACGACAGCTGCACGTTCGCCATAACTGCAATCTTATGGAGGATATAGGATGCACGAAACTCCCTAATTTTCAGACAAGAAAATGTCCCCCCTAGCTCAGTCATCACTAGGATAATTGAGGACATCTCACTTTGGTCGCATAGAATCAAGAGCAGTGACCATAAAGCACAAATGATGCTATGGCGCAATCACCTCTCATCTTGTAATATGTAACCCTATTGAAAGAAATGAAATTCAGGTGGGGATTCTCTCCCCCCCGGTGACTCTTTCAAAAAAAAAAGAATAGGGTGGGAGTCTTTGCAAGCAATATGCTTAATCTCAGTTTAACAGCACGACCCGGCCCTTCATCTCAAGTACTGAAGGTATTCGTCCGATTGGTTCTGCGCTCTTGTAGCTGGAAGGCGTGGTCGTCGCCTACGTCTGAGTTTAACAAAGCGACCTGGCCCTTTATCTCAAGACTACTTGCCTCCTCGATCAAACTGATGGCGCGTACCTGGCGATGGCAAAGTCGTCGGACGGCCAGGTCCATGACGTTCTCCCGTGCGGAGGCCGTGGTTACCCAGTGGTCGCCATTACATGCCTCGCCGTTGTCACCTTCGCCTACGTGCGTCTCCCAGAGCAAGCATCCATGAATATCATCTAGGGCTTGTCGGCGAGGCGCTGGCCTTGTGTGTCGAGCGCACCCGTGACTTGGCGTCCTCGGCGCCGCCGAGGCGAACGAACTCCTTGAGCAAGGCAAGCATGACGCTACGGCTCTCCGGGAATTACTACTTCCCTGCCTGTAGGAGCACGGACAACAGCGCGTAAGGTAGCCTTGCCTTGCATCGCCAGGTCCCAGCCACGCGCGTGCTCACAAACATGGCCGAGCCAGACTACGTGCGCGCCAGCCCCGTGCGCTTGCTCTGCTTTCGCTAGCGCGTGTGTGCCTCGCTAATTCGGCCCTGCCTTTTCCCTGCGTGCCGCACTGGCCTGCACACCGCATGTCTTGCCACGATCGATTTGCCGCACACGCAGATAGCGGCATGAACACGCGTTCGCTCTTTTCCCGTACTATTTCTTCGGCCGCGCGTGCATCGATCGATCCCTTCCCCAGCTACCTTGCTTAACTCCACAAGCTCCGTTCAGTTTCAGTCTGTAGTTAGTTAATCTTCAGTTTCAGTTTTTGGTCTGCCCGTGCCCCTGTAGATGAAGCAGAGGAGGCAGCGATCTCGTTTCCGAGGCGGCGTTCGACCTGGCCACGGAGGCGTTCAACGGAGAGCGGGGCGCGCGAGTGGATCGGAGTGGATGCGGATGGGCTCCTATAGTGTATTTTGGATCCCGATCGACAGGGCGTTGTTTAGTCGACCGCTTCATACGGATTTGATCAAATTTATTAGGGGATTTAATCTAACGTTCACGAAAATTTCGATTTGACGGAACTGGACGAAACATAAGTTCCGTGCCAATCACCGTAAAAGAGCTCCTAATCTAATTAGGATTAATCCTGGTGCATGCAAATCAATCAAGAAATAGACTAAAAAATTACTTCCTAGATTAGCAACGGGCGTTCCCTTCTGCTACACATCCTTGTAAGTTGTAACCACCATGTCTGATCTAAAGCCTCCGGAGTAGCGTATCATGCCCTATCACCCAGCTGGCTGCTTCAACTATCAATAGGAAGCATCTTTGGTTCCGAAGCCTGATGGAGTTGAGCGACATCATCAACGCTAGCATGAATAAGGGGACAACACCAGGCGGCTGACGCTCGTACGTGGCCATAGCAGGTAACGCCATAGAAGGCCGCGCGAGGAGTCGATTTTTTTACCCTGATAGTGCACGATGGTTGATGCCAATCGGAAGAGTCCTTTTTTGTTACGGGAAGCGGTCCGAGAGCTCATGTGGGAAGAGGCGACGGGTTACTTTATTCAACGGGTTTTAGATGGGCGATAGCCAGATCAAACGGGTGTTATTATCTTTTCGTGAGGATTAACACGGAGGCTTCTACGGTGCCTCCAATTAGTAAATATAAGATTGTAAGCATATATGTATCATAGAGAATGCCAACGGGTACCTCTTGCCCGATAACATGGAATAAGCCCACATCAAAATGATAAGACAAACAGACAATAAACACCTCGACATCTCTTTTATTTACCATGGATATAGCTTTTTATTGTGAGATGCATCGTCGAATGTCCACTACTAGGTAGGAAGACACGGCTTGCCGCGCACTTGCCTGCCGCCTATATAGATAACCTATGAAAACATACAATTTGAATTACCATCAGATTTGCAAGCACATCACGTGGAAACCCGAAAAACGGAGGGAATTTTAAACCTGACAAATGCATTTAGAAAACGAATATTATGGTAGGAGCTATCTAATTATTTGAGTGAAGAACATATAATCACATGTGGTGAAACCATAGGAATATACTACATAAAAGCATAGCATTGGAACATATTACATATAAACCTGAGTAGATGGTTCTTACACAGTACTGCTCAAATACATAGTTATTGAGGTTCAAGTCCTCTGGATACACACTGCAGTTGTTCTAGTTCCTCTTCTTACATAAATGAAATACATAATATTGAACAATTACTTGGCAGTGGTTATAGAAACCACTCCAGGATAGGTCACATAGGTTACAGACGATGTCAATAGTCCTATGGCAGCCCATCAGTGTACTCGAACCGTACTGTCAATTACACCTGACACACCATACTATTTGGAGAACTGAGCAATGGATATAACGTACTTAACAAAAGGTAGCAGCCAATTGAGATCCATAGGTAAGGGAAATGAATGGGAACTAAACTATATGTACATTTAGTGGCAAGCCTCATGAAAAATTGATCCTTTAAGAGCTTCTCAAGGTGTTGTACCTGTAGAGATATTTCAGTTTACAGACAACTATTTTATTTCTAGGCAAACCAAAAAATTTGCAATCTTGGTCTAGCCAATAAAAACATAAAACTTACAACATGTCACAGATTCCATTTTTTGTGATGACAAAGTCTCAAGGCTTGGAAAGAAAACACCATATTTGTTGCTGTGAGTCATTGGGGAAGAAGAAAAAGCAATCATGCAAATAACAAAGCTTATTTTTGCATGTAGAAAGAAAAGGAAGTCCATGGTAGCTGATTGTGTTGAGTAGCACAAGGTACGGCATGTACATACAAAATACGACAGACGACACTAATGGCAGCTTGACTGTAGTATTAAGCGACGGTCAAAATAACATCATTTCAACATACCTCGGTTTGTATTCCTGTATTAGAGTAATGGAAGTCATTTAAGACATCAAAGTACTGATTCTTTACTTGGACCAACTTTCGATCATAGATTTACACTATTGCTATAAAAAACTTCAGAGATAGTCAGAAGTTTTCTAAAGTATTACCAAATTAAACTCATGTGATCAATCTATAGCTTCTAACCTCGCAAAATAGTGTACATTCTACAAGCTGATCAGCAGAACTGCAAGCATCCTAGAACGGCTTCTAGTGTCAGATAGAGTATAACAGTATAACATTTTACTCAACTGAAAATGAAGGCTATGCTCACGAAACAAAAGAGTAGTTATAGGAACCTTAGTGCTTGGGATCGTGATTCTAGAACAGGTATAAGATTCAACTCGCTACCATTATGGCTGAACAATACATGACATCACACTGCTTGAATTCTCATTATTTTTCTAAGATCCTTCATAGGAGGGACCTAAAATAGTTGAAAGTTGAAACAAAACAAGAACACCAGTAAATGTAGAGAAGGTCGGAACAATTGGTAGACCACAAGCAGCAAGCCCGATAGGTAAGATGTACAGATTGCATAAGCATTATTAACACATAAAGCAAGAACCAAGTGAAATGTTCAAGAAATTACCCAGGTAGCCCAAATGGTTCAGTATAAGCACAAATAATATACACCCCCTGAAAATAACAGCTCCATTTAAATACTTTCTCCGGTCATTGATGTCTGGTGATGTTTCTGAATGATAACCATATACAGATAGGCTAAGAATGTCCTCAAACAATGAGGGAGCATAAAATTCCAGCGCTAGTGCATGAGTCATGATGCTAATAAATTCTAGTATTATCATAAGAAATCATATGAAGAAACTTACTACCACTATATCAACTGGAGATGAAAATATATGTTTTTCTCTATTACTTCCCTTGCACATAGCAGTACACTTTTAAGCCAACCCAACAAACCCAAGGATAAAGTAATGTTGATACTTCGAATAAAAATATATTCTTAAGATGCAACCTGATATCAGTGCCTTAGAAGTTTCCAATGCACTGATATCTTCTACCAAACCAAAAAAAATACAGTGACACAAAATGAGAATTTTGGCTTTTCTTAGGACATTGTCTTGTGCCCAAACTAAACGCATATTGTTTTAGAATGTCTCTCATATGAAGATACATCTATTAGTGTCCTAGATAAATCACTAACAAACATATTACAAGTTTGAAGTGAATAAAAGGTTAAGCGCACACAAACCAAGTAGATGCATATCATTATCTATCTATCTTCAAGACTGTTGGATTCTAGATAAAAATAATATGATGATGCCTGTGACCACGCCCCTGCAAAGTTCATGCCTATATCGAGAAAGCCATGAAAAGACACCAACATTTCAACTTAACTTACAGCCATGTGTCCATTTCAAACATTTGTACAGCGAAGGCATCAGTGTGCTTGGACTTGCACTATAAATCATCCTTAATAATGATGGTGTATATAAGGCTCTGAAAAATGCCCAAATAATCTCAGAGGCTCACCCAATGTCCCTGCCAGGCTTGGATTTTTTTGGAAAAGAATACTATATAGCCAAGCAAATTTCACCAACATCCCTGATTATGGGAACTAAACCTAGAAATACTAACCTGCACCCGAGCTACTATATAGCCAAGAGTAGGGAAACTCGTATTAGCACCAGAGCTCGAAGTACTAACCTAGAAGCACTGCAGATTATGATTTGTTCTTGCACCACACAGCAAGAAACTGAAACATCCTCTTCTATGTTAAGCTGCAAAAAGAAATTCTATTTCATCACCAGTTGCTTGCTCCAAACGACAGCAGACAAAATCAGATGACAAATAGTGTATATAACTGACTTAAATAGGCAACGTGCCTGCAGCGGTGGCAAGGTCCGAAGTGGCATTAGAGTTCACCTAGAGATTATAGAATACCACCAATTAAGATTTTTCTTCTCACAATACCATTTTTTGTCGGCATTTCATGTTCCTGGCAGGAATTTGACTTTTAGTCTCAATTCAATTATATTATATAAAAAACATCTGTAGCTTAAAAAGTTTTGTCGAACAACAATAATAAGATGGGGATAGAGTGCTTACTCATCTTATGCGATGCAGCCGGCGGGCATCTTTAGACGGTAGTCAGCGGTGGAGGTCGTCGCCCTTGGAGCGCACGAGGAGAGGACACAGGGATGCAACTTGTCCATGGAGTTGAGGAGCACCTACATTAGCAAGCTATAAAAAATGAACTACTATTTATACCCATCACCCCGGCTAGTTGCTAGAAAAAAGAACTCACTCCATTGCCATCCATCCTTGCAATATATGAGATACATCCAAACGAACCAGCACAGTCGTGATGCAGCCATGCCTCCTAGTCTCCTCAATCTGCATTTCTGCCAACACATCTAATGTTTTTCAGAAAAGAAAATGGAGGATTAGATCACAATACGTTGAAAAATCAGCACACATCATCTAGAGAAATCAAAAACAGAAAGCTAGCTAGTAGTCCACATGTCAACTGGAAATTAAAGTGCATGGTTATTTGCCTGGGGATTGAAACTAAACCAAACAAGATGAAGAGAGGATAATAGCAACTAAGCAAATCTGCACAAAAGCATCAGCTACAAACAGTCCAACACTAAATTCATTTTACAAGATCTGTTGACTAACAGAAATTTCAGATCATGTAAAAAAGTAAAGGGGAAGGAGATGGACGACCAGCAGGTTGGAGTGAAGCCCCATGGACGCTGAAGATGATTGCCAAATTAATGGAGAGCATCACCGTGGGGGAGGTAGTTCCACCTCCCTGCCGTCCTCCTCATATCCTCTCAGAGCAAGCTACTGGCACAAAATTAGAGAGAGAGAGAGAGAGACTCACACAAAAACGGAGGATGGCACACACGGGAGTCCATGGTCGACGCTGCCATCGGACGAGAAACTCGCTCCTGGATGCTGCTAGCCTGGCTGCCGCCTCTGTGCTTCAGATCGGGTTTGTGGTAGATGAAGAATCCACAGTGGTCACTCCTCCACCGCTGGCCTCCACCTCATCCCCATCACGCGCCGCCGCCGCAAGGAACCCTAAAAATCTGGATTAGTCTGCCGCCACAGCACGGGAGAGGTGAGGAAAGAGAAGAGGAAAACAAGGAGAGGATAGGGTTCGGGGGTGAGCGACCAGAGACGCCTATAGGAGGCTTCCTACCCACGACCATGTCGTCGCAGTAGCGAATGTACCCGCCGGCGTCTCGCCGTCCGCCACCCAGGGAGGGGCTGGTGAGGGGAGGACGAAATGAGTCATGAAAAGACTATTTTGCCCCTGTCCACTAAACAAAAACACATTCACAGCCACCGCGTCTCTCTCCTCTTCTTCCAACGCGCACAGCAAGCCACGCTGCAGGCTTCACCGACAGGCGGGCCCTGAACGATGCAGGCCCAGAAATCAGTGACCGTGGCTAGATTTGTTTCCAGGGCGGATCAATTTTTTAACCAAAACAGTAGTTTCAATGGACGGCTAAGATCTATTGCAACCCTTCATCCGACGGTCGGGACTTCAGATGGCCTGAGAGCAGGGGGTGTCATGCGGCTATATTTTGAAGGATAGGCATGCTGTAAATTTCCACGACAATGATGCATGGCTTAGATTAGCGGACTGATACGTCTCCAACGTATCCATAATTTTTGATGCTCCATGCTTGTTTTTACACCATTTGTCTAATGTTTTGTTACACTTCGTGGCACTTTTATGCATTTTCCGGAACTAACCTATTAACAAGTCGCCACAGTGCCAGTTTCCTGTTTTCTGCTGTTTTTGTGTTTCAGAAAAGCTACATAGGAAATATTCTCGGAATTAGACGAAACAAGTTCCTGAAGTCATATTTTTTCCGGAAGCTTCCAGAGATCCAAAGAGGACACGGAGAGGGGCCACAGGCCACCCTCACACAAGGGCGGCGCGGCCCAGCCCCTGGCCATGCCCCCTATGTGTGAGGATGCCTGGGTCCACTTCTGACGCTGCCCCTTCGCCTATAAAGTCCTCCCGACGGGAAAAACCTAAGGACCCGATCAATTTTCCAGAAACATATCGCGATCCGCCGCCGTCGTCGACCCGAGATCGAGAGGGTCCAGAAGCTCTTCCCGGCACCCTGCCGGAGAGGGGAATCGCCACCGGAGATCTTCTTCATCGCCATGCTTGCCTCCGGAGCGATGAGTGAGTAGTCTACCTTGGACTATGGGTCCATAGCAGTAGCTAGATGGTTGTCTCCTCCACCATGTGCTTCATATTTAGATCTCATGAGCTGCCCTACATGATTGAGATCACCGTTATGTAATTCTACATGTTTGGTTTGTTGGGATCCGATGAATATTAGTGTTATGATTAAGTTGCTATACTGAATTATATCTTATATTATCTCTATGTTGTTTATGATCTTGCATGCTCTCCGTTGTTAGTAGCTATCTTGGCCGAGTAGTTGCAAGTGACTCCAAGAGGGGGTATTTATGCTCGATAGTGGGTTCATGCCTCTATTTAACCTGGGAGAGTGACAGAAACCTCTAAGGTTGTAGATGTGTTGTTGCTACTAGGGAGAAAACAACATTCATATGCTCAAGGGCATATGCTTTGTTTACATTACACACTTTGCTTAATGCAATTATCTGTTGTTCGCAACTTAATACTCATGGGGTGTTCGGATGATATCCCCGTGAGTGGATTATTAGTCATAGATGCAGTTGGATAGCGGTCTATGTATTTTGTTGTAATGCCCAGAGTGAATCGCATAGTGATCTTCTTGACATATCACGTTTATCTTTATTCTATCAATTGCCCAACTGTAATTTGTTTACCCAGCATGTGTTATTTATCTTATGGAGAGACACCACTAGTGAACTGTGGACCCCGGTCCTATTTTCATCATATTGCTATCACATGTTTACTTTACTGTTTACTCGCACTGTTTACTCTACTCGCATACTATTATCACTTTCCACTTGATACGCTCATACCCTTTGTTTCAAGCAAACTAGTGAGATTGACAACCTCATCGTAAGTTGGGAACAAAGTACTTGGTTGTGTGTGTGCAGGTTCCGCGTTGCAGCTAGCAAAGCAAAGCTTAGATGAGGCGCCCTATAAATTGTCCTGAGCTATCGCAAGCTAGCAAGCATCACCTTCAGTCGTTTGTCTCTCCTCTCCAAGATCGACATACCTTGGTTTCTTAACTGAGGGAAAATCTGCTACTATATTCATCACACCTTCCTCTTGGGGTTCCCAACGGGCTGGTTATTTACCACGCATCAAGCATATTTTCTGGCGCCGTTGCCGGGGAGGAAGTAGAAGACTTCTGCGAGGGGAGTTTTTTGCACGCACATCCTTTACTTTGTTATTGTTTTGCTTTACTTTATTTATTTTTACCTGCATCATTTTATCAAAAACCCAAAAAAATTTAGAATCCTTTGTAGTTGTTTATTATGTCTAGTTCAGTTGCTATGTCGCCCGAGGGTATGATTTTCACTTTTAAACAAAAGGATGAGGAAAGTTTTAAAGAAGCTTGGTCGAGAATTTATGATTGGCATGGAAAATCTGAACCTAAAATGACCTTGAGTTTGCTTCTTAGTAGCTTTTACTTTGGACTTGCTCTTCGTTATAGATATGCTTTGGATGCTACTGCAGAAGGAGATTTCCTTCATTGTGATGGAGATCAAGCCTTCAACATTATAAAAAAGTTAATTACAATTTATAGCATGCCAACCTATTTTGATTCCTCTCTTGTGTGCATTTTTAATAGACTTGATACTCTTGAGACTCGCACTGCTAGTTTAAATACTTTGCGCCAGCATTTTGATTATGTGCCAACAAATTCTGAACCTTCGAGTTGGTATCCTACGATAAAAATCACCATCAGTGGTGAAACTTTTCATACTCGTTGTGATATTATGTCTGAATTTTGTCTTATGCCAAAGGATGTTTATGAATCTTTGAGTCTTTGGAAGCTTACTGAGGGGGGAGAAGGAATTTCTCTTACTAACAATGCCACTATATTTCCCATTGGAATAGCTAAAGGAGTTTTTACAAAAGTCCTAGGAAGAATGATATCTACTGATTATCTTGTTATTGAATGTGTAGGAAAAGGACAAATCACATTTGGAAGATCCCTACTGAAGTTCCTAGGCGCCGTCATTGATGTGGGAAAAGGCAATATAAGATTTATCTCCCCACCTTGCAATAGCCATGTCTTTCCTAGAGTCAAGAGCAAAGGTAAGAAAGGAAGACGTAAGGCACCCGCTGATCCTAGCACTTCATCACTTGATGTTACTTGATTCGCAATTTTCTGCGCCTAGCTCAAAGGCGTTAAAGAAAAGCACTCTTGGGAGATAACCCAATGTTTTATTTTTAGTACTTTTTCTTTTTGAGTCTTGGAAGTCATTACCACTGTAATTACCGCTCCTTATCCTTTTTATTTCATTGTTGTGCCAAGAGAAGCCTCTAATTTGAGTGAGGTAAGATTTGGGGATGTTGCTGTCCTGAAACTGTTTTTGGTGCTGCACCATAAAAATTCGTATAAATTCTCTGTATATCTTTTGGACCTGAGATTTCTTGTGCATATGACCCAGGTTATATCCAAACTTTCATTAGTTGAGCACTTTTTGATTTGAGCAAAATAAAACCCCTAAAAAATTCGGCCTTTGTCAGCTGTTCTGTTTTGACAGATTTCTGCCAATATTTGTGTTTGCCGCTTTATCGCTTTCTTTTGAGTTCTTTTGATCACGGAACTTTTGGGGAAGTTGCTACAGTAGTATATGCTATATATGTGGTGGTTTTAAGTTGAAACCTGAAGCAAAAAGAGGTTGATTATATGTTATGCTACACTAATGTTGCTAATAGATTTGTGTTTAGTTTTGTATGAAGGAAGTTTTCAAGTGTAGGGATTGGAGAATGATGAGATGAGTTGAAGAATGGATAAAAGCTCAAGCTTGGGGATGCCCATGCATCACCCCAATAAATATCCAAGAAGTACAAGCGTCAAAGCTTGGGGATGCCCCCGAGGCACCCCTTCTTCATCGGCAAAAAATAGGTCACCTTTCAAGACAATATATTTTTATTGCTTCATGCACTATGTGTTTTTTTGGAGTGTCAGTTGTTTTAGTTTTCTTTATTAGTTTGTTTGTTTGCTGCAATAAATGGTTGGACCCCAACAAATTTCTTTTGGAGAAGTTGCCTTGCTTTTCATTTGCCAAGAACGCTCCAGTTCTCACTCTTATAAAAAACCGAGTGTTCTTCTTTTTCTGCTACTGCTTTTGGTTTTGGTTTTTGCCTTGATTTACATTCAGATCTTCTTATATTTATTCATCAAGGTGTATTTTTGCCTCTGATCTTTATTGGTTTTCATCAAAAGAGGTGTTTATAAAAAGTTTGAATGGAGTTGGAAAAGAGAAAAAGCTTTATGCAAAAAAGTGGTACAAGAAGGAGCTTGTGTAGACTGCGGCTTAGGCTTTTTCATGTCATGCTTGACATCTTTTTGATAGTATGCTTAGTGGTTTTGCTGTAGCTTAACTTGTCTCAAATAACTGTGATTGCTTAATGAGCCTTTGAAAAAATCATGCGTTGTTTTAATTATTTGGAAGCATTATTTTGGTTTTCTCCTTGATGCTTTATTTGGGTTGACTTGGCGCATGCTCACACATGTTAGACTCTTACAAAGTCGCCAATAGCCTCTATGATTATTTAGTTTTCGACTTTTGATGCCATCTTATGCTTATTTTAATGTCGCTTTGTCGCTTTGCATGATTATGGCCATTATTGCTCTCTTAGTTGGTCGCTCCCAGTCTTTTGCTAGCCCTCGCCTTGTACTGAGTATGAGCTCTACTCGTGCATCCAACTCCTAAAAACCAAGTTTGCCAAAGTGTCCATCATACATACCCACTAGCAATTTGCTATTCCAAGTAAATTTGACTTGCTTTTATTTTCTCTTCAAATTAAACTCTTACCAGTGTTATGCGAAAATTGGTCAGTAAAGCTCTCACGAACCGGAAGGCACACTTTACTTTTTCCTGTTCGCAAAATTTTGACATTGTGGTCTCTTATGTTGAGTTGTTATGCTTGTAACTTGTAAGTTGGAGACTAGCCCAGCCATGCAGTCATGGGCAAGCTTTCAACATTGCACTCCTTATTTGAGTTGATATCGTGATCTTTTATTTATGGATGCCCACGGTGTGAAATGAATTGGGAATCTTGTGGGGATCATGGAGTTTGTATATGTGTTAGGGAAATGCCTGGGCCGCCAATCTAAGCCATGCATAATTCATGGTGGAAATTTGCAGCATACCCGTAGTGGACATTCGACGACACATCTCAAAATAAAAAGCTAAACAAATGGTAAATAAAAGAGATGTCGAGGTGTTCATTGTCTGCTTGTTCTGTCATTTTGATGTGGGCTTGTTCCATGTCATTGGGCACGGAGGTACCCTGTTGGCGGTTCTCGATGATACGCATATTCTTACAATGACAAGAGCCTTGCTTGGGACTCTAAGTAAAGTAGCATGAGATTTGGGTACTTGTATTCATGGGACACGAGGTTTTCAACTTATGATTTGTCAAGCATATGCATCATAATTGTTCTCGCATTAACTTTAACTATTCAAGATGCTTATGATGGGGGCAATGAGAGCTCAAAGCCAGTAAGTACCATAATTTTTTAAGGTTATAAAACTTGCAATCACTGCTTCCTGCTACTTGTTGATGGCGCCCAGAAAATTAGCTGCTGGTGCCAAGTTGATGTGAAGCAGACTGTCCTTGTGCGTGGTGAATAACCAGCCCGTTGGGAACCCAAAGAGGAAGGTATGATGAGTATAGCAGCTAGTTTTCCCTCAGTTAAGAAACCAAGGTTTAATGTCGGTCAGGAGAGGAGAGACAATGACGACTGAAGGTGATGCGGAACCTGCACACACAGAAACAAATACTTTGTTCCCAACTTGCGATGAGGTTGTCAATCTCACCGATTTGCTTGAAACAAAGGTTATGAGCGTATCGAGTGGAAAACAATATAGTATGCGAGTAAAGTAAATAGTGCGAGTAAAGTAAACAGGTGATAGCAATATGATGGAAATAGGACCAGGGTCCACAGTTCACTAGTGGTGTCTCTCCATAAGATAAAATAACACATGCTGGGTAAACAAATTACAGTTGGGCAATTGATAGAATAAAGATAAACGTGATATGTCAAGAAGATCACTATGAGATTTACTCTGGGCATTACAACAAAATACATAGACCGCCATCCAACTGTATCTATGGCTAATAATCCACTCCCGGGGATATCAATCCGAACACCCTAGAAGTATTAAGTTGCGAACAACAGATAATTGCATTAAGCAAAGCGTGTAATGTAAACAAAGCATATGCCCTTGAGCATATGAATGTTGTTTTCTCCCTAGTAGCAACAGCACATCTACCACCTTAGAGGTTTCTGTCACTCGCCCAGGTGAAATAGAGGCACGAACCCACTATCGAGCATAAATACCCCCTCTTGGAGTCACTAGCAACTACTCGGCCAAGATAGCTACTAACAACGGAGAGCATGCAAGATCATAAACAACATAGAGATAACAAAAGATATAATTCAGTATAACAACTTAATCATAAACACCAATATTCATCGGATCCCAACAAACCAAACATGTAGAATTACATAACGGTGATCTCAATCATGTAGGGCAGCTCATGAGATCTAAACATGAAGCACATGGTGGAGAAGACAACCATCTAGCTACTGCTATGGACCCATAATCTAAGGTAGACTACTCACTCATCGCTCCGGAGGTAAGCATGGCGATGAAGAAGACCTCCGATGGCGATTCCCCTCTTCAGCAGGGTGCCGGGAAGAGCTTCTGGACCCTCCCGATCTTCGGGTTGATGGCGGCGGCGGATCGCGATGTGTTCTGGAAAATTGATCGGGTACTTAGGTTTTTTCCGTTGGGGGGTCTTTATAAGCGAAGGGGCGTCGTGAGAGGAGGAGCCAGGCGCCCTCATGTGGGGCCTGCACGGCCAGGGGCCTGGCCGCGCCGCCCCTGTGTGTGGGGCCCTGGTGGCCCCCCTCCTACTCTCCTTCGGATCTCTGGAAGCTTCCGGGTAAAATAAGACTTCAGGAACTTGTTTCATCCAATTCCGAGAATATTTCCTGTGTATCACTCTGAAACACAAAAATAGTAGAAAACAGGGAACTGGCACTGTGGCAACTCGTTAATAGGTTAGTTCCGGAAAATGCATAAAAGTGCCACTAAGTGTAACAAAACAATAGGCAAATGGTGTAAAAACAAGCATGGAGCATCAAAAATTATAGATACGTTTGAGACGTATCAAGCATCCCCAAGCTGAACTCCTGCTCGTCCTCGAGTAGGTAAGTGATAACAAAAGAATAATTTTTGAGGTGACAAGCACCTACACAATCTTGATCATATATGTAAGCATTGGTGAGCTGGGATCATAAGAACTTAAAACATGGGCATGAAGATATAATCATGACAATAAGAACTTAGCAACCATGTTGTAAACATGAAAATGAACACAAACAAAAGATCATGAAAATGAAACAATGAAAGTCAAACGTGTGTTCGAATCATAAGGAAAAACATACAAATGGTTTTCAGCTTGTCCTTCAAAGAGAGCAAAACATAAATGCATAGGACACCTTCAAGTTTAAGAGGGCGACTAGATACAAATAATTTAAGAACAAGTGAAACCAACAATATGAATCAATCAATGAACTTTGGGACAATGCATATCACACTAATAATGACAACTATGCTCTCTTAATGGTGCATAAAGAAAGAAGGTGGTGACTCAACATAAAAGTAGAAGAAATGCCCTTCGCAGAGGGAAGCAGTGATTGCAAGTTTTATAACCTTCAAAAATTATGGTACTTACCGGCTTTGAGCTCTCATTGCCCCCATCATAAGCATCTTGAATGGTTAAAGTTAATGCGAGAACAATTATGATGCATATGCTTGACAAATCATAAGTTGAAAACCTCGTGCCCCGTGAATACGAGTACCCAAACCTCATGCTACTTTACTTAGAGTCCCAAGCAAGGCTCTTGTCATTGTAAGTATATGCATATCATTGAAAACCACCAATGGGGTACCTCCGTGCCCGATGACATGGAACAAGCCCACACCAAAATGACAGGACAAGCAGACAATGAACACCTTGACATCTCTTTTATTTGCCTTTTGTTTAGCTTTTTATTGTGAGATGCGTCGTCGAATGTTCACCATGGGTATGCTGCAAATTTCCACCATGAATTATGCATGGCTTAGATTGGCGGCCCGGCGTTTCCCTAACACATATACAAACTCCATGATCCCCACAAGATTCCCAATTCATTTCACAACGCGGGCATCCATAGACAAAAGATCACGATATCAACTCAAATAAGAAGTGCAATGTTGAAAGCTTGCCCCATGACAGCATGGATGGGCTAGAATCCAACTTACAACTTGCAAGCATAACAACTCAACATAAGAGACCACAATGTAAAATTTTTAAGAACAAGAAAAAGTAAAGTGTGCCTTCCGGTTCGTGAGAGCTTTACTAACCAAATTTTGTATAACACTGGTAAGAGTTTAATTTGAAGAGAAAATAAAAGCAAGTCAAATTTACTTGGAATAGCAAATTACTAGTAGGTATGTATGGTGGACACTTTGGAAAACTTTGGCTTTTAGGAGTTGGATGCACGAGTAGAGCTCATACTCAGTACAAGGCGAGGGCTAGCAAAAGACTGGGAGCGACCAACTAAGAGAGCAATAATGGCCATAATCATGCAAAGCGACAAAGCGACATTAAAAGAAGCATAGGATGGCATCAAAAGTCAAAAACTAAATGATCATGAAGGCTATTGGCGACTTTGTAAGAGTCTAACATGTGTGAGCATGCGCCAAGTCAACCCAAATAAAGCATCAAGGAGAAAACCAAAATAATGCTTCCATACAATAAAAACAACGCATGATTTTTTCAAAGGCTCATTAAGCAATCTCAGTTATTTGAGACAAGTCATGCTACAGCAAAACCACTAAGCATACTATCAAAAAGACATCAAGCATGACATGAAAAAGCCTAAGCCGCAGTCTACACAAGCTCCTTCTTGTACCACTATTTTGCACAATTTTTTTTCTCTTTTCCAACACCATTTGAAATTTTTATAAACACCTCTTTTGATGAAAACCAATAAAGATCAGAGGCAAAAATACACCTTGATGAAAAGATATGACAAGGTCTGAACGCAAATCAAGGCGAAAATGAAAACCAAAAGCAGTAGCAGAAAAAGAAGAACACTCGATTTTTAATAAGAGTGAAAACTAGAGCGTTCTTGGCAAATGAAAAGCAAGGCAACTTCTCCAAAAGAAAATTTGTTGGGGTCCAACCATTTATTGCAGCAAACAAACAAACTAAACTAACTAAGAAAACTAAAACAACTGACGCTCTAAGAAAAACACATAGTGCATGAAGCAATAAAAATATAGTGTTTTGAAAGGTGACCTGATTTTTGCCGATGAAGAAGGGGTGCCTCGGGGGCATCCCCAAGCTTTGATGCTTGTACTTCTTGGATATTTCTTGGGGTGATGCATGGGCATCCCCAAGCTTGAGCTTTTGTCCATTCTTCAACTCATCTCATCATTCTCCAATCCCTACACTTGAAAACTTCCTTCATACAAAACTAAACACAATTCTATTACCAACATTAGTGCAAGCATAACATATAATCAATCCTCTTTTTGCTTCAGGTTTCAACTCAAAACCACCACATATATAGTAAATACTACGGTAGCAACTTCTCCAAAAGTTCCGTGATCAAAAGAACTCAAAAGAAAGCGATAAAGTGGCAAACACAAATATTGGCAGAAATCTGTCAAAACTAAACAGCTGACAAAGGTCGAATTTTTGAGGGATTTTCTGTTCCTCAAATCAAAAAGTGTTCAACTAATAAAAGTTTGTATAGAACCTGGGGCATATGCACAAGAAATCGCAGGTCCAAAATATAAACAGAGAATTTTCACGAATTTGTACGGTGCAGCACCGAAAACAGTTTCAGGACAGCAACATCCCCAAATCTCTACCTCACTCAAATTAGAGGCTTCTCTTGGCACAAAAACGAAATAAACAAGATAAGGAGCGGTCATTACAGTAGTAATGACTTCCAAGACTCAAATAAAAGAAAAAGTACTGAAAATAAAACATTGGGTTATCTCCCAAGAGTGCTTTTCTTTAACACCTTTGAGCTAGGCGCAGAAAATTGCGAATCAAGTAATATCAAGTGATGGAGCATTAAGATCAACAACAGAGATCTTTTCAACAATGAAGGAAAATATGTTCAACTGAGTTTTTGAAAATCCTTTATGATCACGCTTTGGCACACTACTTTCATCGAAAGGATTTTTAGGGCAAATCAAACTGGAATTCTTTTCCCAAGCATCATGAATTCCTATAAGTTCATAAGGTATTGGTACTTTAAAATCATCGGGCGTACCAACAACCTTTATAGGCGAGCCAAGCTTATTAAACTTCTTAAAAACTTTCCTAGCCTCAATGGCAACATCTCTAAATTCCGTGCGCAAGGTTTCTAAGATAAAAGCTTTCTTTTCGGGATCCTCAATTTCTTGAAGCTTAAGGAACATGTATTGCATAAAAGGATTAAGACTAGGAAACCTAGCTTCTAACATGTGAAATAAATGAGTAGAAGCAACTTCATAGCTAGGAGCTAACTCAACCAAAGTGACGAGGGTTAACTCGACAAATGTCCTAGATGAAGGACTTAGGATCGGGGAGATAGGGCGCTGGATGAACTCGAAGGTAAGGTTAGTCGAAATAGGTGTATATCGAAAGTAAACTTGGGTGTTCAACCTGCCTTGCTTTCAATCTGGCCCTCACCATCCCCTCCTGGCCCCTATATATAGGTGGCCAGGTCTCAAGGATCGGGTAGGGTACGATACGGATTACAAGTATCGACATACGGTAGTAACTCGTATTCGACTTCTATTACAATTGGGCCTAGCTTAACAGGCCTCAGGGGTACTCAACTAACGGGCTCTATTATCTATACCCTTGTCAGTAGCCCCTAAGATTCTACCAGAATTGCAGATTCGGGTTGAATCTCTAATCTTCAAATCTTCGACTTGATCAATTCTTTGACTTCTTCTTCAAATCTTCGACTTGGTCTTTCGACTTATTTTCATGATAATTTGTTTCGCAAGGGGTCTTGATGAACAAGCCTGACAACTCTGACAGATCAAGAGGTCAGTTAACTGCCGGAACAGATACTTGACACCTACTTCAAATTCAATCCCCTTGGACTTGAATTCGGGATACCGGTCAAACCCATTCTTTTGCCGCATTTAGGACTTATAAAGAATGAATCCCAGTGGTTCTCGGGGTACCCAGTGCGTCCACCAGGATTTTCTTCGCGTCGTAGACACGGATACATACCAGTAGAGCGCATCCATGTGCGTATACCGGGCCACACAGGACGGATCCCGGGGTCTTACCTTCGTGACAAGTCACGGCATTCGAGTTGTGTTGCGATAACGCAACTCGAGCATCTTAAGTCGCAGTCAAATTTCGACTGAAAATATTCGGGTTTCTGCAACCATAAAACTCGCTCCCGATGGGAGTAATCTCTAATCTTCAATTTGTCGACTACGTAGTCGAAGTTTTGTATGCTTACCCTTTTCTATCTTCAATATTGATCATCTCATCTTTATCGGGTGCGCGCTCAGCGCTCCCGATGGGAGTAGCCCCCGAGGCTATGTTTGGCAACTTGTAGTCAAGCATAGGTTCCAAGTTCAGCTTCTCTTTCTTCTGCGGATATCTTACTGTTGACGAGCCCCCGAGTCTAAGTCGAGGTTTTCATATCGCATAATCCTCCCTTCTTCTTTTTTTTTCTTCTTCTTTGATATTATCGTCTGCTGTGCGCAGAATTTAACTCCTATTGTGAATTTCTTTTCACGGACTTTGATGCAGCCCGAAAGCCCAATAGTATGTGCTTATAAATAAAAGCGCCTGCTGATTAAGGTAGAAAACCCTAATTAAACTTCTCCTCCGCCGCATCCTCTTCTTCCTCCATCTAGGATTTTTGCGAGGTTTTTCTGTCGTGCTCATGGCTGACGCTGGAGGTTCTCGTCTGAACCTTGGATCCTCGATGGCCCCACGAGGTAGGGGTCGCCCTCGTGGTAGCAAGAATAAGCCCAAGGTTACTGGCGCCGCGGGAACTTCTTCAGATGCCCAGCTAAACGTCGCCCCGGCCGCCCCCTTGGTAGCAAGAACAAATCTAAGGTGACCAGCGCCACTCCAGGCCCTGCTGCTCCTTCTCCTGCTTCGCCCGCTGCTCCTTCTGCACCTCCCCGTATCTTTTCTTTCCTTTGCATCACCATGGCACAGTGCCATGAGATTCAGCGCTTGCCGCTAGATTTCACGAAGTTTATGGATGGCCGCGAACTGCGAGAGGCGGTTCTTCGTGAACAATCAGGTGGTGGCATCCCCTATGAGGTGGAGGTGTGGTATGATGGCAATGGCGAGCAGTACTTCAGAGGTGGCTGGTCGCAATTTGCTGAGGATCATGACATCCATCAAGGCTTCATCATGGCGTTCGACTTCCACGTCGGTACGTCGAAGTTTGACGTGAAGATCTATAGTGGCACTCTTTGCCAGAAGGAGTATGAGGCTTGAAGCCCTCTTTTATTAGGATCTGTTATCCATGTAATCTCGCTTGACAATGTCCTTCCTGCAATAATATTTTGCAATAAATATTCGTACTTTATGTCGATTATCTTTTACTAGTATCATAAGAACAAATCATGTTCTGAGATATGCTTTCCATATGTCGGGTTCTTTGCGAACCAATGAATGTAAGGATGATCTCGGGTTCTTTTCATGAACCAAGTTCTCTCTGTATTTATCGGGTTGTGTAAACAACCTTATAGTGAAGGAAAACCCGTCCATCTTGTTATAACAATTTTTTCACCCGACCTAGGGGTTAAAGCCCCCGAGCGGAGAAGTAACACGAGAATCGTACAATTTTGTCGAGTCCAACCCAAAGAACCCGACCTGTGGCCTCATGTTCTGGGTCCAGAAGGTGAACTCGAATATATTGATATCTGTATACTTAGTCTACGCGTAAAAACGTCGTAGCTGTTCTGCATTCCACGGGTTGCTTTCATCCTTTCCAGTCTTCTTGTCTTGTAGTCGATATGCTCCTCCTGGTATTACTTCCGTGACGATGTAAGGTCCCACCCACGGGGACTCCAATTTCCCATGGCTATCTTGCCTCAGTCGCAAAACAAGGTCTCCTACCACGAAGGATCGTGGACGAACTCGACTACTATGGTAGTTTCGCAAGTTTTGTTGATATTGTGTCGCCCTTTCTAATGCTTTATCTCTTGCTTCATCTAGCGAGTCGACGTCGTCTTGCAATGCTTCTGTCGATGTCGCCTCCTCATATGCTGTCACTCTTGGAGCCTCGTGTGTAACTTCGACTGGAAGCACAGCTTCTGCGCCATGGACCAGGAAGAAAGGAGTTTCTTGAGTTGCTGCATTGGGCGTAGTTCTTAGGCTCCAAAGAACGGAGGGCAATTCTTCTACCCAAGCGCTCTTGGCTTTCTCGAGAGGTGCTAAAAGCCTCTTTTTTATTCCACTACTTATCAGGCCATTGGCTTTTTCGACTTGTCCGTTTGTCTTCGGATGCGCCACAGATGCAAATTTAAGCTTGATCCCCAATCCTTCGCAGTAGCTTTTGAATTCTTTTGAAGTAAAATTTGTTCCATTGTCTGTAATGATGTTGTGTGGTACCCCAAAACGAAAGACTATCGATTTGATGAAACTGATTGCTGCTGCAGAATCTTGAGTTGTTACTAGAGCTGCTTCCACCCATTTGGTGAATTTATCGACTGCTACTAACATGTTGACATGACCTCCTGGCCAAGATTTATGCAGCTTTCCCACCATATCAAGACCCTATTGTGCGAAGGGCCAAGACAATGGTATTGTTTGTAGCTCCGCTGCTGGTGCGTGTGGTCTGGATGCAAACCTTTGACATGCTTCACACTTTCGAACTATATCTTTTGCGTCCTCGATGGCTGTTAGCCAATAGAATCCTGCTCGAAAAGCTTTTGCTGCTATTGCTCTGCTGCTGGCGTGATGGCCACATACTCCGCCGTGTATGTCTTTCAATATTGTTTGTCCTTCCTGGGGTGTGACGCAGCGTTGTAAAACGCCTGTAATACTTCTCTTGTATAGTTTTCCTTCAATGACGACAAATGCTTTCGCTCTTCGAGTTATCCTCTTAGCCTCCACTGTATCTTCTGGTAGTTTTTTACTTGTCATGTAGGCAAGATATGGCTGCATCCATGTTTCTTCTATCATCATGACCTCTTATGGTTCTGTCATAGCCCCCGAGCCTGCCGTGGTAGTCGAACTTTTAGCACTTTTTATTGACCTTTCCGCTATTTCTTCCCAAAATACTCCAGATGGTATAGGTAGGCATTGTGATCCAATATTTGCTAGGGTGTCGGCTTCCTCATTGCTGTTTCTGCTGACGTGGGAGACTTCACATCCATCGAACGTTCCTTCTAGATAATGGTATAAATTCTTGTAGGCCATCATGTTGTCATTGATTGTGTCACACCTGTTCATAACTTGCTGAACAACGAGGTTAGAATCTCCAAATATTTTTAGGCGAGTTGCTCCGCAAGCTTTAGCCATCTTCATTCCGTGCAACAAAGCCTCGTACTCCGCCTCATTGTTAGAAGCCTGTGGAAAGCTCATCCTTAACACATACTTTAGTTTGTCGCCATGAGGCGATATCAACACTACTCCTGCGCCTGCGCCTTGGACTCGCTTAGAACCGTCGAAGTACATTGTCCAAGTACTCGATAAATCTGGTGGTCCCGTGCTTTGCAGCTCGAGCCACTCTGCTGTAAAATCTGGCAGAATTTGTGACTTGATCGCCTTCCTTTTTTCGTACGTGATGTCCATGGGCGATAACTCGATTCCCCATAAGGAGACACGACCCGTTGCTAAAGGGTTGTTCAATATGTTCGATAGTGGCGCTTCATTGACCACTCTGTTTGGTTGGAGATAGTACTTCACTGATGAAGTATACTGGCCTCTGGACGCCATGAGCTTTGCCTTCTTCACTTCTTTCGACTACTAGAACTATACTCACCACCTGATGGGTTGCGGCGATGTACAACAATAGTGGCTCTTTTTCTTTAGGTGCGACCAGCACTGGTGGCGTGGAAAGCACTTTTTTCAATTGTGCAAACGCTGCATCTGCTTCTTCTGTCCACTCAAATTTGTCGTCTGACTTCTTCATAAGTGCATAGAAATGAAGCGCCTTCTCTCCTAGTCGAGCAACAAAACGACTTAATGCCGCGATGCGTCCTGCCAATTTCTGTACGTCATGGAGTTTCGTGGGTTTCCCCATTGTTAGAATTGCTTGAATCTTCTCTGGATTCGCTTCTATTCCTCGTGCTGATACCAAGAATCCCAAGAGTTGCCCTGCTGAAACTCCGAAGGAACATTTTGTCGGGTTCAGTTTAAGCTTGTACTTGTTCAGGTTGTCGAAGGTTTTTGCCAAGTCGCTGATTAAAGATTTCTCCTCTCTTGTTGTGATAACTACATCATCAATGTAGACTTGTATGTTGCGCCCTATTTGGCTCCCGAGGCAATTTTGCATCATCCTTTGATAAGTTGCTCCTGCATTTTTTAGGCCGAACGGCATCACTTGGTAGCAGAACACCCCATACGGTGTGATGAAGGCTGTTTTCTCTTCGTCTTCTTTCTTCAGTTTGATCTGATTATAGCCAGAATATGCGTCCAAAAAGGAAAGCCTTGCGCACCCCGCTGTTGAATCGATTATTTGATCGATGCGGGGTAAGGGGAAGGGATCCTTTGGACAATGCTTATTGAGAGACGTGTAGTCGACACATACTCTTTGCACGTCTGTGTTTTTCTTTGGTACTATTACTGGGTTCGACACCCAACTCGAAGTCTTGATTTCCCTGATGAACCCAGCATTTTCTAATCTGTGTAATTCTGACGCTATTGCCTTCCTCTTAGGTTCATCAAATCGCCTCAATGGTTGCTTGACTGGTTTCGCCTTGGGATCTACATTAAGTGCGTGCTCGACGAGTTCCCTGGGAACGCCTGGCATGTCCAATGGACACCAGGCGAAGATTTCCCAGCGCTCACGGAGGAACTCGACGAGCGCGCCTTCCTATGCGGGATCCAAGTTCACCGCGATTGATGTCGTCTTGTTTGGATCTATGGGATGGACCTGAATTTTCTTCGAATCCTGCGTTGTGTCGAAAGCTTTGTCTGGTAAGGATCGTCCAACGTCGGGCAGCACATTATGATCTGTTTCTCCCTTTAATCTCTCATATTCTGCTGTCATGCCGAAGGTTTGTGCCATCTTGTTGAATTCTCTGTCGCATGTGTTGGCTACTTCAAAGCTCCCTTGTACTGTGATTGTTCCTTTGGGCCCTGGAATTTTTAACACAAGATATGCGTAATGTGGTACTGCCATAAATTTTGCAAATGCTGGGCGCCCCAGGATTGCATGATATTGTGATGGCCAGTCCATGACTTCGAACTCCAACTTCTCTCTTCTATAATTTTCACTGCTGCCGAAGCAGACATCAAGTTCGATCCTTCCCAGAGGGTAGTTTGCTGCTCCTGGCACTATCCCGTGGAAAGAGCAATCTGTTGGCTTCAGACTCGTTGGCGAGATACACATTGCCTTTAGTGTTCTAGCATATATTAAGTTTATGCCGCTCCCTGCATCCATGAACACTCTTCCGATGTCGTACCCTCCTATTTGTGCTTTTAGAACCATAGGCGAGTGGCCCGGCCTAGGAACCTTCCGTGGGTGGTCTGCTCTACTGAACTTGACTGGTTGCTCTGACCATCGTAGGTACTCTGTGGTAGCTGGTGGTGATGATATTGCTAGGTTCACTTGCCTGGATATGCTCTTTCGCTCTTTTTTCGACTTGGGCACTGGTTGAATCATGGCTGATATGTATACTTGCGGCTCTAGGTGCTTTGATAATCTTTGAGTTTGATATCCTTGACTTCTGTGTTTTTCTCCTTGCCTTCCACCTTGGCTCGAGCCCATGGCACCTTGCAACCTTAGGAATGTTCTGCAATCCTTCATCTGGTGATTTGAAACCCTTTTCCCATCGAGGTACGCGTAATGGAGTCGACAGGGTCCGTATAGCATATCCTCGGTTGAAGGACCAGAGTATCTTGATTTTTCTTTTGCCTGAAACCTCCTATTTTCGTACCTTTCCTCTTCTTCTAGTACATATCCTGCGGCTACCTGATTTCGCCTTCCTTGGTCACCTCTGCTGCGGTATCGTTTCCTTTGTCGACTTATTCTGTCGACTTCTGGCGAACGTCCTCTTTTGTTGTTATACGCGTCCTCTCCATCAGCGAATTTGTTGGCTTGTTCCATTAGCTCCGCTACCGTCGTAGGTCTTGTTCTTCCTATTTCCTCCACAAGATCTGAGCGACGAAGTCCGTCCGAAAAGGCGTCTATTGCTCGTTCATCGGAGACGTCTTCTGCTGAGTTTTTGATTATACTCCAGCGTTGTATGTAAGAACGTAGTGTTTCGCCTTTTTTCTGTGCACATGCTTTAACTTCTTCCAGTGATGCTGGGCGCTTGTATGTAGAACGAAAACTTCTTGTGAACTGACTTTCGAGTTCCCCCCCAGCTTCCGATGGATTCGTCGGGTAAGGTGTTCAACTAGGACCATGCGGCGCCGGTGAGGTGTAACTGCAAACTTTGCATTGCAGTCGCCTTTGTTCCTCCTAGTATCTGTACTGCCTGGAGATAATCTGACAACCACAAGGTAGGTTCTTGCGACCCATCGTACTTTTTCTGATCATGAGGTAGTTTAAATCCTTTGGGTACTCGCGTTTTGCGAACCCTGCGGGTAAAGCATAACGCACCCATGTCTTTATCATCGTCTTCATAACTTTATTCCCTCCAAGCATGTCGTGATTTATCTACTCGAGCTTGTGCTATTATACTTCTTGCGTCCTCCTTCTTTTTTCGCCGCTTTTTCTCTTCTGATGACTTACTATAGTCATCATCTGAGCAATTATATCTAAACTTCTCCTTTCATCTTTCCTTGTATCTTGTCGACTTCTCCCCTGGGCCTTGCTCCCTGATCTTTCCTTTTACTACTCTGAGGCTTCGTATTGCGGCTCGGTGCATACCTTCTCGCGGGTCTCCATACTCTGGCCTTGTAGCTAGCAGATACGCTTGCGCTGCTGCCAATGCTGCCTCTGGCGTTTTTTGTATCAGGTCGTCTTCCTCCTCCTCTGGTTGCGGGGTGGGGCTCCTTGAGTACCCTTCTTCTCTGCCGTATGCTGACGCTCCCCTGTTGTGTTTTGGATCTCCGCGCCTATCTCTGCTGTATTCTGAATCTTTGCTATAATCTTCCCAGTATTCTTCCCTTGACATACTATTATTGTCTTGAAACATCATGTCTCTTTCCTCCCTTAATTTCTTCTTGTGTTGGTATAGTGCATACTGATATCCCATTAGAACTTCCCTTCTCGATCCCTCGGGTACTTATGTACCATGATTAATGGCTGACGTAATCATTCTCCATTCGCCAGCAGAGACGTGGACTTTTTCTTTTTCCTTTTTGTTGTGATCTCTCATTTTGTCGACTTGCCTGTCGACCTTTTTACTTCCTTCGCTGTTGTTTCCTTCTTCTGCTTCAGTGATAATGACGCATATCTGATGCACCTTAGAGACGCCGCTGCTTCCTCCGGCGAAGTCCTTTGCGTTGTTGTACGTCTGACACGCTTTTTCTTCTGAGTCGATATTTTCTTCAATTTTGTCGCCTTCTGCGATTGATGCTTTTTCTAAGCTGACCAGCGAGTTTACCTCACTAGAGGAGCCTTCTGATGACTCTAATGTTTCCTCTGTTTCGAGTTCTTGTGCCGACGGATCTTGATCTTGTTTCGTTGGATCCAAAAGGCGAGAGGAACCCGACGGCCCAATGAAGATACTTAAACTTCCAATTGCTAGCTCCACCTCTTGACTTCCGTTGACTTCTGAACTGCTGTTGGCTAAAAGCGAAAAAGCCGTCGAATTCATGATTCCAACGCCCAAAATCCCCACGGTCGGCGCCAATTGACGAGGGTTAACTCGACAAATGTCCTAGATGAAGGACTTAGGATCGGGGAGATAGGGCGCTGGATGAACTCGAAGGTAAGGTTAGTCGAAATAGGTGTATATCGAAAGTAAACTTGGGCGTTCAACCTGCCTTGCTTTCAATCTGGCCCTCACCGTCCCCTCCTGGCCCCTATATATAGGTGGCCAGGTCTCAAGGATCGGGTAGGGTATGATACGGATTACAAGTATCGACATACGGTAGTAACTCGTATTCGACTTCTATTACAATTGGGCCTAGCTTAACGGGCCTCAGGGGTACTCAACTAACGGGCTCTATTATCTATACCCTTGTCACAAAGACTTTTCCTCAACTTCCTTATGCATACTAATGTGATTAAAGAACTCCTCAATGTTACTTTTGCCAATAATCGAACCACTACCTACTGAGAGGTCCTCCAGAACGTACTTAGGGATCAACATGATAAACAAAAGTAAAGAAATAACAACTAACAAGGATTCTAATTTTTTTGGGTTTTTGATAAAAAGCAATGCAGGTAAAATAAAATAAAGTAAAGCAAAACAATAAAACAAAGTAAAGGATGTGTGTGCGAAAAACTCCCCTCGCAGAAGTCTTCTCTTCCTCCCCGGCAACGGCGCCAGAAAATTGGCTGCTACTTGTTGATGGCGCCCAGAAAATTAGCTACTGGTGCCAAGTTGATGTGAAGCAGACTGTCCTTGTGCGTGGTGAATAACCAGCCCGTTGGGAACCCCAAGAGGAAGGTATGATGAGTATAGCAGCTAGTTTTCCCTCAGTTAAGAAACCAAGGTTTAATGTCAGTCATGAGAGGAGAGACAATGATGACTGAAGGTGATGCGGAACCTGCACACACACAAACAAATACTTTGTTCCCAACTTGCGATGAGGTTGTCAATCTCACCGGTTTGCTTGAAACAAAGGTTATGAGCGTATCGAGTGGAAAACAATATAGTATGCGAATAAAGTAAACAGTGCGAGTAAAGTAAACAGGTGATAGCAATATGATGGAAATAGGACCGGGGTCCACAGTTCACTAGTGGTGTCTCTCCATAAGATAAAATAACACATGCTGGGTAAATAAATTACAATTGGGCAATTAATAGAATAAAGATAAACGTGATATGTCAAGAAGATCACTATGAGATTTACTCTGGGCATTACAACAAAATACATAGACCGCCATCCAACTGCATCTATGACTAATAATCCACTCCCGGGGATATCAATCCGAACACCCTAGAAGTATTAAGTTGCGAACAACAGATAATTGCATTAAGCAAAGTGTGTAATGTAAACAAAGCATATGCCCTTGAGCATATGAATGTTGTTTTCTCCCTAGTAGCAACAGCACATCTACCACCTTAGAGGTTTCTGTCACTCCCCCAGGTGAAATAGAGGCATGAACCCACCATCGAGCATAAATACCCCCTCTTGGAGTCACTAGCAACTACTCGGCCAAGATAGCTACTAACAACGGAGAGCATGCAAGATCATAAACAACATAGAGATAACAAAATATATAATTCAGTACAGCAACTTAATCATAAACACCAATATTCATCGGATCCCAACAAACCAAACATGTAGAATTACATAACGGTGATCTCAATCATGTAGGGCAGCTCATGAGATCTAAACATGAAGCACATGGTGGAGAAGACAACCATCTAGCTACTGCTATGGACCCATAGTCCAAGGTAGACTACTCACTCATCGCTCCAGAGGCAAGCATTGCGATGAAGAAGACCTCCGCTGGCGATTCCCCTCTCCGACAGGGTGCCAGGAAGAGCTTATGGACCCTCCCGATCTTTGGGTCGACGGCGGCGGCGGATCGCGATGTGTTCTAGAAAATTGATCGGGTACTTAGGTTTTTTTCTGTCGGGGGGTCTTTATAGGCGAAGGGGCGTCGTGAGAGGAGGAGCTAGGAGCCCTCACGCGGGGCCCGCGCGGCCAGGGGCCTAGCCACGCCGCCCCTGTGTGTGGGGCCCTGGTGGCCTCCCTCCTACTCTCCTTCGGATCTCTGGAAGCTTCCAGGTAAAATATGTTGGAATTATGCCCTAGAGGCAATAATAAAGATGTTATTATTATAATTCTTGTTCATGATAATGTTTATATTCCATGCTAGAATTGTATTAAGCGGAAACTTTAATACTTGTGTGGTTTATGAACAACACCGTGTCCCTAGTACGCCTCTATGGACTAGCTCATTGATTAATGATGGTTAAGGTTTCCTAACCATAGACATGAGTTGTCAATTAATAATGAGATCATATCATTAGGAGAATGATGTGATGGACAGACCCAATTAAAGCAGAGCAATTAGATCGTGTCATTGTGTTCATCTTTGCGAAGCTTTTCCTATGTCAAGTATTGTATTCCTTAGACCATGAGATAATATAACTCCCTGGTATCGGAAGAAAGCTTTGAGGTCATCAAACGTCATCCTATGTGAGGGTGATCATAAAGGTGTCTCTCAGGTGATCGGAAAGTACTTGTTGGGTTGTATGTATCGAGATGGAATTTGTCCCTCCCGAGTCGGAGAGATATACTTCGGGCCCACTCAGTAATCGATATCAACATCGCTTGCAAGCACGTGGTTAAGTAGTTAATCACAAAGTGATATCGGATTACGGAACAAGTAAAGTACTTGCTGTGAACGAGATTGAACTAGGTATGCCGATACCGATGATCGAATCTTGGGCAAGTAAAATATCGCATGACAAAGGGAATACATATACGGGATTAATTGAATCCTGACATCGTGGTTCATCTGATATGATCATCGATGAATATGTGGGAGTCAATATGGGTTTCCAGATCCCGCTGTTGATTATTGATAGAATATCATGTCTGCATATTCTCGAACCCGTAGGGTCACACACTTAACGTGCATCGACACTAGGATAGAATGGATAATTGGTTTATGAGTTTTTGGTCGGAGTCTCGGATGAGATCCAGGACATCACGAGAGGTTCCGGAATGGTCCGGAGAATAAGATTCATATAAAGGAAAGCAGTTTTTGGATTCCGGAAAAGTTTCGGAGTTTATCGGTATTGTACCGGAAGGTTCTAGAAGGTTCCGGAGTGGGACCAACGTGGGCCCACTTGTTGGAGGCCTGCGTGGGCCTAAGGGGAAGTGCCCTGGCCACTTTGGGCCAGGCGCACAAGGCCCCAAAGGCCCAGCCGGCCAGCCCTAGGGAAAACCCTAGGGGAACCTTCCAGAAGAGGGGGGGGGGAAGACTTGCCCCCTACTCTTCCCCCCTAGCTGCCGCCCTAGGGCTTGGAGGAGGTGAAGGAAATATGCCCTAGAGGCAATAATAATATTGTTATTATCATATTTCTTGTTCATGATAATGTTTATACTCCATGCTATAATTGTATTAAGCGGAAACATTAATACTTGTGTGGTTTATGAACAACACCGTATCCCTAGTACGCCTCTATGGACTAGCTCATTGATTAATGATGGTTAAGGTTTCCTAACCATAGACATGAGTTGTCGATTAATAATGAGGTCATGTCATTAGGAGAATGATGTGATGGACAGACCCAAATAAAGCAGAGCAATTAGATCGTGTCATCGTGTTCATCTTTGCGAAGCTTTTCCTATGTCAAGTATTGTATTCCTTAGACCATGAGATAATACAACTCCCTAGTATCGGAAGAAAGCTTTGAAGTCATCAAACGTCATCCTATGTGAGGGCGATAATAAAGGTGTCTCTCAGGTGATCGGAAAGTACTTGTTGGGTTGTATGTATCGAGATGGAATTTGTCCCTCCCAAGTCGGAGAGATATACTTCGGGCCCACTTGGTAATCGATATCAACACCGCTTGCAAGCATGTGGTTAAGGAGTTAATCACAAAGTGATATCGGATTACGGAACGAGTAAAGTACTTGCTGTGAACGAGATTGAACTAGGTATGGCGATACCGACGATCAAATCTCGGGCGAGTAAAATATCGTGTGACGAAGGGAATACATATACGGGATTAATTGAATCCTGGCATCGTGGTTCATCCGATATGATCATCGATGAATATGTGGGAGTCAATATGGGTTTCCAGATCCCGCTATTGATTATTGATAGAAGATCATGTCTGCATATTCTCGAACCCGTAGGGTCACACACTTAACGTGCTTCGACGCTAGGATAGAATGGATAAATGGTTTATGAGTTTTAGTTCGGAGTCTCGGATGAGATCCAGGACGTCACGAGAGGTTCCGGAATGGTCCGGAGAATAAGATTCATATAAAGGAAAGCAGTTTTTGGATTCCGGAAAGGTTTCGGAGTTTATCGGTATTGTACCGGAAGGTTCTAGAAGGTTCCGGAGTGGGACCAACGTGGGCCCACTTGACGGAGGCCTGCGTGGGCCTAAGGGGAAGTGCCCTGGCCGCCTTGGGCCAGGTGCACAAGGCCCCTGAGGCCCAGCCGGCCAAGCCCAAGGGGAAACCCTAAAGGAATCTTCAAATAAGGAAGGGGGGAAACTTGCCCCCCACTCTTCCTTATCCAAGTCGGCTAGGGATTGGAGGAGAGGCTAAGCTGGCCGCCCAGCCCCCCATATAAGGGGGGGCAGGGGCGCAGCCCTCCTACACCCCTGACCCAAACCCTAGCCGCCCCCTTCTGCCCTCCCTCTCTCTCTCTCGTGACTGCGCGTAGGCGAAGCCCTGCCGCAGAAACTCTCCACCAAAAAGCACCACGCCGTCGTGCTGCTGATCCAATCTATCTCTCCACCATACTTGCTGGACCAAGGAAGGAGGAGACGTCGCTGCACCGTACGTGTGCAACTCTCGGAGGCGCCGCCACTTGCGGCGTAGGATCGGATCGGATCGCGAGGAGGAGACGGCGAGTACGACTACGTCAACCACGTTCTTCTGAACGTTTCCGCTGTGCGATATCTTCAAGGGTATGAAGATCTCATCTACCTCTCTTGTTGATTACATCTCCTAGATTAGATCTTGGCTTTCTTGTTCGCATCCGTAGGAAATTTTTGATTTACTATGCTGCGAAACCCTTCAGTGGTATCAGAGCTAGATCTTTGCGTAGATGTGTTTCACGAGTAGAACGCAACATGTTTGTTGCGGGCGTTGATGTTTTCTGTTGCAAACCTCTTGTTGTGTATCTCTTATAGCGCGGTATAGTGAGATCGAAGCGGTCCAGGCCAACTTTACGCGACCGCGTTCGCGAGACCGGCTCCGCACTTGACGTGTGGCTTGTTCCATACATGCGGCTGGTGGATGCCAGTTTCTCTCACTATAGTAGTCATGGGACTTACATCGGATGTTAGCAACCATAATATCACCGTTGTGGCTTTTCGTAGGTAAGAATCGTTCTTAGCT
Source organism: Dactylis glomerata (assembly GCA_007115705.1). Classification (NCBI taxonomy): domain Eukaryota; kingdom Viridiplantae; phylum Streptophyta; class Magnoliopsida; order Poales; family Poaceae; genus Dactylis; species Dactylis glomerata. The sequence goes on from QXEO01000546.1 coordinate 18,392,410, forward strand.
TGCTACTCCCATAAGCCACGTAAAACATGCAACAACAAAGTAGAGGCGTCTAACTTGTTTTTGCAGGGAGTGTTTTGTGATATGGTATGGCCCAAGACATGATGAGTATGAATTGAGTTGTATGCAATGATCATGTTTTGTAATCTTTCACGACTTGCATGTCGATGAGTTCACAACCGGCAGGAGCCATATGGTTGTCTTTATAATTATGTATGACCTGCGTGTCAACTTCTTATACGCCATGTAATAGCTTTACTTTATCGCTAAATAGTTAGCAATAGTTGTAGTTGCTATTCGTGGTGGAGGCAATCATGGTGGAGTGATGGAGATCATGCCGGCGCGCACAAGATGGAGATCATGGCGCGGAGATTGGCTATACCATGTCACATAAAATTATATGCATGTGATGTTTATCCTTTTATGTATCTTATTATGCTTAGATCGCGACGGTAGCATTATAAGATGATTCCTCACTTAAAGATCAAGATAAAATTGTGTTCTCCCCTCGTATGCGCCGTTGCGAAAGTTCGTCGTGTTCAAGCATCTCGTGATGATCGGGTGCTATAAGCTCTACGTTCACATACAACGGGTGCAAGCCAGTATTTGCACATGCGGAGATACTTGGGTTTGACTTGACGAGCCTAGCATGTACAGACATGGCCTCGGAACACACGGACCGAAAGGTCAAGCATGAGTCATATGGATGATATGATCAACATGTTGATGTTCACCATTAAAGCTACATCATTCACGTGATGATCGGTCTCGGTGTAGTGAATTTGGATCATGCTTCACTAAACAACTTGAGGGATGTTGAATTTAGTGGGAGTTCATCTAGTAATTTGATTAACTTGAACTAATTATCTTGAACTAAATCTTGTTGTATTTGCATAAGTCGTTGTAGTCTTTGGCACCGTTTTCCACCGACACTTAGCTTAATTGAGTTAAAAGAACTATAGAATTCTGGATAATCATTTTTCGGTCTAGTGCCGTTTAGTTAGAATGTCAAGACTAAAGATTAAGTCCTATTGCAAACTTTAGCAAACCTTGCTTGCTCCATACGATTTAATAAATTGTATTAATCTAAGAGCAACGATTCAAGTTTAGTATCTAAAGATCATATGTTTGCCTTCATGATAAATTGATCTTCAAAGTTGTTTGAGAATCAAAGTGATCATCGAGCTGAAAGAATTGTTTCAGAAACAAATAAGAAGTGAAAGATATTTGATATCTAAGACTTTGATTGTTTGCAAAATGATGAAGTATAATTTAGTAAAAGAACATATGCTCATATTGTATGACTATATGTGAAGATTGAAGATGCTAGGCATCCCGATCACCCAAAAGTTTGGGAACTAATATTATACTTGCATTCATCCTTATAAGCTATAGTAGTTTCATCATGAAAGATGTCATGATAGGACGAATGAAAAGGTATTGGCTAAATTGTTTTGCTATACCAAAAGAATACTAAAGAATGGAATCTGGAAGAATACCAATCATATGATGATGGCGATCCACTTCAAAGTGCAAAATCCAAGGCTATTAGTATTTGACTAACATCCTTTGGACTATGTATCAAATGATTGATGCCACTTTTGATGTCGATAGATTCTTCTTAAAAGGAGAGGAAATGCTAAATAGGATCTACAAAAGTATTTGGTAGAAAAGGAAAAGACTGGAAATGTCCAGCTCAGGTATATAAATGATATACATGTTACAGATGTATTCTTTGCTAGTACATAATGTAATTCTTGGGTATTGGATACTAGATTGTTGGTATGAAATGTCATACAAAGCAACAATACAAGAACTACGATGGCCCCTAAGTAACTAGCAAAAGAATGTGGTAACAATGCGTATCGAGAAACAAATAAGTGTGTTATTATGTTTTTCGTTGGCATAAAACCTAGCCTTCTAGATTTGTTAAGAACTTAATAATTGTTATTTTGTTCCGGTATTATGAGAGCAATGGTTGTTCAAATTATTACCATCTTCCATAATCGATGGATAGATTATTATTATCTTGTTGGTGAAATATACATTTATAACACTGATGCTAAAGGTCGCAAGACAAAACAAATTTCACTTATATGTGACACCGCCGTTTAAGTCATATTGGAAACAAAACATGAAAGAAATTCTATATTGATAGATTTTCGAGTCATTTGATTTTGAATTGATTGACGCTTGTGAGACTTTTCCTAAAGATGATTAAACTCCGTTCGTGGGCCATAGAAAGAACAAGCGACTAACTACATGGAGATCGTACATGTTGATGTATATAGTTCATGTGTGAAGTCAAGCGTGGTGTATTTTCTATTTCATCAATGACTCGAATAGATGTATTGTATATCTACTTGATGAGATAGAAGTATGAAATAATTGAAATTGTTCAATTTATGAAGTGGAAATTATTGTAACAAGAAAAATTCAAGTTTTTATGATTGGATCATAAAGAAGAATATTTGAGTTACAAGTTTAGCAAGCATCTAAGAGTTAGAGGAATTGTTCCACAAACTTGCATCATGATAAACACCATAGGAGTATGGAGTTTTCGATGGATGTAATCAAACCTTGTTTGACATGGTTAGATCAATGATGAAATAAACTACCAATATAATTTGTGGATTATGCTTTAGAGACTACCGTTTTTCACTGAATAGAGTGCCATCATAATCTACCGAAATGACACCATACAAGTTATAGTTATCTTTTCTTGAATTTTGGTATGCAAGGCATATGTGTAAAATGTTTACAACCAAAATCGGATTAGTAAGTCTTTGTAGGTTATCCCAAAGAAAGTCGATGGGTATTCCTTCTACTATGAACCCAAACACATAGTGATTGTCACTAAAAGAAGTGAATTTCTTATGAAGGAGTTTTTTGCAAAAGGTTTAAGTGGGAGGAAGATAGAACTTGATGAGGTTATTGAATCTGAGCAAGATGATCAGAGTAGCGCAGTACCAGAAAATGTTCTGGAAGCGGCAACTGCATTCATAGCTCACGCATCTACAATATGTTGTAGTCACGACATCGAAGTTCCTATTTAACCAAGTTGGTCGTAATCAAATAGCAAGATTTGAGGACGAGATATTATTAGATAATAGTAACCAACAATATACAAAGAAGCGATGATGGGCCCTGACTTCGTCATATGAATTATTCTAGCAACAATTACATATTGAGATATGATAGTTGAATAAACGAAACAACGTTCCTCTACTGGAATGCACACCAAGGACGTGTATCTGACACGACCCAATGGGTTTTGTTGATTCAAAGGTTGCTATATATGTATGCAAACTTCTATGGTAGAAGAAAGCATAGCGAAGTTGGAATCTTCAATGATGAAAATGTTAAAGTGTTAATTTCATCAAGATATTTGAAGATGCTTGTATTACAAGAAAGTAAGTGGGAGCGCTAAGACATATTTCTAATGCTTTATGTAGATGACATATCGTTCATTGGAAATTATGTGTTTTTCTTGATATTGTTAAGTTTTCATTAAAATTAGTTTTTTGATGAAAGACTTAGGTAAAACCAGAATATTAAGCATCAATGTCTATACAGATAGATTGAGGCGTTAATATAGTTTTGCCAGAGTACATAGATGAAATATTGAATTTGTTCAATATGGAAACAATAAGAATGGTTCTTGTTGCATGGAAGAGGTTGGAGCAAGAATCAATTGTTTTGACACTTGATGAGTGAAACCACAAGAATGATTTTATCAATCTTGTATACCATGATATGTAGATCCAGATGTGTCCAATGCTCTAAAGGTTATAGCATTTATATGATGATCGTTGGACAATAGTAAAGATATTCTTATGCACTTTCGAAGAAGTAAGAATATGTTCTGTATGCAGAAGTGACAAATGGTTCATTGTAATGAGTTACATTGGCTTTGTCACACATACAAGTAAAATTTTATCTCAAATTTTAAGCTATTTGTTTTGAGTTAGAAGGTGGCACAATAAAATGGAAGAAAGTTCCATGATGACTTGGATGAGTTCCAATGTTAACATTGTGGCGGACACTGCAACGAGGGCTAAGTATATATTTGCTTTAGAAGCGGCATAAAGATGCAAAGTAGATAGTGATAATCCAACTTCTTTGTGGCACTGTCGTCTAGGTCATATTGGCGTAAAACGCATGAAGAAACTCCATTCTGATGGACTTTTGGAGTCTCTTGATTTTGAATCATTTGACACGTGCGAGCCATGCCTCATGGGCAAGATGATCAAAACCCCGTTCTCCGGAATAATGGAGCGAGCAACGGACTTATTGGAAATCATACATACCGATGTGTGTGGACCAATGAGTATTTCGACGCACGGTGGATATCGCTATTTTTAAAAGTGTGCTAGTACTATGTAGTTCTATTGTATGACAATAGTGACAACATAGTCTCGGCCAAGATACAAAGGTCTCACCAGAAGACCAAATTTATACGATGCCATCTCATGTCAAGATGAGTAATGCGTGATGACGCAAAAGATATGCAAATACAAACGGACCTGAAAGTGTCAGACCCGTAGATAAGGTTTACCACGTGCAACGCGTATGAGTAACACCGGAATGCCATAGGTGTTGAATGCGCAAGTATTAACTAGATTATTGACTCTAGTGCAAGTGGGAGACTGAAGGAAATATGCCCTAGAGGCAATAATAATATTGTTATTATCATATTTCTTGTTCATGATAATGTTTATACTCCATGCTATAATTGTATTAAGCGGAAACATTAATACTTGTGTGGTTTATGAACAACACCGTATCCCTAGTACGCCTCTATGGACTAGCTCATTGATTAATGATGGTTAAGGTTTCCTAACCATAGACATGAGTTGTCGATTAATAATGAGGTCATGTCATTAGGAGAATGATGTGATGGACAGACCCAAATAAAGCAGAGCAATTAGATCGTGTCATCGTGTTCATCTTTGCGAAGCTTTTCCTATGTCAAGTATTGTATTCCTTAGACCATGAGATAATACAACTCCCTAGTATCGGAAGAAAGCTTTGAAGTCATCAAACGTCATCCTATGTGAGGGCGATAATAAAGGTGTCTCTCAGGTGATCGGAAAGTACTTGTTGGGTTGTATGTATCGAGATGGAATTTGTCCCTCCCAAGTCGGAGAGATATACTTCGGGCCCACTTGGTAATCGATATCAACACCACTTGCAAGCATGTGGTTAAGGAGTTAATCACAAAGTGATATCGGATTACGGAACGAGTAAAGTACTTGCTGTGAACGAGATTGAACTAGGTATGGCGATACCGACGATCAAATCTCGGGCGAGTAAAATATCGTGTGACGAAGGGAATACATATACGGGATTAATTGAATCCTGACATCGTGGTTCATCCGATATGATCATCGATGAATATGTGGGAGTCAATATGGGTTTCCAGATCCCGCTATTGATTATTGATAGAAGATCATGTCTGCATATTCTCGAACCCGTAGGGTCACACACTTAACGTGCTTCGACGCTAGGATAGAATGGATAAATGGTTTATGAGTTTTAGTTCGGAGTCTCAGATGAGATCCAGGACGTCACGAGAGGTTCCGGAATGGTCCGGAGAATAAGATTCATATAAAGGAAAGCAGTTTTTGGATTCCGGAAAGGTTTCGGAGTTTATCGGTATTGTACCGGAAGGTTCTAGAAGGTTCCGGAGTGGGACCAACGTGGGCCCACTTGACGGAGGCCTGCGTGGGCCTAAGGGGAAGTGCCCTGGCCGCCTTGGGCCAGGTGCACAAGGCCCCTGAGGCCCAGCCGGCCAAGCCCAAGGGGAAACCCTAAAGGAATCTTCAAATAAGGAAGGGGGGGAAACTTGCCCCCCACTCTTCCTTATCCAAGTCGGCTAGGGATTGGAGGAGAGGCTAAGCTGGCCGCCCAGCCCCCCATATAAGGGGGGGCAGGGGCGCAGCCCTCCTACACCCCTGACCCAAACCCTAGCCGCCCCCTGCTGCCCTCCCTCTCTCTCTCTCGTGACTGCGCGTAGGCGAAGCCCTGCCGCAGAAACTCTCCACCAAAAAGCACCACGCCGTCGTGCTGCTGATCCAATCTATCTCTCCACCATACTTGCTGGACCAAGGAAGGAGGAGACGTCGCTGCACCGTACGTGTGCAACTCTCGGAGGCGCCGCCACTTGCGGCGTAGGATCGGATCGGATCGCGAGGAGGAGACGGCGAGTACGACTACGTCAACCACGTTCTTCTGAACGTTTCCGCTGTGCGATATCTTCAAGGGTATGAAGATCTCATCTACCTCTCTTGTTGATTACATCTCCTAGATTAGATCTTGGCTTTCTTGTTCGCATCCGTAGGAAATTTTTGATTTACTATGCTGCGAAACCCTTCAGGAGGGGCCAAGCTGGCCGGCCAGCCCCCCATATAAGGGGGAGGGGGGCAGGGGCACAGCCTCCCCCTCACTCCAACCCTAGCCGCCGGCCAACTGCTGCACTCCACCTCTCTCTCTCGCGACTGTGCGTAGGCGAAGCCCTGCCGCAGAAAATCTCCACCATAAAGCACCACGCCGTCGTGCTACTGATCCAATCTATCTCTCCACCATACTTTCTGGACCAAGGAAGGAGGAGACGTCACTGCATCGTACGTGTGCAACTCTCGGAGGCGCCGCCACTTGCGGCGTAGGATCGGATCGGATCGCGAGGAGGAGACGGCTAGTACGACTACATCATCCACGTTCTATTGAATGTTTCCGCTGTGCGATATCTTCAAGGGTATGAAGATCTCATCTACCTCTCTCATTGATTACATCTCCTAGATTAGATCTTGGCTTTCTTGTTCACATCCGTAGGAATTTTTTTGATTTACTATGCTGCGAAATCCTTCAGTGGTATCAGAGCTAGATCTATGCGTAGATGTGTTTCACGAGTAGAATGCAACATGCTTGTTGCGGGCGTTGATGTTTTCTGTTGCAAACCTCTTTGTTTTGTATTTCTTATGGTGCGGCATAGTGCGATTGAAGCGGTCCAGGCCAACTTTACGCGACCTCGTTCGCGAGACCGGCTCCGCACTTGACGTGTGGCTTGTTCCACACATGCGGCTGGTGGATGCCAGTTTCTCTCACTATAGTAGTCATGAGATTTACAATGGATGTTAGCAACCATAATATCACCGTTGTGGCTTTCCGTAGGTAAGAATCGTTCTTAACTTGTAACTCCCATAAGCCACGTAAAACATGCAACAACAAAGTAGAGGCGTCTAACTTGTTTTTGCAGGGAGTGTTTTGTGATATGGTATGGCCCAAGACATGATGTGTATGAATTGAGATGTATGCAATGATCATGTTTTGTAATCTTTCACGGCGTGCATGTCGATGAGTTCACAACCGGCAGGAGCCATATGGTTGTCTTTATAATTGTGTATGACCTGCGTGTCAACTTCTTATACGCCATGTAATAGCTTTACTTTATCGCTAAGTAGTTAGCAATAGTTGTAGTTGCTATTTGTGGTGGAGGCAATCATGGTGGAGTGATGGAGATCATGCCGGAGCGCACAAGATGGAGATCATGGCGCGGAGATTGGCTATACCATGTCACATAAAATTATATGCATGTGATGTTTATCATTTTATGTATCTTATTATGCTTAGATCGCGATGGTAGCATTATAAGATGATTCCTCACTTAAAGATCAAGATAAAATTGTGTTCTCCCCTTGTATGCGCCGTTGCGAAAGTTCGTCGTTTTCAAGCACCTCGTGATGATCGGGTGCTATAAACTCTACGTTCACATACAACGGGTGCAAGCCAGTTTTGCACACGCGGAGATACTTGGGTTTGACTTGACGAGCCTAGCATGTACAGACATGGCCTCGGAACACACGAACCGAAAGGTTAAACATGAGTCATATGAATGATATGATCGACACTTAGTTGTCCACCATTGAAACCACATCTCTTCTCGTGAAGATCGGATTAGGTGTGGTGAATTTTGATCGTGTTCACTAAACAACTTGAGGGATGTTGAATTTAGTGGGAGTTCATCTAGTAATTTGATTAAAGTTGAACTAGTTATCATGAACTTAGTCTAAATTGTACTTGCTATGTTGTAGATCAAATGGCTAAGTCCAACTTCAACTTCAACGTTTTTGCTGAGAAAGAAAAGCTTAAAAACAATGGGTCTAACTTCACCAACTGGTTCCGCAATCTGAGAATCATTCTCGCTGTCCTACAAAAAGCCTATGTACTTGAGAAAGCGCTAGGTGACGCCCCTGCTACTGATGCGTCGGCTGATGAAAAAGCTGTTTATCAGTCACGCAAAGATAATTATGGAGTGATTAAGAGTACCATGTTGTTTGCTATGGAACCGGAACTTCAAAATCGTTTTGAGGAGTTCGACGGGCCCTTTGAGATACTTGAGGAACTGAAAACCATGTTTCAGACTCAAGCCCGTTCTGAGAGATATGCGATCTCTGAGAAGTTCTTTAACTGCAAGATGGAGGAAGGGAGTTCCGTTAGTGAGCACGCCATTAAGATGTCGGGCTACACTCAACGCCTTGAGCAACTGGACTGCAAGATTCCAGAGGAGCTCAAGATTGACAGAGTTCTGCAATCACTCCCTCCTAGCTACAAAGGTTTTGTAGTTACTCACAATCAAATTGGTTCCACTGATACGATCACTGAGCTCTTCGCTAAGCTAAAAGCTGCGGAGGTGGATATCAAGAAAGACAATCATGTGTTGATGGTCAACAAGACCACTAGCTTTAAGAAAGCTCAGGGTGCAAAGGGATCCTTCAAGAAAGGCAGCGGCAAGCGCGTTGCCCCTGCTGAGAAGAAGCTCAAGTCTGGACCTAAGCCGGACACTGAGTGCTTCTATTGCAAGGACAAGGGTCACTGGAAGCGCAACTGTCCAAAGTACTTAGCGGACAAGAAGGCTGGCACCATCAAAGGTATATTTGATATACATGTTATTGATGTCTACCTTACTAGCGCTCGTTGTAGTGCCTGGGTATATGATACTGGTTCAGTTGCTAATATTTGTAACTCGAAACAGGAGCTACGGAATAGACGGCGGCTAGCAAGGGATGAGGTGACGATGCGCATTGGCAATGGATCAAAAGTTGATGTGATGGCCATCGGCACGCTCTCCTTAGTTTTACCTTCGGGATTAGTTTTAAACCTTAATAAGTGTTATTATATGCCTGCGTTGAGCATGAACATTATATCTGGATTGTGTTTATTGCAAGACGGTTATTCATTTAAATCTGAGAATAATGGTTGTTCTATTTATATGAATAACATCTTTTATGGTCATGCACCTGTTGTGAATGGTTTATTTCTTCTGAATCTTGAAAGTAATGAAACACACATCCATAACATTGAGGCTAAAAGATGCAAAGTAGATAGTGATAATCCAACTTATTTGTGGCACTGCCATCTAGGTCATATTGGTGTAAAACGCATGAAGAAACTCCATTGTGATGGACTTTTGGAGTCTCTTGATTTTGAATCATTTGACACGTGCGAGCCATGCCTCATGGGCAAGATGATCAAAACTCCGTTCTCTAGAATAATGGAGCGAGTAACGAACTTATTGGAAATCATACATACCGATGTGTGCGGACCAATGAGTGTTTCGACGCAGGGTGGATTTCGCTATTTTCTCACTTTTACTGATGACTTAAGTAGATATGGGTATATCTATTTAATGAAATATAAATATGAAACGTTTGAAAAGTTCAAAGAATTTTAGAACGAAGTGGAAAACCATCGTAACAGGAAAATTAAATTTCCGCGATCCGATCGTGGAGGTGAGTATTTGAGTTATGATTTTCTCATGCATCTTAAAGCAAGCGGAATCATTTCACAACTCACGCCACCCGGAACACCACAGCGCAATGGTGTGTCTGAACGCCGAAATCGAACTCTATTAGATATGGTGCGATCAATGATGTCTCTTACAGATTTGCCGTTATCATTTTGGGGTTATGCATTAGAAACCGCTGCATTCACTTTAAATAGGGCACCATCTAAATCCGTTGAGACGACACCGTATGAACTATGGTTTGGTGCTAAACCTAAGTTGTCGTTTCTTAAAGTTTGGGGATGCGAAGCTTACGTTAAGAAGTTGATGCTGGACAAGCTCGAACCCAAAGCGGAGAAATGCGTCTTCATAGGATACCCTAAGGAAACAATTGGGTATACCTTCTACCACAGATCCGAAGGCAAAGTGTTTGTTGCTAAGAACGGATCCTTTCTTGAGAAGGAGTTTCTCTCGAAAGAAGTGAGTGGGAGGAAGGTAGAGCTAGACGAGGTTATTGAACCTTCTCTCGAGTTGGAGAGTAGCGCAGCACCTGAAGTTGTTCCGGTGCCGTCTGCACCAACAAGAGAGGAAGCTAATGACGAGGATCATGAAACTTCAAACGATGCTACTACTGAACTTCGCAGGTCGACAAGGTCACGTGCCACTCCTGAATGGTACGGCAACCCTGTCTTAACCGTCTTGTTGTTAGACAACAGTGAACCTGCGAACTATGAGGAAGCGATGATGAGCCCAGACTCTGAGAAATGGCTAGAGGCCATGAAATCCGAATTGGGATCCATGAGCGAAAACCAAGTGTGGACTTTGGTGGACCCTCCTAGCGACCGTAAGGCCGTTGAGTGCAAATGGATTTTCAAGAAGAAAACGTACGCGGATGGTAATGTTACTGTCTATAAAGCTCGGCTTGTCGCAAAAGGTTTTCGGCAAGTTCAAGGTGTTGACTACGATGAGACTTTCTCTCCCGTAGCGATGTTTAAGTCCATTCGGATTTTATTAGCAATTGCTGCGTTTCATGATTATGAAATATGGTAGATGGATGTCAAGACTGCGTTCCTCAATGGCAACATTGATGAAGAGTTATATATGATGCAGCCCGAAGGTTTTGTCGATCCTAAGGATGCTAATAAGGTGTGCAAACTTCAGCGTTCCATTTATGGACTGAAGCAAGCATCTCGGAGTTGGAACCTTCGTTTTGATCAAGTGATCAAGAGTTTTGGATTTGTTCCAAATTGCTACGAAGCTTGTATCTACAAGAAAGTGAGTGGGAGCTCGGTGACATTTTTAGTGCTATATGTGGATGACATATTGATCATTGGAAATGACATCGGTATGCTTAACGATGTGAAGAGTTATTTGAATAAATGTTTTTCAATGAAAGATCTAGGAGAAGCTGCTTATATATTAGGCATCAAAATCTATAGAGATAGAGAAAGACGCCTAATAGCTTTAAGCCAAAGTACATACCTGGACAAAGTTCTGAAGAGGTTCAGAATGGATAAAGCAAAGAAAGGTTCATTGCCCATGTTGTCAGGTAAGATATTGAGCAAGGCTCAGTGTCCAGCTACGGTAAAAGATAGAGATACTATAAGCAAAGTGCCATATGCCTTGGCCATAGGTTCTATCATGTATGCCATGCTGTGTACTAGACCGGATGTGTCCAATGCTCTTAGTTTGACGAGCAGATACCAAAGTGATCCAGGAGTGGAACACTGGACAGCCGTAAAGAACATCCTAAAGTATTTAAATAGGACTAAAGAAATGTTCTTGGTCTATGGAGGTGATGAGGAGCTCGTCGTAAAAGGTTACGTCGATGCTAGCTTCGACACCGACCCGGATGATTCTAAATCTCAGACAGGATACGTTTATATTTTGAATGGTGGAGCTGTGAGCTGGAGAAGCTGCAAGCAAAGCGTGATCGCGGGATCTACAACAGAAGCGGAATACATGGCTGCTTCGGAAGCATCAAGTGAAGGAGTTTGGATCAGAAACTTCATCACTGAGCTTGGTGTGGTTCCAAATGCCTTGGACCCATTGGAGATATTGTGCGACAACACTGGCGCCATAGCACTGGCTAAGGAACCAAGATATCATCCAAAGACCAAGCACATCAACCGCCATTTCCATATAATTCGAGATTATATATCAGATGGAAATCTGAAAATTAGCAAAGTACATATGGATCTGAATGTCGCAGATCCGTTGACTAAACCTCTTCCACGAGTAAAACATGATCAGCACCTTAATGCCATGGGTGTTAGATTGTTGCCAGATGTAAACTAGATTATTGACTCTAGTGCAAGTGGGAGACTGTTGGAATTATGCCCTAGAGGCAATAATAAAGATGTTATTATTATAATTCTTGTTCATGATAATGTTTATATTCCATGCTAGAATTGTATTAAGTGGAAACTTTAATACTTGTGTGGTTTATGAACAACACCGTGTCCCTAGTACGCCTCTATGGACTAGCTCATTGATTAATGATGGTTAAGGTTTCCTAACCATAGACATGAGTTGTCAATTAATAATGAGATCATATCATTAGGAGAATGATGTGATGGACAGACCCAATTAAAGCAGAGCAATTAGACCGTGTCATTGTGTTCATCTTTGCGAAGCTTTTCCTATGTCAAGTATTGTATTCCTTAGACCATGAGATAATACAACTCCCTGGTATCGGAAGAAAGCTTTGAGGTCATCAAACATCATCCTATGTGAGGGTGATCATAAAGGTGTCTCTCAGGTGATCGGAAAGTACTTGTTGGGTTGTATGTATCGAGATGGAATTTGTCCCTCCCGAGTCGGAGAGAAATACTTCGGGCCCACTCAGTAATCGATATCAACATCGCTTGCAAGCACGTGGTTAAGGAGTTAATCACAAAGTGATATCGGATTACGGAACGAGTAAAGTACTTGCTGTGAACGAGATTGAACTAAGTATGCCGAAACCGATGATCGAATCTCGGGCAAGTAAAATATCGCTTGACAAAGGGAATACATATACGGGATTAATTGAATCCTGACATCGTGGTTCATCTGATATGATCATCGATGAATATGTGGGAGTCAATATGGGTTTCCAGATCCCGCTGTTGATTATTGATAGAAGATCATTTCTGCATATTCTCGAACCCGTAGGGTCACACACTTAACGTGCATCGACGCTAGGATAGAATGGATAATTGGTTTATGAGTTTTTGGTCAGAGTCTCGGATGAGATCTAGGACATCACGAGAGGTTCCGGAATGGTCCGGAGAATAAGATTCATATAAAGGAAAGCAGTTTTTGGATTTCAGAAAAGTTTCAGAGTTTATCGGTATTGTATCGGAAGGTTCTAGAAGGTTCCGGAGTGGAACCAATGTGGGCCCACTTGTCGGAGGCCTGCGTGGGCCTAAGGAGAAGTGCCCTGGCCACTTTGGGCCAGGTGCACAAGGCCCCAAAGGCCCAGCCGGCCAGCCCTAGGGGAAACCCTAGGGGAACCTTCCAGAAGAGGGGGGGGAAGACTTGCCCCCTACTCTTCCCCCCTTAGCCGCCGCCCTAGGGCTTGGAGGAGGGGCCAAGCTGGCCGGCCAGCCCCCCATATAGGGGGGGGGGCAGGGGCGCAGCCTCCCCCTCACTCCAACCCTAGCCGCCGGCCAACTGCTGCCCTCCACCTCTCTCTCTCGCGACTGTGCGTAGGCGAAGCCCTGCCGCAGAAACTCTCCACCATAAAGCACCACACCGTCGTGCTGCTGATCCAATCTATCTCTCCACCATACTTGCTGAACCAAGGAAGGAGGAGACGTCGCTGCACCGTATGTGTGCAACTCTCGGAGGCGCCGCCACTTGCGGCGTAGGATCGGATCGGATCGCGAGGAGGAGACGGCTAGCACGACTACATCATCCACGTTCTGTTGAACATTTCCGCTGTGCGATATCTTCAAGGGTATAAAGATCTCATCTACCTCTCTCATTGATTACATCTCCTAGATTACATCTTGGCTTTCTTGTTTGCATCCGTAGGAATTTTTTGATTTACTATGCTGCGAAACCCTTCAAAATAAGACTTCAGGAACTTGTTTCGTCCAATTCCAAGAATATTTCCTGTGTATCACTCTGAAACACAAAAACAGCAGAAAACAGGGAACTGTCACTGTGGCAACTCGTTAATAGGTTAGTTCCGGAAAATGCATAAAAGTGCCACTAAGTGTAACGAAACAATATGCAAATGGTGTAAAAACAAGCATGGAGCATCAAAAATTATAGATACGTTTGAGACGTATCACTTCCCTCCATGGAGGGCCTTTCTTTTACTTTTATGTTGAGTCACCACCTTATATCTTTATGCACCATTAAGAAGAGCATAATTGTCATTCTTAGTATAATGTGCATTGTCCCAAAGTTTTCATTGATTGATGCATATTGTTGGTTTCACTTGTTCTCAAATTATTTGTATCTAGTCGCCCTCTTAAACTTGAAGGTGTCCTATGCATTTACGTTTTGCTCTCTTTGAAGGACAAGCTGAAAACCATTTGTATGTTTCTCCTTATGATGTTGAATACACGTTTGACTTTCATTGTTTCATTTTCATGATCTTTTGTTTGTGTTCATTTGCATGTTTATAACATGGTTGCTAAGTTTCTATTATCAAGATTATATCTTTCATGCCCATGTTTTAAGTTTTTATGATCCCAGCTCACAAATGCTTACATACATGATCAAGATTGTGTAGGTGCATGTCACCTCAAAAATTATTTCTTTTGTTATCACTTACCTACTCGAGGACGAGCATGAGTTAAGCTTGGGGATTCTGATACGTCTCTAACGTATCCATAATTTTTAATGCTCCATGCATGTTTTTACACCATTTGTCTAATGTTTCATTACACTTTGTGGCACTTTTATGCATTTTCCAGAACTAACCTATTAACAAGTCGCAACAGTGCCAGTTCCCTGTTTTCTGCTGTTTTTGTGTTTCAGAAAAGCTACACAGGAAATCTTCTCGGAATTGGACGAAACAAGTTCCTGAAGTCTTATTTTTCCCGGAAGCTTCCAGAGATCCAAAGAGGAGACGGAGAGGGGCCATAGGCCACCCTCACACAAGGGCGGCGCGACCCAGCCCCTGGCCGCGCCCCCTATGTGTGAGGATGCCTGGGTCCACTTCTGACGCTGCCACTTCGCCTATAAAGACCCCCCGACGGGAAAAACCTAAGGATCCAATCAATTTTCCAGAAACATATCGCGATCCGCCGCCGTCGTCGACCCGAGATCGGGAGGGTCCAGAAGCTCTTCCTGGCACCCTGCCAGAGAGGGGAATTGCCACCAGAGGTCTTCTTCATCGCCATTCTTGCCTCCGGAGCGATGAGTGAGTAGTCTACCTTGGACTATGGGTCCATAGCAGTAGCTAGATGGTTGTCTCCTCCACCATGTGCTTCATGTTTAGATCTCATGAGCTGCCCTAAATGATTGAGATCACTGTTATGTAATTCTACATGTTTGGTTTGTTGAGATCCAATGAATATTGGTGTTATGATTGAGTTGCTATACTAAAATATATCTTATGTTATCTCTATGTTATTTATGATCTTGCATGCTCTCCGTTGTTAGTAGCTATCTTGGCCGAGTAGTTGCTAGTGACTCCAAGAGGGGGTATTTATGCTCGATAGTGGGTTCATGCCTCTATTTAACCTGGGGGAGTGACATAAACCTCTAAGGTTGTAGATGTGCTGTTGCTACTAGGGAGAAAACAACGTTCATATGCTCAAGGGCATATGCTTTGTTTACATTACACACTTTGCTTAATGCAATTATCTATTGTTCGCAACTTAATACTTATGGGGTGTTCAGATGATATCCCTGTGAGTGGATTATTAGTCATAGATGTAGTTGGATGGCGGTCTATGTATTTTATTGTAATGCCCAGAGTGAATCGCATAGTGATCTTCTTGACATATCACGTTTATCTTTATTCTATCAATTGCCCAACTGTAATTTGTTTTCCCAGCATGTGTTATTTATCTTATGGAGAGACACCACTAGTGAACTGTGGACCCCGGTCCTATTTCCATCATATTGCTATCACTTGTTTACTTTACTCGCACTGTTTACTTTACTCGCATACTATTATCACTTTCCACTCGATATGCTCATACCCTTTGTTTCAAGCAAACCGGTGAGAGTGACAACCTCATCGTAAGTTGGAAACAAAGTATTTGGTTGTGTGTGTGCAGGTTCCGCGTTGCAGCTAGCAAAGCAAAGCTTGGACGAGGCGCCCTATAAATTGTCCTGAGCTGTCGCAAGCTAGCAAGCATCACCTTCAGTCATTTGTCTCTCCTCTCCAAGATCGACATACCTTGGTTTCTTAACTGAGGGAAAATCTGCTACTATATTCATCACACCTTCCTCTTGGGGTTCCCAACGGGCTGGTTATTTACCACGCATCACGGACCAAGCGTTTCTCTAACACATATACAAACTCCATGAGCTCACAAGTTTCCAACTTATTTCACATCGCATGTATCCATAAACAAAAGATCACAATATCAACTAAATGAGAGAAAGTGCAATGTTGAAAGCTTGGCCCATGACGACATGGCTGGGCTAACTTCCAACTTAAAACTTGTAGACATAACGTCAACATAAGAGAGCCACAATGGTCAAATTTGTTAAAAGCAAGAAAAGTAAAGTGTGCCGTCAGGTTCGTGAGAGCTTTATTGACTAATTTTCACATAACACAAAAAGTTTAATTTGAAGGATAGATAAAAGCAAGACGAATGTGCTTGGAATAGCAAATTATAATAGGTAGATATGGTGGACACATTGGAAAACTTTGATTTTTGGGAGTTGGATGCACGAGAAGTATTCCCTCTTAGTACAAAATGAAGGCTAGCAAAAGACTGGGAGCGACCAACTAAGAGAGCAATAATGGCCATAATCATGCATAGCGACAATGAAACATTAACCAAAGCATAAAGTGGTATTACAAGTCAAAAAACAAATGATCATAGAGGCATATGGGGACTTTTTAAAGTCAAACATGTTGTAAGCATGCGCCAAGTCAACCCAAATAAAACATGAAAGGAGAAAACCACAATAATATGCTCCCGTATAATAAAAATAACGCATGATTCTTTCAAAGACACATTAAGCAATCTCAGTCATTTGAGACAAGTCATGCTATAGCAAAAACTACTAAGCATACTATCAAAATAACATCAAGCATGACATGCAAAAGTCTAAGCCACAGTCTAAACAAGCTCCCATTTGTACCACTATAGGCATGAAACTTTTTTCTCTTTTCCAACACCATTCAACCTTTTTATAACCACTCTTTTGAGATGAAAACTAACATATACCAGTGGTATAAATACACCTTGATACAAAGATATAAAAAAGACCTGAACAAAAATCAAGGCGAAAAACGAAAGCCAAACGCAGTACTAGAAAAAGAGAACACTCGTTGAATGATAAGAGTGAAAACTAGAGTGTTCTTGGCAATGAAAAATGAGTGTGTCGTCTCCAAAAGAAATTTGTTGGGGTCCAACCATTCATTGCAGCAAACAAAACAAAATAAAACTGAAAGCGAAAGTAAAGACGCTCCAAGAAAAACGCATAGTATATGAAGCAATAAAAATATAGTGTCTTGAAAGGTGACCTGATTTTTGCCGATGAAGAAGGGGTGCCTCGGGGGCATCCCCAAGCTTTGATGCTTGTACCTCTTGGATATTTCTTGGGGTGACATGGGCATCCCCAAGCTTGAGCTTTTGTCCATACTTCATCTCATCTCATCACTCTCCTTTCCCTACACTTGAAAACTTCCTTCATACAAAACTTCACACAATCCTATTAGCAACATTAGTGTAAACATGATAGTAAATCTACTCTTTTGGTTCAATTTCAAACTGAAGTACACCATCCATTAAAGCATAAGCTACTGTAGCAACTTCCTCAAAAGTTCCGTGATCAAAAGAACTAAAAAAAAGCGATCGAGAGGCAAACACAAATAGTGGCAGAAATCTGTCAAAATAGAACAGCTGACAAATAGCGATTTTTCCGAGGACCTTCTGTTGCTCAAATCGAAAAGTGAAAAACCAATGAAAGTTTGGAAATAACCTGGGGCATGTGCACAAGAAATAGCAGATCAAAAAGATATTCTGAGAATTTGCACGAATTTTTATGGTGCAGCGCAGAAATCTGTTTCAGGACAGCAACTTCCCCAAATCTTACCTTCCTCCAATTAGAGGTTCTTCTTAGCACAAAAAGAAAATAAAAATGATAAGGAGATATCATTACAGTAGTAATAACTTCCAAGACTCAACAAAAAGAAAAGGTACTGAAAAGAAAACATTGGGTTATCTCCCAAGAGTGCTTTTCTTTAACGCCTTTGAGCTAGGCGTAGAAAGTGGAAATCAAGTAATATCAAGTGATGAAGCATCAAGTTCATAATTTGCTCTAAGAATAGAGTCAAAAATTAATTTATTTCTCTTTCTAGGGAAGTGTTCCATACCTTTCTTGAGTGGGAATTGATATTTAATGGTGTCTTCCTTCATATCAATAATGGCACCAACAGTTCTAAGAAAAGGTCTTCCCAAAATAATAGGACATGAAGCATTGCATTCAACATCCAAAACAAGGAAATCAATGGGAACAAGGTTATTGTTAACCGTAATAAGAATATCATTAATCCTTCCCAAAGGTTTTTTCTTAGAAACATCAGCAAGAGGAACATCAAAATAACAATTTTCAAGCGGTGGTAAACCAAGCATATCATAAATCTTTCTAGGCATAATAGAAATGCTTGCACCAAGATCACATAAAGCATGACAATCAAAATCATTCACATTCATATCAATGATGGGCTCCCAACCATCTTATAACTTCTTGGGAATAGAAACCTTTTGTTTCAACTTTTCTTCCCTAATTTGCATGAGAGCATTTGTAATATGCTTTGTAAAAGCAACATTCATAGAACTAGCATTAGGACTTAAAGCAAGCTTTTGTAGAAACGAAATAACTTCAGAGATATTGCAACCATCAACATCAAAATCATTAAAAGAAGTAGAGCTATTGTCTTCCATACTCCGAAAAATTTCAGCACTTTTTATAGAAAAAGTTTTTGCAGTTTTAGGCTTTTTCGCACAAGGAGTAGGAGTTTTCTCTACACCAATCAAAGTAAGAGGATTGCTAGCATTTGAAACAACATTACTAGAGGTGGTAATAGTATAAACCTTCATATTTCTAGCCATCTCATCTTCTCTTTTCCACCTAGTATGCAATTCTACTAACATCCTAACATTTTCATCAATTCTAACCTGGATGGCATTCAAAGTCTTGCTTTCTTTCACATCATGAGGCAAAACTTTTAGTTTCAGAAGTTCAACATCAAGAGCAAGGCTATCAACTTTAGAAGCAAGAACATCAATTTTACCAAACTTTTCCTCAACAGACTTATTACAAGCAATTTGTTTACGGATAAAGTCCTTGAGCATGACTTTAAGCTCAGAGGACGCGCCCCTAGTGTTGTTGGAGGAATTACCATAAGAGTTGCCATAACCATTACCATTAGTAGAAGGATACGACCTATAATTGTTGCTAGCAAAATTGTTCCTATAAGCACTGCTGTTGAAATTATTATTTCTAATGAAGTTTACATCAACATGCTCTTCTTGAGCAACCAAAGAGGCTAAAGGAACATTATTAGGATCAACATGATATCTATCATTAACAAGTATAGCCATAATAGTATCAATCTTATCACTCAAGGAAGATATTTCTTTAACAGAATTTACCTTCCTACCTTGCGGAGCTCTCTCGGTGTGCCACTCAGAATAATTTACCATCATATTATCAAGAAGCTTTGTTGCAGCGCCCAAGGTGGTGGACATAAAAGTACCTCCAGCAGCTGAATCCAAGAGATTTCTTGAAGAAAAATTTAGTCCTGCATAAAAGGTTTGAATAATTATCCAAGTAGTCAGTCCATGAGTGGGATAATTCTTTATCATAGATTTCATTCTTTCCCAAGCTTGAGCAACATGTTCATTTTCAAACTGTCTAAACTTCATAATATCACTTCTCAAAGCTATAATATTAGCAGGAGGATAATATTTTCCAATAAAAGCATCCTTACACTTAACCCAAGAATCAATACTATTTTGGCAAAGATAGCAATCAATCCTTAGCTCTTCCTCTTAAAGAGAAAGGAAACAACTTAAGCTTAATAATATCACCATCTACATCCTTATACTTTTGCATCTCACATAGCTCAACAAATATGTTGAGATGAGCTGCAGCATTATTAGTACTAACACCAGAAAATTGCTCTTTCATAACAAGATTCAACAAAGCAAGTTTAATCTCATAAAAAATTGCCTCAGGAGCAGGTGGCATAATAGGAGTGCAGATAAAATCATTGTTGTTGGTGCTAGTAAAATCACATAACTTGATGTTCTCAGGAGTACCCATTCTAGCAAACTAAAAGCAAGCAAGTAAAAATAACAACTATAAAGGAATTTTTTTTTGTATTTTTGATAAAAAGATGCAAGCAAAAATAAAATAAAGCAAAACAATAACAAAGTAAAAGATTGGAAGCGAGAGACTCCCCTTGCAGAAATCCTCTTTCTCCCCGGCAACGGCGCCAGAAAAATTGCTTGATGGCGTGTAGATGACCGCCCAGTTGGGAACCCCAAGAGGAAGGTATGATGAGCACAACATCAAGTCTTCCCTCAGTATGAAACTAAGGTTTATCGAACCAGTAGGAGAAATAACCAACTTCCGAAGGTTGATGCTCGCTAGCTTCGCGACAGCTCCAGACAATTTATATATGGCGCCTCGTCTGGGGCGTAGCTTTGCACCAGCAGCAACGTGGAACCTGCACACAACACAACCAAGTACTTTGCCCCAACTTACAGTGAGGTTGTCAATCTCACCGGTTTGCTGTAAACAAAGGATTAAATGTTGTGATGGATCCAGCTGAGCAGAGGAATATATAAGGGCGATCAAGTGAGTCAAGCTCTATACCATATTCTATCGCAGATTTTTCAGGTTTTGCATATGCATGCCAAATAGATTTGCTTACCTCACTCTTATACTCCTCTAGAAGCTTTCTGAAGCCTGGACAAACATGTCTAAAAAGCTATTTTTTAAACAAAAACACTATGCAAAGTCAGAAAATACAAAGCGTCGTACGTCGGTAAATCTGGGCGATTGCCCGGGCTGTAGGGATGGTAGATCCGCCCCTGAGTATGATCATGCTATGCTATGCTCTTGCTGTTGGCGTGCACTCTATGAAGGTATCAAGGTTCATTACTGTGCACTTCAATAACATTACCATAATGGAGTACATAACCTAAGCAACATTACAACACCACACATCCATTTATATTTTACGGTGATTGGTACGGAACTTATGTTCAGTCCAGTTCCGCCATATTAAAAATCTTTTTAACCGTTAGATTAAATCACTGATGATTTTATAAATTTATTACAATAATTCACGATTAAGAAACGTCTTACAGCGGTCGACTAAATTTGGCCTACCGATTGTTTATTTTTTGGCGCTGGTTCCTTCTCTTCCTCCTACCGTGGACAGCAGCCACCCATCCCCGACCTGGTCGCCGCCCACAAACTTCTCCATTGAACTCAGAACGCCGTCGCGCCCAGCTCTTCCTTGACCACGCTGTCTGAGCCAGGGAATGGGATCACGCCTCCTCTGCTTCATCTACGTGGGCGTCGGCAAGCTGGAGTCATCCGAGCTCGAAAAGGGATCCTTGCCTCCTCTGGTTCATCGACGCGGAGGCGTTCACCGGACATGGACGTGGGTACACCGGGCCTATCCTCCTCGTCCGCGGGATAGGACGCCGACACCTTCCCATCTACGGGATCGGGCCGCGTCATCTGCGGGAACCTAGACGTTCTCCTCCGCTGCAACACCGCCGCCGCTCTCCTCATTGGCGGGATCGGAGCCGCCGGACTCTACAGCATGATTGGAGTCGGCGACCACCACCCTCTTTGCCCGGGGATTGAGCGCCAGTGCCTCAACTTTCAGGTCAGTCCACCGCCTCAACTCAAATTCAGTATTCAGTGCTTTGCACATCTGTCAGTGTACGAGCGTGTACCATATGATGCGGTGCTTAAAACTGAACCATCTTAGTAACAATGGATGCTTGTGAGTAATAAGCAGGCAGGGAGTAGTACAGAGTGCTATGAAATCATGATTGGACCAACAAATCATACACAACTTGCGGTGCTTCCCTCTGTTTGAAACTGAAGCGACAAGCTATATATGCGGTAATAGTGACGCCACCTTGATACGAATGTGGTGTAGCCCGATAAGAAATGTGAACTTAATAAATATCTTTAGTTAATAAATCCAATCACAAGAAGGTTAGCTATATAGTGGATTTCTCTGCATACCTGAACTCACGCATTTTCACACATCACAGTTTACTAGAATGAAAACGGATATGCTCATACAGTCAGACTGATAAAGTGAAAACACCACACTAAGGTAAAACTACATGCGCACAAACACTGGGGTGCTGATTTGGATTACCAGTACAAGTATCAGGGTTCACAATAGCTTTTATTTGTAGAAGTTAGTAGGCTACTAGCCAGACTGTAGACATTATACTGTAAAAAAACAGCATCTCCACTTTCTGAATTTTATGGTACTAAAACGAATTGGCATCCCACACAAGAATAAAAGGTTCAAATCTTATAAGATATGCCGATTGTCATGTTTGGTCTTGTCCCCATCCCCATGTAAACCGAACAGTGTGCTTCATGACAGAAAATAGTAGAGGTTTTTGACAAATTTTTTAAAAATTTGAAGTGAACTTTGTTTTGACATATGTACAACAATTATAACAGCAGTTTGTCGAGCTATCTCATTAGATGGAACACATTGCTAGATAAATGCCAGTGCCCAATGCTTGATTAATAATACAATGTTTCAGACAGTTCGGATCTGTAGATAAATTAGTGTCTTTTTCAGTTTCACATCGTCAGTTTGGCAGATGGATGATAAACAGAAGAAGATTTGTGCTACGGATTCAATCGAAAGCCTCATGAAGTCAAATTGCTGGAAAGGGGATTTTGGCTTTGCGTGTTGTCATACCACCCATGTACTCGCTCGTATGTCACCCATGTACTCGCTCGTATGTCTATTTGTCAGAGTGTACAAATGAGGACAGTGATGGGTGTGCTTGACAGTTTGTATAATGATCTTGTCACAGTGATATGTAACCGACAGGAAGAGTTATTTTGACAGTTTGCTCACCCATTGTAAACGCGATTATATGAATATATGATGGGACTCCAACACACAAATTGCACCAAGTGATTTGTATTCTTCAGTCTATCATTTGTCATTCTCTTTACTTCTTGGTTCACTACATGTTTTTTTGGAGCTCAATGCCCATAGTGCTCATTGTCTCTATTTGGCATCAGTATGTTTGGAGCAGTAAGGAAGACAGTGATCTCGTTATCGTTTTCTGGTAGCAGTGGCTCTGTCTCGGTTAGGTAAATGCTTGAGATTATGCTTTCTCCTTTCGCGGTGTGGCTTGGCGGTTGTGCAGGGTCGACGAGGACGAAGCTCGAGGAGGGATTGGGGAGGGGATCAGGACAGATCGGCCGCCTTCTTCTCCGGCGAGTACGCTGTATCCAACTCCTCCACCGCCACCGCGCATCCCCCGCCGCCACTGCCCCCTCCAGCTGCCTCTAGCCGCCCGCCGGAGCGGGAGCCAGAGCCAGAACCCAAGGACGAGCCCGATCTAGAGACGCCTCCGCGACCTCCACTCCGCCGGCGTCGTATCCCCGGAGACGCCTCGCCGCTGCCGGTGCAAGGAGAAAGGACAGAGAGTGAGAGTGAGTGTTGCGTGTGGGGATATTTTTGGGGAGAGAGAGTGAGGGGAAGAGAGCGATGGCAGGAATTATTAGGGTTGCGCGTGGACGTTTGCTAAATAGCATTTTACTAAATAGATTAAATTAATGTTTTTAGCTATGGGCCTACGTTTTTAAGTTCCGGTCCCACGATTTCTAGCAGCGTTGAGTTCCGTTCATTTTGTTCCGTTCAGTTCCATTAATTTTAGCACCGTTAGATCGGCTCGATCAACGGTTCCTAAAAATGCCAATCACCGTAAAACTTGTAATCCATTTATATTTTATATTTATAAATGATGACATTTAGAGACGTGCAACGCACGTTTACTAGTGTCCTACAAAACTACAGTCGGGGCGGTTCTTACTAACGTGTTGAACATCTGCTTCGAGCTTGTCCTAGATCCATCCGTCCATGCTACCGGCCTTCCAGGCTCGTGATGGTCATTTCGCCACTACCTGAGATGACCTCCTGTACCTCGAGAAGGGCCGCCGGCGCACTCACCGGCGTGCAGACCACCGGCCTAAGTGGCCACGCCGGTGCCTGCTGGTGTGACAATGTGGGTATTACGGCGGCCATTTGCGGTCGTTGGCTTGGGCTCTCCTGAACACACAACAACCCTACTTGGATGCACGTCGCGGCCTGCTCTAGCTCCGCCAGAGAGCAGCCATGGCGCACTGTTGAGTCAAGGAGCTCGAGGCTCTTGTTTTCATCAAATAGCTTCCATGCCTGCGAAAGAAAATTCTGTTTGTCAAGGTCACCGTGGAACTCATTGTGATTCCATCAAGATGTGTTCTTGGTTCAATCAAATGGGGTTCGAGAATTGGAACCTGTAGACACGTAATATTAAATAAAAATGACTTGAATAAAATCACACCAAAACCAAGGGGAAATTGTGTAAGTCACACCAAATTCATTTTGATTATTTCGTTTTCAGCTGCAGGAGGCAATCGAGATTGCTTACATGAGCTATGAGGTTGAAACTTCGTTGGTTCCTCCTGCCACTGACGATCTCCAGCAGCAACACACCGAAGCTGTACACGTCCTGCATGAACGATACCATGCCATCCATAGCGTACTCCGGTGACATGTAACCACTGCCGTACAGAAATCAGTCAGGAAATCCGGCGAGGTACAAAAATCAGTCAGGATATCAAGCAAAATGGAAATCGACGCAAACTACACTTGACCAATGTTGTGCCATGCAATGTTTGCTCTGCTTACTATGTTCCAACAATCCTTTCCGTGATGATCGACTGCTCACGGCCGCCGGTGCTGCTAAATAGCCTTGCGATGCCGAAATCCGATATCTTGGCCACCATGTCCGCGTCAAGGAGAACATTGGCCGCCTTGAGATCCCTATGGATCATCGTGTGCCTCGAGTCCTGGTGAAGGTAGACGAGCCCTCTAGCGACGTCGAGAATGACGCCCATCCTCGTCTTCCAGCTCAACGACGAGCGCCTCCTCGAATCTGTTGGGGAATTACTGAGCTGAGCGCGACAATTTCTCTGAGCTGAGAGACTGCAGAAATTGTAATGGTTTGGTTACTTTTTAAATAGGAGGCCTTAGCCCTGCGTTAAATTAATAACGCCGAAACGGCAAGTACAATGTGCTGAAAGAACAGCTTACAGGCAACGCACACAACAAGAAAAAGATTACAAAGAAACACAGCTTGTAGGTTGAAGCCCTCGTCCATCTGCTCGGTCAGAAAATTGGAGAAGAAATGTCAAGCAGGTACGCCATCAGAGTGATCTGGCCTTCGTCGCACGCCGTCGCTGTAGCCATCCGCCTCCACCTCCGAAGAAGGTCCCTACCTTCTCGCCCAGGTTCGAAGGGCGTCGCACCATCGTGAGGCAGAGTATCTCCATAGAGCACGAAAGGCACACATGACAGAACGCCCAGAGCAAGCAACAGGATCACCTCATCAATCGAAACCTGCGACATCGTCTTCGACCGCACCACTGGCCGCCCATCAAGACGCAACCTTTAAGACCAAGATCGCCGAGAGAAGACACGGCAGGCAGATTGGCAACATCACCACCATGAAAGGCCAGGCCGCAGGCCTCTGCCACATGCCAGCCAGCACGGCCATGCCGCCGAAGAGGGGAACCCTATCCCCTCTCGCCCAGGATCGAGGGCGTTGCACCGCTGGCGAACACAGAACCACACATGGCCATAGAGCAGCAAGCCAAGGACACCGACCAAGCACTGCGCCCTGCTGCCCAAAAGAAAATGCCGCAGCAAGTAGCTCACCGTCGACACAGCTCATCCACCCACCCCTTCCAAAGGCAGCGCCTCCAACGAGGGAACGGCGCCAGGACGCCGTCGCTGCCCAATCCAAGGGATTTGGGTTTTCACCCGGGAGGGGGAGAGGAGAGGAGTGGGAGATGTACCTCAACGACGCCTCCGAGAAGGGGAACGGCGCAACGCGTCGTCGTCGTCGTGACCCCGTCGGTCAGGGGTTTCCCCCGGTCAGGGCTCCCAACTCCGCCACCCCAGAGGGGCTCAAGGACCGGCGAGCGCCGTGATCGAACCCGTGGGGGTGGGAGCCGCGCCTCAAGCCAGCCACCGTCTTCAGATCTGAGGCAGAGGTCGACGGAAACCTCCACCTCGCGACCAGCTTCCTCCGCCTCCACGCCACCCGCGCGGCCGAAGAGGACGGTCCACAGCACCGGCGAGCGCCCCTGCCGCCGGCGGCGCCGCCCTCACCCCGAGGCCGCCGCCTCCAAAGCCACAGCTCAGCCCGCCGGGAGGAGCGGGAGCAGCGAGATCCCCGCCACCGCGGTCCTTGGCAGCCGCGCGCGGACTTGCCGGCGGGCTCCTCTCGCGGCGGCGAGGGAGAAGGGGGCGGGGGAAGGTGGCCTAGGCTAGGGTTTCGGAGTCGCCGCCCGAGTCGCCCCAGAGCAGAGCGACGCGGGGGCCGAGCCTTTTTGAAACTTGCCCTATCGCCCTGAAGGATGGTTTGGTTACTAGGAACGTACCAAAAATGAAGGCGTCCAAACTCTTGTTGCTCATGTATTCATACACTAGTATCCTCTCGGAGCCGTGGATGCAGCAGCCGAGCAGGCGCACCAGGTTGCGGTGCTGCAACTTGGCGATCAAGTCCACCTCGTTCTTGAACTCTTTCAGGCCTTGCACTCTGTTATCAGTTGAGAGCTTCTTCACTGCGACTTCCTGGCCATCTGGCATTTCACCCTGGTAGATATATCCAGCAAGTTAGGCATTTCTCGTAGAAGTACAAGACTGCTTTTTTTTTTCAACGGGCTAACACCCTTTCCATTACTTGCATAAAGGAAATACATTGTTCACTACAAGAAATGCCTTGCAAACTGTTGTTTACGACAATTGGAAATTTCCGCTCTGGTTTACATGGTTTGTAAGACTACAATGTGCGATGCATTTTCACCTTATAAACAATTCCAAAGCCACCGCGCCCTATCTCGTTCTTGGGACAGAATCCGCCGGTGGCGGCTCTAATGATTCCAAGATGGAATGTGGGACATTCACCCGTCATCATGTCGTCAAGCATGGTGACTGCAAAATAAAGAAGGCAACAGACACACGACGTGAGCAACATGGCAAGGAGTAGTCTCAGATTATATATATATATATCCTGGTATAGTACACCACAGACTAATCTGACCTTCCTTACCGCGCCGTCCCTTTCTCCAGATCAGGAAACCAGACAGCAGCAGAAACAATGCAAACCCTGTTGTCACCGATGTGATGACTGGGACGAATTTCTTGGTCTTGGTCTTGGTTGTCTCTGAAGATGGAGGGGCAGTGTCACCGTCGACTTAAATGCAGGAAAATTGTGGAATTCATGTGGTATTGGTAAGATGCATCCTAACAAGGCTAAAATTTATAGTAAGTACATGCTTGTCCTGGTAGGCAGTGCATTGACGAAGTCTATTTTCCTAACTTCAACCGGAAGTTCCAACACTTATTTTGTCTGACGAGAACGGATTTCATATATGCAATCGCAGCAACAGGGTGCTTCATATAAAATTGCATATGCGTAATCTGGTTTTAGATGTGGGAGTATCACTTGTAAACCAATGGAATCCTAGGCCGAAAAGTTAAATTAATTTTTTATAACATATTACATTTTGGAACGAGATAATGGTATCTTAGATTAAATGATATCCTATCATGAAATGGCGAGAAGTCAAGTCAAACAAAAGCCTCGTAAAATTGAATTGGTACTGCTTTCCATATATTTCCGTTTGTCTAGATATCACATCTGAGAAGGTATGTTTGACAAAATTTGATACGCACATACAATACTTTACATGTATATCTACTATTATAGTTCTTTCAGATTTTTAAAGCTTTTTTAAAAAGTGATGTTTTGGCTCCTGGGTGTATATGCTCCCTTTATTTTGAATGCAACTTAGATATATTTTGAAATGTTAGAAAAAATTAAACAAAAAATTTGCACATACATTTTCACATGCTACGTGCGTACAAAGTTGTTTCATGAAAAATTAACTTGTCGTGTTGTGGCCTATGTAAAAAAAAGATAAAATTCAGTGCTAAAATATGTCTTTTGATAAGACACTTTATTTTGCTTTTTTATATAGACAACAAAAATATTGCTTTTTTGCGAAACATAAGACACTTATATATTGTGGAGATGTACATATGAATATTTTTTTTTCAGTTTTTTTAACAATTTGAAATTAGGATCATTTACATCCGGGAGCCGAATTGAGTTTTGAGTTTTTGATTTTTTTAAAAACCGAGCTCCCTGGAACTTGGGATGTAAAGCTATTTTTCTGCAAATACCTCGTATAGACTGTTGCATATTTACCTAGGTCAGACTTGGCGAGCCTGACGAAGAGATCCTGCCCGGGGTCGACGAAGCGCGTGTCCATCAGCTCGCCGAACCACTGTATGCACCCAGTCCCGCCTCCCCTGATGTCCGACGGGGCGTACGCCGTGCAGGAGCAGTTGGAGAGGCACCTCCGGCCGCACTCCACCAGCGTGGCGCCGGCGTCCACCGTGCTGCCGTGCGTCTCCGGCAGCTTCACGCCGCGCAGGGTGTAGAAGCCGTCTCCGTCGGCACACTGCAGCGGCGTGCGCCGGGCGCACCCGTTGGACGCGTTCCGCATGCGCCACTCGGCCACCGACCCCGGCATGAACCCCCTGATGCAGCCGCACACCATGGCGTCCCCCACGTCGCAGACGCCGAACGCGCCGCAGACGCCGTAGCTGTCGCACTGGTCCCTCGGCCCCGACCAGAAGCTGCTCCATGCCAGCGCCGTGCGATCCCAGACCAGGCGCTGCATCACGCCGGACTCATTCAGCACCACCCGCGAAACCGGCGACCCGGGGCGGTCGCGGTAGAAGTAGGAGACCTCGTCGGCGGTGTCGGTGAAGTGGAACTCGAACATGGCCCCGAAGGTCGTCATCTCCGGTATGCCGCTGAACCGCAGCCCGTTCCACGGGCCCGTCCGGTACGTCTTGCGTCCCTTCCTCCAGACGTGCAGCTCCGGCGAGCCCTGCGTGTCCATCACGTACCGGAAGTCGCCTGCCGACGGGTCGTCGGCGCTTCGCCACGAGGAGAGGAACCACTGGGCGCCCGTCCTGAAGTCCGTCCCGCTTCGTATCCCAGAGAGGAACGTGTTCGTCGGGTGATCGAAGATTTGCCACAGCACGGCACCGGCCTCATCCGCGAGCACCAGGTAGCCGTCGTCGTGGAGCTGCGCGACCGCACCAGCGCCGCCCAGGGAGGAGTTGGACGACCAGATGGTTTCGTTATTGCTCGCAGCGTCGAGGAGGACGAGGTCCCCTCCCCCTCGGCCGCTGAGCGCAACTAGGCCGGATGAGGTGTGGAGCGGGCGGTCGCGGTTGGCGACCCACACGACGGTGGCCGGGGAGACGGTGAACCATATGCCGAGAAACCACTTGGTGTTGTTGGCGACGGGAAAGAGACCGAGCTGGAAGATGTCGCCGGGCGAGACAAGCCTCTGGTCGCCGCTGATGGCCCTCGATTGCGTCAACGTGCTGTCGGCCATGGCCGAGGCTGCTAGAAGCAACACGGACAGGAAAGCCTGGAACAGTCGGTGCTGGCTCTGGCTCATCATCTTGCGAGCGCGCACCCGGCTGAATACGGAAGTTGGGGAGACTGACTTCACCGAAAGTAGGAGAATCTGAATGAGGAGAGTCCATTGCTTCCCAGTTTTATATGCCGATGGCTGACATAGCAGTATGAGAGTATCAGATCAGCCTGACTGCGAATGTTCCGACATGGTCATCACTTTTCCACGAGCCAGCAACTTCGATTTTATCAACGATGACGAGCATCGGTGTGTGCGGTTTATGTTTGATAGTCAGGCAGGCTATATGCTATATATGCCCTCACATACGGTAATGGCGGTCGTTGAGAGTTTGTATCGGTGAAGATATATCTAGGGATGTAAACGGATAGGATAATTTCCATACCATATCTGCCGCCAAATCTGTTTGAAAGAATCCATATCCGGTTTAAAGGATATCCGATTCCGAACTGAATACCCGAATACGGTATAGAATATCAATATGCTATGTAAAGTAGCATCAAATATGGATTATCCAAAATTTAATTAGGATTATCTGATATTTTTTAACCATTAAATCCAATTTTACTACTGAATCCTAAGAAAATATAGCGCTACTAGTAGTTAGTATGTTGCCAAATCGTTTTGTAATCATTCAACTCAGTTACTTAGTTACTGTACAGTACAAATTATAAAGTTTATTAGGCTACTAGGCTATTGAAACATGTGTGGGTGGTAAATTATGTCATGTGTTTACTTGTGTGCATAGTTTTGTTTCCGCCCGAGTCCGCTCCACTTCCGTTCCGAGTCCGTGGTTCGTTTTATTCTTTTCTGAATCTATATCTGGTCATTATCCGCCCCGTTCCAAATCCGACAAAAAAGCAGGGTAGAGAATATGGTAAAGACAAAATCTGATCCGATCCGTTTACATCCCTAGGTATGTCACTAATTGAATGGCCAAACTTTCAGAAAATATAAGTCTTTTGCATGGTTTCCAAAAAAATTCTAACATTGGTAAATTGAAGGAAGAATACGACGAGATAGCTGAGTACTTCCTCCAGCCGGTATGGCTGTGACAATTAATTTGCGTCGGAGGAAGTACTATACTAGTGTTTTTTTTGGTATTTAAGATGTTTTTTGAATCTTGAAAAAGTCAGCGGTCCAGTCACTACCGGAAATCTAAATGCTGCCGTGTAGCTAAAATACACGGTAGAAACGATTTTGAACACGGCAGTATATTTGCCGTGTATCGACACACGGCAACACACACACGGTAAAGACCACGACGGCAAACGAAGATTGCCGTGTGTAATTCTGAAGGAGACACGGCAATGTCTCTGCCGAGTGTTCTGCGCCAACACGGCAGAAAAAAGCTGATCAGATAGGGCCACATAACTTCACCGTGTGTTTTGGAAAGATACACGGCAGAGACGTCGCCGGAGCAACACCCGTCAGGACCGCGCCGCCGGAGTCACGGCCATGTCGCCGGTCGCCGCCCATGGCCGTCACCGTCCTCGCCCGCGCCACCGTCGTGCACGGAGTGCTGCTGCCGTCCTCCGCCCGCGCCGCCTTCGTGCACGGAGTGTCACCGCCGTCCTCAGCCAGCACCGCCGTCGTGCAAGGAGTGCCGCCGCCGTCCTCAGCCATCTTCAGTTCGCACATCCGTCGCCGCGCCACAGGAAGGAGAAGAATCACATGTCCGCCCACGCGGAGGGGCCTGACGCCGGCGGCCTGAAGCACACAGAGAAAGACGGAGAGGAGGAGCTGGCAGCGCGCCGGCGGCGGCCTCACCGGCTCGACCTGTCGGCCAGCTCCGTCGAGGGGAGAGAGAGGAAGAACGTGCGGGTGTTGGAGAGAGAGGGAGGAGAGGATAAGGAATGTGCGGTGGGAGAGAGCAGGGGAGAGGATAAGGAGAGAGAGAAGGAGAGAGGATAAGGAGAGAGAGAAGGGAGAGAGATCTGGCCGTTGGATCCCGAAAGATCCAACGACTCACACACGTGATCCGTGTGACTCCGACTTCGACCACTCAGAATACTGCTGTGTCAGAACACTGCCGTGTATGCTTTTTTGCCGTGTGTTTTTTGAAGACAATACCGTGTATATTTTGTTTGCCGTGTGTTTTGTCATACATCTGCCGTGTAATATAATCTGCCGTGTATTTTTTCACTCTCTGCCGTGTATCAAATGTTTACCGTGTATCGTCTTTTGCTCACACGGCATAGACACTGCGTACCATGTTCTTTACACACGGCAATGATCTGCTCCACGGCAATAGCCAAATTTCCGGTAGTGAGTCTTCGGTCTCTGGACTATATGGTCGGTTGGAAATATTAAAATAAAAGAAACAATGAATAATACTTTGGTAGAAATGGCTTTTTTGCATCAGATGAGGTAGAGGGCAAGTTATTTACTTTTTTGAGAAAAATGACAAATGGTTGAGTTGACATAGTGATATGTGTTTGACAAATTAGCTTTGTCTTCCAATAGGAACAACAAATCAGCGAAGGGGGGCGCGGGATTGCCGACTCGTGTAATTAGTTGTCATTTGCCAAGTTCTTTTGTTTTTTTAGGAATGTATGGTGTCTTTTACTCCCTGTTTTTCTAAATATTACGTGTATGTGTTTCTAGGGAAAATACAGAATATATGGCGTATTGCATGGCACCACTCATCTAAAGCAAACTTTTAGGGGACTAGCAAGTCTGCACGTGTAATGCACGTCTTAACAGAAACTTTCATCATAAATAATTATAAATAAAAAAATCATTCAAACAAAATAGAATGAATTTTGAGCCATTATAACTTCGTTTGTAATGAGGAATTACAAAAACACTTACACATTCTGCAAAGAAAATGTTGTAATATGAAATACCCGATCACTGGTTCTACACATTTTTATGGACGTAGTGAGGTAATCACATGAATAATTAATAAAATTCCACTAAGATTTAGGACATATGATAGAGAGTATATATTTACTACCTCCGCTCCAAAATATAAAATGTTTTGCTAGGCTAAAGTAACTTACTAAAACGTGTATATTTGATAAAGAGGAGTACATCTAAAAATGCAACCTCTAAATATTAACGCATGCTACATTACCAAATTTGAGATCAAGGGTGACTATATGTGAACTGCCCGGCTCCTACTCGTGGTACTAAGAGATAAGAAACATCTAGCCCCAATCGGGCTTTGAAAGTTGAGAGGGCCCCATCGTGCTTGGTCCTCCTGAGTGTGCCATTTGTTGCCGTTATTGAGCACCATCACTATGCACCATGCCCTCAAACTCCTTCGCACCGCAACTTTTTTTTTTGTTGAACAGGGAGAGGGACCCAAAGGACCTGGAAACTATAATTATAGCGGTAGGTTTACATTTACATAGAGGACCAGCAAATAAAAGAGAAAAGCAACACAATCCTCACACTTTACACAACGGCATGGGGCTCTTTACGAACACGCGCTCATCGTGGAATCGCCGCAGAGCCAGCGATGGGCTAGGTCAAACGGTTTTCCATGGACTACTCGATCATGGAGCGGAAGACACTACAGGAATAAACTGCTACGCCGACGGCCAATACCTAAGCCGACGGCTTTTTATCGGGGCCGTCGGCATAGGTTTTGGCCTCGGACGTGGCTGAAATTTGGCCGTCGGCTTAGGTATGCCGTCGACGTAGATTATTCAGGGGACCTAACCCGACGGCAAAGCCGTCGGGTCAGGTACTTTCATTTTTTGATCGCCTTTTCTGTTTTGCAAAAAATAAAAGAAAATGGTAAAAAATTCAAAAAATAATATCCTTTGAGGTGTAGTTATGTTACATGATCTAGTTGTTAGAAAAATTAAGAAACTTGAATTTTGACATGTTTTGCAAAAAACTTAAATTAGGAAAATTAAAAACCCGATTTTGGTACTCCGAAAATGGAAAATGCATTTTTTGCTTTAACGGTCAAAGTTTAGTGAAGAAATGACATATTGCGGATCTGAAAATGGTTTTTGCAAAAAAATAGGAGCTCGTCTTATTAGAGCTAAAGGGCAAACCCACCCCGGTTTCAACGAAATCGGCATGAGTTTGTGTAAAATTCAAAAAATAACTCTGAAAGTTCATGCAATGAACCAAGAGCTGATATATGTATCCCAGGTGGTCTATTATTTATGTGGGGTGTTGTGCCCAGCTTTCCGTAAGCCATTTTGGTAGCTGCCTCACAAAAAACCCGATTTTGGCACTTCGAAAATGGAAAACACACTTTTCATGGGACGAAACGAAAATCGGCCTTCATGGAGTTCCTAGTCATCCCAAGGGCCACACGCATGTCCGATATGGCCTTGTTTCGACAAACTATGCCATGATCAGAACCAAACCTATCTCATTTGACCTAAAAGCCCTTCAACCTCGAACTTGGTAGGTCAATTTTGTGAAGGGACTTTCTGGTAAATTGCTTTTATTAAGGTTTGAATTTTTTCCCACATATAGGTGATATAAAATGACGCCACACAAAGGTCTCACATTTTTGTGATTTTTTTGAATTAGTTATACCTGATTCTGGACCCGCATGAATATGACAACACACGAAACTCGCGCTCATGGCCAGGCGGTGCGGAGTCCCGCTTTAACAGTCAAAGTTTAGTGAAGAAATGACATGTTGCGGATCTGAAAATGATTTTTGCAAAAAATTAGGAGCTCGTCTTATTAGAGCTAAAGGGCAAACCCACCCCGGTTCCAGCAAATTCGGCATGAGTTTGTGTAAAATTCAAAAAATAACTCTGAAAGTTTGCGTGATGAAACAAGAGCTCATATATGTATCCCAGGTGGTCCATTATTTATGTGGGGTGTTGTACCTAGCTTTCCGTAAGCCGTTTTGGTAGCTGCCTCACAAAAAAACCCGATTTCGGCACTCCGAAAATAGAAAACACACTTTTCATGAGACGAAATGAAAATCGACCTTCGTGGAGTTCCTTACCATCCCAAGGGCCACATGCATGTCCGATATGGCCTCGTTTTGACAAACTATGCCATAATCAGGACCAAACCTAGCTCATTTGACCTAAAAGCCATGCAACCTCGAACTTGGTAGGTCATTTTTGTGAAGGGACTTTCTGGTAAATTGCTTTTATCAAGGTTTGAATTTTTTTCCCACATATAGGTGATATAAAATGATGTCATGCGAAGGTCTCACATTTTTGCGATTTTTTTTGAATTAGTCATGCCTGATTCTGGATCCGCATGAACATGACAGCACATGAAACTCGCGCTCATGGCCAGGCGGTGCGGAGTCCCACTTTAACGGTCCATGTTTAGTGAATAATTGACATGTTGTGGATCTGAAAATGATTTTTGCAAAAAATTAGGAGCTCGTCTTATTAGAGCTAAAGGGCAAACCCACCCCGGTTCCAGCGAAATCAGCATGAGTTTGTGTAAAATTCAAAAAATATCTTTAAAAGTTTGCGTGATGAAACAAGAGCTGATATATGTATCCCAGGTGGTCTATTATTTATGTGGGTTGTTGTGCCCAGCTTTCCGTAAGCCGTTTTGGTAGCTGCCTCACAAAAAAACCCAATTTCGGCACTCCAAAAATGGAAAACACACTTTTCATGAGACGAAACGAAAATCGGCCTTTGTAGAGTTCCTTACCATCCCAAGGGCCACACGGATGTCTGATATGGCCTCGTTTCGATAAACTATGCCATGATCAGGACCAAACCTAGCTCATTTGACCTAAAAGCCATGCAACCTCGAACTTGTAGGTCATTTTTGTGAAGGGACTTTCTGGTAAATTGTTTTTATTAAGGTTTGAATCTTTTTCCCACATATAGGTGATATAAAATGACGCCACGTGAAGGTCTCACATTTTTGCGATTTTTTTTGAATTAGTTATGCCTGATTCTGGACCCGCATGAACATGATAACACACGAAACTCACGCTCATGGCCAGGCGGTGCGGAGTCCCTCTTTAACGGGCAAAGTTTAGTGAAAAAATGATGTGTTGTGGATCCAAAAATGATTTTTTTTGATTTTTTTGATTTGTTTGTTTTTTTTTTGTTTTTTTGATTTTTTGATTTTTTTTGATTTTTTAATGTTTTTATTTTTAATTTTTTGAAAGTTTTTATTTTTTTCCAAATGTTAACAAACACATATACACATGCCCATATATACCTATACACATATAGACATATACACATACATACTTACACACAGTCATATAGACACATATGACTTAAGAGGATTGATATGCTACTAATATCAATAAGGACTTAGTAGTGTAGGTGTAGCTTATTCAAATAGAACTTAGGAGTTAAGCGTGCTGGGCTTGTAGCAATCTGAGGATGGGTGACCGAGCGGGAAGTCATTGTTCCAGTGTCATTAGAGAGATAAAAAAAATTGAAAAAAGGAAAAAATCAAAGGAAAGGAAAAATACAAAAAAAAATAAAAAAGTTCGATTTTTTTCAAAAATTTGAATTTTTTTGAGAAAACCGAAAATGACCTGACCCGACGGCCCTACCTGACCCGACGGCCTTTTTTGGCCGTCGGGTTAGCCTACGCCGACGGCAAAAGCTGAACCGACGGCAATTTGACCTGACCCGACGCCCGATTACGCCGACGGCACCTGACCCGACGGCATCAGGAAAAAGCCGTCGGGTTAGGCTGACCCGACGGCGTTTTTAGGCTAACCCGACGGCCTGTGGCCGTCGGCGTAGCCGTTTGTTCCTGTAGTGAGAGAATGCATGCGCGATGTAAGGGAATATGCAATGACTTATAAAACCATCATATGTAGCATGTATCCATGTCACCTATATATAGACTTTAATATACACAATATGTACACCAACACTCTCTTTTCTGGTATCTGTACACAAAACAGCCAATTGCATGAAGCATGGAATCATTGATCTATAATTCTTTGTTTGCCGCAATAAACAAATTTGCTGAGAAAAATTAATTAATCTTGAGTTAATAACTATGGAGTAAATGACACCGTGAGTCATATAACTTGTCCGGTATGTGCACTTAAGTCACACATCTTGCAAACTCGACTAACCGGTCATACAACTTGTAAAACATGTGCACCCGAGGTCACAAACCGGTCCGCTGTCCGGTTTTTTGTAAAAACCCATCATGCACTGGACACGTGAGGTCAGTTGGACTCTTTTTTGCATTTAACCCCTGGCCAAAAATTATGTGGTACGATTTCGTCCTTCTAATTTTGAAAATCTTGTGAACTTACTGGGCGAGATTATTCAAACAAATTTTGATTTTTTTAAGCGTAGAATAAATAAATTTGATATCCAAATCTGAGCTTGATTGTTTACGAGCCCTGGCGGTTCGAGCGTGACATAGGTAATCGGAGGTTTGGAGTTCAAATCACACGGGCATATAATAGAAAATTTTAACATTTTTAGACAAATAAACAGAAAAAGCAAAATGAAATTACTAGGAGTCAAGCCCACGACCCTAAATGAATGCTCCTGGACAACTTGCCACCAGACCACACGTTTGGATATAAAATTTATAGTATACGCAGCCCTATTGAACGTAACATCTTACTTAAAAAATTCAAATGCAACCGAATTATTTTAAACGGTATCCGTATTTTTCGTAGGGGACCGAGAAAACTATTTTCTGGAGATATTCCCAAAATCTCGGACGAGAAAAAAAAACTTTGTCCAAATCACCTCACGTGCATAGCGCGTGACAGTTTTTTATACCAAAAACCGGACAGCAGATCGGTTTGTGACCTCGGACGCACATATTTGTAAGTTGTGTGACCGGTTAATCAAATTTGCAAGATGTGTGACTTAAGTGCACATGCGGGACAAGTTATGTGACCCCCGTTTGTCCTTTGCTCAGCTCTGTGACTTGTGATTTGTTGCAAAGGACAAACGTAATTGAAAGATGCAGCGGGCTTGATTCCTACTGCCTCTCTTTTTTGTGGCGAACTCTAGCGGTAGAAGAAGAAGAGCACGTGAGATTCTCCTCTAGGCTCCACCACCACCACCACATGCCCTGCTCATCCTAGCCAGCCATGGCTGTCCCCTACCATCTCTTTCCTCACTGATCGGGGATTGATCCACCATGCCGTGCACGGAAGGAGATAGTGAGTACAACAACAACACGATTCCTGGAGTGCTGGTCTTGTCCCGTCGTTCAGAACCGACGGGCGCACAGAATGAATAGATTTTCTTCGGACTGTTTCACACGGAATTGGTAATTTCATTAGGAGAAATCACAAATTATAGATACCAACATGTCGAATGGGGAAACGATCGTCTGTATTGCTATTTTTGGGAAGAACCTAGGAGAGAAAGGCGGTGGGCGTGTGTAACACCCTACTTTTTGTAAACCAAGTTTAAACCAAATTCCAATGCATGAATTTAGGGAAAAATAAAAACTTGCATTTCAATGTGTGCTTGTGTGCTAGGGTTTGTTTTCCCAAGATGTGTTGCATGATTTCATGTGTATGGGTGTGAATGCTATTTAAATTCTTTTTCTTTTCGAAATTCTTTTAGACCATGTTGTATGAATGCTTGTGAGTGTGCTATGATTTCATGCTATTGTTTGACCTAGTGGTAAGTGTGCTTGACACCAACAATCTTTTTCTTTCTTTTTAGTAACCTTTTTTTTGCACCTTTATTTGAAAATAGGAGCTTCACAAAAACCCCACCTCCTCTTGCTCAAATATTTTGAAACTTGGAAGATAGGCTCCTACCATTTGAAAGTCACTTCTGAACCAATCACCACCACCATTGGATCAAAACCTAGAACTTTTCAAAATTCAAATGAATTTTGGCCAAGTTCACCAATCTTTCTTCTTCTCTTCTCTTTTCTTTTCTTTCTTTGCAAAATCGACCAGGAGGCACCCTAGCCGGCCACCCCTCTCTCTTCCTCTCTCTTATGCTCTTTGTCCCATGCAAATGGACACTAGGGAGGGAAGCTCCTGAGGCAAATCTTGCCCAAAGATCTCATCTCCCCCTCTCTCTCACCCTCTCCACCCTGCACCCCCAATCAGCGCCACCCCACCGCCCAGGAGAGACCCCAGTACCCCACCGGCTAGTGCCTGCTCGAGCCAAACCCCTCTCCCTCTCTTCCAAAGCCCGAGGCCACCCAGCGCACGCTCATGCTGACCGAGGCGTAGGAGGCAAGCCACCCCTTGCTACCTCGCCACCAGGGACACCTAGCCACCGACGTCGATGCCCAATGGATGGCTGCCGCCCACACCGCCCGTAGGCCACTCCCCAGCCTGGGCCCTGACCTCGCTCGTGCACGCTCTGGACGCCGAGAGCGGCATCGCCGTTCCAAAATGTGCACGCCTCTTTTCCCCGCGCACCGCACATCAACCTGCACGGCATCGAAGCCCTAGTAACGCGCCGCACTTGCCCTGCACGCTCGGCCCTCCACTCGATCTGGCCGTGTCACGAAAAGTGTGCACGTCCACTGAAACCTAGCTCTTGCCCGTTGGCACAACACGCGCTCGAGCCCCGCATACACACCACTGGAATGAGACCACAACACCGTCCCCAGCACACCGCCCAAACCCCCCAATCGTTTCCGACGAGAGCACCCTAAACCGAGACCACCGCGAGCAGATAAAACCCAGCACCCCCTCTTCTCGCCCGCTCTGCTCACCATTTGCCCCATCCCAGCATTCCCCTCTCCTTTGCAAGCTCACACGCAGACCGCCACCTTCTCCCTTGCCGTGCCCAGCCCTAGCGAGCTCGCCGGAGAACCACCGAAGCCGAGGAAGAAAAGGGGAAGGTTGCCGTCAAATGCGACGCCGCTGGCTTCTCTCCTCTCCCTCTCTGGCTTCCTAGATCTACTGCGAGTAACGCTACACTTTCTTGGCCTAGATTCGCCGGTAGCCGACGCCATCTTTGACCTCGCCGGAGCATCTGGAGGAGATGACGGAGAGCTAGGACCCGGCCACGTCAACGTTCACCTCTCGACGACATCGCCGAGCTTCTTTGACACACCGCAGCCGAACGCCGTCACCAGATCGTCGACGAGCAGCCCTAGGTGAGCCCCGATGATCCCCAGCCAAACCCTAGCCTCGCCGATGCCCTAGTCTTCTATCGCGGAGATGACGAGCGTGAGCCATCGATCTCCACTTTATCGGACGGCAGAGATCGGTGCATACCGCTTCGGCCTCCCGCGCTGCCTGACCAGCCTGGCCCGCTGGTAGGTTCGAAGCCGCCGCCACCCCGCGCTCTCTTGCCTGATTTGGGCCGGTTTCGCGCCGGATCGGCCCAGTCCAGGGCAGATCTGGCCCGCGTGTTATTTTTTTAGAAATCCTGTTATAGTTTTCCAGAATCTGCAAATTTTGAAAATTCATAAGTTTTTCTCTGTGCATGCAAATATTTTGATTCAAATTTCTCTGAGTAGCTTAGGTAATTATCTTTCAGATGGCATAGGTCTCACAGTTTTAGGAGCAATGTAGATCAGATGATAAATAGTATTGTTAAATTAGCCTATTTTCAAACTTAAGTGCAAATCTTGAGTTTTGTGTACTAAAATTGGGTGATTCCAATTTCCAGTGGTGGCTTATTGTGTTATCTTGCTTGACACACTGGTTTTACTATTTTAGGATCTGTATCTTTACAGTAGTAATTAATATGGCTTTGTGTGTAGTTAATCTTAGTTAATTTATCATTTGTAGTAGGAATAGAATTTTGTGTTAAATCCAATTTCATTGGATTGTGTTCTGGAAGAGCTTTCCAGAGCACTTTAGCTCATGTTTTTCTGAAACTCAGAGAATATCTGTGAATTATTTTGGTACTCTAGTGTTAATTCCTATTGTTTAATTCATAGGAAATTAACCACAAATTGTTTTTAGGTAAATCCAACTTTGTTAGATTCTTAAGATTGTTGTCAACCTGCAAGTATGCTAGATGTGCTGTTTGATCCATTTGAATGCCTGCATGCTTGATCGTAGTGCTTTGTTGTTGTGTTGCATCAAATGGGAAACCCTAGTTTCTAATAGGGTTAATTGCTAATTAAAAACCTATAAAATCTTGTTTTGTTTTCTAAACATGTTTGTTTCTGATACTCTTTAATGGTGTGGTATTGAGTGCTGAAATGCTTGTGACTTGTGTATACATGTATATTTATTTGTGCGTTATTATTTTTTCCCGGCGATAGAATCGAACGAGGAGTGTACCGAGGAAGGTGAAGTGTTTGAGTACCACGAGGAGGAAGACCAGGGACTAGCCAACCAAGGCAAGCCATCTAACTTGATGCATATCTGAATCCTATCTACACATGTTGCATGTTTCTTAATGTTTTATTAAAGTGCATGATTTTTATATTGCTATAATCCTTGTAGCAATAACTTGTTGGCTTAAGCTCCACGAGCCAAGTTGATTATCATCCTTCGTGATGAAACCTTGAAAACCTATTCTCTACCTTTATATTAGTGGCTTGTTGATTAGCAGCAAAGCCCTTGGGAGACATCTAGTGGAGCTAAAAACTCTAGGTTTGGGAACACTCAAAGAAAGTTTCGAAAATGTTTTTGAAAACCTTGGGGTAGTACTTACTCCACTGAAATGTTTTCAAAAATGGTTTTGAACAAATGGAGGATAAAGGAGTTGGTGGATTTTTCCAAATGACATTGGTGATCACTAAGTGTTCGCTCAGAACAATTAACCCGTGCAACCATATTACCCCGGTATGGGATGGGGCTTAGTCTGAAGTTTGTCTGCCTTAGTGCAGAGAGCCTCACACTATATAAGGGTTTGTAGGACCCCGGAATCCGGGTTGTCGCAAGAGGTGGGCAATAGTGTAGTGGGCCCGCCAAAAGCTACCCGCCCGGAAGACACTTGGGTTTCTCCCGCCGTGGCACTAGAACTACGCTCGACGGAGGTAGACGACCAGGGTTTGCCGGGGATGTATACTCCACAGGGTAGGCACCCGTACTAAGGTGGATAGATGGAAGGCTATGATCGATTATTCGAACCCCGCATACTTGAGTATGACGGTCCGTGGTGGTATCCCAGCGGATTTATCGGATGGTGTGGGTAAAGTGTACAACCTCTGCAGAGTGTAAATCTATTCGAATAGCCGAGTCCTCGGTCATGGACGGTTGGGACAACCGTTACTTAGCCCAATGTCGGTTTTGTTTTAAAAAGGTGTTTTCGGAAAAATGGAGAAAAGTGTCGGACGGAGTACTCGGAGGGTATTGCCGTGGCACGGTTGTGGTTCGGAGTACTTGCAGGGTACTGCCGAGGAGATGGAGATGGTCATGTGTGATTGACCAGGTTATAAAGGAGGGTGGTCATGTTTGATTGACCACCGGCTCTTCTCTTAAAAAAATGAGTTCCCCCTTCCCTAGAGCTTTTATTAAAATACTTTACAAAACTTCTTCTTTAATAAGGATATAGAGATGTCGTATGACATGCTATATCGACAAGAGAAACTATGATATAGAGATGTCGTATGACATGCTATATTGACACGAGAAACTATAGTTAGTATAGGGCAACTAGCCTTGAACCATTTCCCTTGCTACAGCCAAATAGCATGCAACTTGTTCCTCTTAGGTGGTTTGTGAGTACAATTCCAAAATGTACTCATGGCTTTATCCCTGGCTATTAACTTGGTCAGATTATGGAGAAGAATACGATGATGATGGTGAGGAGTTTGACGACGCTGGTGCGAACTAGGAACAGTCTCCCGGTCAGTCGCCTGTAGGGTAGAGGCACGACACGGGCTACCGACGCTGCTTTTGGTTTCCGCTGCTATGCTTAGTGAACTTGCCCTGTGAGGCATTTGAATTTGGCCAAGTGGCCATGTAAGACTATTAGACTTATTTATGTAATGGATGATGTACTCTGTAATGCCAACTCTGTTATGTGGATTCCTGGCGGCCTTCCTGGGATCATGAATTGTATGCATAACGGGAATTCCGGATGGTAAATCGGGGTCCCCATAGAGTTGGTATCAGAGCCATCCTGACCTTAGGAGACCTTAGTTAGCATGGGCGTTAGACCGGACCAAAAACTATTTTCACTATTAAAAATAAAAGAGATGGCTTAATATATATAAGGTAAATATATATTGCTCTCATCTCTTCCCTTATTCTTTAAGCATTTAGACTACTTGCATCTTAACTCAAGTTTTTACTGTATTTAAAATATTGCACACTTGGGTAAGGTATTAATTCAACCCACCTTAAAATTTTGTGTAGATGGACGCTCCTACTACACACCGACAGGTCGGTACCCACGAGGACGTGCTCGTCTTTGAGCGCGACTTGGTGGAGTTAGCCGTGCGTCTCGGATGGCCGCGTCCGGAGATCCGAGGCTACCGTCTTTTCGAGGAGGGTACCCGCGAGTTGGCGTATCAGGTCATTTGCTAGGTCCGCGGGAAGGAGGTCCTGCCGACTTCTCAGGAGTTCACCTTCGAGGTGATCGAGCGCACTTGGGGCGACGGACTTATGCGTGTTCTGCGACATGCTATCTCGCGCCTCGTCCACCTCCACTATGGCGAGCTACTCGGCACCCGCTACGAGCACTACGGACGAGTTGACTCCGACGGTCTTCCCTACCAGGCCGCCGCACACACCCCCTTCAGTCGCCACCTCTGCCACATGGAGGCCTTGCTGCACCACACTCAGGGGCAGCTGGACCACGTCCATATGGTCGCCGACGAGAGAGGCCTGGAGTTGGCCGTTCTTCATGTGGACCTTCAGGAGTCCATTTTCTCTCGTCACCGCCTCCTCGCTGCCAAGAGGAGGATCGTGAAGAGGAACAGGGCTCTGCGACAGCGCGTCCGTGATCTGGAGGATCACCTAGCCTCACTTGAGAGCCACGTGTCCGAGTTAGAGGAGGAGACCGCCGAGCTCCGTAAGGAGAACGAGGCAGTACTTGGCCGAGATGACGACCACCAGGAGGCTTACGACGAGGAGCCCGTGAGCACTGACGACGATGACCGTGGTAGCGATGACGGTGATGACCACAACGCTATCATGGACTTCTACATGCCCGAGACTCCGATGGAGGAGGACCCCGAGGAGGTTGTCCCCCATGTTAGTGTCGACGAGTAGATATCAGCGCCCTACCCCTCTCACTTAGGATGTCGCGTAGTGGCTAGATTGACCCCTTTTGCGCTTATGTGTTGTATGGTTCAGCTGAAACCATTTGGTGTGATGTTGCATGAGACTATGTGATGTGTGTGCTAGACATGGGTGGCACTTCTTTTGCATGTATGTATGTGTCGAACTTGGATGACTATGGATGATGTTGTGATATGCTTATGGATGTTTGGTGTAGTCATGTCTCTTATGATCCTTTTATGTCTTATTGCACCACTTGTTCCTACTGCATTTTGAATTATTGTTTCTCACCAAATAAACTTCTCTCCAGAATGGCTCTGGAAACGCGAGGCCACATTGGAAACAACCTGCCCCCACCTCATGAGCCTGATATGGCGCAGTGCTGTGGCTCATGATAGAGGATCGTGAAGCCGCACGTGCCGAACGCCAAGCCAACCTCGCCACACTCCAACACCTCGCCCAGATTGCCACCCACCACAACAACAACGGTGGCAATGGCAATGATGAGCCCCAGAACAAGCTTAGGGATTTCCAGAATTCCAATCCCCCAACCTTCTCCAAGTCCATCGAGCCTCTGGATGCCAACGACTGGCTCCGTACCATTGAGAACAAGTTAGAGTACGCCGGAGTCGGAGCGAATGATAAGGTGTTGTATGCAACCCACTTCCTAGCTGGAGCATGGTGGGAGAATTCCATGCCATGCAGCCCGAGGGACAAGTGATGACATGGGAAGCCTTCAAGACCAAGTTCCGCAAAGCCCACATTCCTTCCGGACTCATCAAGATCATGAGGGACAAGTTCCTAAATCTGAAGCAAGGTGGGATGAGCATTCCTGAGTATCTGGACAAGTTCACCACCTGGGGAAGGTATGCACCCAATGACATCGACACCGATGAGAAGAAAAGAGAGTGGTTCCTCAATGGGCTGCATGAGGAGTTGCAGACCTATCTTGTAGCCGTGCACTATCCTGATCTGGAAGCTATGGTGGATGCCGCCATTATGGTCGAAGACAAGAACAAAGCAGCCCGCGAGAGTCGCAAGTGGAGGATGACGAGTCAAGGTGGACCTAGTGGTCAGCGGTCCCGCAGCCTGCCCCCATCCAGGGCTGCGCCTCCACCACAGAGGTTTGCCTCTCAAGCCCCCAAGCCCAAT
Source organism: Dactylis glomerata (assembly GCA_007115705.1). Taxonomy (NCBI): domain Eukaryota; kingdom Viridiplantae; phylum Streptophyta; class Magnoliopsida; order Poales; family Poaceae; genus Dactylis; species Dactylis glomerata. The sequence continues at coordinate 18,437,292 of QXEO01000546.1, forward strand.
AACCCAAATCGTCAGTTTTCCAGCAACCGCCCTTCAGGCGGGAACTTCTCTGGAGGCAACCGCAACACCTTCAACCCCGCTAACTGCAGCCAAGGCAGCGGATGCTATACTTGTGGCCAGTCGGGACACTTCTCTAAGGAGTGCCCACTCAAGAAGCCCTCTGCGCCGAGCCTCAGCGCGCCGAGACCCAATCAGGGTCAAGGCCGTGGAACCACTGGTAGGAACCCGAAGACCCAAGCCAATAATGCAAGAGGCCATCTGAACCATGTTACTGTGGAGGAAGCTGCCGAAGCCCCTGATTTTGTTCTGGGTACGTTTCTTGTCAACTCAGTCCCTACAAAGGTGTTGTTTGATTCTGGTGCATCGCATTCGTTTGTCACTGAGAGATTTGTGGCCGCGGGAGGGTTGACCATGACTCAAATGGCACGCAACATGATAGTTCAAATCCCTGGATCCCAAGTTAGAGCTCATTTGTCCTACGAAGGGGTACCCATAGTTATCCATGGGGTATCCTTCCAAGCCAACTTGATCATTCTAGGAACTAAGGGTTTGGATGTGGTACTTGGAATGGATTGGATGTCCAAGTATCAAGGGCACATAGATTGCGCCAGGATGTCTATAACCGTAACCAACAGTGAGGGTATTCAAATTGAGCACATTGCAACCATGCCATCCCGTAAGGCCTACTACAAGAAGTCCGTGTCTGGACCAACCCTTGACCAAGTCCCGGTGGTATGTGAGTACCCCGATGTTTTCCCTGAAGAGTTGCCAGGTATGCCCCCTAACCGGGATATTGAGTTCATTATTGAGTTGATTCCCGGAACAGCCCCTATAGCACAATGAGCCTATCGCATGAACCCCCAAGAGTTAGAAGAGTTAAAGAGGCAGCTCGCTGATATGCTCAGCAAAGGTCTTATCTGTCCCAGCGCGTTACCTTGGGGATCGCCTGTTCTTTTTGTGGACAAGCGAGACGGTACCATTCGATTGTGTGTGGATTACCGTAAACTGAACGAAGTGACTATCAAAAACAAGTATCCACTCCCAAAGATTGAAGACCTATTTGACCAGCTGAATGGAGCCAAGGTGTTCTCCAAGATTGATCTCCGCACTGGATATCATCAGCTGAAAGTCTGCAAGTCCGATATTCCCAAGACCGCCTTCACCACCCGCTATGGTTTATTTTAGTACACCGTGATGTCCTTTGGCCTAACCAATGCCCCTGCCTACTTCATGAATCTCATGAACAAGGTGTTCATGAAGTTCCTTGACAAATTTGTGGTGGTATTCATTGATGACATCTTGGGCTACTCTAAGACCGAGGAAGAGCACGCAGAGCATCTGCGGCTTGTGTTGGGAACCTTGCGAGAGCACCAACTTTATGCCAAGTTAAGCAAATGTGAATTTTGGCTAAAGGAAGTTGGATTTCTAGGACACGTTATCTCAGCCGGTGGAGTATCCGTCGACCCTTCAAAGATTACTTCCATCTTGGAAAGAAAAGCCCCGACCAATCCCACTGAAGTTCGAGCATTCCTCGGATTAGCTGGATATTACCGGAAGTTTGTTGAAGGTTTTTCCACCATCGCTCGCCCGTTAACTCAGCTCCTCAAGAAGGACAAGAAGTTTGAGTGGACTGAGAAGTGCGAGCAGAGTTTCCAAGAACTCAAGAAGAGACTTGTATCAGCCCCTATCTTGACAATGCCCGATATCACTAAGAGCTTTGACGTCTATTGCGACACCTCCAAGCTTGGACTTGTTAGTGTCTTGATGCAAGATGGCAAGGTCATTGCTTACCTATCCCGTCAACTGCGCCCGCATGAGCTGAACTATCATACCCATGACCTAGAACTTGCTGCTGTCGTTTATGCACTCAAAACTTGGCGACACTATATTATGGGAAACCGATGCGAGATCTACACAGACCACAAGAGCTTGAAGTATATCTTCTCTCAGAAGGAGTTGAATATGAGACAACGGAGATGGATTGAGCTTATCAAGGATTATGATTTAGGCATTCATTATCATCCAGGCAAGGCGAACATGGTCGCCGATGCCCTTAGCCGAGAGCCTTGCTCCCTAAATGCCCTACTAAAAACCAACCAGCCTACCCTTTGTGAAGAGTTTGAGAGGTTTGGACTTGAGCTTGTGAGCCATGGGTTCCTAGCCATTCTTGAAGTCCGACCTACTCTATTTGATAAAATCAAAGGAGCCCAGAAAGGTCATGAGAGCATTGAAGGAATCAAGCGTAGGATGGGACGAGAAGAAGTACCTGGGTTTTCAATCGATCAGCAAGGTGTGTTGTTGTATAAGGGCCGTCTATGCGTCCCTAGCATCGAAGAGTTGAAGCAGCTTATTTTGAAGGAGGCCCATGATACTCCCTATTCAATTCACCCAGGAGGCACAAAAATGTACTAAGACTTGAAAGAGCAGTTTTGGTGGCATGGCATGAAGCGGGGGATAGCCTTTTATATTGACCGGTGCGACGTCTGTCAACATGTCAAGGCTGAGCACCAAAGACCTGCAGGTCTATTGCAACCCCTGAAAGTACCCATGTGGAAATGGGAAGAAGTTGGTATGGAGTTCATCACTGGCCTGCCAAGGTCAAACAGGGGACATGACTGTATTTGGGTCATTGTTGATCGCCTAACCAAGGTCACGCACTTTATTCCAGTCAAGACCACCCACAATGGTAGAGAACTCGCTGATCTCTATATCTCCAGGATTGTGAGTCTCCATGGAGTACCCAAGACCATCATCTCCGATCGTGGTACCCAATTCACTTCTCATTTTTGGGCAAAACTTCATGAAGCCTTAGGGACCAAGCTTTCGTTTAGCACAGCCTATCATCCGCAAACTAGAGGTCAAACCGAGAGGGTCAATCAAATTCTTGAAGATATGCTCCGTGCGTGCATCCTCTCATATGGAGCCAAGTGGGGGGACTGCTTGCCATTCGCTGAATTTTCATACAAAAATGGCTACCAAGCTAGTCTTCAGATGGCCCCCTTTGAAGCCCTATATGGCCGTAAGTGCCGAACCCCTCTCAACTGGTCGGAAACTGGAGAAAGCCAAGTATTTGGTCCTGATATCATCAAGGAAGCCGAAGAGCAGGTACAACTAATCCAAAACCGTTTGAAAGCCGCATAATCTAGACAGAAGAGTTATGCGGATTCTCGACGAAGGCCCCTTACCTTCCAAGTGGGAGATTTTGTCTATCTCCGAGTAACCCCACTCAAAAGTATGCAGCGTTTCCATGTCAAGGGCAAGCTTGCACCTCGCTACATTGGTCCATACAAGATCCTAGAATATCGCGGAGAAATGTCCTACAAGTTAGAGCTACCCCCGACGCTGTCCAAGTTTCATGACGTTTTCCACGTCTCACAGCTACGCAAGTGTCTCCAAGCCCCCAACAAGCCCGAGACCTTCAAGGAGGTTGATCAAGATACCATTGACCTTAACCACGATTTGACCTACCGCGAGAGACCAATCCGTGTTCTAGAGAAAGATGTCCATCTCACCCATAGGCGAAAGATAAATATTTACAAGGTTCAGTGGAGCAACCATACCGAGGATGAGGCCACGTGGGAATGTGAAGACTATCTTCAGCGGGAATTTCCCGAGTTACTCAATGCTTAGCTACCGAATCTCGGGACGAGATTCTTTTTAAGGGGGGAAGGTCTGTAACACCCTACTTTTTGTAAACCAAGTTTGAACCAAATTTCAATGCATGAATTTAGGGAAAAATAAAAACTTGCATTTCAATGTGTGCTTGTGTGCTAGGGTTTGTTTTCCCAAGAGGTGTTGCATGATTTCATGTGCATGGGTGTGAATGCTATTTAAATTCTTTTTCTTTTCGAAATTCTTTTAGACCATGTTGTATGAATGCTTGTGAGTGTGCTATGATTTCATGCTATTGTTTGACCTAGTGGTAAGTGTGCTTGACACCAACAATCTTTTTCTTTCTTTTTAGTAACCTTTTTTTTTGCACCTTTATTTGAAAATAGGAGCTTCACCAAAACCCCACCTCCTCTTGCTCAAATATTTTGAAACTTGGAAGATAGGCTCCTACCATTTGAAAGTCACTTCTGAAGCAATCACCACCACCATTGGATCAAAACCTAGAACTTTTCAAAATTCAAATGAATTTCGGCCAAGTTCACCAATCTTTCTTCTTCTCTTCTCTTTTCTTTTCTTTCTTTGCAAAATCGACCAGGAGACACCCTAGCTGGCCACCCCTCTCTCTTCCTCTCTCTTATGCTCTTTGTCCTATGCAAATGGACACTAGGGAGGGAAGCTCCCGAGGCAAATCTTGCCTAATGATCTCATCTCCCTCTCTCTCTCACCCTCTCCACCCTGCACCCCCAATCTGTGCCACCCCACCGCCGAGGAGAGACCCAGTACCCCACCGGCCAGTGCCTGCTCAAGCCAAACCCCTTCCCCTCTCTTCTGAAGCCCGAGGCCACCCAGCGCACGCTCATGCTCACCGAGGCGTAGGAGGCAAGCCACCCCCTGCTACCTCACCACCAGGGACCCCTAGCCACCGACGTCGATGCCCAATGGATGGCTGCCGCCCACGCCGCCCGTAGGCCACTCCCCAGCCTGCGCCCTGACCTCGCTCGTGCATGCTCTAGACACCGAGAGCGGCATCGCCATTCCAAAACATGCACGCCTCTTTTCCCCGCGCACCGCACATCAACCTGCATGGCATCAAAGCCCTAGCAACGCGCCACACTTGCCCTGCACGCTCAGCCCTCCACTCAATCTGGCCGTGTCACGGTGCACATCCACTGAAACATAGCTCCTGCCCATTGGCACAGCACACGCTCGAGCCCCGCATACACACCACTAGACTGAGACCACAACGCCATCCCCAGCACACCGCCCAAACCCCCCAATCATTTTCGACAAGAGCACCCTAAACCGAGACCACCGCGAGCAGATAAAACCCAGCACCCCCTCTCCTCACCCGCTCTGCTCGCCATTTGCCCCATCCCAGCATTCCCCTCTCCTTTGGACGCTCACACGCAGACTGCCACCTTCTCCCTCGCTGTGCCCAGCCCTAGCGAGCTCACCAGAGAACCACCGAAGCCGAGGAAGAAAAGGCAAAGGTTGCCGTCAAATGCGACGCCGCTGGCTTCTCTCCTTTCCCTCTCTGGCTTCCTAGATCTACTGTGAGTCTAATGCTACACTTTTCTTGGCCTAGATTTGCTGGTAGCCGACACCATCTTCGACCTTGCCGGAGCATCTGGAGGAGATGACGGAGAGCTAGGACCCGGCCGCGTCAATGTTCACCTCTCTGACGACATCGCCGAGCTTCTCTGACACATCGCAGCCGAACGTCATCACCAGATCGTCGACGAGCAGCCCTAGGTGAGCCCCAATGATCCCCAGCCAAACCCTAGCCTCATCGACGCCCTAGTCTTCTGTCACGAAGACGACGAGCGTGAGCCGTCGATCTCCACTTGATCGGACAGCCGAGATCGGTGCGTACCGCTTTGGCCTCCCGCGCTGCCTGACCAGCCTGGCCCGCTGGCAGGTTCGAAGCCGCCACCACCCCATGCTCTCTCGCCGGATCTGGGCTGGTTTCGCACCGGATCGGCCCAGTCCAGGGCAGATCTGGCCCGCGTGTTATTTTTTTAGAAATCCTGTTATAGTTTTCCAGAATCTGCAAATTTTGAAAATTCATAAGTTTTTCTCTGTGCATGCAAATATTTTGATTCAAATTTCTCTGAGTAGCTTAGGTAATTATCTTTTAGATGGCATAGGTCTCACAGTTTTAGGAGCAATGTAGATCAGATGATAAATAGTATTGTTAAATTAGCCTATTTTCAAACTTAAGTGCAAATCTTGAGTTTTGTGTACTAAAATTGGGTGATTCCAATTTCCAGTGGTGGCTTATTGTGTTATCTTGCTTGACACACTAGTTTTACTATTTTAGGATCTGTATCTTTATAGTAATAATTAATATGGCTTTGTGTGTAGTTAATCTTAGTTAATTTATCATTTGTAGTAGGTATGGAATTTTGTGTTGAATCCAATTTCATTGGATTGTGTTCTGGAAGAGCTTTCCAGAGCACTTTACCTCATGTTTTTCTGAAACTCAGAGAATATCTGTGAATTATTTTGGTACTCTAGTGTTAATTCCTATTGTTTAATTCATAGGAAATTAACCACAAATTGTTTTTAGGTAAATCCAACTTTGTTAGATTCTTAAGATTGTTGTCAACCTGCAAGTATGCTAGATGTGCTGTTTGATCCATTTGAATGCCTGCATGCTTGATCGTAGTGCTTTGTTGTTGTGTTGCATCAAATGGGAAACCCTAGTTTCTAATAGGGTTAATTGCTAATTAAAAACCTATAAAATCTTGTTTTGTTTTCTAAACATGTTTGTTTCTGATACTCTTTAATGGTGTGGTATTGAGTGCTGAAATGCTTGTGACTTGTGTATACATGTATATTTAGTTGTGCGTTATTATTTTTTCTCGGCGATATAATCGAACGAGGAGTGTACCGAGGAAGGTGAAGTGTTTGAGTACCAGGAGGAGGAAGACCAGGGACTAGCCAACCAAGGCAAGCCATCTAACTTGATGCATATCTGAATCCTATCTACACATGTTGCATGTTTCTTAATGTTTTATTAAAGTGCATGATTTTTATATTGCTATAATCCTTGTAGCAATAACTTGTTGGCTTAAGCTCCACGAGCCAAGTTGATTATCATCCTTCGTGATGACACCTTGAAAACCTATTCTCTACCTTTATATTAGTGGCTTGTTTATTAGCAGCAAAGCCCTTGGGAGACATCTAGTGGAGCTAAAAACTCTAGGTTTGGGAACACTCAAAGAAAGTTTCGAAAATATTTTTGAAAACCTTGGGGTAGTACTTACTCCACTGAAATGTTTTCAAAAATGGTTTTGAACAAATGGAGGATAAAGGAGTTGGTGGATTTTTCCAAATGACATTGGTGATCACTAAGTGTTTGCTCAGAACAATTAACCCGTGCAACCACATTACCCCGGTATGGGATGGGGCTTAGTCTGAAGTTTGTCTGCCTTAGTGCAGAGAGCCTCGCACTATATAAGGGTTTGTAGGACCCCGGAATCCGGGTTGTCGCAAGAGGTGGGCAATAGTATAGTGGGCCCGCCAAAAGCTACCCGCCCGGAAGACACTTGGGTTTCTCCCGCCGTGGCACTGGAACTACACTCGACGGAGGTAGACGACCAGGGTTTGCCGGGGATGTATACTCCATAGGGTAGGCACCCTTACTAAGGTGGATAGATGGAAGGCTATGATCGATTATTCGAACCCCACATACTTGAGTATGACAGTCCGTGGTGGTATCCTGGCGGATTTATCGGATGGTGTGGGTAAAGTGTACAACCTCTGCAGAGTGTAAATCTATTCGAATAGCCGAGTCCTCGGTCATGGACGGTTGGGACGACCGTTACTTAGCCCAATGTCGGTTTTTTTTTAAAGGTGTTTTTGGAAAAATGGAGAAAAGTGTCGGACGGAGTACTCAGAGGGTACTGCCGTGGCACGGTTGTGGTTCGGAGTACTTGCAGGGTACTGCCGAGGAGATGGAGATGGTCATGTGTGATTGACCAGGTTATAAAGGAGGGTGGTCATGTTTGATTGACCACCGGCTCTTCTCTTAAAAAAATGAGTTCCCCCTTCCCTAGAGCTTTTATTAAAATACTTTACAAAACTTCTTCTTTAATAAGGATATAGAGATGTCGTATGACATGCTATATCGACAAGAGAAACTATGATATAGAGATGTCGTATGACATGCTATATTGACACGAGAAACTATAGTTAGTATAGGGCAACTAGCCTTGAACCATTTCCCTTGCTACAGCCAAATAGCATGCAACTTGTTCCTCTTAGGTGGTTTGTGAGTACAATTCCAAAATGTACTCACGGCTTTGTCCCTGGCTATTAACTTGGTCAGATTATGGAGAAGAATACGATGATGATGGTGAGGAGTTTGACGACGCTGGTGCAAACTAGGAACTGTCTCCCGGTCAGTCGCCTGTAGGGTAGAGGCACGACACGGGCTACCGACGCTGCTTTTGGTTTCCACTGCTATGCTTAGGGTGTGTTTGTTTGGGCTGCTGCTGTTGAGAAGCAGCTGTAGCTGGTGAGCTGTTAGAAAGCAGCTGTAGGAAGTAGCTGCTGGAAGCTGAGATTTGATGTTTGGCAGAACAGCTTTTGATGACTGCTGTTCCTGATTTGAAGGATGAAATGTCTGGAATACCCCTAAATGCTAAAGATGTTGTATAAATACTGATTTGAGCTAAATTAGCTAATTCTAACCATTTCTGAACACAACTGTGATCATTAATGCAAATTACCACAATATAAATTTATAAGTATTCATAAACAATTTTTATTGAAATAATTTGGGAGTTATTTATTTGGCTTTTGGCTTTTGGCTTGTAAGTCAAAATTTATGCGGTAATTATATTACAAGACTTTGTCATATTACATAAAACATAAACCATCACATTTATATTACAAGACATTTCAATACGAATCCAAAAGAGCTAGAAGTTTGTCACATGCACACATATATTACAAAACTTACATTAACCCAAAAGCGCTACAAGCTTTCTCTCATCTAGACACCTCCCCTTGATGCAAACAAAGCATTAGCTATGTTATCACGAATGTTGTTCATGCTAACATGGTCCTCTCCCAAATCATCGCCTACATTGCCTCCTGATGTGGAACTAACATGCCCTGGCGGCATATAGTTCTCATCATTATCGCAACGATAGAAGTGAAGATCAAACAACTGACTATCACAAATGAAGTTATGGAGTGCTAGACATGCAATGATAATCTCTGTCTGCTTCTCTAACGGGTAACTGGATATACCATGCAAGATGCGCCATTTCTGCTTCAATACCCCAAATGCTCTCTCAATAGCATTCCTCAAAGATGAATGGGCATGGTTGAATATTTCTTGCTTTCCAGTAGGCGCTCCAGCTAGCCTAAATTCAGGTAGGTGATACTTGGTTCCTCTATACGGTGAGAGATACCCAACCTGATTGGGGTAACCCGAATCAACTAGATAGTACCTTCCTGCATGAGAGTATTAGACACAAGTGTAGTGCATATATGACACAGATATCACATGATAAAAGTATATGACACAGATATATGACACAAGTTAGTCCATATACCTGGAGGAGGGTGAGGAAAATTTGCTTCAAACTTAAGCAATGTATCTTTGAATATCCTCATGTCATGCACGGAACCGGGCCATCCTGCAACTATGGAGGTGAACCGCAAGTCAAAATCACAAACAGCCATAACATTCTGTGTGGAATATCCAAGGCGACCAACATAGTTCACCATATCAGCAGCTGGCACAATAACTGGTATGTGTGTTTCATCAATTGCAACAATTGCACCATTGAAATGAGGTGTAAATCTAGAGTCCCGTAGCCTCTCATGCACCGTTGGGAACTGTGGATCAATAGGCTTGATGATATCTCCAGCTAACAGATTCACGTAGTATAGCACCTCAGCAAACTTCCTATTGATTGTCTCCTTGGATCTCTTGAATCGGTTATGAACTTGACTCACAGATTGTGGACTACCAAGAGTCCACAAAAACATTCCAAGTGCCTCCTCAGAACACATGCGGGTTGACCCCTTGAAGCCATAGTTGTCAACCAAAGTGTCATGCAAAGCATCAAAACATGGCCTATGCATTCTGAACATGGCATAGCAATCCTTCGAGTTGCCCAAGTTATCAAATACCCATTGTTGTCCAGTTACTCTTGGTTCTACCCTCTGTTTCTTCGTAAGATGCTTCTCGGAGTGTTCAAGCACATGATACATCATTTGTGTATTTCGTCGCCGACGGCGCCTTCTTGAATCCATAAGTGCGGACTCAATGCTATCCTCATTGTCACTTTCATCAGTACTCTGACTTGTGCTCATCTAAAAACAAAAACATACATATAATCAGCAATGGATATGCCCAAAACAGTAATATTAGAACCAAAACAGCACCAAACAGCAATATATATGACCAAACAGCACCTTATATGACCAAACAGCAACATATATTATCAAAACAGCAATATATATGACCAAACAGCACCTTATATGACCAAAACAGCAACATATATGACCAAACATCACCTTATATGACGAAAACAGCAATATTAGAACCAAAATAGCACCAAACAACACCTTATATGACCAAAACAGCAATATTAGAACCAAAATAGCACCAAACTGCACCTTATATGACCAAAACAACAATATATAGCAACTTATATGGCCAAAACAGCAACGTATATGATACATACAACCATCGATAAAGGAAACACTTCCATCCATAAATAGATATTCCAAGTCTTATGGGTACATAACATAGTACTTAACATAACATGGTTCCATAAGGATACAATCTCAAAGTATATTATGAGATGGGCATAGAAATGCATATAAAGACTCTAATTTCTCTTCCGGTCCTCATATTGCATCTTCAACCAACGGAGCCAACCGTCCTTAGTTTTCATGGTATAGAAGAAAGCTCGATTTTCAAGTTTGCCAAATATTTTTGTTGCAATGTAATGCTCAACACTACCCTCCTCGGCTCCACATTCCACAACTTCTTTCATTATGGCTTCAATATCATCAACCACTTTGCTTGAAGATGACATTCCATGATCTTCATTAATGCAATGGTCAATCCAACGCTTGAAGTCTTGTTGCATGGGATTCTTCTTTTTCTTCCCCGGGCTACATGCAATCCTAGCAGCCCCACGCTTTCTATTAACACTAGGAGGTGTTGGCATCGAGCCTTCTTCTTCAAGAAGATCAACCAAATCTGCGGGCACTCCTCTTGGCACTCCCGGCATGACCGCCGATGTTCCATCAACATGAGCATCCTCAAACATGACCTCCATCAACTCCAAGTTGTCCGGGGGACCTTTCTGGAAACCCGCAATAAGCTTGTTAGCCTACATAAGATTTGCCAAGTTAATAGCTACAATTGTGCATCATCACAAGTTAATAGACATAAACATTGGCATATTTCATACCTTGATCAATTCATCCCATTGTGCATCATCTGCTATAATTGTATTCTTTACCGGATCCCAACCAAGTCCGGTTGCTTTGGTGGTGCAGTACACCCATGCTTGGTACAATTCTTTGGTTGAATCCCACTTATTTTTAAATTGTGTCTTGGTGTAGTTTCTTCCCGTCTTAAGACCAAACTCTCTACCTAGATTCTTGTAACCCTCCGGACTAAGGAAAGCGGTTGGCCTATTTCCTACCCTTTTTTGATTCATGCAGATTTCACAAAATATTGTTGTTGAAGATGAATCCCAATGTGCCTTAGGTGCCTTATCTTTTTCCATCTAAATGCATAAGGCAAAATAAAACACCATACATGGTATGAATAAAATTTAGGCATCAATAAAATGTACACAATACATCCCAACTAGCAGTACACATCAGTACATGGATCAAATTTTCAAACACCAATGAATAAACAGCAACATATAGTACATAGCACAAATTTGTGAAATGAAGAATTATATCAAAAAAATGAATAAACAATAGCTTGACCTCACCTTTCTGCTGGAGTGTTGGAGCAGCACCACGACGGAGCAGCAGGTCGGAGCAGCGCCGGTCGGAGCAGCAGGTCGGAGCAGCGCCGGTGGGAGCAGCGCTGGTGGGAGCAGCGCCGGTCAGAGCAGCACCGGTCAGAGCAGTGCCGGTCGGAGCAGCTGGTCGGAGCAGTGCCGGTCGGCAGTTGACGGGAATGCGACCGACCCGGCGATGGGAGAAATGACGGGGGGGGGGGAAAGGGCGGCGGCCGGGGGAAAGGACGACGAGGAAGGGCGGTGGCCGGCAGCGGGAGGGAAAGACAGCGGCCGGCGGCGGGAGGGAAAGGCGGCGGCCAGCCGGCAGCGGTCAACCCTAACCCTAGCGGGGAAAGGAGAGCATCGCTAGGAACAGGAGAGGAAAAATGACTCGAGCTCGGGACCGATTCGATGCGGCCAGTGGTTTTATATGCGAGGGCATTGTTTTGTAAATAACTCGAAGTATTGAGGGTACTACCATCTAGTGCATTATGGGAAGCTCGGGAAGCAGGCAAAAGCACCTCCGGCCCTGCTTTTGTTGGGAAGTGACCGCCTAGTTCATTTTCGAACCTAACTTCTGAACAACGCTTTACAATTTTCTGCTGTTTGTTTCAGATTCTGCTTTTAGACCTCAAAAGCAGAAGTAGAAGCTTAAACAAACAGACCCTTAGTGAATTTGCCCTGTGAGGCATTTGAATTCGGCCAAGTGGCCATGTAAGACTATTTGACTTATTTATGTAATGGATGATGTACTCTGTAATGCCAACTCTGTTATGTGGATTCATGACGGTCTTCCTGGGATCATGAATTGTATGCATAACAGGAATTCTGTATGGTAAACCGGGGTCCCCACAATGTGCATGCTTCCTAATTACCCAGTAATTGAGTTTCCAAAGAAATATGATCATTGATGGGAGGTTACCAAATAATCCGATGAGGGGAATTCGGGATTTGAATTGTGTTGAGTTGTACTCACCATTGAAAAGATCTGGACCATTTGATTAGCAGCGTTTCACAGCTGTGATTAATTGTATCACAATAAGTTCTCTCCTTTATAAGTAAGTAGAGATAAGTAGTAGAGATTTGACAAAAAATTACAAATTTCTCTATTCTCTCAGAACAATTAACCTGGGATAGCCCCCCCCAACTCGTCTATTTCCCTTTAAATACGTTCTTAATTTCCGTGCCATAAACTATGCACTCTATATATATCTATATATAGGAACCGAAGGAGTATTGATTAGACCAGATCGCTACATCATGAATTACATAGGGCAGAACTAAATCGGGGGATCACCATCCCACACGAAAAATTCCTTTGAATTGTACGCATTTCTTGCCAAATGATGAGCCACCTAGTTTGCGTTCCTTGGCTAGTGTTGAATGTTGAAGTGTATAAGTGGATTATACTAGCCCTCCTTTTCATCAGTTTGGACTTTTGGTTGCGTTGGCTAATGCATGAATCTTAACATGGTATTAGAGCCTAAGGTTATTCCAAAATTGTTGTTGCCCCTTCCATGTCCACGTATAGGTCTACTGAGCCATACCTCAGAGTCACCGGACCCCATACAAGGCCTCTTGTGCCTACCTCTAAGTCTCTACATGTGTTGACTTTTCCTCTCCATCACACTTGAGTGGGGGTGTTGAAGTGTATAAGTGAATTGTAGTGGCCCCCCCCTTTCCATCAGATCAGACTTTTCGTTGCGTTGGCTAGTGCATGAAGCTTAACATTGAAATGAAATGTCATTCATAGTGCTAGCCTTAGAAAGCACTTCACCATAATTAATGAATATGGACACCACACCTCGATTACTCCATTACATGCTTGGATTAATCCAAGAGAATAAAATTCAATAATAATCCAAGTGCACCCCCAATTGTTTTGAAAGTTCCAAACCCTTTGGAACAGCCAAGGATTCGCACTTAGAATGTTATCCATACGACAAACATGCGACGCATTTACCTCGGTAATTACGAAACCGGCGATGCTAAGACCAACAAATCTACACATGCAGACGTAAACTCAACAATGCCATACACTAGAAAATAAAAGTTGCAAAGGCCAGAACTGGTTACATGACATGATCATATAACTATTTTTTGATGGATTTCGCAACAGCGGCAATGGGTACCGGCGACCAGATGGGGGAGGGGGAGGGGGAGGGAAGGGAAAATGTTCAAAATCATATCGACATAGGACCATTCAGAGTACCCATCAAAAGAGTTGTCTTCCACCATGTTAGACCAATGGTGGGAGAGAATGGCTATAGATGGGACCCCTATCGCCGATGTTGTTCGTCTTGTTTATCGACTCGCTCAACAAGTTGGTGGCTAATGCCAAGGAGCTTGGGGTGCTGAAACCCATCGCCCCATGGGAGGTGGTGACGTATGTTTCCCTCTACGCCGACGACATGGTCATCTTTTCGCACCCAGATGAGGCAGAGCTGCACACGGTGCATGCAATCCTTGCACTCTTTGGCAATGCATCTAGACTACGCACCCACTTTGCCAAGTGCTCGGTGTCCCCGATCGCTTGCTCGGACGAGGAAGCCCTAGAGGCAGTGAAGGTTATGGAGTGCCAGCTGGCACCCTTTGATACGTCTCCAACATATCTATAATTTTTGATGCTCCATGCTTGTTTTTACACCATTTGCCTATTGTTTTGTTACACTTCGTGGCACTTTTATGCATTTTTTGGAACTAACCTATTAACAAGTTGCCACAGTGCCAGTTCCCTGTTTTCTGCTATTTCTGTGTTTCAGAAGTGATACACAGGAAATATTCTCGGAATTGGACAAAACAAGTTCCTGAAGTCTTATTTTACCCGAAAGCTTCCAGAGATCCGAAGATGAGTAGGAGGGGGCCACCAGGGCCCCACACACAGGGGTGGTGCGGCCAGGCCCCTGGCCGCGCGAGCCCCGTGTGAGGGCACCTGGCTCCCCCTCTGACGACGCCCCTTTGCCTATATAAAGCCTCGGGACGGAAAACCCTAAAAGAGTCGGTGAAATTTCTAGAACAGTTCTGCATCGCTGCCGCCATCGCCGATGAATTTCGGGGGACAGAAGTCTCTGTTCCGGCACCCTGCCGGGACGGGGAAGTGCCCCCGGAGCCATCTCCATCGGTCTCCATCGCCGTCTCTGCCGTCTCCATCGACCTCACCGCCATCTCCATCAACCTTGCTGTCTCCTATGATGAGGAGGGAGTAGTTCATCCCCGGGGCTGAGGGCTCTACCGGTAGCTATGTGGTTCACCTCTCTCTCCCATGATGTGATCTTTATGTGATCGTGAACTTTGTATCATGTTGAACAAGTAGATGTTATTATTCAGATATTATGTGTACTCTAGTGGTGTTATTAAAGTAATCTATTCCTCCTGCCATGGTGTAACGGTGACAGTGTGTGCATCATGGTGGTACTTGGTCTAGGCTACGATTGTGATCTCTTATGGATTATGAGAATAATTATTGCTATGATAGTATTGAAGTGATATATTCCTCCTTTCATGGTGTAATGTTGACAGTGTGTGCACCGTGTTAGTACTTGGTCTAAGTTGCAATAATATCTATCTTGAGTTGTGCTTTGATTTGGATAACTCTTTGAGTGGTGTTTGTCAAGTACTTGATGAACTTTAAGGAGTGCTTCGTAGCCCTACGCAATGATTAGTGTTGTTCAATAGGAGAGTAATTCAGAGTACCATAGTGAAGAGAAGTTGTTTATTTGTTCATTCATGTTATATTGTTGGGAGTGTGTCCACTAGTGAAAGTATGATCCCTAGGCCTTGTTTCCAAGCTTTGCACACCGTTTACTTGCTGTTTTGTTACATGTTTGCTCGCAGCGATTTTTATTCCATATTGCATTTACTACTTATATTCATCACAACTACTTGTATTTCACTATCTCTTCGCCGAACTAGTGCACCTATACATCTGGCAAGTGTATTGGGTGTGTTGGGGACATAAGAGACTTTCTGTATCGTAATTGCAGGGTTGTTTGAGAGGGATAGCTTTGACCTCTAACCTCCATGAGTTCGATAAACCTTGGGTGATCCACTTAAGGGAAACTTGCTGCTGTTCTACAAACCTCTGCACTTGGAGGCCCAACAAGTGTCTACAAGAATAGAAGCGCATAGACATCAAGCTCTTTTCTGGCGCCGTTGCCGGGGAGGTAAGGTAAAAGGTACTCACATTCTTTGGTTACTAAGTCTTTTAGTTGCTGGTGAGTGCTCGAAGTTATTTCCTTTAGATTCTGCAATTACATCTTTTGTTTCTTGTTTTTATTTTCACTAGTTAGGCTTAATGGAAAACAAAGAGTTCTTTAGTCTTTTTCCTGATTTTAGATTTGAAGAGAAAATTGAAAATCCTTTGGAGTTTATTTCGCATAGCAATGTTATTAGTACGAATGCTTTGAATACTGTTAATGCTAATATTATAGAAAAGTCTAAGCTTGGGGTAGCTGGTTTTGTTAAGTATGATATTTTTAGTCCCCCAGCTTTAGTGGAGAAAGTTTGCTCTGATGATATTTTATCTCCCATATGTGATGTTTCTAATGATGCTTGTGCTCCTCATCCTTTTAAAATACCTATGAAAATTGTTGATCATGTTAAGAATAACTGCTATTTAGGAGATGGAACTGTCCATCCTGGTGATCATTTGCTTTTTATACATGAATTATGCGAGTTGTTCCAGTGTGCAGGTATTTCAATGAACCAAGTTAAGAAGAAGCTATTCTGTTTGTCACTGAAAGGCAGAGCTGAGGAATGGTATCGGCTGCTTGAAGATGGTCCATCTATTGCATGGGAGGAAATTGTGTCTCTCTTTTATTCCAAGTTTTATCCTCCAAGTGAAATTCATAAAGATCGTAATCGGATATATAACTTTTGGCCTCATGAGGGAGAAAGCATTGCCCAAGCCTGGGGAAGATTGAAGTTACTAATGCATAAATGTACTATTCATGATCTTCCCCATAATATTATTATTAATAATTTTTATGCAAGGCTTTCAGGACATTACAAGGACTATCTAGATGCATGCTTTGATGGGTCTTTCACAAGCAAGGATGTCGACACCAAGTGGGGTCTGCTTGAAACAATTCAAAACAATATTGAAGGTTGGGATAGCGACAAAGGTAAAGAATCAGGTATGAATTATGAGTTTGATTGCATTAAGTCTTTCGCTGAAACTGCTAATTTTCAAGAGCTTAGTGCTAAATATGGTCTTGATCCTCAAATTATGGTTGATTGCTTTAAAGCCTTTGCTTCCCATATGAATGTTCCTAAAGGAAATGAGGACGTGTATCATGAACCTTTTAAGGACACTTGCATAGAAAGTGATATTGTTATTGATGATTGCAATAAACATGCTCAAACTTCTAAAAGTCCTATTTCTTATAAGCATGTTAATTTTTGTGGAATACATAGACCTTGTGAACAGAGTTACAATAAGGAAGATTATTGCATCACCCACGCAAATGAAGAAACCAGTATGTGGCTCAAGGATCTAGATGTGCTTGGGGAATGGGTTTGTGAGCTTTATCCTTTTCTTTGTGAATTTTGTGGTGAAAAGGGGCACTTTAATTTTCAATGCCCAATTAATCGAACGAGTACCACAGATTTGTATTGTGATGATAAGATTACTTTCAATCAGTATGATGAGCTTACTTTGTTTTTGAATTGTGAAGAGATATCTAGAAAGATTGCTTTGGTAGACATGAATGATGTTGATCTTAATAGCACCCTTTATGGTTCTCATCTCTATTATACTAAAGATTGCCTCGCAAATACTTACTTACAAGATCTTATTAAACATGATATTTTGCCAAGCTATGATAGGACTAATAGATGTTTCGATCTTATTAATAGAGAGGAGGAATCCTCCAAAGTTTCTTCTGTTGTTTCTGTCAGCAAGCCAGATTATGTGGAGAAGATGCCCTTCAAGTCTCTCCCTCCTAAAGGAGAGAGTAAGAAGAGTAAGAAGAAGAAGAAGAAGAAGAAGAAGAAGAGGAGGAGTAAGAGGCGAGAGGACACGGTATCTTCCCCTAAGCGTTATGATCCTGCTATAGATTATGATAATTCTGATTGGGATGATGTTCCTATGCCTGTTACCTATGTTAGTGATAATGATTGGGAAAAGCACTCTACTTTTGATATTGAAAATTTTTTGGTACCAATTCTAAGGTTAATAATTGTTGTACCATTAGTGCTATCCATGTTCCTTCTTATGATGATATGTTTGATGAGTATGCTTTGCGACATAGTAGTTCTCTAGCTTGTGATGATGGGTATAATATTTTCAATTCACCTACTTTTGAAGAGAAAATTAGTTATGATTACAATATGCCTCCTGTCTTTGATGATTATGGTGATGAGAATAATTATTCTGTTGAATCTGCTCCTACTACTATTGTTCATGTGGGGAGTTTTAATCCTTTTATGCATGTAGCTTGTGATAGGGATGTTTTATGTGATAGTTATATTGTTAGTTCTATTCATGATGCTACTGAAAGTTATTATGAGAGAGGGAAACATGGTTTGATGGATCTCAACAATATTGAGTTTCCCCTCTTTATGTTACAATTCTTGAAGTTGTAATTGTTTTGCCTTCCTATGCTTTTTGCTTTGCGCTTTTATGACTTGTCTCTTTACAAGACTATTTTTCATAGGAAGTGGTTTAGATTTAAATGTGTTCCACATTTGCTTTTTGATGCTCTCTATTGCTTTAAGTTCCTATATGGCACCTTTGCCTCAAGCTCTTATATGGCGCCCACATGAGCATCTTTGCAAATTACTGCGCCTAGCTCAAAGGCGTTAAAGAAAAGCACTCTTGGGAGATAACCCAATGTTTTATTTCCAGTACTTTTTCTTTTATTTGAGTCTTGGAAGTCATTACTACTGTAATGACCGCTCCTTATCCTTTTATTTTATTGTTGTGCCAAGAGAAGCCTCTAATTTGAGTGAGGTAAAGATTTGGGGATGTTGCTGTCCTGAAACTATTTTCGGTGCTGCACCGTAAAAATTCGTACAAATTCTCTGTATATCTTTTGGACCTGCGATTTCTTGTGCATATGCCCCAGGTTATATCCAAACTTTTATTAGTTGAACACTTTTTGATTTCAGCAACAGAAAACACCTCAAAAATTCGACCTTTGTCAGCTGTTCTGTTTTGACAGATTTCTGCCAATATTTGTGTTTGCCGCTTTATAGCTTTCTTTTGAGTTCTTTTGATCACGGAACTTTTAGAGAAGTTGCTACAGTAGTATTTTCTATATATGTGGTGGTTTTGAGTTGAAACCTGAAGCAAAAAGAGGTTGATTCAATGCTATGCTTACACTAATGTTGCTAATAGATTTGTGTTTAGTTTTGTATGAAGGAAGTTTTCAAGTGTAGGGATTGGAGAATGATAAGATGAGATGAAGAATGGACAAAAGCTCAAGCTTGGGGATGCCCATGCATCACCCCAAGAAATATCCAAGAAGTACAAGCGTCAAAGCTTGGGGATGCCCCCGAGGCACCCCTTCTTCATCGGCAAAAATCAGGTCACCTTTCAAAACACTATATTTTTATTGCTTCATGCACTATAAATTTTTCTTGGAGCGTCAGTTGTTTTAGTTTTCATTATTAGTTTTGTTTTGTTTGCTGCAATAAATGGTTAGATCACATCATGTTGTTTTGAAGGGAGATGAACTCCGTTTTTCATTTGCCAAGAGCACTCTGTTTTTCACTCTTATTGTTTCAATGAGTGTTCTCTTTTTCTGCTACTGCTTTTGGTTTTTATTTTCGCCTTGATTTGTGTTCAGATATTCTTATATTTATTTATCAAGGTGTATTTTTGCCTCTGGACCATGTTGGTTTTCCTCAAAAGAGTTGGATTTAAAAAGTTCGAATGGTGTTGGAAAAGAGAAAAAGCTTTATGCAAAAAAGTGGTACAAGAAGGAGCTTGTGTAGACTGCGGCTTAGGATTTTTCATGTCATGCTTGATGTCTTTTTGATAGTATGCTTATTGGTTTTGCTGTAGCATTACTTGTCTCAAATAACTGAGATTGCTTAATGAGCCTTTGAAAAGATCATGCGTTGTTTTAATTATTTGGAAGCATTATTTTGGTTTTCTCCTTTGATGCTTTATTTGGGTTGACTTGGCGCATGCTCACACATGTTAGACTCTTACAAAGTCACCAATAGCCTCTATAATCATTTAGTTTTTGACTTTTGATGCCATCTTATGCTTCTTTTAATGTCGCTTTGTCGCTTTGCATGATTATGGCCATTATTGCTCTCTTAGTTGGTCGCTCCCAGTCTTTTGCTAGCCCTCATTTTGTACTGAGTATGAGCTCTACTCGTGCATCCAACTCCCAAAAACCAAGTTTGCCATTGTGTCCACTATAAATTCGTATGCATGGTATTTGCAAGCCATTCCAAGTAAATTTTCATGTGCTACCTTTCAAAAACCTTCAAAATACTTCTCATTTTGTGCCACTGTTTTTAGCTCATGGGGACGTAGTGGTCGGATTTGCTATCTTCCATATTGTCTTATTCCAAAAAGAAAAAAAAAGAAAAAAAAGAAAGAAAAAAGGCACTCCTCCAAGGAATGTGAATGTTGGTGGGCACCCGATGGAATCGGTTAGCCATGGTTTGTGAAAGGAAAAAAGGTGGGGAGGAGTGCCAAGCTTTATAAAAGAGCAAAAAAGTGCCAATCTCTCTCTCAAAAACTTGCTTCATTTTTGTATGGAAGATAGTAAGAACCCCATTGCCAGTCGTTGACAAAGACAACCACCTCTCAAAACTCAAGTTTTATCTCTCTGTTTTACAAATGAAAAGCTCTAGCACATGTTTAATCACTGCTTCCCTCTGTGAAGGGCCTTTCTTTTACTTTTATGTTGAGTCACCACCTTCTTTCTTTATGCACCATTAAGAGAGCATAGTTGTCATTCTTATTGTAATATGCATTGTCCCAAAGTTCATTGATTGATTCATATTGTTGGTTTCACTTGTTCTTAAATTATTTGTATCTGGTCGCCCTCTTAAACTTGAAGGTGTCCTATGCATTTATGTTTTGCTCTCCATGAAGGACAAGCTGAAAACCATTTGTATGTTTTTCCTTATGATTTGAACACACGTTTGACTTTCATTGTTTCATTTTCATGACCTTTTGTTTGTGTTTATTTTAATGTTTACAACATGGTTGCTAAGTTTCTATTGTCAAGATTATATCTTTCATGCCCTCTTATGATCCCAGCTCACAATGCTTACTTATATGATCAAGATTGTGTAGGTGCATGTCACCTCAAAAATTATTTTTTTTGTTATCACTTACCTACTCGAGGACGAGCAGGAGTTAAGCTTGGGAATGCTGATACGTCTCCAACGTATCTATAATTTTTGATGCTCCATGCTTGTTTTTACACCATTTGCCTATTGTTTCATTACACTTCGTGGCACTTTTATGCATTTTTCGGAACTAACCTATTAACAAGTTGCCACAGTGCCAGTTCCCTGTTTTCTGCTCTTTTTTGGTTTCAGAAGTGATACACAGGAAATATTCTTGGAATTGGACGAAACGAGTTCCTGAAGTCTTATTTTACCCGGAAGCTTCCAGAGATCCGAAGATGAGTAGGAGGGGGGCCACCAGGGCCCCACACACAGGGGTGGCGCGACCAGGCCCCTGGCTGCGCGAGCCCCGTGTGAGGGCGCCTGGATCCCCCTCTGACGACGCCCCTTCGCCTATATAAAGCCTCGGGACAGAAAACCCTAAAAGAGTCGGTGAAATTTCCAGAACAGTTCCGCATCGCCGCCGCCATCGCCGACAAATTTCGGGGGACAGAAGTCTCTGTTCTGGCACCCTGCTGGGACGGGGAAGTGCCCCCAGAGCCATCTCCATCGGTCTCCATCGCCGTCTCTGCCGTCTCCATCGACCTCACCGCCATCTCCATCAACCTTGCTATCTCCTATGATGAGGAGGGAGTAGTTCATCCCCGGGGCTGAGGGCTCTACCGGTAGCTATGTGGTTCACCTCTCTCTCCCATGATGTGATCTTTATGTGATCGTGAGCTTTGTATCATGTTGAACAAGTAGATGTTATTATTCAGATATTATGTGTACTCTAGTGGTGTTATTAAAGTAATCTATTCCTCCTGCCATGGTGTAACGGTGACAGTGCGTGCATCATGGTGGTACTTGGTCTAGGCTACGATTGTGATCTCTTATGGATTATGAGAATAATTATTGCTATGATAGTATTGAAGTGATCTATTCCTCCTTTCATGGTGTAATGTTGACAGTGTGTGCACCGTGTTAGTACTTAGTCTAAGTTGCAATAATATCTATCTTGAGTTGTGCTTTGATTTGGATAACTCTTTGAGTGGTGTTTGTCAAGTACTTGATGAACTTTAAGGAGTGCTTCGTAGCCCTACGCAATGATTAGTGTTGTTCAATAGGAGAGTAATTCAGAGTACCATAGTGAAGATAAGTTGTTTATTTGTTCATTCATATTATATTGTTGGGAGTGTGTCCACTAGTGAAAGTATGATCCCTAGGCCTTGTTTCCAAGCTTTGCACACCGTTTACTTGCTGTTTTGTTACATGTTTGCTCGCAGCGATTTTTATTCCATATTGCATTTACTACTTATATTCATCACAACTACTTGTATTTCACTATCTCTTCGCCGAACTAGTGCACCTATACATCTGACAAGTGTATTGGGTGTGTTGGGGACACAAGAGACTTTCTGTATCGTAATTGCAGGGTTGTTTGAGAGGGATAGCTTTGACCTCTAACCTCCCTGAGTTCGATAAACCTTGGGTGATCCACTTAAGGGAAACTTGCTACTGTTCTACAAACCTCTGCACTTGGAGGCCCAACAAGTGTCTACAAGAATAGAAGTGCGTAGACATCACCCTTCTCCATCAAGTACCTTGAAATTCCACTGACGGTTGGCCACTGCTGACATCGGTGCTCCAACCACTGGTTGACAACATAGTGGACCGCCTATCCCTTTGGATGGTTGGCATGATGACAAAGGCTGGTCGTCTAGCCATGGACAAGTTGGAGTTGATGGCAATCCCACTCCACCAGGTCATTTTGCTCGGGCTAAACAAGAAAACCTTGAAGCAGATTGAGAGGATCGTCAGGAGCTTCCTTTGGGGTAGGAAGGTTGAATGCTAATGGTGGCCATTGCCATTTCTACAAGGCTAGGTTGTGTCGGCCATTGAGCTTGGGCGGCCTCGGGATCCCAGATCTTGCCTGCACGATGATCACCGTCAGGATGCACTGGCTTTGGAGGATGCGTATCGACCCGTTGCGACCTTGACGCGCCTTGATATGCAATTCTCCACTATCCAGTGATGAGTCTTCGCCGTCTCTACTAAGATGGTGGTAGGCGATGGATAGACCGCCCTCTTTTGGGTGGACAAGTGGTTGGATGGCAGGGCCATCGACGAGATAGCGCCAGATCTATTTGCGCTAATCCCAAAGCATGCTCAATAGCAACACACGGTAAGGGAGGTGCTGGTAGAGCGCCAGTGGATCACTGGTGGATCGCCAACATACAGGGCGTGATGAGCTCGCTTTCCCTTGGCAATACGTGCAACTATGGATTAGAGTGCGAGATATGTAGTTGGTGCCTGTTGTGGTTGTGGACGACAACGTGCCGTACTCCTCCAAGTCTTGCTACGAGTTCCTCTTCGAGGGGGACATTATATCATGTTCTTGGAAGCTTAACTGGCGCTCCTCCCCCGCCGCAATGGGTCAAGTTTCACATTTGGTTTTCGTGTCAGGATCGTTGCTGGCAGAGACGGAGCCAGGAACTTAGCATAGGAGGGGGGTCAAGCTTAGACAAATCAACATGTAAACCACAAAGAATGAGCTGACATCACTGCTATTCTGATTAAAGTGACAAGCATAGGGGCGTAGCCCCAGCTCGCCCCCCATTGTCTCTGTTCCTGGTTGCTGGACCAGAGAGAGGTTGGTGTGGAGGGGGCTCCCACACCCACCGCGATGCCCACTTTGTGACCAGTCAGAGGAGACGATGCAACACCTGATGGTTAGTTTCCCCTTCTTTGGGACAATTTGGTATGAGGTGTTATCCTAGATCAGATCCACAGCTAGGCTGCCTAGGCGGAAGACGAC
Organism: Dactylis glomerata; assembly: GCA_007115705.1. Taxonomy (NCBI): domain Eukaryota; kingdom Viridiplantae; phylum Streptophyta; class Magnoliopsida; order Poales; family Poaceae; genus Dactylis; species Dactylis glomerata. The sequence continues at coordinate 18,461,016 of QXEO01000546.1, forward strand.
TTCGTGGAATGGTGGACGAGAGCTACACGATCTACACCTCGCGCTATGCGCAAAGGGACTTCGTCGCTGATCATCAACATGGCATGGTGGCTTTGGAAGCACCGCAAACCGGTTGTATTTAACGACGTGCTACCTAACATGTCTAGTCTCTTTGACACGATCCAATCCGAGGCTCGAGCTTGGGCGTGTGCTGACGTGATCGACATACGTGCCTTGATCCCTGCCGCTGCTTAGCTCTACTGAGTTGAGTTGTTTGGTGGGCTGTTGGCTCTTCCAAGCCTGTACATATGTATGAACTCTCCTTTTCTATCAATACATCGAAACACCAAGTTTTTTTTGCATTTTCACAGAAAATGGCTATGGGAGGGATGGAAAAGGAGGGACAACCATAGTCGAGGTGGCCAGAGCAGCGGCCGATGAGGGGGTGGACAACGCTGCTGTAGTGGTAGGCGGCGGCTAAGGGAGCACGCCTCGCCTCAGTCTCTCTCCTCGATCTTTCCTACGACTTCACAGACGGCTCGATAAATTGAAAATCAGAGTGGAAAGTCGCTTCACATATATTCATGTTGGGTTGGGGGTGGGTAGGGTGAAAATTATAGTCCCTCCAATTGGAAATAAGTATCGGATTGAAGGGAGTAGTTTTCAAGTTTTAGTATAGTTTTCTTAGAGCTCTTCGCCCTCTACGTAGACATATACGTAAACCTATTCGAAATAGTGGACTAGAGATGGGGCAACTTGGTTTCGTAGCGAATGACAAAACATTTGTAAGAAAACAACGCTGCTATCATCAGGCCTGCCAATTGAGATGTTGCGTCATAATTTACGCTGAAGCCGGTGACGTAAGAAAACAACTTGACATAATGATGTAGACGTAAACTCAATGATGCAATGAAAAGAAAAGTTGCAAAGGCCCGTTCTGTTTACGAGATAGGATGATCTAACTTTTTTGTTGGCTATCCGCAAGGGAGACCATGAGTGCCGATGACCGGAGTAGACCGCATCGATGTAGGACCGCATGGAGTCACCATGGAACTGGTTGTCCTCCACCATGTCAGACCAACGGCGGGAGCGGGTGCTGTGGCAAAGGGGGAAGGAAGGGACTACCATGGTCAACACGGCCGGATTGGCAACCAATGAGGCGGTGGACGCCGTTTGCCGGAGTGGTAGGCGGCGGCTAAGGGAGCGGACCTCACCTCAGTCTCTCCCAAGACTTCACAAACGTTTTGCTAAATGGAAATCGGAGTGGAAAGATGTTCACATTTTATTCACTTTGGGCTGAGTGGAAGGGTGAAAGTTATATTACATCCATTTCGAAATGTAAGGCTTAAAAAAACTAAATTAGCTATAAAAAACCTTATATATCGGATCGGAGGTAGTAGTTTTCAAGTTTTAGCAGTTTTCTTAAAACATTTCATGGTTGAGGCATTCCATTTCCAGTAGTACGTAGACTAGAGATAGCGCAACTAGGTGTCGTAGGCGACCAGTCGTCCACGTAAGAAGACAGCGACAAAAAATTTCTAGGAAAACAACGTCGCTGTTATCAATCTTTGCAGCGGGCCTGTCAATTGATATGTCGCGTCAAAATTTAGGCTTAAGCCGGTGACGGAAACAAGCCTCGCTCGCTCTCTATGTCCAAGCTCAGCATTTCTTAAAAACAAAAGGATACGAATATACGGATTTCTCTAGAACAAAAATGTAGAAAGCAATATGCCCGTGTGCAAATATATATTTTAAGACAAACTTTAACCATTAATTTTAGTTAAGAAAATATGAGATATTTGACATAAAAATTATACCATTGAAAAGTTCTTTTGAATATGAATTCAATAATATAATTTTTATATAATATATTTTATATTTTCTTAACTAAAATTAAAGATCAAAGTTTGTCTCGAAGTGTGTAATTGCCCTACAATCCGGCATGGAGGGAGTACTATTATTGACTGCCATAGTGATAGCACTCTAGAATGCACATCCATGGCAAACAACGACCGGGACAGTAAATGACCTGCTATAGTGGGGACACAACACAACACAACACAACACAAGTGTATTCTCATTTCACAGCACCTTACGCATGCATCAACGGCACGCTAATGACTAAGTAACGACCAGCTAGTGGCGGCGGCGGCCATGGTCAGATACTCAGATCAGATGGTGGTCTGGCAGAAGATGACCTTGAGCTCGCGTGGCGCGAGGCAGCTCTGCGGCACGGCCTCGACGTCGCTCCCGTTCACCCGCGCCAGCGGGCACTCCCGCTTGAAGTAGCCGGCGTCGCCCTTGCACGCCACGACGCTGCCGTCCTTGTTAGCTTGGCTCCACGATCGAATACTGTCCGACGATGGAAACTCCGGTTCTGGGGAGATACACACGCACGTACACGAGTACTGATCCACCGTCGAGCTGCGCGTATAGCAAATCAGCTAATCAAGCTAGCACTTCGCCGAAAAACAGACGTAGGCGTCTAAGACAAATCGACGATCGGGTATTTTTACTTTTTATTTATAACCGCAGATTACAGCAGTTTGACTCTTATGTTGAATATGACCCGAAATCTATTTACCTGTTGTACTACAGATAGGAGTCCTAACGGACTACGGCATGTTAAACGTGCTAGACGTAGCACATCTACAACTCTATTTCGTGTCCGCCAAGAAAGAGAGTTGTTTGCCCCTTTATATAGTGCCAGGTAGTCATAGAATAGATGAGAGAGTTCCACCATATTGATAGCACGTAGAGGGTTTATCCTCTCGTGTATTGTAATACTTCTCCCAATTATAGTGATACGCCGTCGTGCGTTTCGTGGTTTTTTCCGCAAGGGTTTTCCACGTAAAAATATGTGTTCTTGTTCTTTGTTTGATCTACTTTTGTTGCGCTATTTTATAACAAGTGGTATCAGAGCCGAAGGTTTCTGCTGCCGGGCAGCATCGCGCAGCGTCGTCTTCTTTGATCAACGACAGAGTCGCTGTTTCCGTGATCCATCTGCGTCGGCGTCGCCGTTCCGTGATCTGTTGTTCCGTGAGCAGGCCGGCCTCATCAAAGTCGGCTAGTCCGAGACGTTTTCCAACTCATCGCTCTTCCGATTGATTTCAGCTGTAGCTGTCGGACCAGGTGGTTATTTAATCAACGTGAAGCTGTTCACCAGTCATCAGATCGATTTGAGGCAGTGCGTGCTTGTGAAGAAATACCAAATCGACCGAGAAGCACTTACATGGATCAAGTCAAGGTGAACCAAAGTTTTTCTTTTTGACGTGAAGTTGCAGATTGATTTTCTCTCTCCGTGTTGCGTCCACTACCAGGTGCTATCTGTTTTAAGATTTGCTCCGCAGTTTTAATTCTTCAAAGATGTTTTCTGACATTGTTTCGTCAAGAAAATATGCGGATTATTCTAGCACAGATGGTTAAGATCAAAAGTGAACAATCTAATTTTTCAGCTTGAGCATTGACCCATGCTCTATCTGGTCCCAATACCGGTTTCATCCGTACCACCTATGTTCGATGATTTGCCGCTCAGATGATCATCGTTTTCTGAAAGTTTTTCAGTTCAAGGTGGAGTTTATTGAGTTATATCCAAGTTGACAGTTTGGGCTCAATATTAAGGCGGTTGCAGTTGCGGCGTTCTACGACGACTTGTTCGTTTGTTGGGTTATTTATTTGAAGGCTGGAAGTTCAAGTAAGTTTTATGATTGTTCATATTCAGTGGAATTTACATGGGAGATTTTATGGATGCAAATTTCAGATGTTTTATTGCTGCCATTATATGAAGAACACAATTCAGTTATGAAAAAAAAATATGGAGGAGGTTGTTTAAGCCTGTTGGTAGCCAGCATATACTCTTTGCTCTCCAGAGTTTGCTGTTATACATGTGAAGGTTTTATTTGACATTCAAGTTCGTGATGAGGATCCGCTGAGGTGCTAGAAGGAGATTTGTTTCTGCTAGATACTACAACATTTGAACTGCTATGCTTTCGGTACAATTCAGTTGTCTTTGCTCTTTCAAGAGGGATCTATTGCAGTGTTTAAGCTCCGTTGCATGTTGAGGTTTCTTTATCCGACAGTTGTTCTACAGGGACATATTTTGACCATGTCATGGATTTTTCATTAACCATTACAAGTCGGCAGTGTACGTGTTCCGTATCAGATGCTCTTGCATGAGTATTGTTTGCCGAGGTTTGTGCTTACTGGTTTGTAGCACGTTCAGATTCCATGAGATGAGTTCTTCACAATGTTATGTGCATCAAGATGTTGCACTATGAGCTATGCGCTCACTATGGCACCACAGGAGATATGATGACTTATGTCATTTGATGATTGAGCAGTTTCAATATTTGAGGTCAGTGGCACAGACTCAGACTTTTATTGGGTTTATGGGAGACCCAAGTTCGCCTGTCTGCTTTGTTGATAGCTGTGTTTATTTTTTGGACGACCTACCATTGATTTGCTCAATGTGACTTCACGACAACTTTATTAGTCCTATGGACGTTCAAGATACAAGTTTTACTTGTGATGACTTAATTGAGGAGTTGAATGCTATCTATGACTATTGCAAGGGATTTCGGCTCAAGGTGGAGATTGTTGAATATGACCCGAAATCTATTTACCTGTTGTACTACAGATAGGAGTCCTAACGGACTACGGCATGTTAAACGTGCTAGACGTAGCACATCTACAACTCTATTTCGTGTCCGCCAAGAAAGAGAGTTGTTTGCCCCTTTATATAGTGCCAGGTAGTCATAGAATAGATGAGAGAGTTCCACCATATTGATAGCACGTAGAGGGTTTGTCCTCTCGTGTATTATAATACTCCTCCCAATTATAGTGATACGCCGTCGTGCGTTTCGTGGTTTTTCCCGCAAGGGTTTTCCACGTAAAAATCTGTGTTCTTGTTCTTTGTTTGATCTACTTTTGCTGCGCTATTTTATAACATCTTACACGGACACCACAACCGACTCTGACTACTAAACGTGTTACGGCATACAAGCCAGACTCCGGGAACACCACGTTCCGACTCCAACGGGAGTTTGGACTAGTTCCAACAATCTCCCCTTAATCCAAACTCGTCTCATTAACTCGACCATGACAAGCCTAATTGACAGGCCAGATTGCTCCGCACAATCTCCCTCTAATTATAACTTGCTGACTTACAGACTCGACTCAACGTATGATCCAGACTTCCAGTCACGCTGACAGGTGACACCACAGTCACCCCTAACGCATACATGCCAACAATGATCACCATATCGTCCCATGTAAAGAAAGGTACTCATTTAAGAGACTTCCCTTCACTGGTTCTTGTCCCACTATACGCTTGAGCTTGATCTCCTCGTCGAGATATTGTAGACACTCTAAACTAGACTGACAAACCAAAAACAATATGCAGACTCTACTAACATATTAAAAAAAACTAAAACACGACCTTTAACCTCGTCGCAGCTTCACCATTAGAACAACGCCGGTTCATCCTCAGTGTATCCCAAATTGAGGTTCACCTTCTCCTTCAACTCTTTCTTCAATTTGGGACAGTCTCGTCGACGGTCTTGGAACCCTCCGACTCCACCGCATCCCAGATTTTTGCACTGCGCATCAAAGCCTTCATCTTGAGAGCCCAAATCGAGTAGTTGCTCTTTGTCAGCATCGGGACCTGGCCAAACAGGGTTCCTCCTTCCGCAGCCATGATCTTGGTCGTCGCTTCTCAACGCAATCACAATGCTACTCCAATAACGTAGAACGCGGCTCTGATACCAATTGTTAGCTTGGCTCCACGATCGAATACTGTCCGACGATGATGAAACTCCGGTTCCGGGGAGATACACACGCACGTACACGAGTACTGATCCACCGTCGAGCTGCACGTATAGCAAATCAGCTAATCAAGCTAGCACTTCGCCGAAAAACAGACGTAGGCGTCTAAGACAAATCGACGAGCAAATCCACAAGATACGATTGATTTGTTTCCTCTGCCTGTAGGCTTCATCGCGTATTTTTGCTTTTTATTTATAACCGCAGATTACAGCAGTTTGACTCTTACACGGACACCACAACCGACTCTGACTACTAAACGTGTTACGGCATACAAGCCAGACTCCGGGAACACCACGTTCTGACTCCAACGGGAGTTTGGACTAGTTCCAACAATCTCCCCTTAATCCAAACTCGTCTCATTAACTCGACCACGACAAGCCTAATTGACAGGCCAGATTGCTCCGCACAATCTCCCCCTAATTATAACTTGCTGACTTACAGACTCGACTCAACGTATGATCCAGACTCCTAGTCACGCTGACAGGTGACACCACAGTCACCCCTAACGCATACATGTCAACAATGGTCACCACATCGTCCCATGTAAAGACAGGTCCTCATTTAAGAGACTCCCCTTCACTGGTTCTTGTCCCACTATACGCTTGAGCTTGATCTCCTCGTCGAGATATTGTAGACACTCTGAACTAGACTGACAAACCAAAAACAATATGCAGACTCTACTAACATATAAAAAAAACTAAAACACGACCTTTAACCTCGTCGCAGCTTCACCATTAGAACAACGCCGGTTCATCCTCAGTGTATCCCAAATTGAGGTTCACCTTCTCCTCCAACTCTTTCTTCAATTTGGGACAGTCTCGTCGACGGTCTTGGAACCCTCCGACTCCACCGCATCCCAGATTTTTGCACTGCGCATCAAAGCCTTCATCTTGAGAGCCCAAATCGAGTAGTTGCTCTTTGTCAGCATCGGGACCTGGCCAAACAGGGTTCCTCCTTCCGCAGCCATGATCTTGGTCGTCGCTTCTCAACGCAATCACAATGCTACTCCAATGACATAGAACGCGGCTCTGATACCAATTGTTAGCGTGGCTCCACGATCGAATACTGTCCGACGATGATGAAACTCCGATTCCGGGGAGATACACACGCACGTACACGAGTACTGATCCACCATCGAGCTGCGCGTATAGCAAATCAGCTAATCAAGCTAGCGCCGAAAAACAGACGTAGGCGTGTAAGACAAATCGACGAGCAAATCCACAAGATACGATTAATTTGTTTCCTCTGCCCGTAGGCTTCATCGGGTATTTTTGCTTTTTATTTATAACCGCAGATTACAGCAGTTTGACTCTTACACGGACACCACAACCGACTCTGACTACTAAACGTGTTACGGCATACAAGCCAGAACTCCGGGAACGCCATGTTCTTTTTCGCCGACTCCCTTAGGGTTTTCCGTCCCGAGGCTTTATATAGGCAAAGGGGCGTCATCAGGGGGCTGCCAGGGGCTCCTCACACATAGGGGGCGCGGCTAGGGGCTGGGCCGCGCCGCCCTGGTGTGAGGCTGGCCCCTGGCCCCCCTCCGGCTCTCTTTCGGTTCTCGTCCTTCGTCTGGAAAAAATAGGAGTTCTGGAACTTGTTTTGTCCAATTCCGAGAATATTTCCCGTGTAGCATTTCTGAAAAACAAAAACAGCAGAAAACAGGGAACTGGCACTATGGCATCTTGTTAGTAGGTAAGTTCCGGAAATTGCATAAAAATGCCATGAAGTGTAACGAAACACAAGGCAAATGGTGTAAAAACAAGCATGGAGCATCAAAAATTATAGATACGTTTGAGACGTATCAGCATCCCCAAGCTTAACTCCTGCTCGTCCTCGAGTAGGTAAGTGATAACAAAAGAAATAATTTTTGAGGTGACATGCACCTACACAATCTTGATCATCTAAGTAAGCATTGAGTGCTGAGATCAAAGAACTTAAAACATGGACATGAAAGACATAATCTTGATAGTAGAAACTTAGCAACCATGTTATAACATGAAAAAGAACATAAACAAAAGATCATGAATAATAAAACAATGAAAGTCAAACGTGTGTTCAAATCATATGGAAAAACATAGTAAATGGTTTTCAGCTTCTCCCTCATGGAATAGCAAAACATAAATGCATAGGTCACCTTCAAGTTTAAGAGGACGACTAGATACAAATAATTTAAGAACAAGTGAAACCATGATCATAAATCAATCAATGAAAACTTTAGGACAATGCACATTATACTAAGAATGACAACTATGCTCTCTTAATGGTGCATAAAGATAGAAGGTGGTGACTCAACATAAAGGTAAAAGAAAGGCCCTTCGCGGAGGGAAGCAGTAATTAAACATGTGCTAGAGCTTTTCAATTGTAAAACAGAGAGATAAAAAATTGGGTTTTGAGAGGTGGTTGCTTTTGTCAACGACTGGCAATGGGGTTCTTACTATCTTCCATACAAAAATGAAGCAAGTTTTTGAGAGAGAGATTGGCACTTTTGTGCTCTTTTATAAAGCTTGGCACTCCTCCCCACCTTTTTTCCTTTCTCAAACCATGGCTAACCGATTCCATCGGGTGCCCACCAACATTCACATACCATGGAGGAGTGCCTTTTTTCTTTCTTTTTTTTTTCTTTTTGGAATAAGACAATATGGAAGATAGCAAATCCGACCACTATGTCCCCATGAGCTGAAAACAGTGTCACAAAATGAGAAGTATTTTGAAGGTTTTTTTTGAAAGGTAGCACATAAAAATTTACTTGGAATGGCTTACAAATACCATGCATAGGAATTAATAGTGGACACAATGGCAAACTTGGTTTTTGGGAGTTGGATGCATGAGTAGAGCTCATACTCAGTACAAAATGAGGGCTAGCAAAAGACTGGGAGCGACCAACTAAGAGAGCAATAACGGCCATAATCATGCATAGCGACAAAGCAACATTAAAAGAAGCATAAGATGGCATCAAAAGTCAGAAACTAAATGATTATAGAGGATATTGGCGACTTTGTATGAGTCTAACATGTGTGAGCATGTGCCAAGTCAACCCAAATAAAGCATCAAAGGAGAAAACCAAATAAATGCTTCCATATAATTAAAACAACGCATGATTTTTTTCAAAGGCTCATTAAGCAATCTCAGTCATTTGAGACAAGTCATGCTACAGCAAAAATCAGTAAGCATACTATCAAAACGACATCAAACATGACATGCAAAAGCCTAAGCCGCAGTCTACACAAGCTCCTTCTTGTACCACTTTTTTGCATAAAGCTTTTTCTCTTTTCCAACACCATTCAAACATTTTTATAAACACCTCTTTTTATGAAAACCAATAAAGACCAAAGGCAAAAATACACCTTGATGAAAAGATATAACAAGATCTGAACACAAATCAAGATGAAAAATGCAAGCTAAACCCAGTAGCAGAAAAAGAGAACACTCGTTGAAACGATAGGAGTGAAAACTAGAGTGTTCTTGGCAAATGAAAAGCGAGTTCATCTCCTCCAAAAGAAACATGATGTGATCTAACCATTTATTGCAGCAAACAAAGCAAAAGAAAACTAAAAACAAAAACAACTGACGCTCCAAGAAAAATGCATAGTGCGTGAAGCAATAAAAATATAGTGTCTTGAAAGGTGACCTGATTTTTGCCGATGAAGAAGGGGGTGCCTCGGGGGCATCCCCAAGATTTGACGCTTGTACTTCTTGGATATTTCTTGGGGTGACATGGGCATCCCCAAGCTTGAGCTTTTGTCCATTCTTCAACTCATCTCATCATTCTCCAATCCCTACACTTGAAAACTTCCTTCATACAAAACTAAACACAAATCTATTAGCAACATTAGTGTAAGAATAACATATAATCAACCTCTTTTGCTTCAGGTTTCAACCCAAAACCACCACATATAAAGTATATACTACTGTAGCAACTTCCCCAAAAGTTCCGTGATCAAAAGAACTCAAAAGAAAGCGATAAAGCGGCAAACACAAATATTGGCAGAGATCTGTCAAAACAGAATAGCTGATAAAGGCCGATTTTTAAAGGGGTTTTCTGTTGCTCATATCAAAAAGTGTTCAACTAATGAAAGTTTGGATATAACCTGGGGCATATGCACAAGAAATCGCAGGTCCAAAAGATATACAGAGAATGTTTGCAAATTTTTACGGTGCAGCACCGAAAACAGTTTCAGGACAGCAACATCCCTAAATCTTACCTCACTCAAATTAGAGGCTTCTCTTGGCACAAAAACAAAATAAAAAGGATAAGGAGTGGTCATTATAGTAGTAATAACTTCCAAGACTCAAATAAAAGAAAAAGAACTGAATGTAAAAACATTGGGTTATCTCCCAAGAGTGCTTTTCTTTAACGCCTTTGAGCTAGGCGTAGTAATTTGCAAAGATGCTCATGTGGGCGCCATATAAGAGCTTGAGGCAAAGATACCATATAGGAACTTAAAGCAATAGAGAGCATAAAAAACAGATATGAAAGACATTTAAATCTAAACCACTTCCTATGCATAGGAATCTTGTAAGAAAATAAATCAATGAGGCACATAGTAGCAAGCATGGATAGATGAAACAAGTGCCACTTCAAGATTTGCAACATAAAGAGGGAAAACTTAATATTGTTGAGATCCATCAAACCATGTTTCCCTCTCTCATAATAACTTTCAGTAGCATCATGAATAGAACTAACAATATAACTATCACATAAAACATCCCTATCATGAGCCACATTGGTGCCTAGTTGACGAGGGAGCTTCTTCTTCTTCTTCAATCCCCGGCAACGGCGCCAGAAAATATGCTTGATGCGTGGTAAATAACCAGCCCGTTGGGAACCCCAAGAGGAAGGTGTGATGAATATAGTAGCAGATTTTACCTCAGTTAAGAAACCAAGGTTTATCGTTCTTGGAGAGGAGAGACAAACGACTGAAGGTGATGCAGACTGGCTTAATAGCACTCCAACAAGGGCGCCATTTACGATACTTGTTGACTCGTCTTTGGCCAGTAGCAACATGGAACCTGCACACACACAACCAAGTACTTTGTTCCCAACTTACGATGAGGTTGTCAATCTCACCGGTTTGCTTGAAACAAAGGGTATGAGCGTATCGAGTGGAAAACAGTGAAAGTATGTGAGTAAAGTAAACAGTGCGAGTAAAGTAAACAGGTGATAGCAATATGATGGAAATAGGACCGGGGTCCATAGTTCACTAGCGGTGTCTCTCCAAAAGATAAAATAACACATGCTGGGTAAACAAATTACAGTTGGGCAATTGATAGAATAAAGATAAATGTGATATGTCAAGAAGATCACAATGTGATTTACTCTGGGCATTACAACAAAATACATAGACCGCCATCCAACTGCATCTATGACTAATAATCCACTCACGGGGATATCGTCCGAACACCCCATGAGTATTAAGTTGTGAACAGCAGATAATTGCATTAAGCAAATTGTGTAATGTAAACAAAGCATATGCCCTTGAGCATATGAATGTTGTTTTCTCCCTAGTAGCAACAGCACATCTACAACCTTAGAGGTTTCTGTCACTCCCCCAGGTTAAATAGAGGCATGAACCCACTATCAAGCATAAATACCCCCTCTTGGAGTCACTAGCAACTACTCGGCCAAGATAGCTACTAACAACGGAGAGCATGCAAGATCATAAACAATATAGAGATAACATAAGATATATTTCAGTATAGCAACTCAATCATAACACCAATATTCATCGGATCCCAACAAACCAAACATGTAGAGTTACATAACGGTGATCTCAATCATGTAGGGCAGCTCATGAGATCTAAACATGAAGCACATGGTGGAGGAGACAACCATCTAACTACTGCTATGGACCCATAGTCCAAGGTAGACTACTCACTCATCGCTCCGGAGGCAAGCATGGAGATGAAGAAGACCTCCGGTGGCGATTCCCCTCTCCGGCAGGGTGCCGGGAAGAGCTTCTGGACCCTCCCGATCTCGGGTCGACGACGGCGGTGGATCGCGATGTGTTTCTGGAAAATTGATCGGGTCCTTAGGTTTTTCCCGTCGGGGGGTCTTTATAGGCGAAGGGGCAGCGTCAGAAGTGGACCCAGGCATCCTCACACATAGGGGGCGCGGACAGGGGCTGGGCCGCACCGCCCTTGTGTGAGGGTGGCCTGTGGCCCCTCTCCGTCTCCTCTTCGGATCTCTAGAAGCTTCCAGGAAAAATAAGACTTCATGAACTTGTTTCATCCAATTCTGAGAATATTTCCTGTGTAGCTTTTCTGAAATACAAAAACAGCAGAAAACAGGGAACTGGCACTGTGGCGACTTGTTAATAGGTTAGTTCTAGAAAATGCATAAAAGTGCCACAAAGTGTAACAAAACATTAGGCAAATGGTGTAAAAACAAGCATGAAGCATCAAAAATTATGGATACGTTGGAGACGTATCAGTATCCCCAAGCTTAACTCCTGCTCGTCCTCGAGTAGGTAAGTGATAACAAAAGAAATAATTTTTGAGGTAACATGCACCTACACAATCTTGATCATAGATGTAAGCATTTATGAGCTGGGATCATAAGAACATAAAACATGGGCATGAAAGATATAATCTTGACAATAAAAACTTAGCAACCATGTTATAAACATGTAAATGAACACAAACAAAATATCATGAAAATGAAACAATGAAAGTCAAACGTGTGTTCAAATCATAAGGAAAAACATACAAATGGTTTTCAGCTTGTCCTTCAAAGAGAGCAAAACATAAATGCATAAGACACCTTCAAGTTTAAGAGGGCGACTAGATACAAATAATTTAAGAACTAGTGAAACCAACAATATGCATAAATCAATGAAAACTTTGGGACAATGCACATTATACTAAGTATGACAACTATGCTCTCTTAATGGTGCATAAAGATAGAAGGTGGTGACTCAACATAAAAGTAGAAGAAAGGCCCTTCGCGGAGGGAAGCAGTGATTGCAAGTTTTATAACCTTCAAAAATTATGGTACTTACCGGCTTTGAGCTCTCATTGCCCCCATCATAAGCATCTTGAATGGTTAAAGTTAATGCGAGAACAATTATGATGCATATGCTTGACAAATCATAAGTTGAAAACCTCATGTCCCGTGAATACGAGTACCCAAACCTCATGCTACTTTACTTAGAGTCCCAAGCAAGGCTCTTGTCATTGTAAGTATATGTGTATCATCGAGAACCGCCAACGGGGTACCTCCGTGCCCGATGACATGGAACAAGCCCACATCAAAATGACAGGATAAGCAGACAATGAACACCTCGACATCTCTTTTATTTACCATTTGTTTAGCTTTTTATTTTGAGATGCGTCGTCGAATGTCCACTATGGGTATGCTGCAAATTTCCACCATGAACTATGCATGGCTTAGATTGGCGGCCCAGGCGTTTCCCTAACACATATACAAACTCCATGATCCCCACAAGATTCCTAATTCATTTCACACCGCGGGCATCAATAAACAAAAGATCACGATATCAACTCAAAAGAGAAGTGCAATGTTGAAAGCTTGCCCATGACTGCATGGCTGGGCTAGTCTCTAACTTACAACTTGCAAGCATAACAACTCAACATAAGAGACCACAATGTCAAATTTTTAAGAACAAAAAAAAGTAAAGTGTGCCTTCCGGTTCGTGAGAGCTTTACTGACCAATTTTCGCATAACACTGGTAAGAGTTTCATTTGAAGAGAAAATAAAAGCAAGTCAAATTTACTTGGAATAGCAAATTGCTAGTAGGCATGTATGGTGGACACTTTGGCAAACTTGGTTTTTAGGAGTTGTATGCACGAGTAGAGCTCATACTCAGTACAAGGCGAGGGCTAGCAAAAGACTGGGAGCGACCAACTAAGAGAGCAATAATGGCCATAATCATGCAAAGCGACAAAGCGACATTAAAAGAAGCATAAGATGGCATCAAAAGTCAAAAACAAAATGATCATAGAGGCTATTGGCAACTTTGTATAAGTCTAACATGTGTGAGCATGCGCCAAGTCAACCCAAATAAAGCATTTTGGAGAAAACCAAAATAATGCTTCTAAACAATTAAAACAACGCATGATTTTTTCAAAGGCTCATTAAGCAATCTCAGTTATTTGAGACAAGTCATGCTACAGCAAAACCACTAAGCATACTATCAAAAAGACATCAAGCACGACATGCAAAAGCCTAAGCCACAGTCTACACAAGATCCTTCTTGTACCACTTTTTTGCATAAAGCTTTTTCTGTTTTCCAACACCATTCAAACCTTTTATAAACACCTCTTTTGATGAAAACCAATAAAGATCAGAGGCAAAAATACACCTTGATGAATAAATATAAGAAGATCTGAATGCAAATCAAGGCGAAAACGAAAACCAAAAGCAGTAGCAGAAAAAGAAGAACACTCAGTTTTTGATAAGAGTGAAAACTAGAGCATTCTTGGCAAATGAAAAGCAAGGCAACTTCTCCAAAAGAAATTTGTTGGGATCCAAACATTTATTGCAGCAAACAAACTAAACTAATAAAGAAAACTAAAACAACTGACGCTCCAAGAAAAACACATAGTGCATGAAGCAATAAAAACAGTGTCTTGAAAGGTGTCCTGATTTTTGCCGATGAAGAAGGGGTGCCTCGGGGGCATCCCCAAGCTTTGAAGCTTGTACTTCTTGGATATTTCTTGGGGTGATACATGGGCATCCCCAAGCTTGAGCTTTTTTCCATTCTTCAACTCATCTCATCATTCTCCAATCCCTACACTTGAAAACTTCCTTCATACAAAACTAAACACAAATCTATTAGCAACATTAGTGTAGCATATCATATAATCAACCTATTTTTGCTTCAGGTTTCAACCTAAAACCACCACATATATAGCGTAAACTACTGTAGCAACTTCCCCAAAAGTTCCGTGATCAAAAGAACTCAAAAGAAAGCGATTAAGCGGTAAACACAAATATTGGCAGAAATCTGTCAAAACAGAACAGCTGACAAAGGCCAAATTTTTAAGGGGTTTTCTGTTGCTCAAATAAAAAAGTGTTCAACTAATGAAAGTTTGGGTATAACCTGGGGCATATGCACAAGTAATCGCAGGTCCAAAAGATATATAGAGAATTTTCACGAATTTTTACGGTGCAGCACCGAAAACAGTTTCAGCACAGCAACATCCCCAAATCTTACCTCACTCAAATCAGAGGCTTCTCTTGGCACAACAACGAAATAAAAAGGATAAGGAGAGGTCATTACAGTAGTAATGACTTCCAAGACTCCAATAAAAGAAAAATTACTGAAAATAAACAATGGGTTATCTCCCAAGAGTGCTTTTCTTTAACGCCTTTGAGCTAGGCGCAGAAAATTGCGAATCAAGTAACATCAAGTGATGAAGCATCAAGCTCATAATTTGCTCTAAGAATAGAGTCAAAAAGTAATTTCTTTCTTTTCCTAGGGAAGTGTTCCATACCTTTCTTGAGTGGAAATTGATATTTGATGGTGCCTTCTCTCATATCAATGATGGCACCTACAGTTCGAAGAAAGGGTCTTCCCAAAATAATAGGACATGAAGCATGGCATTCAACGTCCATAACAAGAAAATCAACGGGAACAAGGTTATTATTAACCACAATAAGAACATCATTAATTCTTCCCAAAGGTTTCTTCTTAGCAACATCAGCAATAAGAACATCATAATAACACTTTTCAAGCGGTGGTAAGTCAAGCATGTCATAAATCTTTCTAGGCTTGATAGAAATACTAGCACCTAGATCACATAAAGCATGGCAATCAAAACCATTAACATGCATATCAATGATGGGTTCCCAACCATCTTCTAACTTCTTGGAAACAGAAGCTTTTTGCTTCAACTTTTCATCCCTAATTTTCATGAGAGCATTGGTAATATGCTTAGTAAAAGCAACATTTAAAAACTAGCATTGGGAGTCAAAGCAAGCTTTTGCAAGAACAAAATTATTTCAGATATATTGCAGCCATCAACATCAAAATCATTAAAGGAAATGGAGCTATCATCTCCCACACTCCGAAAATTTTTAGCACTTTTCTGAGAAAAAGTTTTGGCAGTTTTAGGCTTTTTAACACAAGGAGCGGGAGTTTTCTCTACACCAATCAAAGTAAGAGGATTGCTAGCATTAGGAACAACATCATCAGAGGTAGTAATAGTACAAATTTTCATATTCCTAGCAATCTCATCCTCTCTTTCCCATCTAGTATGCAATTCTGCTAACAATCTAATATTTTCATCAATTCCAACTTGGATAGCATTAGCAGTAGCAAAAACATTGTTCTCTTTCACATCATTAGGCAACACTTTTAATTTCAGAAGTTCAACATCATGAGCAAGGCTATCAACTTTAGAAGCAAGAATATCAATTTTGCCTAACTTTTCCTCAACAGACTTGTTAAAAGCAGTTTGCTTACCGATGAAGTCCTTGAGCATTACCTCAAGCTCAGAGGGCGTGGCCCTAGTGTTGTTGGAGGAATTACCATAAGAGTTACCATAACCATTACCATTGGTATAAGGATACGGCCTATAATTGTTACTAGCAAAATTGTTCCTATAAGCATTGTTGTTAAAATTATTGTTTCTAATGAAATTCACATCAACATGCTCTTCTTGAGCAACCAAAGAGGCTAAAGGAACATTATTAGGATCAATATGAGTCCTATCATTAGCAAGCATAGCCATAATAGTATCAATCTTATCACTCAAGGAAGAGGTTTCCTCAACAGAATTTACCTTCTTACCTTGTGGAGCTCTCTCGGTGTGCCATTCGAAATAATTTACCATCATGTTGTCGAGTAGCTTTGTTGCAACGCCCAAGGTAAGGGACATAAAAGTGCCTCCAGCAGCTGAATCCAATAGGTTCCTTGAAGAAAAATTCAGTCCTGCATAAAAAGTTTGGACAATCATCCAAGTAGTCAGTCCATGAGTGGGGCAATTCTTTATCATAGATTTCATTCTTTCCCACGCTTGAGCAACATGTTCATTATCAAACTGACTAAACTTCATAATAATGCTACGCAAAGATATAATTTTAGCAGGAGGATAATATCTACCAATAAAAGCATCCTTACACTTAGTCCATGAATCAATACTATTCTTAGTCAAAGACAGCAACCAATCTTTAGCTTTTCCTCTCAAAGAAAAAGGAAACAACTTGAGCTTAATAATATCACTTTCTACATCCTTATATTTCTGCATCTCACATAGCTCAACAAAATTGTTGAGATGAGCTGCAGCATCTTTAGTACTAGCACCAGAGAATTGCTCTTTCATAACAAGGTTCAATAAAGCAGGCTTAATCTCATAAAAATTTGCAGCAGGAGCAGGTGGCGCAATAGGAGTGCAGATAAAATCACTATTGTTCATACTAGTAAAGTCACACAGCTTGGTGTTTTCAGGATTAGCCATTTCAGCAAAACTAAAAGCAGATAAGTAAAAACAACTACCAAGGATTCTAATTTTTTTGGGTTTTTGATAAAAAAATGATGCAGGTAAAATAAATAAAGTAAAGCAAAACAATAACAAAGTAAAGGATGTGCATGCGAAAAACTCCCCTCGCAGAAGTCTTCTACTTCCTCCCCGGCAACGGCGCCAGAAAATATGCTGGTGCCTAGTTGACGAGGGAGCTTCTTCTTCTTCAATCCCCGGCAACGGCGCCAGAAAATATACTTGATGTGTGGTAAATAACCAGCCCATTGGGAACCCCAAGAGGAAGGTGTGATGAATATAGTAGCAGATTTTCCCTCAGTTAAGAAACCAAGGTTTATCATTCTTGGAGAGGAGAGACAAACGACTAAAGGTGATGCAGACTGGCTTAATAGCACTCCAACAAGGGCGCCGTTTACAATACTTGTTGACTCGTCTTCGGCCAGTAGCAACGTGGAACCTGCACACATACAACCAACACTACAAGAAATGTGTTGACTAGTGACGTTTTCATCATGACCCTAGAGAAAAGTGTCATAAAGTAGTGACGATTTTGTACCAGATCGTCATGGGCTAATTGAGGAGGCCACCGACCCTAAAAATTACGACGATTTGAACCAGAAATGTCATAACCCAATGGGCATAAAATCGTCATAACCTATCCCATGCAGTTTCAGACCTTATCCGGAGCCGCTTACGACGAAAATAGATCGTCATAATCGCTAATTTAAAATATATTTGAAATGGTTGGACTGCCACCTCAACGGTTTTGCCAACATGTCGTCTATGTGTCTATTTACGCCTATGTGTAATATCCACGTGTCAATTTTCTTATGTGAAGTGTAGGACCCATTTTTCTTACGTGGAGTGTAGGACCCATCCGTCATACACTTGAATGCACCTTACGGGCGTGTCCCACAACTAGGTTCCACCAACCACAGGCGGGTCTAATGCACCTGACAAGCGGGTCCCATAGGCTGATAGCGGGTCCAATGCACCTTACGGGCGTGTCCCACAGGCGGGTCCAATACACCTTACGGTCGCGTCCCACAGGCGGGGCCTGTACATCTGACGGTCGCGTCCCACAGGCGGGTCCAGTACATCTGACGGGCGGGTCCCACGGAGGGTCCAATTCACCTGACGAGCGGGTCCCACAGGCAATCTGACAACTAAGATGGGGTGGCAAAATGAATACAGCGCGCGGCACCCCGGGGTCGAACTCGTGATCTCCACCACCGCTTGATGTCTACTAGCCACCACGATACAGCAATGATTGTGATAAAGCCCAACGCTACGTCGTTTTTATTTATGAGATTTTGGTTAGTTGGGCCTGGGCCGCTGTATATAGGACTTGGGCTGCTCTGCACAAATGCGCTAAGTGCTTTTTTTTCCTCTTTCACTTTTCCATTTTCTTTTAAGATTATAACATAAAAGATTTGAAGAAAGGATTCAAGACAAGGCTAAATAAATTCAAGCAAACTTTGTAAATTATGTGTATTACATATATAATAACATTAAATCTTTTTCTCCACAAAACAAATTTAGAAACAAAATTTAATCACTAAATTGCCATTATGATGTATTAAAATACGGTTAAAACGGCGGGCATGATCCTTCTTAGCTAGGTGTTGAATCTTGTCAAAATCTTTATGGATCTCTAATGAAATAGATACTTGTGTACCTAAATATGATTTTTTTTAAAAAATATGAGCAAACTATGAAGTACTTGTAGTTTAAATTTGACCCGCTTCCAATTGAATCGGCAGATATTTTTCAATTTCGTGAGGGGTGGCTATAAAACTTTTTCCATGCAACAAACTGGTCAATTATGCGTACAATATGGTATAATATTTTCTAAAATTATATAGGTCCATTTTTTAAACATATTTTTGGTAGGTGCTTCACAAAAAAACCAATTTTTTGTGCTGGAAAAATAAAAAATAAACTTTTTATGCCAAGAAAAGGAAAACACACAAAATGAACATTGTTTGTAATCCCAAGAGGAACATATGTGCACAATATGGGGTTATTTAAAAGAACTATGTCATGGTTAAATTTATTATGCCCATTTCAAAATGTGGCCAAAACGGTGGGCGTGACCGCTCCTAGGTCGGGATCGAATCCTGCCAAACTCTTTATGGATCTATGATGAAATAGATAGTTGTGTATCTAAAAATGTATTTTGTAAAAAAACATGAGCAAACTATGAAGCACCTATAGTTCAAATTTGACCCATTTCCATCTGAATTGATAGATATTTGTCTTTTTTTGAGGGGTGGCTATATAACTTTTTTAATGCAAAAAACTGGTGTATTGTGGATAAAATATGGTATATTATCATTTAAAATTTTGGTGGTCCATCTTTGCAACATAGTTTTGGTAGACGCTTCACAAAAAAACTCATTTTTTGCAGTAAGAAAATGAAAAATGAATTTTTTGTGCAACGAAAATTAAAACTCCCCAAATCAACATTGCTTGTAATCCCAAGATGCACACATTTGCACAATATGGGGTTGTTTGAACAAACTATGTCGTGGTTGTGGCCATAACTATCTCATTTGGCTTGAAAGCCATGGAACTTCGTACGAGATAGCTCTTTTTGTGAACACTTTTTCACAATAGTTGTAATATTCTAAGTTTATTATTTTTCCTAGAAACTAGGTCACATAACATGACACAACGCGAAGGATTTGTATTGTTTTGATTGTTTTTAAATTTATTATGCTCATTTCAAAATACGGCCAAAACGGTGGGCGTGACCGCTCCTATGCCGGGATCGAATTCTGCCAAACTCTTTATGGATCTATGATGAAATAGATAGTTGTGTACCTAAAAATGAATTTTGTAAAAAAAACATGAGCAAACTATGAAGCTCCTATAGTTCAAATTTGACCCGTTTCCAGCTGAATTGATAGATATTTGTCTTTTTTTGAGGGGTGGCTATATAACTTTTTCAATGCAAACAACTGGTGTATTGTGGATAAAATATGGTATAGTATCATTTAAAATTTTGGTGGTCCATCTTTGCAACATAGTTTTGGTAGACGCTTCACAAAAAAACTCATTTTTTGCAGTAAGAAAATGAAAAATGAATTTTTTGTGCAACGAAAATTAAAACTCCCCAAATCAACATTGCTTGTCATCCCAAGATGCACACATTTGCACAATATGGGGTTGTTTGAACAAACTATGTCGTGGTTGTGGCCATAACTATCTCATTTGGCTTGAAAGCCATGGAACTTCGTACGAGATAGCTCTTTTTGTGAACCCTTTTTCACAATAGTTGCAATATTCCAAGTTTATTATTTTTCCTAGAAACTAGGTCACATAACATGACACAACGCGAAGGATTTGTATTGTTTTGATTGTTTTTGAATTTCTTATGCCCATTTCAAAATGCGGCCAAAACGTCGGTGGGCGTGACCGCTCCTAGGTCGGGATCGAATCCTGCCAAACTCTTTATGGATCTCTGATGAAATAGATAGTTGTGTACCTAAAAATGAATTTTAGAAAAAAACATGAGCAAACTATGAAGCACCTATAGTTCAAATTTGACCCGTTTCCAGCTGAATTGATATATATTTGTCTTTTTTTGAGGGGTGGCTATATAACTTTTTCAATGCAAACAACTGGTGTATTGTGGATCAAATATGGTATAGTATCATTTAAAATTTTGGTGGTCCGTCTTTGTAATTTTTTTCTAATCTATTTTCTTTCTAAAAGTAATTGGAAAAGGTGTTAAAACAAAAAACAAAAAGAACAAACTAACCCAACCCTTGCAGCCAGTCAGATTCTAGGACAGCCCTCCCCATGGATCGCCCCATACGGACTCATCTAAGCCGTCCACGCAACGCTGATCAACGAACCAAAACGCATCCAACAACCCGCTGTGACGCGCCGCCAATCCAAAACAAACCCTAAACCTAGCCAAACCCTAATCCTACCAACCACCCCGCCGCCCCTCGCTCTCCATTCCCCCCCGCACGCCGATCGGATCTCGCGCTAGCCACGCCCACCGCTTCTCCCTCTATCGCGCCGGCCACCCCCACCGCTTCTCCCTCCCGCGCCGCTTGTCCCTCTCTCACGCCGGACACCCCCACCGCATTCCCACTTGATCTCTCCACCCGTCGGGATCTATCCACAGTTTCTCTCGCACAAGAATCCTCGTAGATCCCCACCTCTCCGACGTCGGCAACGACAGATCTTGCAGAAGTGGACGGGGACGAGTCCGCCAAGAGGTAGGTGAGGGGAAGTCGCCCTAAAGGCCAGGCGGCATTGCGAGCTGCTGGCAGAGCTGCGGTCTTCTCCGACCTCGCCGCAGACGCCATCTGTCTAGGCGAGAACGACCTTAGGTATGGTCTCCCCTTCACCTGTCGTCCTCGTATAGCCGGATCAGTCCATCTTCGCTGGGGTTTGTTTCTCGTCTGCGCTGCGACTGTTGTGGTGACTCTGCTTCTTTCTATGTTGCTGCAGCGAAGAGGGGGAGGCAACGGAGGAGGAGGAGGCACCGGCGATGTGGCCCAACTGGACGCACAGATCGCGCTTCACTTCAGGGTCCTCTACCCCACCTACGTCATGGGGTTCGATCCTGTGCAGCGGCTTCTCGCCGTCCGGACGCTGTGAGCAATCTTCAACCTCCATCAGTCATCCTCATTGTGCCGCAATGCGCTTGACTGTAAAATAATCCGCTGGCACAAACTGCATTTTGGCTGTAAACTCAAAAGTTTCTTATCGCAAAACATAGCCTTCACATCAGCAGGGAAATAGGTTATTTACAGTCGTTTTGATAGTTTACTTGTCATACATCTCTGAAAGTAGATGTTTGTTAGGGGCTTCCGATGGATGCAGTTCTAGGGTTGGATTGGCTGAAACCGATGGATTGTAGTACAGTAAGGACGGTGTGTCTGTGTGTTGCTGTCGGTGTTCCCATGTTGCTGTCATGCTGTGTCTCATGGTTAGGATTATGGCTGTATGCCGTTCTAGGGCTGGATTGTTTGGACAGGATGAGTCGGTGCTGTGGTCTTTTGCGATTCTGGTGCTGTGGTCTTTTGGGATTCTAAAGTTAGTCAAATGGTTTGATTACGGTACTTGATTGAGAATGTGGGTGTTTGGTTTATTTCCTGTTATACCGGATGAGAGCTGTTCTCCTGTTAGTGTGACATAAACCTGCTGTCACATCTATTTTGAGACAACTGTTCCTGCACTGCATAAGTTTGGTGCTTTCTAGTTTATGATTTCTAGTTTATCTACTGGCATGTTTACAAGTCCAATAGTTTGGCTGCTACATGCTGTTAGATTGCACAACCATCTGTTCAAATTTTTGTCTAACTCATTAGTGAAAAGGATAATGATTTGAAGTTGCAGCTGAGTTTGGTTACCTTGCACTTCCATAGTTTGTGCGTAATAGCTTAATTGTCCTGCTTTCTTTTCTAATATGCAGGCTTCTTCTTATATGCTATGTGCATAAGTGTGTATAGTGTGCCACCTGCGCCACTTGTCCCTCCGCCGCCGCAAGTGAAAAACATGTCTCCTTTCAATCATATTTGTGTGTTTTCTAGCCTTTGCTCTGTCAGTCTATCTAGTTGCTTCCATTCAGAGTTGTTTAATCTCATGATATATGGTAATGTATACTGCTATGAATACCACTACTGAATATACTTGCTTTCTTGCTACTGTTGGTACTGAATATACTAGTATCAACGGTAGCAAGAAAGCAAGTATATTCAGTCTTGTAGAAGTTGAGTCTATTACTCTCCATTAACTCTGTATCCTCTGTTTCCCAGATTGTGATTTCTACTCTGTATCCTCTGTACTTATGCTAATATCCTGAGACTATCTACAATTTGGTTTAATTGAACTTCTTTAGCTGTGCACTTGTGCTTGGAATCAACGCATGAGATGCTTTATAAAATCACAGTTTTTCCTTTGACAAAAAATAGCAGACAGTTTAGCACATGAAACTAACCACAAAAATTAGGTACACCAGCAGGCATTACTTCGTGATACAGAATAAGTGTCTTTATATTATATAATGCATGAACTATTTTGTCCACCTCTGCTGGTTCCTGTATAACTGTTCCACTTGCTGATACCTGATACCTGAAGTAATAGTCTAGTTGCACTTGCTTATGTATAACTGTTGCTGGTTCCTGTATAACTGTACTGCTACTTGCTTATGTATAACTGTTGCACTTGCTGATACCTGAAGTAATAGTCTAGTTGCATAACTGTTGCTGTGTCTTGGTGTTATTCGACCGCTGAGAAGCATTACATTGTTGCACTTGTAGGGAACTATTCTCACGTGTCTTTATTTCAAACAGTTTTATTTGGTAAACTAAAATAAATTTTGTCTCTTATCACAGCTTGGAGAAATTTGAAGAAGCTTGAAGCCACATGCAAGTTGCTGTGGCATTGGCGGAGGACAGAAATTTGAAGAATCTTGAAGCCACATGCAGGTTGTTGTGGCTGTGGCTAGAATGACATGCTTTGGATTCCTTTCAGTGGATTTGCATGCTGTAGGATATGGTCATGTGGTGGATTTGCATATTTAGGTAGATTCAGTTCCAGCCTTGTATATTTTGTATGTATGGGAAATTTTGTAATGCTTGCAGAATTCTTTTTATCTATTCATTGTTTCTTATCTGGTATTTAATTGTTGTAAAATCGTTGGAAAATAAGACCTGACCGGTGTGACCTGTCTGATAATAGAAACTGGCAGTGCGAAAATTAAGAACTGATAGGTGGGACCATCCTAATAAAAATTGACTGTAAAAGGCCTAGGCCCAAAATAGAAAAAGGATGTAAAAGGCTATATGGCCCAAAAAGATATTGACCTAAAAAGGCCAAGGCCCAGCGAAAAAAGGCTAGAATTATTGGGCTTGGCCCATATAGATCACAAAAATGGACCGGGCTGATTTTGATTTATATGTGTGCCACGTGTATACCACGTTGGATTGCTGATGTGGCCTCCTGCCACGCGTATGCCATGTCGGATTGCTGATGTGGCCTCCCCAATTTGTCCATGACGATATTATATCGTCATAACCGTTATGACGGTCCAATATCATCATAGACGGTTATGACGATCTCAGTGAATTCGTCATGTTCGATCATCAACGACGCCCCGTTTTTGACGATCATTTTTTCGTCATAAAATCGTCATAGATCAACCATTATGACGATCTAGTGATGAAATTAGAGGGTCACTAGTCAACACATTTCTTGTAGTGCAAGTACTTTATTCCCAACTTACGATGAGGTTGTCAATCTCACTGGTTTGCTTGAAACAAAGGGTATGAGCGTATCGAGTGGAAAACAGTGAAAGTATGCGAGTAAAGTAAACAAGTGATAGCAATATAATGGAAATAGGACCGGAGTCCACAGTTCACTAGCGGTGTCTCTCCATAAGATAAAATAACACATGCTGGGTAAACAAAGTAAAGTTGGGCAATTGATAGAATAAAGATAAACGTGATATGTCAAGAAGATCACAATGCAATTTACTCTGGGCATTACAACAAAATACATAGACCGCCATCCAACTGCATCTATGACTAATAATCCACTCACGGGGATATCGTCTGAACACCCCATGAGTATTAAGTTGTGAACAACAGATAATTGCATTAAGCAAATTGTGTAATGTAAACAAAGCATATGCCCTTGAGAATATGAATGTTGTTTTCTCCCTAGTAGCAACAGCACATCTACAACCTTAGAGGTTTCTGTCACTCCCCCAGGTTAAATAGAGGCATGAACCCACTATCGAGCATAAATACCCCCTCTTGGAGTCACTAGCAACTACTCGGCCAAGATAGCTACTAACAACGGAGAGCATGCAAGATCATAAACAATATAGAGATAACATAAGATATATTTCAGTATAGCAACTCAATCATAACACCAATATTCATCGGATCCCAACAAACCAAACATGTAGAATTACATAACGGTGATCTCAATCATGTAGGGAAGCTCATGAGATCTAAACATGAAGCACATGGTGGAGGAGACAACCATCTAGCTACTGCTATGGACCCATAGTCCAAGGTAGACTACTCACTCATCGCTCCGGAGGCAAGCATGGCAATGAAGAAGACCTCTGGTGGCGATTCCCCTCTCCGGCAGGGTGCCGGGAAGAGCTTCTAGACCCTCCCGATCTCGGGTCGACGACGGCGGTGGATCGCGATGTGTTTCTGGAAAATTGACCGGGTCCTTAGGTTTTTCCCGTCGGGGGGTCTTTATAGGCGAAGGGGCAGCATCAGAAGTGGACCCAGGCATCTTCACACATAGGGGGCGCGGCCAGGGGCTGGTCCGCGCCGCCCTTGTGTGAGGGTGGCCTGTGGCCCCTCTCCGTCTCCTCTTTGGATCTCTGGAAGCTTCCGGGAAAAATAAGACTTCAGGAACTTGTTTCGTCCAATTCTGAGAATATTTCCTGTGTAGCTTTTCTGAAACACAAAAACAGCAGAAAACAGGGAACTGGCACTGTGGCGACTTGTTAATAGGTTAGTTCCGGAAAATGCATAAAAGTGCCACGAAGTGTAATGAAACATTAGGCAAATGGTGTTAAAAAAAGCATGGAGCATAAAAAATTATGGATACATTGGAGGCGTATCACACATGCATAAAAGAATTAATACTCCACACATGAACAATAGTAGTAGGAGCAGATTCAACAGAATAATTATTCTCATCACCATAATCATCAAAAATAGGAGGCATATTGTAATCATAACTAATTTTCTCCTCAAAAGTAGGTGAACTGAAAATATTATACCCATCATCATAACCATCATAAATTAGAGGTTTAGTATCATCACAAGCTAAAGAACAGCTATTTCTCAAAGCATATTCATCAAACATATCATCATAAGAAGGAACATGGATAGTACAAATGGTACAACAATTATTAACCTTAGAATCGGTACCAAAAAGATTTTCAATATCAAAAGTAGAGTGCTTTTCCCAATCATGATCACTAACATAGGTAACAAGCATAGGAACATCATCAAGATCAGAATTATCACATATGTGAGATAAAATATCATCAAAGCAAATTTTCTCCACTAAAGCTGGGGAACTAAAAATATCATGCTTAACAAAACCAGCTTCCCCAAGCTTAGACTTTTCTATAGCATTAGCAATAACGGTGTTCAAAGCATTCATACTAACATCACTATTAGCATGCAAATTAAGCTCTAGAGGTTTTTCAATTTTCTCTTCAAACACTTCATATCTAAACTCAGGAAAAAGACTAAAGAACTCTTTATTTTCCATTAAGCCTAACTAGTGAAAATAAAAATAAGAAACAAAAAGATGTAATTGCAGAATCTAAAGGAAATAGCTCTGAGCACTCACACAGGAGGATGCGAGTACCTTTTACCTTACCTCCCCGGCAACGGCGCCAGAAAAGAGCTTGATGTCTATGCACGCGTCTGTTCTTGTAGACAGTGTTGGGCCTCCAAGTGCAGAGGTTTGTAGAGCAGCAACAAGTTTCCCTTAAGTGGATCACCCAAGGTTTATCGAACTCAGGGAGGAAGAGGTCAAAGCTATCCCTCTCAAACAGCCCTGCAATTACGATACAGAAAGTCTCTTATGTCCCCAACACACCCAATACACTTGTCAGATATATAGGTGCACTAGTTCGGCGAAGAGATAGTGAAATACAAGTGGTATAGATGATTATAAGTAGTAAATGCAATCTGAAATAAAAATGGCAGCAAGCAAACAAGTAACAAAATAGCAAGTAAACGGTGTGCAAAGCTTGGAAACAAGGCCTAGGGATCATACTTTCACTAGTGGACACACTCCCAACAAATATAACATAATTGAACCAATAGATACGTTTGAGACGTATCACCTATCTCTCCCGTAGGTAAGCCATGAAGGCCTGCCATTCTTCTCCGTCCGCGCAGGCCATGATCGACACAGACAACATCCTCCGCATCCGGTGCAAGGACGACGCGGACAACATCCTCATCCACGACATGGACGTACGACTATACGAGCCTTCGCCTCCAAGGCGACGATCCAATCTACCTCTGACATGGTCGTGTCTCACGAGAAAGGTGGAGAA
Organism: Dactylis glomerata; assembly: GCA_007115705.1. Classification (NCBI taxonomy): domain Eukaryota; kingdom Viridiplantae; phylum Streptophyta; class Magnoliopsida; order Poales; family Poaceae; genus Dactylis; species Dactylis glomerata. The sequence goes on from QXEO01000546.1 coordinate 18,488,335, forward strand.
GAGAACCATGGTGCCAAGGGATTAGTAAAAGATTTCGAGATCAATTGATGGTGCCAAGGGAGTAGTACATTAGCACATCGCGGAAGACGAAGCAATAGGCTGTGGCGCGTGGAGTAATTGCTCTGCTATTTCCGAGGACGAGCGAAACAAAGGGAGGGGCGGAGTTGGAAAGTTAGCGATATGTTAGCACCTGCGCCTTGTTCTTTGGCAAAAAATCGCAAAAAAATATACGCACTATGCATTGTAGGGGTGATATCTTTAACTATTATCATATACATGATACTAGACTATGATATTTTATATTGTGACCAGTCTGATAGTCTCGCTCAACTTTGTGTGTGCGTCCGCTTAATTAGTTAATCACTACTTAGTTTAATTGCTAGCAGCTAGTAACCATCATCTCCACGGTGCACGTACACGACGGGCTAACTAGCTTAGCTAGCATTTCTCCATGCAGCTTTTCAAACATGCTGTCTCTATATATATACAACGTACCAAATCTAGCTAGCATCTGCTCAAGTTGATTAATTCCGAGCTAATCCAATTTACCGCAATATTTACAATAATATACCGCTTCCAATTTTTCTGTGCAAGTTGATCAACCGGCGGAAAAAAAATGAGAGCTGCGGTTGATCTCATCGCGGGACTAGGCATGAGCACATGCGGATGTGGATCTCATGGGCATGAGCACATGCGGATGTGGAAGGGTTGGAAATTAAACTCTCATCCTGCATGGGATCCTGAATAGGGGTATATTTCGTAAAGGTGGTGTAAAGAGGAAAAGCCGATACACAAATCTAAAGTGGCACTTTCGTTAGAAATAAGACTATACCAGCGAAAGATTCTAAACCTATATATCATGTGACAGTTCCAATTCGAGGCTCCTGACCCAATTCTTGTAAAACCTTGGGCTCTTCGGATGTTCATGTTCCTATGACCTATAATAACACAAAAAAATGGAAAAGTCACACAAAATACCAATTTTAAGGGAAAAATAGGGGTAGATGTAATAACCTAGATTTTCGGCTTAATAATTTATTTAAGTTAAACAATATTTGGCTTCTAATAAGTTGATCTTGCTTATACTCATTATTTAAGAGCAACATGCATGATTAAATTTGAGTTATGCATGTGACACAAAGTCTTGGCTAGTTACATAAGATGATAGCACCAAAAACTGCATTTCTACTTGCATGCATCGACTAGTTAATTAGGAATCTTGCATGCATGATTAAATTAGAGTTGTGCATGTGACACAAAATCCCTTCTCACGAATCGCATCGCGGCCAGCAACAACAGTTAATTCGTCGATCGATCCAGTCGGAGTACTGCACTCGTAGTCTACGTGCACGACAAGATCGATGGACTACTAGATCGTACGTGTATAGCGAGCTAGTCCTATACTGGATTATATACTGAAACTAGGAGAGTCCCGATCGACCTTGCGTGCGTCCGCTTAATAATTAGTTAATCACTACTTAGTTTAATTGCTAGCTGTAGTCAGGATCATCTCCAGGGCGGTACACGACGGGCTAGCTAGCTAGCATTTCTCCATGAAGCTTTTCAAACATGCTATCGCTTCAAGAAACAAAAATAAAAATATATACACTACGTAGAACCAAATTAAGCTACTAGCATCTGTTCAAGTCAATCCCCTTGGAAATAAAATCGAGAGTTGCGGCCATCTCATCGCGGGACTAGGCATGAGCAAGCCTAGGCATGGGCAGCCTGGCCCAACACAACCCGAAAAATATTGACCCAATAGCCTAGCTGGGCTAGGCCTGGGTAAGAAAAACTGGTAATTTTAGGAAGACCCAGCCCAACAGCCCGACAGAAAATAGCCTCCATGGGCCGGGCCTGGGGTGACATTTTTTGCATCGGGCTTTTTTCTGGCCTGGCTCGGCCCGGCCTGGCCCGAGAAAATTTCTAGGTATAGGCATGAGCGCATGCGAAGGTGGATCTCATAGGCTGGCCATGCGTATGTACGTGACCTGCAAGACACGTCCACAATGCCCCCCTCGTTTTGATGTTAATTAATTAACAATCGCAGTCATCGGCTGACCGACCATTTATTAATGAACAATCATAATCTATACCTTCATTTTACCGATCCGAGGCGTGCACCATCTATGTCGCCCATCACAGTGCTCCCAACAAGTGTCTCATGAACCGAGATCATTTCTCCTCCAACCACTCATTTTTTTGTGTATGAGTCCACCATCACACTTTGAGGCCACCGACTCAACTCTTGTACTCCCTTCGACCCATATTACTCTTCAGTAATATAAATGTGTCTAATACTCTAGATATATTTCTACATTAGCGAAGAGTAATATGGGTCGGAGGGAGTAAGAACTTTGGCTATTTTTAGGTTGTTCATGTTCCTATGATCCAATGAACACAAACAAGGAGAAAAATCACATGGAAATACAACTTTCAAGGAAAAAGCTATGGGGTAGACGATGTTAGGTCCACAGAACAAGGTTTTGCCTCAAACCACACGATAAAGGGTCCAAAACACTCCCCCCCATAGGCATGGAATGCTTAAAGTGGGATATAAAGGCTGCGTGAAAGAGGAAAAGCCAGTACTACACTATAAAGTGGCATTTGCCGCACAAACGAGACTGCCCGACCCGCATTAAGATTCTAGCCAACTGTGCAAAACAGCCACTTCACGGCCACTAACCAAACTATTGTGAGAACTTGGTATCTTTTAAGGTTGTTTACGCTCCCATGACATATCCTGAAACAATTACGAGAAATTCACATGGAATAACTACTTTAGATAGGGAGCTGGCGACGCGAGGCCTGAAACTTTGTGTAGCCTAATATGGTGGTAGGAAGGGTTAGAAATTAAACTCTCATCCTATTGCTTTGGATCCTAATAGGGTATGTAAAGGTGGTGTAAATAGGAAGAGCCAATACACACCTCTAAAGTGGCACTTTTGTCAGAAATAAAACTATCTTAGAGAAAGATAATAAACATATATATCGTGCGACACTTCCAATTCGAGGCTCCTGACCCAACTCTTGTAAATACTTGGGCTTTTTGGATGTTCATGTTTCTATGACCTATAATAACATAAACAAATGGAAAAGTCACACGGAATAACCAATTCTGAGGGAAAACTAGGGATTAGATGTAATTCGACGAGACAATTAATAAAAAAGATTTGCTATTTTAATTCGGGGGTTTGGATTTGGAAAGAAAAAATATAACCTAGATTTTCTGGCTTATTAATTTAATTCAAGTTAAATAATATTTGGCTTCTAATCAGTTAATTTTGCCTAATCTCATTATTTAGAGGAACATGATTAAATTTGAGCTATGTATGTGACACAAAGTCTGGGCTAGCTAAATAAGATGATAGCACCAAAAACTGTATTTCTACATACATACATGCATCGACTAGTTAATTAGGAACCTTGCATGCATGTGTGTATGTGCCGTGTTGCAGCATGCTACTGGCTAGGGCACCATAGTTTTCCTACGTGGACTTGTGCATAGCTAGCCAAAGCTGATGCAGTTTGTACGTGCCACTTAGAGAGAGAAGAGCAAACCCCAAAAACGTAAGTAGTTGGTCATTACGTAGTTTAGCTGCCTTCCGTGAACCATGGAGAAGCAAGCACCAGCAGGGACGTTGGCCCACGATATTTTTATCCAGCTCGAAAGGACAGGCGGCAAACAACAAGGTCCATTGCATGCATGCACCTCAGATATTTGGCCGGCGCCCACAATCAACCATATACTAGACGGGCCGGCGCGCTTCGCCGCGCCCACCTGCCGCCCGTTACTTCAACATGTTTTTTTTTCATGTTGCTAATCCATCTTTATCATGTCTGAGTGACGCAGTCGGTGCATTAATCTAGAATAGCACTATTGAGCAAGAAGTTATCAAGAAGGCGAGACGGCTAGAGCAGGGGTGGGCAGTGACGGTTCATTGGCTCTGCTGCTCTGGGTCCACTAAGCAATGCTGCCAATCTCGCCTCCCTGGTCGATTGTGTGAGTGCTGTGGCGATCGGATGTTGGACAGGATCACGGCGGTGACCGTCAGGCTGGCGGATGCATCCGGGCAGATAAGCCATGCAGGCTAGGTGTTTGATAAATAACCTGTCGTAGAAACCAAAGCTTTAGGTAATACCTAGCAATATTTAATAAACACGATACGGTTAGGTTTATCTCACCTTAATAACGATAGCAGTCAGCCAAAAAAAATACACCATCTAGCCCCGCTAATAATCACAACACTTAGAAGACAACGAACTTAACATAGAAACCAAACACACATGTGGTAAAACTCGCTAAACTAAACCCTGTAGTAACCACTATTTAGCCTTGATAAACAGTACACTCAGGAATTACAGGCTATAAGTAGTAGTTTGAAACACTATCATTCAGCCATGCGTATAACATCTAAAACGACGAATTCACCACCAAAATATCCATAAAAGAAAACTAAAAGAACAAAACTCGTCCAGCCAGCAACTCCTAGGAACAGAACTAATCGAGAACAAAACAGAGCACCCAATTCAGCCAACCTGCAACATGCAACGACTTACATCACCAAATTTGTTGTACATGAAAATAGCAGCTAGAAACAGAAATGTAGAACCTGAACATACATAAAATAAACAAAATCTAGAAAACAAAAAATAGCAAACCTCGTCCAAGCAGCACTCCTAGGAACTAAACATAAAAAACAGAGTGGAGGACCGAGCAGAGCAAATCTGCAAGGAAAAACGCAAGTCAACAAACATGCAACAAAATCAACAACCTAAGAAACTGCAATCAATAACATGTAGAAAGTAAAAGCAGATGGATTAAGAAAGCAGAGAAAAGGCACCTCGAAAGGATGGGGCGGCAGATGCCTAGAAGGCAAAGAAAACCCTGACGAAAGGGCTTGCCGCCTTAGCCACCGGAAGCCAAGAACAGGCTAGAGCGCAGACACGAAAGAAGAAACGCGAACTCCCCGGATTAAGAGGAAAGGAGATCCAAACTCCCGAAACAAATCTTCACTCCCCATCAATTAGCTAGCCGCAGGAAGAAGACCAGGAGAAGAATCCCCACCGCTCAACTCAAAACGAAAACATACAAACAGCGAGGCAACTCTGAAAAGCATGGCCCAAAGGAAATGGCCCCAGCAGGCAGCGAAAATCAAAGAGTTACAGCAAGACAGAGAAAGCGATGAAGCCAACACGGGGAGCAGATGGGCCGGTGCCAAGACGGTTTGCACACCACCGCACCCGCAAGGAGACCTGGCCCAATAGCTGCGAGAGCAAAACTTAAACGGCCCACCCACAGAGAGCATCCCATGGAACGACAAACGACAACTGAACTCAAATCGCAGGCTCACGACCAAGCTTGCAGCTTAGGTTAATTAGTGCAGATCATTTCATACCTGAAATATCATCCCAAGTGTGTATATTTAATCAGCACAGAGAAAGACATGGCCTTACATGTTTCTATTTAAATTTTACTTCCTAACCAGTAAGCTATATTAGGCAAGTACAAAATTGGAGGCTACATATCAGAAGAAACAAATATGAATCATTTTCAGACACATAGTAGTTTCCTGGATGTAGGCTACATGTATAATGCCCTTTAGGTAAGAAGACCAGAGGTATGCAAAACAAATCATTTATTGTCGTTTCAACTTCATTGCTGACGAACTTGTAAAGCAATAATGTCCTTTTGACATGCCTTTTGAAGCAACAGATTCAAAATTTTCTTTTGGAAGAATAATTTCTAACTTATATTTTCAGTCTATATATTGTGAATTGCTAATAATGGACTTTTCGCTGCCTCTTGACAATTGCCAGTAAATAATTGGAAGGGATAAAGGGGCACACGGGTTTGCACTAATTTGTCAAATAACCATTCCCATAGATATGTGAGTCGTTGTTACCCACTCCAGCTGTAACCGAGAAGAAATGAACCACGAACAGAGCCAACAATCTCTTATGTAACTCATCAAAACAGGCAATTACACCCAAAAAAATAAAAAGAAGATAACACTTACGATTGGTTAGTTAACATCAATGTTCAATAGTAAATGGATGAAGGCTGACACTAATGGTGTTAGCTACTGCAAGAAAAATAAAACTGAAACGTTGTAACACTCCATGTGAATGATCAGGTATGATTTGCTCTTCTCAGAGAATAAATACTTAAATACGAAATATGATAAATAAAAGATGGAGTTTTATATCCATTTTCCTTAGACAAATTGAAGAGAGAGATTTTGACTGCTTAATGGAAATCAGATATGTTTGAAGGCACTCTGATCATTTTATCATGTGGCGTCACTCTCCAATGGACCCTTTGATATGTGTAAGAATTCCATGTAGGGACATAAGAATTCATGGCATGGTATGTAAGAAAAATGTACAGGATGATATTTGCTTCCACTCCACAGTAATTACTGTAAGCACACAAGAATTACTTGATTCACACAGGATTGTAGATAAACTGCAAAACTTAAATAATGACTACCTGCATCCATCCCAAGAAATAATGTCGAGGTTGATCCTGATACAGTTTCTGCACCAAGCACAACAAATCAAATCAACCGGCAAGAAGTAGTCCGTGTCCAACATCAAATTAATATGTATGAATTGAGAAGATAGTTTTCAGCAAAAACTCCAGCAGAATACATACTACGGAAATCTAACTGAAGTTCACGAAGCTAAATCACTTCTTTACTGTAGTAAAGCTAGAGTAACTGTATTATAGAATCATGTTTATTATGACCACAAAGGAACCATGACCTCCCCCGCGACACTAAACCATACATCTGAATAATTCTAAAATGCACTAAATATTGACTTGGAAAGTACATTAAGAGGGGAAAATAGTCATATAAATCATGAAAATGGGTGTTTTGCCTCTTTTAATTTCATATAACATATGGTTCTGAACTCTCAGACACGTGCATCCACATGCTCCATGACATAATCCACGTATGCTATCTCAACTTATTTCTCTATAGTGTCATGTAAGCCAAGCAACCATGAGAAGTAATTAAATCTACAGTGGCAAAAGTAGTACTGACATGGCAAAAGATCTGTGTTGAGGAGTATGATCAGCCTAGTCTTAGTAGGGTGCTTATCTGATGCAAGAGAAACATTAGAAACGTCATGAATAGATTGGAAATCAAATTAATGGAGACTAATTCATGTATGACTTAAATATTATAAATGATTTACAAAAGAACATTACCATAAGGGAAAAATCGCCATGGACCACCAATGCTAAATAACACCATGAAAGCATGATGTGTCATTGTTTTACTGCTGAATATTTGCATGACCAACACGGCCACCTGGACCAAATCCACATGTGCATATTTCACAAACAAAACTAACTGCTACACTGTGAAATTTTGATGCAACAACAACTTTGATGCATGCCTAATGCAAGTCGTTTAAATACCATGGCAGTTTCTGTAGGTTGGCATGGCCAGCTCCGAGCTGATGGTTTACATTTCCCTAGCTGTGTACATCCACTGCAACTAAAACTCAAAAAAATATGAAGATTATGTGATGCAGCACAAGGTTGTGGAGGAACAACTCCACCTTGCTGCTATAAATGTGGACAGCACAAAATGTTGAAGGAACCACTTCAACCGTGCTGCGCTAGATATCGCTCTAGGGGCGTTGTGCTAGATATCGCTCTAGGGGCGGGGGCTGTCAAGAGCTTAGTCCAAAGCTCTCAACACAAGATCTAATCCAAGATCTTAGACAAGAACACAAAGTTCTTTTTATTCATAGGTAGTGGATACATAGTCTGGTTACATTGTTAGAGGTGAGGACCTCTATTTATAGGCTACATAAGCCTTTACTACTTAGCTCTACTCATAACTAGAAGGCTCTAGAGAATATTACTCAGAACTAGGAAAGAAATACAAATATCTAGATACAACTTATAGTAGAACACTCTGCAAACTACTACACACATGTGACTAAAGGACCATATTACCTAGAGTATAGTAGAAGTGTGTAGAAAACATTTTCTCCTCCACAGATAGGAGCTAGAAAGAGATATGGACGGAGCAAGTGAAGAGAACATTTCCTAAATAAGTTGGCGCAAGCACAATAATGGTTACGCTAGTTCTAGCTGCCAAGCCGTTCATCGAAGTTATCGGTTTTGGAAGTTTCCTACGCAATTTCTAATAACTGGCAGAGGCTGACTACTTTCTGGCTGTCCGCGTGTTCCCTCACTGCGATCAAAATGGGGCGGCCATCCTCTCCCACCGCTCTGGGTAGCATGTCGCCTTGTCCCAATCCCAACGTTCATCATCGTCGTTTTCGTACCCCCACCTCTGAGGCGTTTCTTCATTCCTCTCCTCTCCCCTCCTCGATTATCTTCATTCCCCGCCATTGATTTGCTCGCGGACTCGCTAGGAGAGAGGTGAGGAGGAGGCGCTCTGGTTCCGCGGATCTCCTGTGCCCTCCTCGATCAATCGTCGCCCCGCCATCGATTTGCTAAGGGGAGTGGCTGGAAGAGAGGTGAAGAGCAGGCTCTCCATTAATCTACTTCTTGATTCTCATTGCTGGCTACGGAAGCTCCGGTCAAATTCATTACTCAATGAGCTGGTGGATGAAGAGGAGGGGGGTGGCAGAAGCGAGAAGTTCCGTCTCGGCCGCGTGCGTGGCGATGGGGCACTAAAGCTGGTCGAGATCAGCAATTGATGGGTATGGTCTTCTCTCTGTCAATTGGGTATATACTCACTTTCAGTTTTATTTTTTGTTTTGCTTAGTTTAGTTTGTCTGCTATTTATGTTCATATCAATATGCTAAACCTTAAAATGCAAATAAAAACTAAATAGCTGAAACTTGGAACCATAACTGTATAGTTGAAGCTGCTTTGCCAGGGCCTTACCAGCTGGTTGTTATACTTTTTTTTGTGTAAGCCGTTGTCACCAACTAAGCTATATTGTATTCAGTTCAGTTGAACTTGTTACACTGAAGAGAATAGAACGAAAAGTGCATTAAAAATGTTAGATATACTGTCATAATGTACATTTCCAGTATGCTTTTTTAAGGCAATATTTCTAGTATGCTCTGCTAAAATGTGCCTTTGGTGAACTGGGTAGGTGACTAATGGTATGAAAGTTGTAAGCCGTTACCAAAGAAGACATGAGAGATGAAGGCTAGTATTCAGAACAGCAGTAGACTGAATGATTACAGTTTCACACAATTAACAAAAAGATGACAGCAAAGGCGTCGCTGCAGCAGAACATGGGATTATTTTATTTTCTCTGCTGTCCCTCATCATCCTCCCCTGGTTGTTTAGAACTCGACCTCGAGTTATCTTCGTAGAGTGCTTGTTCGGGATGATAAAGTATCAAGTCTTATCACCAACTTGGAATGATTTTATCCTCCGTTTGGAGTCACTTTTCCCCTTCTCCTTGGAGCTATTACGAGTTGATTGGTTGGGTAGAATGGTGATCTTCCGCTTGTTCCAAGTGAAAGAGTAAGAATTTTCCTTCCCTTTGTGTGTAGTATCCACATCAAATTGCCAAGGTCTTCCAAGGAGAACATGGCTGGCATCCATATCAACAACATCACATAGCACATTTGAGCGATAGTATTTGCCCAAAGAGAGTGGTAGGTTGCATTGTTTGGTGATCCTTATATTTACCCCTTTCTTGATCCATCCTATAGTGTAGGGATTTGGATGATCATGTGTCTCAAGCTTTAAATGGTTCACCAAATTCTGAGAGATAAGATTCTCACAACTGCAACTATCAATCATTAATTTGCATACCTTGTCATTCAATGTGCATTTGCCCTCAAATATCTTCTTTCGTTGTGTGTTGTCGGCCTGTGGTGTTGAGCACAAGAGACGCTGAGTCATGCATACCACCTCTTCGCCCTCTTCTTCACAAACATCTTGTGCTTCTATTTCTTCAGATTCATATTCTTTATCATCTTCACCATCATGGATAGTTGTGTTGACAAGTTTTCTTAATGGGCAGTTGCTAGATACATGTCCATCCTCACCACATTTGTAGCATTTTATAACTGGCTCTGCCCTACTCTTTACTCCGGTTTGCTTTGGGACAAGTTGTTTTCCCTTAGGTTGAACGACTTTTTCTTCAACTCTGTGGGAGTAATTGTCGGATGAACCTTCTGTATGAGGATATGGATTCTTACTTGCCCTTCTTGTCCTCACCAACCTCTCAGCCTTTAAGGCTAGAGCTTGTGCTTGATCAATGGACCAAATTTGCTGCATCATCAAACGATCCTGGATAACATCATTGAGACCATTGACATACCTTGCAACTTGTTGATCTTCAGTTTCAGCAAGGTTGCACCTCACTTGTAGCCTTAAAAACTCTTCGGTGTATTCTGAAATAGTCCTATCTTCTTGGACACAATTCTGAAACTGGGTAAATAGGATTTGATCATAATCTGCAGGCAGAAATCTCCCTTTCAAAAGATTCTTCATCTGCCGCCAAGATCTCACACGAGGTTCTCCTCTTAGTCCGCGGTCTTCTTGAAGACGATTCCACCATGCACCGGCTCCTCCTTTCAGCTTGTATGCGACCAAAGAGACTTTACGGTCTTCCGGAATATTCATGACCTCAAAGAAAGTCTCTACCTCATACAACCAATCAAGGCACCCTTCAATATCAACATTTCCATTGAAAGTAGGAATCTCAGCCTTCACCTTGTATGTATCTCTCCCATATGTAGCACTGGGTACTCTAGGATGTGCATAGAGATCAGGTTCTTCAAGGCCCTCATCATATCCGTCACCTTCAGAAGCTTCAACATACATTGGCCTCCTTGAAGTACGCTGAACAACATGGGGATGAGGTGTTTTTGCTTCAAGACGACCTCCCATTCTTCGTCGTCGATCATCTTCCTCCTTTGACGATTCTTCATTGGTAGCAGGAGGAACACCTTTTCTTATCATCCCAACCAGTTGATCAAATCTCCGATTAAGATCCTCACGTAGTGCTTGGATTTGTTGTTCTGTAGCATCCATTCTCTTTTCCAATTCTTCTATTGTTTGGTGCAGCTTCCTCTCAAAGAGAACACCAAGAGTTGGAATGGATCAGCAAGGCTCTGATACCACCTGATGCAGCACAAGGTTGTGGAAGAACAACTCCACCTTGCTGCTATAAATGTGGACAGCACAAAATGTTGAAGGAACCACTTCAACCGTGCTGCGCTAGATATCGCTCTAGGGGCGTTGTGCTAGATATCGCTCTAGGGGCGGGGGCTGTCAAGAGCTTAGTCCAAAGCTCTCAACACAAGATCTAATCCAAGATCTTAGACAAGAACACAAAGTTCTTTTTATTCATAGGTAGTGGGTACATAGTCTGGTTACATTGTTAGAGGTGAGGACCTCTATTTATAGGCTACATAAGCCTTTACTACTTAGCTCTACTCATAACTAGAAGGCTCTAGAGAATACTACTCAGAACTAGGAAAGAAATACAAATATCTAGATACAACTTATAGTAGAACACTCTGGAAACTACTACACACATGTGACTAAAGGACCATATTACCTAGAGTATAGTAGAAGTGTGTAGAAACTAGTACTAGATTTTACTCATGCTTTATTTTATTTTATTTTCTCTGCTGTCCCTCATCATTATGTAAAGCATAGAATGCAAAAATTGCTAAAGGACAATCATAACATCAGTACCGACACCAAAAAAATTGGAGAGAAATGAACTATTTCCTAGAACATAAGAGAGCTAGCTCTGCTACCTAGATTAAGAAACGCAGGATATGAATGCATACAACCCAAAGAGCAACTAATATAATCTAGTATTGAACGCTCCTAAAGAATAATTCGGTAATATCTCATTTGTATTCTTCTGTGCTCATCACCATCTATTCTCATCCTCTTCAGCAGATCAGGTCAACTTTAACGTTTCTGAACAATCACATAATTGACCATTGCGCCGTTTTGCTAGATCCAGAGAAATCAAAAATGTTGGATATATAGCAAGGTCTATGCCAAATATATATAGGCCGCACGAATTACAGATTGGGAGAGAACTGCACAAAACACAGCAATTAATACCAATTAGCAAGAGAGGAAGGGGAGGCATCACCCAGTCGTTGTGCTTCAGATCAGATCAAGACCTTTCACGGGAGGCATCAAGGTTACCTTGTCCAACACATCGTCCACCAGCACAAATCTGGGACGCCCCCTTGTTCACCGCGTGGGGAGTAGGCAAGGCGCACATGACAGTGGTGGCTCTGACCTCGCTGGATCATGCAAGTATCAAAATAATTAGAGACAATCCAACGTATCAACCAGGAAGAACAGATCTCGAATTCCCCAAACAGACATACGGCCGCAGATACGTAGTCGGCACCCATCGGAGAGACAACCCGCCTAGACGTTGACTGCATCAACAACCAGCAGTGGCACACACTGGAGATGTAAGAGGCAACAGGAGAGCCACATGACATGGTGGGAGCGAGCGGCGGTGGTCCAGCAGTGCGCGACGACAGTTCTTTTCCGTGCCGCTCGCAGCCGGTCCGGGAGCGGCAGATGCGGCGGATGTGGGGGGCGGTGAGGCCGGCGGCTGAGCCCTAAGTTGGAGAGGAGAAAGAGAAAAGGTGAATGAGTGGGTTGGGGCCTTTCGGGGTTGGGTCTGGGGTTGGGGGAGCTACTGCGTGAGGGAAATCGTTTCATTTTTACACTACGAAGTTTACCCAAACTGTAGCCTAATGGGAAATAGGACCCACTGTCAGCCGGATAAGAGGCACAGATCAAAGTGTAAAGAATTTTTCCGGCCAGACCAAAGGGACGACATAGATCATCTAATGTGAAGATCCGACGGCGGCAAATGCATATGTCTGGATAGCCTCAGCACACGGGGTCAGTCTCAAGCTTAAAGCTTGTAGTAACTAGTGTTGTTGTTCGTAAGACACACCATATGGCTCTAAATCGCGCGGTAAAGGGTCCAAAACACTCCCTCTTTCGCATGGTATGCTAATGTGGGGATATAATAAAGTGGTTAAAGAAAAAAAAGCTCCTCCCACCTACCCCGTGCTCTCACCCCCCCCTCCCCAGGGCGACGGGCGCGGCCCCTCTCTCTCTGGCATCCCTCCTCCTCTCCTCCTGCTCCCCCCGTCACCGCCGTCGACAGAGGTCGCCGCGCGAAGCCCGGGCGACATCAGCGGCGGTGGTCTTCCTTCCCCGCGTCATGGAGGTTGGTTGGGGCCTTCCCCTCCATGGCGGCGGTGCAGCTCGGGCGGCAGTGGTCCGGCGCGGCCAGGTGGCGGTGGTGCATCGGTGACGCGCGGTGGCGCTGCTTGTGTCGGAGGTGGCCGTCGGCGGTCCTCACCCAGATCTGGGCAACCTGGGCCCTAGATGGGCTCGAGCGGCCCCTAGATGGGCTTGGGCGCGCTGGGGCGCTGCCTCTGTCTGTAGTGCTTCCTAGAGGTGGCGGCGACGACTAGCCAGGGCTGGGATGGCGGCGCGGCGTGCATATTGCAGTAGGGAAGCCGGGGCTTTATGGGCCTCTTTGGGCCTTGTGTGCTCCGACAGCTCTGTCCGGTCAATGACCGCAGTTCAGAGGTGGAGGTGGGTCCCTCCCGCGCGGCTTAAGCGCTGCTGTTCCGTGTCCCGGTGATGTCGTGTACCTCCATCGTACAGGTTTCGCGCCAGTGGAAGAGACGGTGATGGGGACTACGGGTGTGTTTGGTAGCCCGGGTGGGTTGAGATTAGCTATCTACACTCAGCTAGGCTGAGCTCAGCTAGGCTGAGATCAGATTTTGTTCCGTGTTTGGTAGCCCGGCTAAGTTGAGACGAGTTGAACTGAGACCTTGTTTGGTAGCCTGTCTCAAATTTTTTACACATAGGTCCCTGCAAAGAAAAGGAAAAAGCAATCGGGTCCAACCAAGATCCAGCTCGGATCCGGTGCCGTCGCCGGCAGGAGGAGCCATCGCCGGCGGGAGGAGCCGTCGCCGGTGGAAGGAGGCACCATCGCCGGCGAGCCGTCGCTAGGAGGCCGCCTCTCCTCGCGCGCACTGGACAGGGACGCGAGCGCGCTGGACAGGGACGCGAGCGCGGCCTGGCGGGCCTCTGCGAGGGCGGCGTACATGGCGGGCGTCAAGGAAGGGCGGGGGACGTCGAAGAGGCAGCGGAGGCCGGCGGCGGAGGCCAGCGGCGGACGCCAGCGGCTACAGGGAGGAAGGCGAGCGGCGGAGCGAGAGGAGTTTCGTGGGGGCGATGGGGGAAAATGATGGTGGGTGCGGGTGACCCCTGGCGGTTTCGGCCTCTCGGGCCCACACGCGGGACGGGGGTGGGAATTTTCTCGGGCGAGCTCAGCCCTGCCGAGTAGAGAAGCTCGATTTGAGCTTCTCACTCGGGCAGGGCTAGGAGGCCTTTTCGGGGTGAGTCGGGCAGTGCCCAGATGAGAGAACCGGCCTACCAAACAACGATATTTCGACTGGGGTGGGAAAATCTGAGATGAGCCGGTCTACCAAACACGCCCTACAAGACCATGGTGGCGCGTGCTAGTGGGTTGTGGAGTTTGGTGGTGGTGCTCTGTTGCGCCTGGGTTTTTTGTGGGTGGGGGTCGGGAGAAATCTCTGTCGGCTTGTCTGACCCTGACGCAGTGCCGCTTTCAAGAGGCTCCATTCCTTCTTGAAGGGCGTTGTGGGAAGCCTCCGTCCACTCTACTTCGAGCCGGGGGAAACCCCAGGACCATCTGGTCTGGGCAGCAGCGCCGTGTCAACGACGTCTCCCTTCTTGAAGGTGGTGCTTGGCTCTGGGCGCTTCGGAATGCTTGGGTCGTGGTGGGAAAAGTTGGAGGGCGCAGCGGTTTGCGGGTCTACGTTGCTTTGTCGATTCGCCATTGTTGTCATTTCTTTTCCTTTTGGACATGTTTCTGCTGTTGCCCCAACATTTTTCTTGTTTCGAACTACTGTATCAGTGTGGTTGCTACATTAATATAGCGGGGCGAAAGCCTATTTTGAGGCAAAGATGAAAATTCAATACGACACTAGTATCTATTATTTTATGGTAGGAGATAGTTGCTATCTTTTATTTCATGTGCCATTTCGAGGACAACGCATTTTATGGTCCTTATTTTACGCTAGGAGACATTGGTAAATTTTACATGCAAGCTCCGATCGACGCGATTCCAGTGGAGTTGGAAAGCTCGCAGGAAGATAGGATTTTTGAGACATATAGTTCTTGCGTTCTAGTCGTAATTATGTAATTTTTGGACTATTTAGACAACAACAATTATTGCATATTTATAAGGAAATTTAAAGACGTTAGAATATCACAAAACTCAAGGACCATGTTGGAGAGTCATGGTAGAAATTTATGATCAACGAGAGCTTGCAAGTACAATTGCTTCGAGACTTGTGTAGTTGATATGTTTTAGTGTCGAATTTTGGGGTGTCATCATGCCTCTCAGGTTCTGCTTCCGGTCTGGCCCATCCGACATTCTTCTCGACAATGATACAACTATCTTGCCTCGATGCCACGCCCTACCCAATCACCTCAATCGCTGGCACATTGGCCTAATTGGACAATAGTGCATGGTTCATCTCCGATGACCCACTCATAAGTTGCCTCTATGTCTCATATAGAAGTTCGTCGGCTTGGGCGGACTTGGGTGTAGTCATCGAGGTTAGGTGAGTTGAGTAGGTTTTTGTATCAGTGACAGAGGACGTGGACAAGAGCACGTTTAGTCATTGATGATGCTCAGCATGTGACAGAGGATGCGATGTCAGTAAACAAAAATGTTTTTCTCGCCCACGGGACGTCTGCTAAGAACCATATTAATTATTACCAAGGAGTCCGATCGAAGATATGTGGAGGTGCATGACCATGGCGCCACTCTTCTCGTGCCATGGTACATTGGTACATACTAAATTGATCATCAACACCGAGCTGCATCGATCTCGTACATGAGCAAAGTATATACCGGAAAGGTTGGGTGCATGACACCGATGCTGACGATGTACATTGTTGGCCGTCTCGTCAGGCTATGGAATCTAGAAAGTTGAAACAATGGTGGTTACATTTTAACTAGGTAGCTGGTACTCTCTCCGATCGGAAATAAGTAGTATCAGTAATTTAGTACAAGTTAGTACAATATTACTGAGAGTTATTTCTGATCGAAGGGAATATTACATTTGGCATTACGTAGAGTACTTGAATTGATTGGTATGCATCTCAACTAGCTTTGTATACAGTACACAGTGTGCATGCACAGTGGTGGAGGCAGGATTGTCTAATTTTGAGTGTTAAGGGGGCCGGTTAGAGTAAACTTTAAAAAAATCTGCACTGTTTATAGAAGTTTAGGAGCAAATCAATCTCTACTATATTAAATAGCTAGAGGTGGTGTCCGATGGTCGTTGGTACGTCCACCCCTCTATTCCTGTCTGGCTCCCGCTCGCGAAATAAGTCGCCCGCATCCATTGTCGGAATAAAACGGGAAATGAAAAAAAGGAACCGCATGCCATGATTGTTGGCAACCCGTGCCCACTACCCCACGACGCTTCTCCAATTCACCGCCCGACTCTTCCCCCACTCCGCTTCCCCATACCCTTCTCTCGATCCCCCTTGTGTGGTTCTGCCCTCGATCCCCATCCCTCTCTACAATCGGAATCATTCCTCGATCTAGAGAGCCGCGGCGGCGCGGGAGGTGCTGGAGCTGGATGAGTCGGGGAGGGTCTCCCGTGGGTGCATGTGTGTCATGTCGGTTCTTGGCGGCGGCGTCCAGCCCGATTGTGCGGCCAGGTGGATGTGCGGCGAGATCAGCTTCTTCAAGTGGTTCGTCTTCTGCATCTCTCTAGAAGAGACCTTTGGCTTCTTCCTCGCCACATCCATGCGACCTGTCCGTCTACCGCCACTAGACCCTGTGCGACCACGATGGCGGCTGATGGGAAACGGAGCGGCCAGAACGAGGTACTCCCATCTCCATCTCATCTTATGTGCGCTCTCTATTGTCTCCTCTAAATGTGTTCCGTCCTGGGCGGCGGCGGCAGTCCTTGACCGTGCGGCGGCGTGCATCGACACATGGAGGACGCTTGGTGGCGGTACGGACTACGGAGAGCACGAGGAAGGCTGTTCGCATGGTGAACGCCCTGCTGCCCATGGTCGCGCATGCCGGCTAGGCCCGATCTGGGCCTATGCGGGCCACGACTTGGGGGCGTGTTGGTCATGCAAGGAGCTACGGCTCCGTCGTGCTGCGCCGGCCCGACAGTCGTGGTGGTCGGCCGGCATGGAGGGCGTCCTCCAATGAGCCCATGCTCGCTGGCGATGTGGCCGGTGGTGGCCAGTGCTCCTCTTCTTCCACGGTGAGGCCGATGCTGCCCCTTTCCTCCCTGCGGTGGCGGCTCAAGCTGGTGCCATGCATCCTCTCTCTGCTCGAACGGACAGGCAACATGGGTGCGTCGTGGCCTGAGGAAGCGGCCGAACAGCCACCACAGCCACGCGGGGGAAGCCTGCTGCAATTGTGGCGGCCTGAGGCGCGCGCGGGAGGTCTAGGATGGGCGAGGGCCAATTGAGGCACGCGCAGGGCGGCCGTTGCCCAAGGTTGCTTCCCGCCGGTGGTGGCTGAACAGCAGCGCCTCTATCGTTCTTCCCTTTGCTCGTTGCCCTACTGTCCATATCTCTCTCTCTCTCTTTTCTTCTTAATTTTACAATTCAGGTTCATTATATTTGGTGCAGTGCTAATTAGAAGCAAGTCCAGTTCTATAGAGAAGCATGAGTTCAGCACACATCTCTAAAAGTACTGTAAGGATCTTTTTCCTAACAGCTAAGAACTGAATTTTTGATTGTTATTTCCCGCAAAAAAAAAGAATTTATGATTGCTATCACCTGTAACTATGCAAGCCGGCGACCAGGACTGATTCTACAATTAGCACCTGTAACAGTATGAGCACAATTTGATTAACGCACATTGCAGTTGCCATTGTTTTACCTTTGCAGTTATTAATCCTCTAATATTTTGCTTCATACCTAAGCTTCTACATCCGTACGCGGGGCACTGGGAGCGTACGGGCATTGGTTTCAAGATTACAGAAAGCTCCCATCCTTTTATTTCTGTCTTGGTAGAAATATGGAAAACCTGAATATACAAGTGTGTTTCCACCATCGCAGTAATATACAACCTCCAAGCATGAAGTGTTTTAGTTTCCATCTTATATTTGGCTTTGTTGCATGGTCACCAGGTATTGTTTTTTCAAACAGATAGTCGAGAATCTAGACTTGCATTATTATACTTGTTTATCTGTCAAGACTATATAGATGCACTTTTTTGCTTTTCCCAATTAGTGCCGGTGGCATTATGTTAGTGGCATCAACACTGACCTAGGAATTTGTAATATACATACACAATGATCACTCATGATTACATGTTGACTCTGTTTAACCATGTTTGTCTTCACTTGATTTATCCTTTTTCTAACACCAACGATCAAGCTCCTTATGGATATTTTGATATCAGTGCAAGTATTCTAAAGGTTCAGATGTGTAGGCAATGCGTATGTCACTGCTGATTTGGCCCTTTTCCAGAATTGCAAAATTTCCCGCATTATACTTACCCGCCAATATTCTTTTCTTCGAGCTTACTGTGGAGCAAGGGCAGACATTTTGAGTTTTGATCAGAATTAAGCCTTCTAATTTATGGTACTGAGCTACTAACTGACCCCTTTGAAGGTAAGAAAATTGGAAATATGTTATTCTAAGATATGCCAAATTTTGCTTATACTTAGGAGTGAGCAGATGTAAATTATTGTCATTTGTTTACCATGTCATTTGCTCACCTTCTTCATGTTGTATTTCTTTTTGTGGCAGATGTAAATTTACACAGTGATTTCTGAAGGTGTTGTTGTGTCACTCTTCAAGATGTAAGATTGTGGGCTAAACAATGAGAAAAATGGATGGATTTAGGAAATGCAAATTACTTCTGCCTTCTGTATAACGAAGGAACTAACTACACTCAGTCTCTCGGCCTCTGGTATTTTGATTGTGACATTGACACATTCCTATAATTCGGTGATGCTTACAGACGTTATGGCACAAGGAGAGGGATTCAAGTAAGAAACAAAGGGAGCGGACCCTCTCACCCTCTCGGAATTTCTTGAACTTTTCAGCCTAAACTGCACAGTCTTGATCTGATATTTGCGATTTCATTTACTGGAGAAATATCTTCCATAGAGGCATACAAAAAATCACAGGTAGCACATTGTTTTTGTTTGGATTGTCCGAAGAACCGTTTTCAATTTTAATATATATGTTGGATGTTTGTGCTCTGTAAATTTGTTGTGTACATATGTGTGCTGCTTGCATCCTTGTGCAAATAAGCTGAGATGAGGACAGAAAAGTTGAATACTTATATATCAGGTTCAGAAATAAGCCTACAAATTAATGCCTATAATCTAATTTTTTTTCCAGAAATCATTGGTAAACAGTTTGGCGTGAAAAAACAGTTATAGCTTGGCAATCGGGAACCATTCTATAGGAATGATGTGAGAAGTTGGTTTCGGCAATATGTGATGGCAATAAAATTATACAACTTTAGCCTAATCTTTAGATTTTGGGAGCAGATTTTGTCGCATTGCAAGTTTGCAAGACATAGCTGTAATCTTTATGCATATTTTATATGCAATTAAAATTTCTACAGAGAGTAGTACAACATTATATATTTCTGATATTGCCAAACAAGTGCACAAATAACTACAACATATATTATTCAGAGATAAGACCATGTCCTTCAAGTCCTATAATGTTGTGTCGACACTTATGATACGATTGAAATGGTTGGTGCTAATATTGTTGGCTTTATGATTTCAGGTGATATCAGGACATATAGAAAGAAAGCTGCCTTCTTCCTCAGGCTCAACGACGAAGAGCATCCGCGCAGCGGCAGCGGTACGATGTGGCGACAAGTGTAAGTGGCGGTAGCACTGTCTAGCAGTGAGCAAGGTGCTTTGGTGGCTAACTTTGATGCTGCAACGGGTACTGCTAAGGCCGCACTTTGTTTCTCTAATTTCATCCTTGACGCTTGATTTACCATGAAGCTGATATTTTTCTGTTAAACTGAAGTGTTCTCATCAGATTCTCCGACACTCTGCAGGGTTTCATGCAGGGGAAGGAAATCAGTTCTTAACCAGAGTTTGCGGAGTCTTGCCAACGGCAATGCCGACGTAGGTTAAGGCAGCGGCGGGCACGGCAATGCCGGTTCACCTTGCCCCTTATCCAAATCCTCCTGAGCCATTCACAACACCCACTTCAATGCTGGTACAGTCTCCAACTGAGCTGCAAGAATAGTGTTACCCTTTTTCTTGGGCAATTATTTGATGTTTTTTGACCACATGAAAAAGGAAGATGAGATGCAAACAGCAAAGTGTCTAGGCTTCTGTCATGATTTTTGGACTACAAGTATAGGAACTGAAGTTTCATTTGACACAAAAGAGCAGCCTTCCAGTTTTATAATGCATCTTTTTATTAGAGATATAGGAAGTGAAGTTTTCTGTAGCAGTTCCTTCTGCTGTTTTTCTATTCTCTGAAGTTCCAAAACAACAGATTAAGCTGAAGATACCATTTAAGCCATAGAATTTTCTCTTTCCGATATAAAACTTCCGGTTATTTATACGTGAGATTCAGCCACGAAACTTGAGGCTCAAAGCCAACTTATTTGCTCCGGGTGCCGGAATCTGCTCATATATTCGGCCGGTGCACCGTTAGGAAGATGCACAGTTCCAGTTTCGTTGGCACTATGCCAGCTCAGTGTATGTACACGAATCAAACTCATATTGCTTCTCTGGTTAATCTTGCAATTCGGTTCAAAAGTTTTAGTTGGAGGAGAATTTTGCTTCTTTTCTAAGTACGGTGTATAAACATATAGCTGCCACAATATTGTAAGATAGGTCAAACTGGGATAAATTATACTCCCTTAAACCAATTCAAATTATAGATTTACGTTAGCTGGAAAAAATATCCTTAAGTGCATTAGAGCAAATAGGAACCGTCTGTGTTTTGGGATATTCTATGATTATCTATTTCTACATGTAAATTTTTCTATGATTATCTATTTCTACATGTAAATTTTCATGTGTACCCCAATTATATTACGGTAACAAAAAATATAGGTAACCCGTAGCAACGCACGGGCATTCAACTAGTGGTGTTAGGGGGGCCAAGGCCCCTGCTGGTCCCCCTGCCTCCGCCAGTGTGCATGCATGGTCACTTGTGCTCGATTTTGCCATTTTTGATTTTGAGAGACCCAGAGCGGGGCCTTGGCCTACCCGGGAAACCCAAATTCAACAGCTGATAACGGACCCCACCCAACGAAGCACAAACGACGCTCCTCGCATTTACTCCTCGATCACATTACCCAACGACAGCCGCCGCCGTTCTATCATACTGTGGAGTAGTAAAACATAATAAAGACATCCACCGCCGCCCCATCGTGTTCCCCTCCGCCTCTCGCGATTCTCCTCGACCCAGCGCCTACCGCAGGGATGCCGCAGCCGTTTCCCCTCCTCCTGAGAAAGTCCCCTCCTCCTGCCGACCGGGAAGCACCTCCTAGACGAGGTGCTCGCGGGAGCATCCACGCCGGCTGCCGGCCGCCGGCCCGACATGCTCGAGCTCCCTGCTCTGGCCGGCCGAGCCACTGCTGGCTAGCCCAGCGACAGAGCCAAGCGGGACAATGGAAGGGAGGGCCGGATCTGCACCCGTACGTCGTCCCCGTGGCCGGTGGGGACAAACGACGCTGGCGACAGAGAAGCTCCGCCTCGGCCGCGGCTGGCGGGAGGCGTGGGGCCATCAGAATCTCGCTGCGGCGCAGGACTGGCGGCTGGGAGGCGTGGATGACGAGCTGGTGGTCGTCTTCGCATGGTGCTGCTGCGGGCCTCATCCTCCCTGAGCTGCTGCCGGTGACCTCCTGGACCACATCCTCGAGCTGCCACCGTCGGCAACGTCTGCGTCCTCCTGCCGACGGCGACCATTCCGTGTCGCAACATGAAGCCTCCCCAACAAGGTTCTCCCGCTCCCGGTGAGCTCCCTCTCCTCCATGTAGCCTTCTTAAAAATTGGTTATTTCTTTGCTATTGGCTTAACATGTTGGTCAGTAGGCAGTAGAGACAAGCCGTGTGTGCATTTCGTTGTACATCCATTTTACTAAACCAATGTATTTTGAATAGGCAGCTCAATACTTGTATACTTTTTGGTGATGCATATTGCATACAAGTTAGCTGCTCAATCTGAGTGCATACATGTGTACGAAGGATGTGCTCCATTTTTTCTGACTCTGGCTAGATGCGTAGGTCTGTTCAAGGTTGTTCAATATTTTGATTGTTTGCTGCTTTGTTATGCATAGGAAAACAGTGTCAACTCTGGTGTGGAAGACGGCGACCTCTGCCAACCACCTCCCTGAGCTGCTGCCGGTGGCCTTGTCCTCTAGACACGCTGCAATGACTTGCTGTGGCTCTGCTCTGACGGCAGCGATGGGCTTCATGCATGCCAGTGAGCACTATGATGGAAGAATCCCTTCAACTCACGTCTATGTCTATCGCTGATGGAATCCTGCGGGTTATTTTTTGTCTGTGTGTGTATGAGTGAGGCGAAAAGCCTAGGTAGTTTGGGATAGATGGTGGTACTACTTTCTTGGAAATAATCAACTACTCTACATGTACGGTCAGGCTTAGGTTCATTTGCTGCATACATAGGGCTGCTCTTATAATGCTTAAGCTATTCTTTCAAATGTAAATCTTGAGTCTGGCATACCCAGTGTTGAAAGCTCCCACACATTGTGGGGTTTGGGGAAGGGTATTTATAGGCAGCCTATTCCTTGCTTTCTATTACGCAAGGAGGCTGATTCAAACCTAGGACCTCTAGGACACAAGTGGAGATACTCTACCACTGCTCGAGGCCTGCCGTTCTATGTTTCTAACGACATCTTGATTCTTTCCATATGTATCTTTGCATGTGAATTCTGTGCCTCTAGCTAATAACTTCTTGTGCATAAAGATCAAGTCATTGAGTATAAAATATTTTTATAGTTTGCTGCTGGGATTCATGGCTTTCCCAATTAATATGGATGCATTCATGTGGCGTTTTCTATAAGTTTACATGTTCTGTAGATGTGATGCACATTGATGCTGAAGTTTTTTGCACTTAGTTTTGAGATCAAGCCTCATGCTTTTCATGGAAGTGCCTACGAGTTGGACTTCTCTGTATTTGGTTGTAGATTTGGAAATCATATTACCCGACTAGTCAACTTGCATTGGAGGTTATCTTCCAAGTATCAAATTTCATGTTAATGTTTCTTTTTTCCTTGTAGGTACTCTGTTATTGAGCAAGGCAGTGTGTGGCACCTCTATGCGCTGCATAGTGTGGCATCCATGTCCTGCAGGAGGCCAAGATACTCGCCACAATGCCGCCTGTTCAGGATCGCCTGAGAGGATGCCGATGTCTTTGCGTTCCACGGCTTGGTGTCCATGTCGGCATCACCATCAACTACGGCGATAGGGTAATCCCACTATCTCCAACCCTGTTGGTTTGCTATGTATTGTTGATCTGTTGTGTGCATTATGTTCTTGCCAAATGCAAGGAATAAGTTCAGGGGCGGAGGCAGGAAAATAGTTTGAGGGGGGCCAATGCAAGAAAATAGAGCACCAAATCAGTTAGAGAGGGCCCAACTAGTAAATTTTCCTAATTTTGAGGGACTTTTGCATAAAAAAGCAGGGGTATATACAAAAAATTTCCAAGTTAGGGGGGCCCAGGGCCCCTGCTGGTCCCCCTGTCTCCGCCACTGAATAAGGTAAGATAGAGTAAGAATTTCATCATAAATCATGGTAAGCAAATTTTGTGTCTTAAGGCAAGTGTCGATGTACACACACCACAAGAGAAGCATTTGTCCAGATTTTACACATATTTTCTCTAGTTTGTAGTAGCTGTGTAGACCACTAGTGGTTGGTATGGCATTCGTGTTGTCAACTGTGCCCTTCATATTATTACTATTATTTGTAATCGCCTATTGTGATGCAAAGCACTGATTTTTTAAATCAAGCACATGTGTGCTGCTCGGGGAAGTTTTTTGAGAGCTTGGCATCTTTCTATATTTGGTTCCCCACATCGTAATCATACTAGTGAAGCAGCTTGACTACTACTTACATTCTTTCCTCCACTCAGAGGTAAGAGGCTTTTACTTGAGTGTCGCATGCTTTGTATCCAAGTTATGCAAATTAGCTTTACATTGCATAGTTTTACCGATGGATTAAAATATTAAGATGTTTTGTTGATCATGCTTTTACAGGTAGACATACTGAAGGATTGCGTCTTCTTGACAGAGCTTGTAAAAATGAAGAGTTCTGCCTTGACTCCAATCTTTCTATGGTCCTTGATCGGGCCAGCAATAAACTGGCATGATCCGCAAGGAAAGGAGGATGAACATCGACGTGTTAGAATCTCTGTTGAGAGATGCATCCACGAAGATCTTCTAGGCAGATGGGGTTGATAGCACTCTGGTCACTAAGGCCGCTCTAGAATGTGTGTTGGTGTTAAAGCTTCGCACAAGCATTTGATCCCTGGTGGAATTGTTCTGAGTTCCAGTGGTTCTGGTGCGACATACTTTATGGAGCACAGAGATGCTGTCCAGCTGAACAACAGGGAAGTAAAACTTGTAGGCGATGAGAGAGCCAAGGAACTGACACTATTGGATTTGCTAACTTCAAGAATAGCATATTCCAGACTGAAGATCAGGCATTTAATGGGGAAAATATTGGACCTGAACCTGGCTTGTGATAGAAGTTCATATGCCCTACATATAAATGGTGTGGGGCGAGCCTTCAGTGACAGGGACAATAGTAGTGAATTGGATCCAAGCAGTCCATGTTCAGTATTTATCCAGGGCATTTAGCATCCATTGCTCCATGAGAAGTTTTGTGGAATTGCGGAAGAATCAGGTGCCGAAGTGGGGAATGGACAACTTTCTATTGAAGTCCGTGCCTCTGTGATGCCTATTTTGTTGGACATGTGTGTGAAGAATGATACTAGGATCGTTGTGATCTCTGGACCCACTAGATGTAAAACCGCTAGAACCTTGGGATTCGGCCTCTCTGATGTCAAAGGCTAGAATGTTCTTCCGAAGGCCTAGGCTTCCGTTGTTTGATCAGGTTCTTGCTGACATTGGTGAACACCAGGTAGTTTCTGTCATTTGAAGAGTTTCTCTTATCAATTGCGGGACAAATATGCTTATTGATGCAAACGATTATCTGGATTGAAGTCCCTGGAGAATAGCCTCTCTACCTTCAGTGAGGACATATCATGTCTTCGCAAGCTTGTACAAGTTGTATCAAAATACTCTTATTCTTATTGACGAGATTGGCAGTGGTACTGATCCATAAGAAGTTGTATCCCTTTCAACCAACATTTTGAAGTATCTTGCTAGTAGACTAAACTTGGCCATCGTGACAACCCATTATGCTGATCTAAGTCGTCTCAAATCTGTTGATGATCGATTTGAGAATGCTGCAACGGAATTTTGTTTGGAAACTCTGAAACCAACATATCAAATCTTATGGGGCAGTACAGGTAATTCAAATGCAGTACGCATTGCATAGTCAATTGGGTTTGATCAGAAAATACTTGATTGCGCACAAGAATGGGTCAAAAAAATTATTGCCTGATAAACAGAAGGAACGTCAAGGTTTACTTTACAACTCTCTATGAGACGAAAGAAACCTTCTGGAGTCTCAGGCAAATGAAGCAGCATCTGTTCTTTCAGATGTTGAGGGGCTGTACAATGAGGTGGGCATCATTTACTCTTATTATCTGTTTTAACATTAGCACTCTACTAGCCCACATTTGCTCGTGCGTTGCTACGGTTGATTGAGAGTCACATTCAGAAAATTGTGTAAAGCATGACGGCAGTTGTTTTCCAATCATATAATGACTAATATATGTTATCTGGACCGTCTCTTCGATTATTAAGCCTGTCTCCTAAAAATAAACCCTATCAGTTTTCTCCACAAGAATACACTTGTTGGATAATGTAACAACTCTGATATTTACTTGAAAATAAGGTTAGACTGTCAGTCTGCTCTAATGATTGGTTGAAGCGAACATCATTGTTTATTTTTAATAGTTAGCAGCAGCCCTCCGATTTATAACCTAAGATTATGTGCCTTATTTTGCACTAACGTCTTGATGATCTTGTGCACTTATTAAGTATGAATAATCTCGTGATAAAAATCTTATAGCTTGACTAGGTTTGTATCATTCAGATTAAAACTCTGTCAAACTGGTCTAATGAAATTGGTCCTGGCAGGTTTGGAGTGGTCTTTTCTTGATTGCCTCGCAAATTATAAATTTCACATACTTCCGTCGTTGTGGTAAAAGAGTACTAACACCGTGAGTGAACACATGGATGTGCTCTCTTTAATTAACTTGTGGGCTTGTTTGGTTGACTTAATTAATATCAAACTTAAACCTGATATTTATTTAGTGTGGGCTAAACCTAGAGCTTTAGTTCTTGTTATTTAAGAGGGTTTTTTTGATATGTGGCTGGTATTTGAGGCCTAGTTGCTTGTTCCAGTACGTGTGCAGCGACCAGTCCTTGCAGTGAAAGAGAACGTGTTTTTTTTGCTGCTTTGCTATTGATATTTGTAGGCCTCAGTCAATCCATGGGTTGCATGCTGAATGGGTTGATTTAGGAAGCTTATAAGGCTGCCAGCCTGATCTGAAAGTTCATTGTCATTTCGCTCATTCATCAGTTTCGACTGAACAATTATTATGCTTTCTTAAAGGGCAAGTGGAATCGTAGGCTTGTACTGAAGACATTATACATTAAACAAATATGCTACTTTCAGCATTAATCCTGCTATAATTTGTTTATCACAGGTGCTTGTAGGACTTAGTGAAGAGGTACTCTGAGTTCATCTATTTCCATATTTACTTGTGGGCAATTAAGGAGGTTGATGTTGAAGTTCCAGCTGACGAGGGGGAGTCAAGTGAAGGAGAGGATACAAGTAAGTTACCGGTCAATAATATTCATGCTTTCAGGATCATAGCGGGCTACGTTCACGCAAACACTAAGACTAGTCACAATGGGAAGTATCTTACACTAGTATCATGCATATGATACTAGTTTATGATACCACATCCCCAATGCATAGTATCATCAAATAGTATCATATTTAATATTTTGTAGAATCTCAATGCAAATTTGTGGACATGATGCATTTTCCATTGAGTTTCCTAGTTCTTCGTGTCATGATACTGTATCATATTATGATACCACTCTCACCTCTCTCCTCATTAACTACTGTGCCACATCAGATTTTTGCCTATATGGCATGCATGATACTAGCTATGATACTCCCATTGTGACTAGCCTAATGCACCATGTTTTATTGTATAGCCACAGAGACCACAACAGAGGTAGGGACAGAAGATGTCGAAGCGAAAAAGCCTAAAACGAAGCCATAAAGGAAAATACTATTGAATGATATGAGGGCTGTATGGCTTAGAAACCCTAGCTAAGGACGTTATTAAATAAGAGTATGCAAAGTTTTACCACTCTCTAGCTAAGGTACTTTCTTATAGTAATAAATTCATATTAGAAAAACCTTTTTGAAAGAAACTATTTTTGTAGGACTTCAGCTATGGCAAGCCTATGTCTTGGAATCACATCAGTGCCGAGGGAGATGTTGAGTTCAAAGCTTTTTCTCTTTGTCCCCTGAAGGCTCCACAAACTCTCTACAAGAGTTACTGCAATGCAAACAAGCTGTTCGTTAGAAGGATTTTCACCTCTGATGAATTTGATGATCTTATTCCAAAGTACCTCAGATTCTTGATGGTACTATATTGGTATTTCATGGATGGGATCATCTATTGAGTACTTGTGCAGACAAACATGTTATTGTTCTCTCTAAGATGCTGTCGACTCACACACACTGCCTCTTAATATGTCACAGCTCACAAAAAAATGATTCAACAAGGTAGCAGTCTGAAGACCATAAAGAAAAAGATGATCCGCGAGGCTCTTGACGTGATAAGGAAACTTGCTGATGAAGATCCTGACGAGTACATCAACAAAGCAAAAACAGGTAAATAAATTTCTGAAGAGTGAAGAAGTGTCCAGTCACATACTATATATTTTCAGATATTGACCATCTTCTGTAAGCAGATGAAGAAAAAAGTGCAATGAAAGGAAGGGTCAATATGCCAAGTTCTAAAACGAGTTTGGCAAATCAACCAAGCTAGTGATCATTGAGGTGCAGTAAGTTCCCGCTCCGGTCTTGTCCATAGGGGTTCTGGTACTGGTTGATTGCTGAATTTCTTGTGTGAGGGATTTGGGTGCAGGAAGTCGAACAAGGACCGGACCTCATTATGCAAAGATGGTCTCCCTAAGCTCATGCTGCTGCTGGCATCCAGCCGGAGCCAAAGCCTGCATCTTTTGGGAGGAGCTGGCGATGTTTCTCAAGATGCAATGTTGCTGCTCTCCTCTGATGCCTACGACAAAGCTGGGGACGGCCGCTGCTGATTGGCACCTTGCCGCGACAAGGAGGATTGAGCACATTGACGTCAAGTCAGGTTTGCTTCTTTGCTGACCTCGTGTGTAATCCATCGCATGTTTCCGTGGCTCGAGTGTAGTACAGTTCAGCTATATTGCAAAACGGATTAATGAACAGCCACAGTAGTGCTGAAGCATTATGGCAAAGGAAATTTGACTTTAAGAAATGCAAAGCAAAATTGCATCGACACTAACATTGTGACTAGGTGCGCTGCCAGATTAGCTGCTCGTGTGTACTAAAACATGAGAAGAATGTGTACGTGGCCATGTGCTTTAGTGCAACTAGCCAGTCAGGATATACATGGATGCATGTACGTGCTAGCTAAAGAGGGACTCGAGGCTTGAAAGAAACAAAAGGCTATGTAAGAAAACACGATGGAGTAACTTGTTAACTACCGTAGTTTAGTCACCAAGAGACGAACCTGGTCAGGATTTCATCTTATCTTATTATCGTGTATGTACACTAGTCAATAGTCACATAATTTCCTGGTATATCTATGTTGATCCTGTACTGATAGACCCAAACGGTATGGTGCAGGCACTGTACTTTTAGTTTTGGTGCTTCTAAATAGATATACCGTGTTTATCGATTCTGTCGACCTGTAGTATTTTGTTTGAATGTTTTTAGCTTTGATATTCTCTGGTATTTACTTTTTCTCCTCGATGGAAGGTTTATTAAATATCATATGTTGTTGAACAAATGATTTGGTACAGATGAGAAACTCAATTTCATGGTGTTGTTGAATTTTTTAAAGCTAGAATCATTGTTGATGGACATATGCTCTATTCAGTAGTTGCTTTGATCCAGCAAAAGAAGCATCAGTAGTACAAGTGATAGTTGAAGTACTTATACAGGAGTGTATAAGTGTATTTGAGCAGATATACTATGGGCCAATCAAGTTGGGCGAGCTATGTAAGTTGATTCCCAGTCTCATCTCCCATCGTCCTAGTTTGTTCAACTCAATTCCAACATGATGATCATTCAAGTTGGACGTACTATGGTGACCCACCCGGCAGGGTGCCGATCCCTGTGCTTGCTTATGCTATTCCCTGGATTGAATAGCTAGCTCAAGATGCAATTCCAAGAAACAAGGTTTATGAAAACTCTATTTTGGGAAATACTTTTAAATACTACACAAAAGTTTTAATTTCCTATGGAAATTTCAACCAATAGAAACAAACCATTCAATCTAATTTATTTTTTTAACATTCCAAATTTTGGGATGTTACACATACTTGATAAGCAGCAGCAACTTGCTCTGTTTCTTGTGCCAAAGTAGTACATGACTGCATTTTCAAACTTTAGTTAGTGGATCATGTTATTCTTCTCAAGTTAGTTTTTGCTAGTGAAGCTCATTTAAACATGGTTCTGTAGTTGGGTTAAGCTGAGAAGAAGTGTTGTGCTGTAGATACAAAGGGGAATGGATGAAGCATGCATGGATGGGTTCTTTGCTCATGTAGTCATGCTGAATATTGATGCGTGGATAGGTTTTACTGATGTGTTGTATTTCTCCCATGCCTTCTTTAATTATTTGTTCATGGATAGATGAGGGTAGGTTCATGGAATATTATTTTCCATTGGTTTGCTTTTTTCCTTGGTTAAAGGTTTATTAATTTTCATGTGCTGTTGGTACATATGAACGGTTCATTTGGTACAGACCTGAAACTCAAATTCATGGTGCTGATGTCTTTTTGAATGGTAGAATCATTGCTGATGGTAACGTGACCAGAATGACATATTGCATTTGAGAATGCATCTCCCAGAATATGTGAATTCTGAACCTACTTTCAGTGATGTATAATTTTTTCTTTGCTTCTTGGTTAGCTGAAACTAACTTGGAGTTGTACGATTCATGATTGTGGCATGTGACAAGTCTATCAGTCTTACTATGCTATTTAAGATCTTTACCATGCCATGTTCACTTTGGGATATATTGGATCTATTTTTATGGCAAATTAGATCGAGACAAACTGCAGCGCATGTTGTCTTATGTATAAGATATATTGATCTTCTCATATTGAAGATAATTGACACATGAACTTCACTGCTGCAGTTTATAGTTGGTTGGTTGCCAGTTTGCCACATTGGTCATTGGTAGGTGCATCGGCCTTGCTGTGATTGGAGTGGTTGCTCCCTCCGGATGCAGTGATTCTAAGCACTATCATAGGTAATGTCCACCGATATTTGGTTCATGAGGTTAGTCGTTGGATGGTCTAGGAAAGTCATCGGTTCCTCGTTGTCTTTGTTCATCTCTTTGTGGGTGGCCTTGCTTTGTTTCAGCAAAGATGCATCTTGTACAATGCACATGGGTGTACTTGGGCAAATACTAATTGAGCAGATTCATTTATTTTAATCCTTTTCAGTTTTTTTCTCTTTTAAACTTGTACAAGTGATGGTACAATATCAACTTGTAAGTGTGAAACCTACTGTACTATAAACTATATAAGCTGCATTTGTAATCAGTGTGTGCTTAGCAGCTGTCGTTATGTGTATCTTCTAGTCTGGCTTATTCTTGTATGTGTAGATGATTCATGGAAGAGAGAATGTTTACTAAACTGAACCAAATCCCCTCCTGGGAACATGTAGGAAAGCAAAATCACCAAAAACAGGGCCACTATTCTCATGATATTTGTGCCCATGATTGATCCAGTTGCTACTTTTCTTCTATGTTGTGCAGCGTACTTTTTGATTTAGAATTTCTGTTTTGTGCTCATCGCGGGAACAGAGTGAACTGAATGCTCAAACTGTGGCAGGTGACCTCAGAGATTCCTGACGATGCTAATACAACCCTGGCTGTTGTCGGAGAGTTTCTACCTGACCATATGCAGGTTGTGCCTCGTCGGGAGCTGTAGCAATGCTCATAGCCTACAAGTACGAGGAGATCTGGGCACCTGAGGTATGTCCGCCAAAGCCTTTTCATCTGCTTGTCTTTGTTTGTGAACCAAATATCAGTTCTGAACCTCTTTTGCTTGTGTGTGTTTTGTAGGTCATCGATATCATTCACATTGCAGACAACTTGTACTCGTGGGAGCAGATTCTCCCCATCCTGGTGCGGGCCCTCAAGGCAGCTGGGAGTGACAAGGAGGTAAATAACTTAGAACTGAACCTGATCGATCCCTCCCTTGCTCACGTATCTGGTCTAGCACATGTGATTGTGAGATTTTCCAGAACTCTATTTGTGGAGTTGTCAATGTTTATTCTGTTTGCTTTTTTGGGTGGTTAGCTAGTTAGGGCGTCCATGATGGTGTTCCATTTGTGATTTTATCACTTCTGCATACAAACTAAACTAGTTGGGTGTCAGACACATATTTCAACATTCCATTCGGGATTGAACTACATGATAAGCATTTGATCTGCAATGACATAAGAGTAGAATGCACACATGTGTTTGTAGCTACTAGAAGAATGTGCTCAAAGGAGCTGCTTGGTTGTGGTTGTTTTGGTTTGGTTGCATGACTACTTACTTTCAATTGGTTGTTGTAGAATCTTTGGGAACTAGTATTAATCATTGTGACACTTGAGCTCTGGACCAGATCCAGTATGATTGCAGGTGGAATAGCCATAATAAACCACCATTCTGTAATGACATCTAAACGTATAACTGGTGCCCCCCATCGAGGCCTCCTGGTAAATCCGATTTTACGGGCCGTCGGATCGCCTCCTCAGGACGATCTTAGCCGTCCATTCACGATCACTTTTTTTTACAGCGCGCTACAGTATTATTTTTTGCACCGAACGTTTCTGATTGTAAGTCGCTTACGTGTGGACCGCGTGCTCACATGGCCCAGTGATCAGTGGGCGAGACGACTACCACTTGCATCCAGCGTGGCAGCCCACTTGCGCTACAGGACATCCCACTTGCATCTACAGGATTGTCCACTTGCGTCTGACGAGTGGGGCCGTGGCCAATCCCTCGGTGAGACAAAACGGGTTCCCGACTGGAACCCTAAAAAATATCCCCCACTCACTCGCGTACGCGCATCGGCAGCGGCGGCGCGCGGGCGGTGAGCCGGCGCCTGCAGGCTAGCGGCCGGTGGCTGGCGCAGGAGGCCGGCGGTGCGGGGTGCGGCACGGGCCGGCGGCGCGGCGCCCGGCGCAAGGGAGGCGGCCGACATGGTGGCCGGCGCGGCGGCCGGCGCATGGGCGCAGGGGTGCCGACGCGGCTGGGGAGGCCAGCGGCGCGGCGGATGGCGCAGGGAAGGCTGGCGCAAGGGAGGCCGCCGGCATGGTGGCCGGCGCGGCGGGTGGAATTTCACCCTTTGTCCCTGCTCGCATATAAACAAGCTCCCATGCCCTAGCCATCTTTCTCCCGTGCCCCTACCACTCCAGCCTACTCCCTCTCCCCCCAATCGCCCCTCCATCTCTCACCCCAATCCCCTCCTGCTCTACTTCGGCCTGGGCGCACATGGATGCGAAGGCAGCCACTCGCCGGCCTCTCCATCCACACTTTCCCTCTCTCAGCCACCAGCAGCGACGATGCAGAGGTCGATCTCCTCCGATGCGTCTCGACACCACGGCCACCGGTAGCAGCGGCATCTTGCTGCCAGCGCATATTGAGGGTCATTCAGCTGGCATCCTCTCAGCAGCGCAACAGCCTGCAGTCCTCCATCTCTTCTTCAAAGGAGACAATCAGCTTCTCTCTCTCAAAGGAGCAGTGAAGATCTCATCTGCAGATTCGTTTTGCTTACAAGGTACTTGTTGAAAATCTGAGTTAAGTTTAATGTATGTGCTATTCAGTCAAGATCTCATGTACAGATCCGTTTTTATTTGTGCTTACAAGGTATTTGTTGAAAATCCCAGCTAAGATTACTGTATGTGTTGTTTAAGGAAAATAAAATGGAGCAGGTTATGACTTAAGATGAGAAGGAGATGTGGTCCACGAGAACAGCTGGAGCAGGACTGCAGCAGGAGTGTGTGGATCTGCAAGGTATTCTTCTCATATCTCATGCAAAAAAATTCTCTTACTTGAACTCCCATGCATTATGTGAATCCGGTATGTTATTTTTGCATGTCAAATTCAGTTTTGTAATGGAGGAAGAGGGAAAAGAAACCCACTCCATTGCCGCACTATGCACTCTTACTTTCAGGTTTGTGGTTTTGTCCCTTGGTTGATCGGGCTGCTCCTAGAAAATGTTTCATTATTTTGTCTCACTGATGTATGCCTCAATGGGAAATGGGAACACTGAACTATGGAAAATCATGTTGTGATTAGTAATCTTGATGGATGTATCAGGTTATGATTAAATCTGGTCCTAGACGTAATAATTTAGCAAATAGGGGCTTGTTGTATGGATGTGGTCTAATTACAGTTTTTTCCTTATTGATTTGTAACATATGGGTAAGTTCAGGAATTTAGAAATATGGGCTTAATTTGCAAATTGATATTTATTTATGTATTTTCATGGGGTTACATTTTTTCAGGAGGTAGTGGCATCGGCCTGCTAAAAAAATATAAGCTCGTCTGATATTTGGGGAGAGGTTCGCCAGAATTCAGCTAGCTTCGGCAGTGGATGACTCGTGGTGGTTGGCAAGGTCCTGGCAGTGCCTAGGGATAAAGTTTGGATGACAAGGTCCTCGCAACCGAAAATACAAGCATGCTACAGGTTAAGATTCAGTAGTGCTTTCAAAACATACCATGTTGAAGAGTGGAAACCCATAATGGAAATTTGTTTGCAGGGTCTTGCTGAGCTAGGATGAAGATTTATCATATTCTTAGTGGGAGGTGATGAATCAATTACCCATCATTATTTTTTGTATTATAAATTATGTACAGTGTGTTCTTTTACTTTTAGTTTATAGGAATTTCAGCAAGGGCATGAAATATCTCTCTATTTACAGTGTAAATTATTCACCTTTATTTCAAGGTCAAACATTAGTTCAAGGTTATGTGGTACCTAATTGCTTTTGTTTCTTCTTACACTTCTTGCCTACCTAATCAGCTGGCATTATTATTCAGATGGTATCAATCTTGTGTTTAACACAATATTTTTCTACAACATGGCTGATAATAGCTAATTATCTTTAAAACAACACCATACTGGCTATGGGACTACAACCTTTCAATTTTTCTTATTCAAGCGTGATTTCAGAAACTTGCAGCTGGATCTCTTCTCTTTTCTTTTTGTTTTGGTACATTGACCAACAGAAGCTACCTACCATTAAAAAGTATACTGTGCAAAGAACTCAGGTTTGCATAAATTTGGTCCTCAAATAGAACAAACAATATGTAGCATAGATTAGTACTGATTACTTAACTTAGAAAGATAACTCATTTATCAAGTGAAATATATCATATTTGGAGGAAAATTTCATATACTTATAAAGACAACTCATTTAGTCATTTCCTTGATTCAGAAATTACATAGCAGTTGCTTTTCAGATTATGTTTTGGGAGTTAGCACTTTTTACTTAATTACTATCTCAGGTTGACCTTTACTTGAAATTTATCACCGAATTTCTGTTTTTCATTCATAGATTCCATGCTTCGACAACCTGAAAAATCTTGGCAGCCATATAGGTAAAGATGCCAATGAAGTGTAGCGCAGAATTAAAAATTATCAGGCAATTTAAATTGAAGATTAGAACTGTGCTGCATAAAGTGAAACCACAATATTACTTTCAGCAAATTCAGCAAATATGGTCATTTAAGATCTGTTTTATAGGCTTCCTTTAAGATCTGTTTTATAAATGCACGTGCAGATCTTCAGTTACTTTATAGGTATGTGCTAGAGAAAGAATGGCTTATGAAGTTCAGAACTTTGCCAGGTTAGGTCTCTTCTGAGCATTGTTTCATCTAATGAGCATCCTTTTCAGCTGAGTTGTATGTTTTGAGCTTCTGCTCTGTATCTTCATCCTCTATGTGTTTCAATAGATGAGCATCTGCTGCCTCCAAACTGCGTCAGAGGGCGACTACGAAGGCTATCGACATAGAGATGAACAGGCCAACAAGCAAGGATAATTTCTCTCTCTTCCCTCTGCTCTCTCTCTCTCTCTCTCTCTCTCTGTAATCCCCAGAGATCCTCATCTTTGATTTTTCATTCATTGACTATGATTTTGTAAATCGTGTTTGTTCATTGAATATGCAGATTAGCATTCATGTATACGCTATTTTTTCCTTTTCAGTTGCAAGGTATCTAAAATTCAACTTTCTAATGATTTATATGTGTTGTAGGAGATTATTAATGAACCTGAGCATACAAGTGATGTTAATTGCTGGGTGCTTGGTTAATAATTGTGTTCTCTTTCCGTTGAAATATATATTTCAGTAATTATGAACAAATGCTTTTGTTTCATTGGTAGTTCTGTAATAGATGTGCAGTTCAATTTATCTTGCTATATAGTCTTATGTTAAAGGAGGTTACAAATATGTTCATATTTTTGGCAGCTACATTTTCTTTCAATATGCTCACTTGCACAGATTTGGTGATGTCTTCTAATTGTTTGACTCTCGATTTAATTGAGCAGGAAGCTCTCGGTGGTGGATATAAGATTGTTCTATATATAAACTAATTTTGCATACCAAATTATTATGTTTAATTGTTTATACCTACAGGGTCGACTTTGATGCTTTGTTAAACTATTGACAATTATAATTTCAGCTAATCAGATGATTGCTTCATTTTTTTCATATGTTCCACATGCCATTTAACTTCCATTTCTTTGACCCTAATCATTGTCTATTGTCTAAAAATACTTACGTTTTTTGTTTGCTTAACTTGTGCAGCAGCTTGGTTCAGCAGAGATTGATGTCCCGGAGGAACCAACGTCGTCGTCTACCACGGTTCCGATATTATTAAATTGAAGGGTACCTTCTTCTGCTTATTGGGGGTTTCTAAAATACCTTAGTACCACGGTTCCGATATTATAAAAAAGAAGGCAAGGTTCTATCCAACGTTTGAGAGGTAAATGATGGATCTTCATTAATTTGTTGGTATCATTACTCATTGAGAAGTCTGCTCAGGTTTATGTTTCCGCAATCTCTTGCCAGTTTTCAGTTTATGGAACTTGCGCCCTTGCTCTTATTTCGAGAACACTCGCAACGTCACTAAAAAATCTCACGGCTCTGGTGTAATTAGTGGAACTATTAAGATATTAGAAAGTATGCATTATCCTTTAGGTATGGTGCTCAGTTACTTACTTTAGGAAACCTTACGGCTCTGGTTGTATGTGTGTTCGAACTGTTTCAGGTCACTATAAAATCTCACGGCTCTGGTGTAATTAGTAGAACTATTAAGATATTAGAAAATATGCATTATCCTTTGGGTAAATATGGTGCTCGGTTACTATTACTACTTATGGTCTGGTGTGTGGCGTGAGGGTTTCAAGATTTTTCGTGTTCTGATCTTGGTGTGCTTCTTTTCTCATATTATGATATTTTTTGAGATGGGGCAGCCCTAGGATATGAAAATAAAAAAATAAATTTTGCTTATGATGGTGTGCTGGTTCCGAGCTATTATTCCTAATTTTTATCACATTATGCAAAATGTAAAATGGTGTGAATTCCACAGGAACGTGCATGAATTCCATGATTTGAGTTATTTATGTTTCAGACATTTATTAGCTAAATTGGTTCAAATTTAATGGGATCGTGCACCAAGGCGCACATCTAAATGTATTTCTGTTATATGTACTATGTTTACCATGACTTGTCTTCTGTGTCAGCTTGCTCTGCCTATAATTGATGCTCCAAATGCATAGGGATCCTTCTTACTTGCTATAATTTTGTGGTCTCCTGGTTTGTTCCTGATTCTTTTCATCTTTTGTATTTCTTCCAGATTTGTATGAGAATTGTTCAAGTGTTCCTGGACCTTTCTCGCGCTCCCCACGACCCTTGTGCAAATGCCTAAGAGAAAATACTGCCCTGGAAGAATGACCATAGCGTAACTTGGATTCATAAGTTATTTGTTCTCTCGGATGCATTGCTCTTGATGATTTACGTGTTCGAGCATGGGTTCTTGGTTACTATTTATTTACAGGTTATATGTTGTAGCTGAACTTGGTAGTTTAATTTACACTTGAATATATATTGATTATGAGACCACACAAATTGGGCTTTGCTTTTAGGATGATTGGCATGCGTGTGTGGTGTGAGTGCGTCGGTGGTCTGAGCTGGGCCCAATAATATATTTCTTCAATATAATAAGACAAATCTTAGGTTCTTTGGTGTGAGTGGGTAGGTGGTCTAACAATATAATTAATTGAGTCTCTGTTTGCATGTGTATTAATTTAATCTCATTTCAAACTGTATCAAATTTGAGCCTTGGAGTTGTTTGAAAATTGTATTTTTTTTGCTCATCTATAATCGCTAAATTGACTAAAATTTAACGGGATCGTGTGCCAAGGCGCATCCCTATATCTAGTTAGAGTAATAGCCATGATAAAAATCCATTATGTAATGATATTAGAGTAATAGCCATGATAAACATTTATTTGTGTGACCACAGCTATGTCATTGTCTACTATTAAGATTGCTAGAGGACGTGATGGTATTTACGTCTTCGTCCGTTCAAGTTTACGTCTTCGTGTGTGTCCTGCCATCACGCGTGTGCAGTCGGTTCGTTTTCTTCTTTTCTCTCCCCGATGACACCTTGATCCCCTGCACGCATCCTTGCTCTTCCACGGCGCCGGCCAATCCATCCCCGCTTCTCCCACCGCTGGCCAGCCCCTCTTTCCCTGCCATTGTTTTCTCCCTGCCAGGACGCAACCTTGAGGGCGCCGCCGGATGTTACCTGAGATCGAGGGAGCCGCCGGCCAGGACGCGATCTCGAGGGTGCCGCCGACCAGGATGCAGGCTCTGGCCTGTTCACTGACTCAAGGTCGCCGCCGTCCAGGTCGTGGATCCAGGGCTCTTCTGGCCAGGTCGGGGCCGGGCTCCAGCCAGTGGGGCAAGCACTGGATAGACCGCAACTCTACAACTAGAGTGTGGGAGGTGTGGCTGACTGGCTGTGCGTATTGTGGCCAAAAGAAATTGGAATGGATGTAGAAAATATGCTTTCTGCGAGGAGGAAGAGACCATAGAGCATCTCTTCCTCAAATGCAAATTCGCCACCCTGATATGGAGAGTTGTTTATTTCACCTTCAATATGCCTCCCCATAGTAATATAAAGAATATATTTGGAAACTGGCTAAAGGGGATTGATAAATCTGCCAAGGCACGAATTAGAATTGATGTCTGTGCTTTGGTTTGGGCAATGTGGAATTGCCGGAATAATATTATATTTAACAATGCAAATCGCTCTCCTTTTATGCAGGTTATCAACAAGACTTCGCACTGGATCACCACCTGGGCGCTCCTTCTTCCAGAAGACCAGCGGGGATATATGGATTCTGGATGCACACGACTGATGGCGGTCGTTCAGGCTATCTTCAGCCAGGGTGGTTGGCGGCATTCTAATAGAATTGGAAATGTTTAGCGAAGCCCTGTATTCCATTTTTAGATGGTTTGTAGCAGAGTCGTCGTTGGCCAATGACTAACTGTTACCCTCCTTATGATGCTTATCACTTGTAAAATTTCTTAAATGTTTCTTAATAAATCGGCCATGTGCATCGATTGATGCAGAGGCCGGGGACACCCTATTTCTAAAAAAAAATCTGGCAGCCTAAGGCCCCCAACAAGATGTGGGCAATTTGCTATTTTGCTCCTAGAAAAGGTGAACGGGATGCCTCCTCCGGCCGTGCTCCACTGGTTCCTCGAGCAGGACGACAACCATGATTGTACTGTGAGCTTTACCACCGCCCTTGGTGCAGTGCTAGATTGAGGTTGCCGGCTGCTACTTTGCCTCTGCTCATTCGCTGTTTTGCAATGAGAGACTGAGCAAGTGCTAGCTAAATTGCTCTGCTATTGCAGAGATACATTGAGCATGGAGGAGCCGAGGAGATGTTCTGCTTCCG
Source organism: Dactylis glomerata (assembly GCA_007115705.1). NCBI lineage: Eukaryota > Viridiplantae > Streptophyta > Magnoliopsida > Poales > Poaceae > Dactylis > Dactylis glomerata. Next base: position 18,527,751 of record QXEO01000546.1, read on the forward strand.
TTTGTGTTTTTGTACTGCTGATGACTTCTACTCCAGTAGCTTGCTACTGTGCCAGAGAATAGGTGGAGTCGTAGAGATCAACATGCTAATAGCTATCAGCGGCAGCATTACTGATTATTAGGTGCTCTAAATATTTTCACAGGAAGGCCAGTTACTAATTTCTGATGCTATTATGCAACTTTCTAAATAATTGCATAGAAGTTGCTTTGTTCACGTGAGTCATCATCCGTATTATGTTGCTGCTAAATTATTTTGCTCCTCTGTATTTACTCCATGATAACTAGACATGATAAACAATTAAGAGTAGTTTGCATACTTCGAGCCAAGAGGCATGTTGATGGTGGTGTTTCATGACGGTAAATGGCAGTGCTCGACGAAAGACTCACATGAGCTGAGAGGAAGACCGAGGAGAAGCACAAAGAGACTAGAGATTAATGAAATTTGAAGAGTGCAAATTGGTAAGTCCATTGGAATGTCACTACAAATCGAAGAGTCAAATATTATTTATTGAGGGCTCTACAAGTTAACATATATTTTTAAATTTTCTGTTTCCGTTGAACAGTAATCTATCAAGCATGATCTAATGCACGAGAGAATAGTAGTCTATATTGTTAAATATTACACATTAATAAGATTGCATTGAATCTTTATACACTCGGTGTATATTATCCTGAAAAATGCTAACCCAGATTTGCTGCCCTAAAGCTCTAGATCACTCAAAACAAAAATGCGTGTATATGTTTATTAAACTGAAATTCTCCCTAGCCAATGCCTGATACAGTGTGCTCTTATGCCAGTGTTCCATGAAGATGTAGAGAATCGGCCATGATATACCTATGTTGATGCCTTCATAGTGGCAGATTTTTGCAAGTACCTAAAATATTTCTTAAAGTTTAGTTTTTTTGAATTGAGTTGTTTTTAGACTGCTAAGCACATGCATTTCAATATTCCATCAATCTGGAATGCATCTCTAAATGCCTAATTGGGAATATGAGCAAACTACTACTACGTCCAGAAATGTTTTGTGTCATTTATATTTTTTGTAGCTGCTTGAATCAAAATGGAATTCCATGCATCATGTGACCTTGTTTAGGATTTCAAAATTAAAATGTATTTGTTTTTTAATTACTCGTATATATTTCTTTTAATGATATGTTTAAGAGAGATATGCGACGGTTCAGCGGTGTATACTTTAGAAGAGCCTTGACTCAAAGTGGAATAACATGCATCATGTGACCTTGTTTGTTAAATGTACTGAGTAGTTAATTATTTATTTATATTTATTTTATTATTCTATTTTGAGGACATGCGACAGCTGAACAGGGGTAGAGGATGATGACAACATGTTCTCTTTTTGCGAGGTTAAAAAAAAAGAGACTTGCAATGAAATCTAAATGTATTGATGAAATAAGAAAATGCTCATTTATAGGTCTGTGGCAACGTATGGGCTTTCAGCTAGTATGAAATATAGAAGTTACCATCTCTACTTGTGAACTGAAGTTTCTATTTCTATGAACATTGATTCATCATGTTTTGTTTGGAGTCCAGAGGATCATGCCATAGTCCAACCTGGGAGTCAACCTGGGAGTCCTTTTATTGATTTGCCATGTCTTTTTTCTGAAATTCGTTTGTTTTTTTCTGTTCAATATGTAGGCAGTAAGAAAAACTTATGCATGTAAGCATGAAAATTTGTTTCACTCAATAAAAACTTGCTTTGTGCATAGGCAGTAGAGGTATGCTTTCGCCGATGGTAGAAAGAGACAATAGGAGGAGAGGTGTAGCTTTCTTGTGGGTGGCGTCCAGCCCCGCCATCACGCCTAGAAGCCCTCCTCGACCCTCCTGACTGCCCGGACCAAGAGCCAAAAGCATTGCACCCCTGCCCTGGCCTAGCAGACGACACAAGGCTGCTGCTGATGCATGTCTTCATCGAGGTGGTTCTACATTTTCAGTGATGTTAGATCATGCATCTCTCTCTGCTTCTAGTGTTGATCTGTGCATATTCTGTTAGTTAGCTCTTCTATCAATTACAAGATCAATAAAAATTTATAATTCTTTTGGTCACATGCAATTTCATTTTGGGAAAGCACCTACATAATGGAAGTGATTTGCTTGGAGTTTCCTGATGCAACCTGGGTTTCATGTTATTCTTATGTTTAAGTAGTTGTCATGCAGCAACTAAGATATGAATCTGGACCTGATTTGCCGAGATGCATTTTTGTTTCATTGTACAAAGCACCTATATAATGGATCATACCTACGTTCGGAGTTGTTGACCATGTCCTGATCAAAACCGCATGTTGATTCATTGATTTGACATGTTTACATAGTAATATACGCTACCAGTAGGGATTTGAACCTGATTTGGGCTTTCCCTTTATTTTCTTTAATCTGCTCTTTATTTTATTTTGCATAACGTCAGTCGGCTGCTCTGTATTTTTCTTTTCAGTGAAGAATTTAACTGCATGCGTGGTGTGTGTGTGTGTGTGTGACTTGTAATTTGGTCTCAGTTCAAGTTTCTGTTTCTACTTGCTAAATCTTTTGTTAAATATGACTTCTTTGGTACAAAAGGCACAAGTATAAGAATCTGAACCTGATTTGATACTGCCATGCATATGTTTTTATCTTCTCTGTATTTCCTTTTCCGCAAAGTTTATCGTCTGCTATAGCATGCTTCCTCTAAACCTTGTCTGTGTTCATTGTAAACAAATCCTTCAAAAGTAATTCCTAGTGGCGCTTAGTTTCAGTAATGATGACATTAGTCTTCCTTTTACCTTTGTAGCTGAATGTTTACAAGTAATTCTGAGTGTTTTGAAACAATAAATTTACTTTGGTCCCACTTTAATTGGCAGAAGGTGATCTCGAAGACGGCGGCCCTGGAGCATGTGCAGCTGTTTTTGTAGACACCTATCTTGTTGCTCACACTTGAAGCAGCGATTGTGTGGTAACGGCTCTATCAAGCTTGACATCCTCAAGGTAACGGGCACAGGCTGGATCATCCAATCTGTCGTGCTGCTTCCTTCTTGTTGTGACGTAGGTTTGTATTCAACTTGGATATATGGTGTTCATGGCATCTATGCTGACTAATCCTATTAGTAGCCTGTGATAGTTGTTGTTGTTAGTCTGTCATGTATGTACTCTCGATGGGAGCTTGGGAGTAGATTCATTTATTTTGATTCTATGATCCAGTCCAGGACATGGGGAGATTGATTCAATCCCTATGCTCTTGTCTAGTAATTTTGAAGATTGATTGAGAACACTTGGTGGAAAACAATTTATTTCATTCATGTTTGGATATGAGCACCTGCACCTGATTTGTGATGTGGATGCATGCTGCTGTCACAGTATGTTAGTATTAGTAATTTAGGATCTGGTATTGTTCTTGGCTGCTTGCTCACTGTCGTAGCATTGCAATTGGGCAGCTTAATATTGTGAAAAGAATCTTATTACTGTCTAGTAGGTAAATGCTACCTAAACCTGATGTTCCTTGTTAGCCGAAGTTACACGTTGACTTGTTGAGTGTACATTTCCTTGAGATGTCAGCTTTAGTATGACTATTAATTGACTGGTGTGGAACTGTGGATACATATAGTGTCTTATTGATTGTTCTTTATGCAGAAATAACATGTCATGCTGTTATTTCCTGGCAGACACTCTCTTGCGATGCATAGAAACTTTGCTGTTATTACCTTGTCTAGTTCTGAATTGTGTTCTTGAGTGAAAATATCAGTGTCAAACATGTCATGCCTATATGAAGTTTCTCTAAGCTGTGGGTTATAGTAATTTGGTTTGGAGATGTAGGATATGGAAAACTATACACGCAATTAGATTAGGCTAGCGCTTGTTTTACTTTATTTTATGTAATGCTCATCTTGTGAAGCACTTATGGAGTTAGATCTGCTTTTTGAAAAATGATCTGGAGGCCATGCCAAGGATACGTGGAGTTTTCTTAGCGGAAAAAATCGTTAGTAAACTGATATAGTTTAGTGTCTAGCACATGTGCAAAGAGCAAATATTAAAAATCTTTTTAAGGTGGTTTGGTCTAAAATAGGAAGAAGAGGGTTCCATTAAATTTCAAATAGTCGTTAATTCATTTTTATGACTTAATATCGATTTTGCCTTGTGCTGATAGATGCCAGTTTAAACATCTATTATTTGTTACACTCTTGAATTTCAAGTAGTTTCTAATATGTACATAATAACTTTGTGCTCCTACAAATTGATTCAAGTGCTTAACTAGTATGTTCCTCGTCTTTGGTCCTAGATGCTGCTGTCAACTTACTCTTGGTGTGCTTCTTTGCACTTCAACATATTATTTTCATGATTTCCTGGAAAGCTGTGCCGGCTTCGGTGGTGTTGTTGCTGCCACGGCATGTGTATTATTACTATTTTCTGGTCCTTGTGATGCTCGGCAGTAGTCTACATTGTGACGTGTAATGCTCCAGACCAGAAAGTTGTAGTGGTGTTGTAGCTGTTTCCTTTGGCACGTTTGGAATAATATTTGTACTTACCTCGTCTCTTTTTTGTTAGACTTGTGACTCAAGTTAAATTGTATGCTTGCATGCACTCATATTGTTCATTTTTTTATCTGTGGTCTGAATGTCCCAAAAGGGCAAATGACACGGCAAAAGTTTTAACACTGGTACTAATCAAACTTCTGTCTTCACCTGTGTGATATATAGGAGGATGCCAAAGCTGAGAAGCAAGAGAACAATGGAGGCACAAGACGATGCTGCTGCTGCCGTGTCTCATTGAACCATGGACCAGCTCGGCCACAAACAGCGGCGTCGGTGTGAAGAGGATGTTGAGGATGTGAAGTGCAGCTGCTAGCCCTGGGAGATAATAGCAGTTGTTATGGAGAGGTACTGTGACCAGATATGTTGTCAAGCAGTCAGTGCAGATATTATCCTTAAAGGTGTCAGCGGAGATGGTTGTCCTCCTAGGAGCGACCGTAATGCAGAATTAGGAACTAGCAAAATGGGTATGACAACGATTAAACATAAGCTGATGTTATGTCTATTATAGATTGTGCATGATTGATTTTTTGAAACGCAGGCAAAAGCTTTGCCTGATCTATTAATTAAGAAGAAGTACCCGATTAATTATGGAAAACCGGGCAAAAACCGATACAACCAGGGCCAAAGCCCACCCAACAACAACCACAACAGGGATAAGCCCACACCCATCGACGGCGCAACAAACACCACATTACACGCCAACTGCAAACACAAACCAACGGAGAACCCGCTCACCCGAACTAGCTGGACTTCAACCATAGCCGGAGAGAAGAAGCCGCGACTGCTATGGGAGGAGCAGACTCGGGACGCTCCCACCATGATGAAGAAACATGCAATCCACGAACCTTGCGCATAAAGCGATGAGCATCACGCCGACGAGCAACATCAAGGACAACCTTGTCGCCCACACGAACCAAGGACAATGCCTCAACACTGCTAGAACTCTCGGGGCCGCTGCCCCGACCTCCAACCGCTCCGCCACGCCCTGCGTAGCCCACCAACACCACCTTCCGGGGCCGCCGCCCCGACGTAGCACCACTCACCCCAGAGTTGCAGCGCCGCACGACCTGGAACCTCACAGCCCTAGCTGAGCAGGAAAACCACTCGCAGACCACGGCCGCCACACCAAAATCCGGGGCCGCTGCCCCGACATCCAGCCAACCACCCCCGCTGGAGTGCATCGACCGAGCCGAAAACCCCGCTGCCCCTGCAGTCCGAGGTTGCCACTCGAACCATGCTAAGGCGCCTCCCTTCCTCATAGGGCCGACTTCGCATGGCTACCCGAGGCCGCCGCCTCGGCATACAAACAAGAAGCACCCGGAGCCGCTGCCCCGACATCCACCAACCACGGGAGAAGGAGATGCAAATGTAGCAGACACAATGCAGGCCCTCCAAAGCGACGCCTCCAAGAAGGTGACGATGTAACCATCGCCGTCGCCCGCTTCGCTGCCCCAAAGCTAGGGCTTTCGCCCGGAGAGACCATCACCCCCACGAGGAAGGAGCTCCTCGACAACGCCCCCAAGAGGGAAAAACGACGCCCAAGGCGCCGCCGTCGTCGGCACCAACAAAGTCGGTTCAAGGCTTTCACCTGGAGCTCACCTCCTTGTCCTTGAAGACGGGGGCAAATTATTCCGGCAGAGCCGAGGTGACGAGCACACCCAGATTGTCGGAGCACTGCAAGCTGCACAAAGCTTCAACTCCGCCACCAACCACCTAGCAACACCAGCGCCGCACCCGCCATGGCACCTCAAGCCACGATGGTCGCAGCCACACCTGCTGGGGGGCAGAACCCGCACCCCAGCCACCACGGCGGCTCGCACCACCGCCCACGACCCGGGGCCGCCGCACCGGCTCCCTCAGCCACGCCCTGCCACGAAAGCACAACAGGCCACGCCCTGCCGCGAACACACCGCGCACGGCCTGCGCGTGCGTCGCCCACCAGCACCCTCCCGCCGCTTCCCGACCGCCTGAAAGCCTCCCGCACCTTGCACGCCGGCCAGAACGCGCCGCCAGATCTGGGCGGCCGAACCCACCGCGCCGGCACGCCCCTGCCCTCCCGCTCTGCCCAGAACCGCTTGCACCACAGGACGCCCAGCCCTCGCTGCGCCTCGCCCTGCGGCCACCACCGGAGTCCAGGGCCGCCGCCCTGACATGCCGCGCCGCACCGCGCTTGAAGACGACGCGGAGGTCGTCGAGCCGGGTCTCCCGCCACCACCTTCGACAGTGACGGGTCCGCCGCCACCGCGGCAAGGCCGTCGGCAGCGGCGGCAAGGAGGAGACGGCGTGGGGAGGGCCCCGGCGGCGCGGTGGGTGGGTGCCCTCGAGTCGCCCTGGGAGAGCGACGCGAGGGTTGGACTGGTCGCATGATTGATTACTAAAAGGAAGTTTGTATATTTTGGATGGGTGCCAAAAGAAAGTATACGAAACTATATCAAGGATGGATATTGTGTTGATTTTTTCCTCGTTTAGTCAAAACAACTAACTCAGAAAGTTTGACAATGTTGAGGGCGTTGATCTCCTTTGCTGTGAGCCACATAGTTGTCCTCCATGCTGATTGTCGGCGTCGCTTTGGCGCAGCTCTCCTAGAGGATTGGCCTCTTCATTGACATTGGAGTGTTTTGTGTCTCCTCCTTGGTGTGTTCTCTTTTTTTTTGATGGAAGGTCGTTTAATCCTGAGGGAGTGGTGTTTGGGCTTGGTCTCGGTTGTGCCGGTTTATCAGTTTTTGCCTAGTTTTCTGTTAACTAGACAGCTCTCGTCTTATTTAGTACTCTAGCATATCAAAACTGCCAATAAGAAAATGATACTTGATGGTGATTCTAAAATACTCAGTAGAGTGGGAAATAAAAATAAAGCGCATGACATCTTCTTCCTAGCCACCAACTCGAGCTTGCTAGCTCAAGCAGCAATCTCATTCATAAAATTAACTTCAAGAATACAGGAGAGATATTGATTCCTCAAACAAAAAAAATACAAGAGCTATGCTACGGATGAAAACTAATGTAATTTGCTACCACAGAAGATGTAAAACAGGTGTAAAACGCTCAGAAAACAAAGAGTTTTTCCATTCCATATTTAATTACTGCATGTAAACACACAATTAATTGGATCAACTACCAAAGCGTGCATGCACACAGACACCATTTAGTTACTAGGCTGGCGTTTGGTTTGTCGAGATACCCATCATGCTCCCGCCTAACTCTCTTCCCTCCCTCAAAATTCAACCATCCAACCTAGGCGTGTCTATATATATGAAGTGTGGTGGAGCTATCGCGTGTGGGTTGCGTGTGCGACTTAGACTGGCTATTATTTGAATATTTTTCAACTGAAGATGCTAGATACTACTGCTGGTCACAACATGATCCTTGCATATCTTCAGAACTGGCAGAAAAATTCAGATTGGCGTGTGACATTTTCAGTTCGACAACTGTTACTGATTGGTAATGCTACTACTGTACCTTTTCTGAATCCGGCTAAATTTTGGAGTTTGCCAAAGAAACAACACGGTGGACTGTGGTATACATCTGGGCTGTACCTAGAAAAATTCAGTGCCATGTTCAGTGAGTTTCTACAAGGTTGTGAGAGTTTTCAGTGGACATATGCATGGTTACATCAGCGGGAGTTCTCTGAAATTGCAACTCATCTGAATTCATGGTCATCTGTAAGATACAAATCAGCTAGACAGGTACATCATATGTGTTGGGAATGGCAACTATCATTCACAGGGGGCCAAAGGCCAATACATGTACAGGTGTGGGTAATATGCAAAGAGCCCCTTATACTACGGGGAAAACGCAAGAAGCAGACTACACATGTCTAACACCCCCCCCCCCCTCAAACTCATGGTGGATCAACAACACTGAGTTTGAAGAGAAAGAAGCTATGCTGCGCTCGGGTCTGGGCCTTCGTGAAGAAATCTGCCAACTGCAACTCGGAAGGCACATACGCAAGAGCGAGGATCTGATCCTGCACAGCAGTGCGCACAAAGAAGGCATCAACACCGATGTGTTTGGTGAGCTCATGCTTCACCGGATCTTGCGCAATGCTGATAGCACCTGTACTGTCTGACAATAAGGAAGTCGGTGTAGTGGCAGACACACCAAAATCCTCCAATAACCATCGTAACCAAATCACCTCGGCGGTCAAACTGGCCATAGCTCTCAACTCAGCCTCTGTACTCGAGCGGGAGACGGCGGTCTGTTTCTTTGTCTTCCATGCAATGAGAGAACCACCAAGAAACACACAGTAGGCGGAAAGTGAGCGGCGATCCGAAGGATCACTAGCCCATGTAGCATCAGAGTAGGCCTGGAGCTGTAAGGAGCCGAAGCGAGGGAAAAAGAGACGACGGGTGATCGTGCCTCGAAGATAGCGAAGAACACGGAGGAGATGACTATAGTGAACCGAGGTGGGAGCAGAAACAAACTGACTCAGAATGTGAACCGGATAGGATATATCGGGCCGAGTGACAGCAAGATAGACAAGGCTTCCAACAAGATGGCGATAGCGCGTGGGATCAGAAAGAGGGTCACCATCAGAAGCACGAAGCTGGACATTGAGCTCCATAGGAGTCTCAACAGTGCGCTCATCACCAAGAGCAGCACGAGCAAGAAGATCCTGGATATACTTTTACTGGTAGATATAAAAGCCATCTGAAGTGGAGAAAACCTCAATCCCAAGAAAGTAGCGAAGAGGACCAAGATCAGTCATAAGGAACTGCTCGCGAAGACGGGCCTTAACAAAGGCAATATACTCAGAATCATCTCCAGTAATGATCATATCATCAACATAGAGGAGGAGAAGGGTCCGTCCTCGAGGAGAAGTGTGAACAAACAGCGCGGGATCATGAGCGCTGGGGGAGAACCCGGCAGCTGTCACAACAGAGGCGAAGCGCTCAAACCAGGCGCGAGGGGCCTGTTTCAGGCCATAAAGAGAGCGCCGAAGGCGACAAATCATGCCATCAGGGATAGAGTACCCTGGAGGAGGCTGCATGTAGACCTCCTCACGCAACTCACCATTGAGAAATGCGTTCTGAACATCAAGCTGAGACACAGACCAGTGGCGAACAGAGGCCACAGCAAGAAGAGTGCGCACGGTGGTCATATGAGCCACAGGTGCAAAAGTCTCATCATAATCACGACCCTGCTCCTGCTGGAAGCCACGAGCCACAAGACGCGCTTTGTAGCGCTCAAGAGATCCATCGGAGCGAGTCTTAATCTTGTAGACCCACTTGCATGTGATGGGACGAACACCGGGAGGAGGAGAGACAATATCCCACGTGCCTGTTCGCTCAAGCGCAGCAATCTCCTCGGCCATGGCAAGCTGCCATTCGGGATGTCTTTCAGCATCCCGATAAGAAGTCGGCTCGAGGGAAACAGAAAGACCATAGTGACTAGGAGAGTAGCGATCAGGAGGACAACGCTGGCGAGCGGGAAGAGGAGGAGTCATCTCATCAGAGGAAGAGGGCATATCAGAGGAGGAAGCATTCGGAACATGAGAACGACGGGAATAGTGAAAAGGAAAAGGAGACAACGTAGAGGTGGGTGGAGGATCGGAAGAGGGAGAAGAAGGACTCGATGGGGGGGAGGGTGCCGGTGGGGAAGATGGAACATCGGCAAGAATGGGACGCGGAGTAGGATCAATCGGCACAGAGGGTGGTGTGTCGGGAAACAATAGTAAAGATATGTCCTCCACCGAGAAGGCCGATGAGGAGGGACGTGGGTAGAAGGATCGCGACTCATCAAACTTGACATCACGAGAAATGCGCATCCGACGGCCAACGGGGTCCCAACATCGATATCCCTTGTGCTCATCACTGTAGCCAAGGAAAACACACTCAACAGACTGAGCGGTCAGTTTGGTGCGCTCGCGAGGGGCCAGAAGAACATAGCAAACGCAACCAAACGAGCGGAGAGCCGAATAATCAGGGGAGCGAGCAAACAGACGCTCAAGAGGAATATCACCCTGTAAGGCAGTCGAGGGCTGAAGGTTAATGAGATAGGCGGAAGTAGAAATAGCCTCAGCCCAAAAGTGAGGCGGAAGAGAGGCGGCAATCATCAGCGCACGAGCCGTCTCAAGCATATGGCGATGCTTGCGCCCAGCCACGCCATTCTGAGCGTGAGCGCCAGGGCAGGAGAACTGAGCGAGAGTCCCTTGCTCAGCGAGAAAACCACGCAACATCTGGGAGACATATTCTCCAGCAGAATCAGCTCGAAAAACCCGAATAGGCGTGGAGAACTGGGTGTGAACCATGGCAGCAAAATGCTTATATATAGAGAGAACCTCGCTACGAGAAGTCATGAAGTAAAGCCAGGTATAGCGAGAGAAATCATCAATAAATATAACATAGTAGCGATGGCCCCCCTTCGAAGCGAAGGGAGCCGGACCCCATACATCAGAATGTATCAAATCAAAAGGACGCTCTGACACGGAGGTACTAGTAGGATAGGGTAACTGAGTCTGTTTGCCAAGTCTACAACCCTGACACTGAAGCGAAACATCTCCTGAGACAGGCCCCAGAAGACCGCGATGAACTAGGGACGATAGGCGAGATCCACAAAGATGACCAAGTCGATGATGCCATTGCTGAAATGAAGCGGAAGCGGAAGTAGCAAGAGCATGTGAAGGAGTGGAGGTGCTGGTGTCGGCAGAGGGAAGACGAAGCCAATCAAGATCCCAAAGCCCTGGGGAGTCACGGCGCCGAGGGCCAGCTCCAACCAGAAGCTGGGTGCGACGATCCTGGACAGAAACAGAATCAGAATCAAAGAGAACACGACAACCAGAGTCAGTAGTTTGAGCGACAGAAAGCAGATTCATAGTGAGGCGAGGAACAAGAGAAACATCAGGAACAGAGAAGGAGGAAGTAGAGAGAGTGCCACGGCTGGTGACAGGAAGGGAAGTGCCATCGGCAGTAAGAACGGAAAGAGAAAAATCAAGAGAACGAAGAGAGGATAACACAGAAGAGTCAGAAGTCATATGGAAAGAAGCTCCAGAATCCAAGACCCACGAGGAAGTACCTGACTGTGGAGACGATGGCTGCTCAGTGCGGGAAACAGCAGTCACAGAACCAGCAGTGCCTGTCGAGGAAGAAGAGCCCGAGATAGCCAATATGCGCCTCAGTGTCGCAATATCCTGCGCAGAGAGGGACGGACCCGAAGAAGGAGGCCGAGTCCCACTCGAAGAAGCACGGCCCATATCCAGCATCTTCTTGTAACAATCAGTCTCGGGGTGCCCTGGCTTCTGACAATAGCCACACTGAATGCGAGGAGGACGAGAACGACTCCCACCACGCGAGGAGCGACCACCACCACCAGATGGCAAGCGACCCATACCATCAGAAGGAGTAGCCAGCAGTGGTGGCGCACTAGAACGAGAAGGCCCTGGAGCAGCAGTCAACACAGGAGGAGCTCGAGCAGCAAGCACAGAGGGAACACCAAGTAGGCCAACACCACAGAGACGGGTCTCCTCGGCACGGAGCTCAGAAAGTACCACCGAGAGAGGAACTCGGCCGCGAGCAATCAACTGAGCACGCCGTTGCTCAAACTCTGGACGAAGCCGAGACAGGAACTCGTAGACTCGCTGAAACTCCAGATCAGACCTCACAGTCCTACAACAGGGACAAGTACCACAGACAGCAGAGCGGAGAGAGTCAAGCTGGCGCCAAATAGCAGAACTCTGTGTGTAGAACTCCTCAATACTGGAATCACCCTGCTGGAGAGCATGCTCCTGACGGACCATAGACAAATAGAGAGAGTCACCAGAGGGCTGATACCGCTGGCGAAGATGATCCCACATCTCAGAAGCAGTAGGAAGAGCCATGAACTCAGAGGCAAACTGTGGCGGAACACTAGCAGTAAGAACAGCCGCAGCACAAGCATCCTCATCACACCACTGAGTATAAGCAGTCTGAGCATCATGATAAGTGGAGAGAGCCTCAGAGAAATCCGCTACCTGCTGATCATAAGCATCAACCGCAGCATCATCGGCGGTCTTGGCAGTGGCCCTATCAGCCTCAGAAGCATCAGCAGCAAGAACAGGTGGCGTCGGCGGCACAGGCGCCACTGGAGCAAGGGGGCGCGGCGGACAGGAGACCTCGCCACAAAGAACACCCCAAAGCCGAAGACCGCGCATGTGGATGCGCATGTGAGCGGCAAAGTCCGCATAGTTGGTACCATCAAAGGTCAGTGGGCAGCGAGGAACAGCAACATATCCCGACGAGGACGACGCCATGGTGGTACCAGCAAACTCTTCTTCTTTTTTTTTTGAAACTGAATCTGGATCTGGTCAACACTTACCAGACAGAGAGAAGGAGCGTGTCTGCCATAGTCACGAGCAGAGACTCAATATACACGTTGATTCCCTTTCAATTCAGCCAGCAGCAAGACGAGATTGATGAGATCCAAGCAATAGCCTGCCAGATCGGAGCAGTGCCGACCAATTCTGGGCGATGGCGACCAGAACCGAGTGACCACTTAGCAGATCGGGCAGCGGACGAGTCAACTCGACCAGCACAGCCAGATCAGGAGCAGGTCGAGGACGAGCAGCTCGGGGCAGGCAGGATGGCGGCCACGAAGAAGAACAGATCGCTGACCAGCTCGGCCAGATCGGGAGCAAGTCGAGGACGACCAGCTCGGGGCCGGCAGGACGGCGGCCAGGAAGGAGAACGGCGGCCGGCCAGAATAATAGCTACGCCGGGATGATCTTCGGCGGCCAGAAATCGTGGTGAGTTGCGACCTGCGGGAGCTAAACCTAGAGCTCGGATACCATGTTGGGAATGGCAACTATCATTCACAGGGGGCCAAAGGCCAATACATGTACAGGTGTGGGTAATATGCAAAGAGCCCCTTATACTACGGGGAAAACGCAAGAAGCAGACTATACATGTCTAACAATATGCAGTCACAGGCGGAAGAAGCTGCGATGCATTAGTTTATTGCACAGCCTGAAAAGTACATGTCCTTGTGCATGCAGCCAAAGCCACCCTGGCTATCTAGTCTGACCAGACTTGACACCAAAGTTGAGGAAGGAGGAGCATACCCACATGAGGAAGTGGTGACACTAAATTCAGAAACCAACCTGGTTGCTCTTGCTCTTAGATTACATGTGCGGCAACAAAATGGTGGATATTTATTGTGGACTCATTCCCAATCAGAGTGGTACACTAGTTGTAACCAGGTCCTGCCTAAATGCGAACCAACTGAATCCACCCATGTTCTTCTTATGGATCATCGCAGTTCGTTGAGTTCTGTGATTCTTGGAGTTCCAGTAAGATGGCCACACTTCTTAATGATTCATATTACTGAATTATTCTCCACTGACAGAAACTCTGAGCATTATTCTATGTTAAGTGTGGACAGATTGCTCCTGCAAAGATTCAGGCCTCCACAGTCATATCCTCTTCTAGACAACATGAAGCACAACAACAGCCAGTTCATGGCATTACTCAATGGTGGTAAACAAAGGCAGACAATTTTACAAGCTCTCTATTGCTCTACTCTTGGTATGGCATCATGTTCAATACACAAAGTGGTCAGGGGATCCTGGAGGGGGCATGTTGGCAGTATGAAGCTTTGAGAAAAGAGGGACTAGTACTCTACATTGTTATGAACAATTCCAGTGGTCATCTCCACAACTTGCCTCTGCATTTCGGATCTGGTTAGTAGCATGGCTTCTTGATGGTATGGAGTTCTCAATGTGTCACAAGCTCCTTTTCAAGGAGGGAGGGATATCCTCCGGGCTGACTTCTCCGACGAAGTCCAATTCAGACACAACTACTGCATTGCCTTCGTCAACCAGATTCCAGTCAGCTACATCAACCTCAACCAAACATACTACTTTGCCATGACTCCTACCATGAAGTCTACCACGACGACCTCAGTAAGACCAAGGAACTTCACTCACCATGGGATCCGTGGCACCGGCTTGGGGACAAGCCGAGTTTCAAGGAGGGAGGGATGTTAGGACCTCTCCTACCATGGCTGCTACCATGGGCCAACACATGGGCTCGGCCCACCTCCACGAGCTGCAGAGTACAATTACACCAGATGGGGCAACAATGAGAGGTATCCAGTTGGATCAGACGGAACGGCGGCGGACCTTCTCCTTCCCACATAGGCTCTAATTCCCCATCCCCTTCTTGCTTGTTCATCTTGTATCCAGATTGCCCAACAAATCCTTGTAATAATTACTAGATTGTATGGACTGTGTATTTGGTACCTAACATGATCTAACTTGTTTTTTTGGCTTTCCGCAACACCGACCATGGGTGCTGACAACCAAATGGGGGAGGAGACCCTTCCCAGGCCACATCTATGTAGGACCGCATGGAGTCATTGCGGAAAGAGCTATCCCCCACCATGTCAGACCAACTGCGGGAGCGGGTGGCTGCGTGTGTGTGGGGGGGGGAGGGGGGGGTTGGGGTTGGGGTTGGTGGGGTAGAAGGGGAGGGACAAGCATGGTCGATATCGCCGGATCGGTGACCAATGAGAGGGTGGATGCCGCTACCGGATTGGTAGGCGGAGTGGCTGAGGGAGCACGCCTCACCTCAGTCTCTCTCTCCTTACTCTCCCCCCACGACTTCACAAACGGCTCGATAAATTGAAATAGGAGTGTGGAAAGTTGTTTCACATTTTTATTCACTTTGGTCCGGGCGGTAAGGATAAAAATTAGTACTCCCTCCGACCCATATTACTCTTCACAAATACGGATGTATCTATCACTAGAATGTGTTTAGATACATCTATATTAGCGAAGAGTATTATGGGTCGGAGGGAGTATTAGTTTTCAAGTTTTAGTAGTTTTCTTAGAGCTCTTCGCCCTCTATGTAAGCTTGGTCCGAAACATCATTTCTTGAGTGACACATTCCACCTTCAGTACCACGTGTACAAGAGATGGCACAAATTGGTGTCGTAGCCAATGACAACCAGTTGCCCACGTAAGACAGCGACAAACAATTCGTAGGAAAACAACGTCGCTTTTATCAATCTTTGCAGTTGAAATGTCGCGTCATAATTTAGGCTTAAGCCGGTGATCGCTCGCTCGCTCTCTAAGTCCAAGTACAACATTTTCGTCGTCCACGTCCTTAAAAAATTTGCTAGAAATCAGGCGTCTAATCTCTAACTAGAGATCAGTCACCTGTTGTAGCCATTCAATTTTCTTGGAGCTGTTTTTCAATTTTTGTTCAGATTTGATTTTGTTTAAATTCGAAATTTGTTCACATTCAAATTTTGTTCACACTTTAAATTTTTGTTCACATTCCAAATTTGTTCAGATTTGAAATCTGTTCAAATTCATAATCTGTTCATATTCTAAATTTGTTCAGATCCAAATTTTGTTCAACTTCAATTTTTGTTCACAAATCAAAATTTGTTCATGTTCCAATTTTCCCAAATTCAAATTTTGTTCTTTTTTGTTCAAAATTTGATTAAATTTTATTCACAATACAACTTTTATTAGAAAAGGAGCAACTGATCTCTAACTAGAGATCAGTCGCCTAATCTCTAAATGTGCCCTTAAAAAATAGCATCTCGTCGTCCACAATCATGCCCAAGTTATACATACGAATATATGGTTTCTCCAAAAAAAAAGGTCGTACGAATATACTAATTTCTCTAGAACAAAAATGTACGTAGAAAGCAATATGCGGGTACTAATAATTATTGACTGCTATAGTGATAGTTGTACTCTGGAATGCACATCCATGACAAACAACGACCGGGACAGTAAATGCCCTGCTATAGTGGGGACACAAACACAAGTGTATTCTCATCTCACAGCACCTTACGCATGCATCAACGGCACGCTAATGAGTCACTAACGACCAGCTAGCTAGTATTCTGTCGCCGCCGCCGAGCTCCGTCCGGGCGGAGGCAGCGGCGCCGGCCATGCTCAGATCAGATGGTGGTCTGGCAGAAGATGACCTTGAGCTCGCGTGGCGCGAGGCAGCTCTGCGGCACGGCCTCGACGTCGCTCCCGTTCACCCGCGCCAGCGGGCACTCCCGCTTGAAGTAGCCGGCGTCGCCCTTGCACGCCACCACGGTGCCGTCCTTGCCGATGACGCGCTGCTCCGGGGCGCAGCCGTCGTTGAGGTTGACGGGGCAGCCGAGCGCCGGGCACTGCCCGCCGCCGATGAAGTGCGGGCTGATGACGGCCCCCACGTTGAACCCGGCCGACAGGCTCACGCTGTAGGTCGCCAGGTCCTTGCCGGGCCCTGCCTCGGTGGAGTGCACGACCAGCTGCACCACCGTCATCGGCGGCGCCGACCCCGTCTCGCAGCTCGCCGGCGAGGACGGATCGCAGCCGGTGCGCGCCACCACGCGGCCGGCCCAGAAGGTGGGCGGGAAGGGGAAGGAGACCATCCCGTTGGTGCCGAGCTGGACGGTGTTGTCGGTGATGGCGGGGATGCCGTCGTTGGAGGTCACCAGCGGGTACACCGTGAACGGGCAGAGGTTCTGCAGGGTCAGCTTGGCGTCCACCGCCGATGCCGCCTGGACGGCGGCCGCCGCCAGCAGGAGGGCGAGGACGAGGCGCTCGGGGGCCATGGCACTGGCAGCCATCTCTGCTTGATTGTTTCTTGGCTTTGCTCTTGCTGGGTGGTGAAGTGGTGATGGGGTTTATGCGGACGTGCAGACTGGTTTTATAGGCAGTGGAGGTCGTTGGAGGTCGTCTCGTTAGTGGACTGCCATGCGTAGTCTTCACCAGCCACCCCACCCTAACGAACACATAATTTAGTGGCAAAATTGACCAAACAGAGTCATAGTAAACTCCTGTGACTGAGAAACATGCGAAAGCGCGACGACTGACCAAATCTTTCTGTTGGACTGTTACTTTGTCGCTCATTATATCTGGAGTGAATCCTCCTCCATAAGAGCATTCAATCTACCCACGACCACGAACATATCTGGTCGGTCGGTACGTGTGATCATTATTTTCCTATTGTATGCGCGTTTGAACCATGGAGTTCTTTGGTTACTTAGCTAGGAAGGATCATGGAGTTTCTTTGGTTAACAAACTCTCCTGACTGGACACTGGAGAAGATGCAAAAGCTCCTCGATTCACCGGAAATTTCACTTCGCCACTCAAGTACTCACCATTTCTGAAGCGAATCGTCTGAAATAAAATCCACGAGCGCGTTCATTGGACTAATGTACCCACGACCACGATCACGATAATGTACGAGTAGACACGTCACACGTGTTCCATTAACCGGCTGCTGAGAGGGTTCAGTTCCGTCCATGCATGTTCCTATCTGAAACTGTTGTACGCCCGTTAAAATCACGGAATTCTTGGATTACTTAGCTACGAAGGAGAGCACCGATCAGGCTTATTTTTTTTCCAGCCTGTATGGATCGATCATCGATGCTTGAATTGGTCCCGTCATGGCGAGTGGCTTCTATTCTGGCGAATAAACTTCCTTGTCGAGCAGGTGCGCTTATTTCTTCCTGCAGGTTACATTGCCTTGTTTTGGATGTGTGTTCTCCAGCTAGCCAGTTAACCAAAAAATGCAAAGGCGCGTGTTCGGTGCATAGCTAGATATGTCAAGCGGACATAATGATTCACATCCACTCACATGATACAGGAATGGCTGATATCAATGGTTGCTTGCCCGGTTGGTTCTTACTCAAGGAGGAATGCTTACTGATCATTCGTGGCAATTGATTTCAGGAGCAGACAAGGGTCAACATTAGGTCTCGCGGTGTTGGGGACGAAACTAGTCGCCACCCACCCAAGCAGAAACCAATTCAGTTCTGTAGGGGATTAATCAGGAATCCAGCCTTGAACTTGAAACACAAGGAAGTGATCATACATAGGAAACTAACAGATTGCTGCCTGGCGCTTGCACATGCATACGCATGGCTCGGCTTAGCCAGTGCCGCAAATAGGCCAAGTCGTAAGCGAGAAACTTGCTGAGGTGCATAGTGTTCCAACAGGAGAAAGCCATTTGATCCACTGCTGAATTCAAAATGGCCCAAATCCTGCCATTAATTTTCCCAGTACATACAAAAAGCCACGGCGCATGCCAATTGTCCTCTCCCTCTTAAAAGGACAGCTTATTACACTGTCGCTACAAGTTACAACTCGCATCATGGAGTGGCTGCATCTTCAGTTTTAATTCTTGATACCATTGCTGGGTGGTAGCAGTGACATGGACACGATGCTCCAATCCTTGCTTAATCTTGATAGTGTTCTAGTTAAAAGAAACTTCTGATCTATGGGTGGATCCCCGTCCTTGCTTAAAGAAAAGGGCCACGACAATCCCATGATAACACTGCAATTTCCAGGAACACCCGGGAAATGAATTTGTTTTGCCATGAAAATGCAATCTGTAATTTTACTAATCAACTAAGTAAGAAACAAGACAGCAGGGCCAAATGGGACATTTCAGAATAGAAGGAACACATGATGCCCATCTATTGATCTTGCCATTACACCCTGCGCCATATTTAGAGCTGTACAAATAAAATAACAAATGTCCAGAAATGAAAATAAAAAAGGAAAACATCATGTACTAGCTAGTCACTGCTATGGTGAGAATTTTGCTTGGTCAGAAAGACCTATGATTATGTGCACCTACATATCACCATGAAGAAAAATTGTACTTTCCACTAACCTTGTTACAAGGAAAAAGAAGAATCCTGCAGTGTGCACCTAAGGCTTTCATCCGGATCAAGCAGCACTCCTCAAGATCATGAGGCTCACAGAAGCTGAAGGTGACAAGCTTCTTCTCTCTCTTGATCGAATCACACATTCTCTTGGCCTCATATCCCATACCCTTGAATCCAAGACATTCATCATTTTGCAACCAGTGCCAATATGAGTGGGTAATTCATAGAAAAGAAATGATACGTGTACACGTAAAAATTCAGCGCATTTTCGGCGGGCGGCAGGATGCGGGCGGCAGAAATAGATTGGCGTCCTTTGAGGTGCGCAAGGCCCAAGGCGCACATGCGGATCACGCTGCTCTGCTGGATGATGGCATCAAAAGGGTTAGCGCCATGCTTCAGCAGCTCACACATCAGGTCAGCCTCCTTGGTGATACACTTGAAAGAAAAGTTTTCCATCAGTCAAAAGACCATAGAAAGAATCAAACGAAATACCCAATATTCTACCCAAACAACTACTGTTTTACTGAAGGTGTATGTATGAGCTGAGTTGAATAGAATTAGTCCAAGCTATCCATGCAGACGACAAGTGAAACAGTAAGCATGTTCATAAGGACATAATTAAATATTGTGCAATTACTCCTACAGCACATAGTCAACATAATGCATATGTTTGCCACATTAAATTAGAACCAAATGCTCACAGTCAAGCCTTCAAGGGTAACCATTGCTTAAAAAGCAGCAGATCAAGAACACCAGTTAATGGTGTATTACCTGATATGCTGCCTCTCAACTCGCCAGAGAACTCAACGTAGATAGGCAATGATTTCAACTACTGTGAAAAAGGAGTGTGGTGCCAAGACTGGAAACCTTGTGTCAGGACCCGACATCAACACCGGAGAGGGGGAGGAAGGAGGAGCCGATGCTCAGATCTAATCCTAGAGTAAAGTAAAATGCAGGTAAAGATAGCTAGGGTTTTGATTGTTGTTCATAGCGCGCCACCCATCCACCCACTCTCCCGGGTTATATAGAGTCCCCCGAGGAGCCACGCTAATTGTCATTGTTGAAGTGTATAAGTAGATTATACTAGCCCTTTCCATCAGTTCGGACTTTTGGTTCAAGTGGCTAGTGCATGAACCTTAACATAGTATCAGAGCCAGGTTTCGAGTTCAAATCCTGGCTTTCACAATTTATTCTAAATTCTCCGCAGCATCCTGCCGCGCCCGGCCTCCCGCTGCCTCTTTGCCTCTCTACACGTGTTGACTTGTCTTCTCGTCTCCCGTCACACGTGAGAGGGGGTGTTGAAGTGTATAAGTAGATTGTACTAGCACTTTCCATCAGTTCGGACTTTTGGTTCAAGTGGCTAGTGCATGAACCTTAACAGTCATGACAGTAAGTAAGAGATTATAGAGATAAGCGTGTTTAGCATGCGCCAAAAGCAGCTAATTCGAAAACTAATGCTGGCGACTCCTGGACCGTCGGATGTTGATAAAGCGGTACAGGACAATCGTGGCCGTTGATTCTTCGATAGGAGGATAGAGCAGACCCGCCTGAAGAACAGGTTCCTGACACCTTGACACGTGCAATTAGTTCTTACAGCTGGTTATCAAAATTTGCACCAGTTTGTGCAGCTGCCGAAAGAGAGCAGATCATGACCTTAATTTGTGACAATGAGTAGAACTAGCTTGTATGTGTTAACAATAGCACGACAGTGACATAAAAAGGTTTTTTTATTTTCTTGCCTCGTTTTAGCTTATTTTTGTTACCAGGATTCAGCAGCACACATTCAGTCACTAGCATTCAGACATGAATAGAATTCCAGTGGTAACAAAAAAAAAGAATCTTTTGTTTGGGTAGGGTAGGCACTTACCACAAAAGCAACATCAGAAGGAGAAAATAATTCACCACCTGTGCTGCAGATTGAAAGTACTAGCTCCTTAATAATGTTACTCCCTCCATGCCGGATTATAGGGCAATTACGCACTTCGATACAAACTTTGACCTTTAATTTTAGTCAACAAAATATAAGATATATTATATAAAAATTATATCATTGGATTCATCTCAAAAGAACTTTCCAATGGTATAATTTTTATGTCAAATATCTCATATTTTCTTAACTAAAATTAATGGTTAAAGTTTGTCTTAAAATATATATTTGCCCAATAATCCGGTATGGAGGGAGTACTCTGAATAATAGTGCTGACTGATAAAGTGTCATTTATGCTACGTCTCACTCGAGTCTTCCACGCGGATAAGAGTTTGTCCTCCATCTTGAGACACTACATGAAAAATATTGTGACTTTGAAATATGTTAGTGCAAAAGTTTCAGTTATGTAATCGATCGTTTTGTAAAGCAGCAAGAGGTTTACTTACAGAATTGGCAAGATCAGCACCCATGTAAGAATTATTTGCGATTTACAAATCCTCAGGATTTTGGTTGGCAGGAGCACCAACAATAAACTCAGAAGCATTGCGTTTGTAATACTCCTCAAGATAGCTGAGATAGTCGGCCCACTTAACAGAACCGGACACTGGTAGCAGCCTTTCCCACCCCCATAGTTTCTCCAAAAGATCTTCTGAAACAAAACAAAAACAACACCAATAAAATAAAATAGATATCAAGTATATTGCAAGGGAAATATGAAGAGACCATGGTAACCATAATTGTGGTGATTAGCTTCTCTGTTACCTTTTATCATCTTCCTCTTCTTACTCTTTCCCCACGTTCAATCTTTATCTTGTAGTGAGAATTCAATACATCTGAAATGCCATCCCTGGTGATAGCACAGTGAATCGTATCGTATCACAATGCTTATCATCGAGAAGTAACAAACTAATTCTCTTAAAACCACATATAGCTGCATCAAGAAGAAAAAAACAATGGAGCATTCACATATACCATGTGGTGTTTGCTGTTGCATCAGCAATAATGCCATCCTCATCACTACCAGGACCATTTCTACTAGTACTAGCAGGTCCTTCCTTATCAATCTTCTGCCAAGCAGCAGCAGCAGAAGAAGAAGACTCTTCTAGCATGTTGATCATAACATTCAAGGTTTCGTACCGGACTATGCGGCTGTCCACAATCTCATCAGTTATAAAATCCGAGAAATCAACATGCTTATTATTTTTCCTCATCCAAGCACACGTCATTTCAGCCTCCCTTGCCATACCCTTAAATTGAAGCAATCCATCAGTTTCAGTTAGTGCAGATAAAAACAAACTTGTGCAAAGTGCGGCTCATAAGGCCAAGTGTATGGATAATAGTATTAAGTTTGACAGAAGGGCGTAAGGGCTTATAGGTGATCATCAATTTGACAGATGGATGGATTGTAACATTAGTTTTTTTTAAGGCAGGCAATTACCAACAAGACAGCGGATGCCGCAACAGAATTGTCCAAAGTGCAGTTCATAAGGCTCAAGGCACACGTGCGTATCTCTCTTCCCTGGTCGATCAAGTACTCATCAACGGGATCAACGCTAAATCTCAGCAACTGACACGTCAGGTCAGCCTCCTTTGCAATACACTTGAAACCATCGGTTTGCATTAGTACAATGACCATAAATAAGTCAAGCAGAAAAGGAAAACTCAATCCATGCAAATTAATTTGTAGTGCGTGTCATATTGAGGCTGTTGGTGATTACAATACAAAACAAGTTGCAGAATGCAGTATGTACAACTGCCCAAAGTATAAAGACCCCAGTAGACAGTAGTTTTTGAGATAAGTAACAATAAGTAGAACTAGCTTTCTAGCAGACAATGATAACAGGACATATAGATGAAAATGGTTCAATTATACTTGGGACAGTTTTTTTTTCCAGTTTTCTCTCCAAATAGAATATTTCCCCCGTTTCCATTTCAGTTAATTGTCATGGAAGTGAACTAAACAAAAAAAATGTATGGTGTGTTATGGCAAGGTGAGGAAAGGGACCAAACAAAGCGCAACCAGAACAATGTTATGTGGGGCCAGACCTGGGCGCAGGAAGGCCATCAAAGAGAGGTCCACATCACAGAATTAGAGGGATAAATATCCCTAATTATCCTTAGCAGTTTAAATCTCTTAGAGATATTTCTTGATTTCCAAGTTAGTTATTTCCAAGTTTGTTAGTTGGCTTAGCCTCCAAGTTTGTAAGCTGGCTATATAATGCCTAGACTTTTCGATCAATAGACAAGAAAGAAAATATTCTCAATTATCCCTCCCAATTATCTCCCTGCTCTTGTTGTGCGGCAGCCTCCTTTTGGCTGGGCGTCGCACCTCACCTGTCCAGGGCCATCTAACCTACCTCCCTACCACGTTCATAACAAACAAACACAAGATAAATATTTGGTGTGTCACTGCCAGGTGGAGAACATACCACCAATGCGGCACTGGATACATCAGAAAAGATGCAACCTGTGTGGATGAATGAATTTACACGCTTGTGGGTCAGGCAACTTAGAACGATTGATTGCCTCATCGGCAAGTTTTCAGATTTCATCCTGATTCTCCACTCAGACACAAGTTGCTCCTCACTGTTGAGACACTGCTTGAGACCATCAGACAGTCATCAAAATTTACGTTAGCAAACAGGACATCCGAAATAAAAATATAATAGAAGCAGGATATAAGGGTAGGTTGACTTACAGCCTGAGCGAGATCAGCTATGCTGCTAATTGCCTCAACATTCCGACAGTGATCACCTCAACACAGAATTTTTTTCAAATAGATTAGCATCTTTATTCTTTGTATTCATACTTCTTTTCCCCTAGCACGCAAGGATGCAAGAAATAACATTTCTTCATTTGAATGGGGGCATTTTTTCAACAAATCTATATATTCTTTTAATTTTTCTTTCAAATATGAATAAATACTAGAGGAATTCAAAAAATTGCTCTAATAAAAAATAGTGACAAAAAAGGAGAAAATATATTATCTCAGCTGCTATATAAAAAAACAAAAAGAGCATGGAGCCTTGGTCAATGGCGCCAAGCTAGGGGGTACGGTGCAGTTGAATAAGGCGTCGTGCTATTTCGTTTAGAGCTCCGGCGCGAGGCGTCAAGAAAAAAGTTATTTTGTGAAATACATTCGCCAATAAATTATTTATTGTCAAATTTTAAAAATTAAGTTATTTTTATCAAAATCGTCTCGTCTACAAGAAGGTCTGAAAAAAGGGGCCAAATGGGCTGGTTCCAAAGTTTCTGGGTGCGATTGAACAGACGACTGGCTGTTTAGTTGGGTCTGCGGGTTCAGACAGCCTAGCAAAGAAACACAGCCGACGCCCGGCTTTTCTGGTTCCCTAAAGAAAAAAATCTGGTCCTTGTTGTCGCTCAGTACTAATCCCTCAAATCAAAAAAAAAATCAGATTATTTAGTACTCCCTTCGATGACTTATACTTATCTTTAACATGATATATACTTATCTAGATACGTTATGTTAGAAATAAGTATTAGTAATGAAAGAAAGTATAAAGTTTGTACTAACTTATCGGAGGAGATGTTTTGGCTCATAGGACTAGATGCACCTATTATAGAAAATGCATTTTAAATCTATTTTAAATTTTTTAAAAAAATAGACAAAAAATTCTTAGTGTACATCTGAATAATTTATGTTCACCCATAAAGTTTTGCGGTGAAAAGACATTTTGTGTGGCCTGTGTAAAAAAGACAAAAAATGATCACGTAAATAGCAATGTTGGAGCACCGAATTTTGTCTTTTCTACAGAGGCCACAAAAAATATCCTTTTTCTTACAAAACTTCATGAATAAATATAAAATGTCTAGATGTATATCAAGATATTTTCTTCAAAATTTTCAAACATTTTAAAGTATATTTTTTAGTGATAGATACATCTACACCCGTGAACCAAAATGAATTTCCCTACCGTGAACCAAAATGAATTTCCCTAACTTATCGATATTTTTTATCGGAAGAAGGTACTACAACGTACTGTTGCATATCCGTTCATTGTGAATTTAGTACGTGCCTTTATTTTTTATCTCATTGATCACCATGGATCACCACGTAGACTCTCTGTGTCTGTGAGACTGTGACCATCAAGCTTGCATGTCAATGCCAACGAGAGTGATCATCGCGCAGTGCCCAGCAAGCTTGCATGGACATGCATGTCAATGCTAATGCCGGTCATCACCATGTAGTTAGCAGCACGCCATGGCGGTGATCTTCAAGCTTGCGTTTTTTTGTAAATAGGACACTGGCATTAAAAGAAAAAACGAATAGTACAAAGCACCTTAAAAAAAATGAAAATTACAATGAGATCCTTGAGAAGCCCTTCATCTTCAACCTCCAGACCGCGCTGTGCGTCGCCGCTGCCACTCCTCTCTGAGCCGGCATGACATTGTTGATTGTGGACGGGAAGTCGTAGAACCGGTCAAGAAGACCACATCTGTCCCAAAGACAAAGAAGAAGGATGAACTGCCGATGAAGCTCCTTGACGATCCGAAGATCCCCATAGCCAGACGAAATCCTCGAAGACCACACCACTCCCACAAGCCTCTCGATGTTGCCGCTGAGATGGGGTTAAAGCCGAGAAGACCTTATTGCACGTGGCACCGCCACCACCACATGTGCGTCGTTCCTACAAACCTTGACCATAAAACAAAAAAGGAAGCCCTCAAAACAGGTGGCGGAGCCCTCCCACTGACGAGGGCCGAGATCCACCGCACCTTCATGATCCAAACGCCACAGAGACGAGGCGATCTACGCCGATGCCAACGGGAGGCACGAGATCCAATCGCCCTGGGTGTCCGCCTGGGAGTCTCGTACTTCAAGCTTGCGTTGACATGCACGAATGGATTGACAACGCCAAACCCTAACTAGGTATCATGGATTCAGATCTGAGCACTAAACGTATGCAGCCTAGGATTGAACTTGAACGGATCTATCCATTCACAAAAACCCTGCCGCCGAAATAGGAAAGGGAAAATCTTGAACTTACCATCGTCCGAAAGGGAAAATGGTCCAATTACATGCATCCGTACATGAGTTGCTGAGGACATCTCCAGCGGACCAACGCATCTGGACGACACAAATGATCCGTTCTGATCCGGATGTGTCAGGGTCCAGACAAAATTTCTGTCACGATCTGGCCTGCCTGGGCATGCAGCGGCATGACGCATCCTGTCTGACGCTAGCCATGTCGATCAGCACTGGCCATGTGGCCACTATATTCAAAATTTGAAACTATAGAAGAATATAAAGTCTAAACTAAAAAGTAGTCTATCGATATAAATAGTTTACAACCATATAGTTTGACACGAAGAATCAAATATAATTCAAATTACATGAAATAAATAAGGGGATTAACCCTGTTGGTTTCCCACAAGAGCCCAAATATGCTCAATTAAATCGGTTTGAAGCCGATCGTTGATGTGACGATCATGCAAAGTTTCTATAACATGCATGAACTGTTCCCAAATTGCTACCCCTGCTGTTGGGTCAGCCAACTCACCCTGAAAATCCTAGCCTTGGTCATAGATGTTGTCATCCCGCTCGTTCTTAATGATCATGTTATGCATGATCACACAAGCAGTCGTCACATTCTACATCCTCTCTGGGCTCCAAGTTCTAGCAGGATACCAATAATAGTCCACCTTGACTGAAGCACACCAAACGTCCACTCCACATCCTTCCTAACAGCCTCTTGCTCTTTAGCAAATCTTTTACATTTCTCATCTACAGGGTTGTGCACTGTCTTCACAAAGGTGGCCCAAAAGGGGTAGATACCAGCAGCTAGATAATAACCCTTATCATAAGGGTTGCCATTGATCACATAGGATATCTGAGGAGCAGTGTATTCGGTAAGCCTAGAAATTATCGGAAAGTAGCGCAGCACATTTATATCATTGTTTGATCCTGCCATGCCAAAGAAGGAGTAACAAAACCATAGATCCTGTGAGGCAACAACCTCCAATTTAACCGTGCACCCCTCATGATGCCCTTTGAACTGCCCTTTGTTGGTTGACCTGTTAGTTTTAACAGAATAAAAGAAAAGGCAGAAAAATAAAAAAGGCCTAGTCAAAATAAACGTTAAGGAGGAGGCCCACGAACCAATGTTTGTGACCTCCTCGTACGCTAACTAACGCGCCCTGATCGGGGGCAGCAAAACCAACTTGATGGTTCGGTCCACTGTCGCCTGCGCCATATTAAAAGGGGGGGGGAGCTTGGCAGCAATCTGCTAAGCTAACACATGATCTCCTACAACTGCTCCCCCACATCTCAAAACCCTACCGATCTAGGGAGGCACAACATCAACAAGAAGACCAGGCTACACCCCTCCTATGCCAGGACAGTGTCGCTAGAGGCCTGAATAGATCAGGACGATCTCCAGATCATCTGCTCCTCTTCTGCACCACGCCTGCAACAAGCAGGCAACGATGGCCACTCCTGCGATGGGTAATGCCTCCTATACCCCTCTCTCTCACACATTATCTGGTGTTCTAGTTGCTAGCAATTGTTGTTAATGTAGTGCACATGATGTTTTAATTACAACAATGGTACCAGAGCTGGAATTGGTAGCAATAGAACCCTACTGTGATATGTTTGTCACTTTTATATTGATTGGATCATTTTTTTAGGCAAGATTGATTAATGTTTTTTCTCGGATTAGCCCCTGTTATGTATGGTTAGAATCTGATTTACTCACTGCTAATGGTAAATGACCAAATTTAGTTAGCCAATTAAGTTCTTGTATGCAATTGATGTTTAGGTTAACTAATTTTGACCTACTGTTAGTCATGTTGCAAGCAATTAGAATAGGGAAGCACAAATTTGCAATTAAGAGAAAATCCCCATTATTATGAACCCTAACCCTAGATAAAATCCCCAATTTTGGAAGAAAACTTTGCACACTCTCTACAAATGCAAACATGAGCACAAGTGGGGGTCTTACCTGATGCCGTCGGATCATCGCCTCTTCCCTTCAGGGCCCGTCGGAGCACCCAAAGCTCCGACGAGGCCGAGGAACCCACGCCGTTGTTCCCTCCCATGGAGGAATGCGTGGGTTTGTGCATCGCAAGGCGCAGAACAGACGCACACGCTGGTGGCAGTCAAGCCGCTCACCTCTGTCGTTGCCTAATGGCCACTGTCTGGCCGTTGTGCACCTCCACCTCGCCGCCCCTTACGAAACACGGCGTTGCAGCTACGGTCGTCGAAGAAGCGCGCGAGCGTACGCTCCACCAGCGAGCGTGGCCACCAAGTCAGGATGGAGGAAGGGGGAGGGCATCGCATCGCATTGCTCGCCGGCGCTGGTCGCCTCTCTCACTCACTGGCACCAAAATGGTCGGGGAAGGGAGTGACGACGTGAGGTTTGTTGCTAGGGTTTGACCAGGGGGGGCCGACTTGTTCCATCCTGGCTCGATGATAGTCGTTTGATCTAATCGGATGGCCGAGAGCGAGGCAGAGATGATGTCGGGCCTCAATGGCTTTTTGGGCACAATCTGAGAGTGGGCTGCGTCTCAGGTTTTCGGCAGCCCAATGTTTTAAAGATGTTTTCTTTTTTTAGTGTAATTAATATTATTATGTTTATGTTTTATGTTTTGCACTATTTTATACAGGAATATGATTGCCCTAAAATATGATTAGTAAGCATGTTAATGTTCTAAATGAAAATGAACCGATGAGATTTTTGTTTAGAATATTTAATGTGTCTTAATGTTGTATGATCATTTTTAAGCATCAAATAATGTTGAAATTCCTTATGATTAATTTTGATAATGTAATAACTGTAAAATTAATTAAGACCAACGTTGTTTCAATTTTGCATGTCATCCCCTTATGTTGTTCTAATTTTATGTCAATACTGCCCAACGGTGTTTTAACATGGAGCTAGATAGAATGTTCTCCTTATGGCATGTCTATTTTATTTTACCAACGTAAAATATTACATTCATGCAAATTACTAATGAACGTTCATGTTGTTTTTTAGCTTCCGCTCCATTTTGCCCTGAAATTGTCAAACAACTAACACGCAGCAACTTCCTAAAATGGAAGAATATGATGGAATTATGTTTAGCCTTTAGTGAGTTTGATTACGCCTTGATTAATAAAAAACCCACGACACCAGCTGCTGGTGCCGTCGGGTATGACGAACTCAAAAAGGCTTATGACTCTAAGATTGAGAAGTGGGAGAAGTCATGTCATGTTGTAATGCTCGTAATGCGATCATCCATCTCTCCTGACATTATTGGGGCTCTGCCCAAGAAACACACTCCTAAGTAGTTTATGGAAGCCTTGGAGGAGCAATTCAAAGGCTCCGAAAAGGTTTATGCTCATGAGCTTTTCCATGAGCTACTTGGGAAGTACAAAAATGATGGAGATGTCAGGAGTCACATTTTAAAGATGGTAAATGTGTCAAATAAATTGAAGACTTTGAAGTGCAAGCTGAGTGAAAATCTCCTCGTTATAATGATCTTAGAGTCACTTCCTGAAGAATTTGCTCAATTTAAGATCAGTTATAATTCCATGAAGGAAAAATGGTCCCTCTCTAAGATATCCCCAAGGATTGTCCACGAGGAATATAGGATCTTGAGGGCAAATAAGGACCAAACTCTTCATGTTTGTCGGTGTTCTGGATACCGGGGTATCCCGGTCTACCTGCTCCTGGGTCCCTTCAACGGCCCAGCTTCGGCCTAGGGGTAAATCAAAGACCGAAGCCCAACGAAGAAGACCCTCATGAGGAGGCGCTTCATGAGGAGAACGACGACTAAAACGGCTAAGGACCAGAAGGCCTCCTCGCGAGGTGTTCCTCGTGAGGGGAAGGATCAAATCTACGCCAGCTCAGCATGTTCCAGTGTGGAGCAAGAAGATAAGGACAGAGACCAGCTCCTGCCGTGCCTGCATAAAGCTGCACAATGGTTGTTGACCACCCCCCCTAAAAATAGGGTGGACGGTGCAGGGCGCTAGAGGAGGACGTCAGCCTTCCTCCACCCACTCCCGTGGACCGGTGCCACTGCTCTACGAAGACTACGTCCACCAAAGACTGAAGACAACAGTTGTCCCACTCCTTGGCCGTTTGTGGCAACCCCTTCCCCAAGTTGATGAGGGGAAGGAGGACCTCGGCGCTATAAAAGGAGGAGAGGCTGGCCCTTAGAAAGGGGGGATCTTCATCTATGAGCTGCTAGCTAGGCTAAGTGGGTTCTTCTACCTCCGGACGGTTAGAGCTCTATAACCAAGGCCTTGTACTCCTTACGAGGTGTCGCATCGTAATACAAGAAGGCAAGAAGTAGGGGTTTTACCTCACCATGAGGGCCCTGAACCTGGGTAAAGCTTGGTGTCCCTCTCTTTCGTGCATTGTGCTCTCCGGCGTCTCGAGGCTTCCGTTGCCGTGTTTCGTTGTGATCTAGATCTCACGCGTATATCCCCCTGCGTTTGAATCTTTGGGTCCGTCGTGTGGTATCCCGTGTTCTTGCGACACAAATCCCTCGACATTTGGCGCGCCAGGTAGGGGGCTATGGTGTGTTTCTTCTAGATCCGCTTCAACATGGGTAACAATTGTCCCGAGCATCTTCGCCTTCGCGCCGACTTTGAGGCCCGTCATCAAGGTCGTCTTCAGTTCTTTGTGACCTTGGAGGTCATGGGACAAGGTGGAGCGCCGGCAGGCGGTGTCGACTATTTCAGGGGCTTTGAAGCGCTCTCCGAGCCCCTTCGGCGTGTGGACTAGCCGCGGCACTTTAGGCCAGTCATGCCCGCCCGCTTCAATGGATCATCATATCCTGTCGAGTTCCTGTGGCAGTACGCTGTCGCCATTCGAGCGGCTGGAGGCGATGGGCGCGTCATGGCAAACTGGTTCCCAATGGCTACAAAGGACAAGCCTCGATGGTGGATCTGGGGTTTGCCGCCAGGATCCATCTCGTCCTGGAGAGATCTTTGCGAGCGCTTCCTTGACAAGTATGCTCCCCTTGGGGCCAAAGCCTGAGGGCGCGTAGGCGCTCGCTGCTCTTAATAGCCTCGTCCCCAGGGCGCACAGAGGAAAAGTTGGGGGCTTGGGGGCTCTGTCTCCCCGCCCTCAGCTGAGAAGAAAGGATTCTCATCCCCATGGGGAATAAAAGTGTAACGGCAAACTTTGCTTGTTCTCAACCTTCTTTAGTTTATATAACTGTTGGAGTTCCTGGAGTTTCTATCTATTTGAATCCACGGATTTGGATGGAGCGCGGCCTAATGCGAACATGAGCTTTCACTCGTTTGCCTTTCGAGAAAGAGCCGGAGCACGATGTTCGCGCTAGGGCCTTCGCCCAGAAAACAGCAGGCCCACAAAACCCAGAACGAATCAAGCTCTGACTAAGGGAATGACCCGCTACAGTCACCTCATACGGTCCATGGTGCTCTCTCCTCTCGAGCGACACTCGAATGATGGCGCGTCAGCGTGCAAGGTCGCACAATACGTGCGGGTTTGCATATCTTCAGCTGTTCTCGTCTATAGCCTTGCGCATCTTCTCCTAGTATCGCCTTTGCCGTGCTTGAACGCCAGGGGGCTGTAGGGAGATAGTCCTGTAGGCCATCACAGTCACCTCTAGAGCCACATCGCCTGCTAGCCTTGCAAAGCTCCACGAGCTACATACTAAGTGTTAGGCTGCTGTTCCGCTCGGAGGCTGGCCCCTGAACAGCGTAGAGCACTCACAAGGCAAAGGCGAGGCATGGAAAAATTCACAAGGGTGCAAAAAAGGATAATTTGGCAAACAAACGGCTTAAGAGCAGTTACAATTAAAAAAGGCCCAGCAGGGCAATGTCTGACGAGCACCGAATGTGCAGTTCAAGCAGGATGCATCAGGACGAGATCTGGCGGGAGAGCTTACGGGGTGTCTTCCTCGGAGCTCTCGTCATCGCCAGTGCATTGGCACGACCCCAAGGACGCCTCTCCACTGGACTCCGTCGCTCCGTCGTCACCGGATTCAGCCGCTTCTTCATCATCGGTTTCTCTAGAGATCGTCGCCTCTTTGCTAGAGGAGCTCTCTTGTCCTGCGGCCGAGGATGTTCCCGGGCGGGAATAGATGGCCTACAGGCGCTGGAGAGCAATGCCCAGGCGGGCCATTCTGGCCTGCACCACGCGATCAGGAGTGCCGGGCGGTGTGGCCGCCCTCCTCTGCAAGACTTCCTCCAGGTCAAGGTCAGGGCGGAGGCGCCAGATGTTGGAGAAGATCCGCGTCCCTGCAAGTCCCAAGAGATCCCGGCACTCAGCGTTGATGAGCTCCGTGACCTTGGTTGCGGCTTCCACGAGCTTGTTGCTCAGTTGGCCGAAGAAGTGGAGGATCGACCCGTCGTCTTCCAGAGCGGAGGCCAAGTGCAGTCCGTCGATGCCCAGGCGACGCGTCGCCTCCATGAGGCAGGCCGAGAACCCGCAGAACATCTGCATGCGCTACCTGTGCAGCATGCGTGCCTCATCTTCAGAGTCCTTGGCCTCCTGGATTCCTTTGGTGAGATCCACGATCTGCTGGACCATCACCGCATTCTCCTCCTCGAGCCGCAATATGTCATGTTGAAGCGCATTCATCGTGGCATCGGTCTCCTACAAGGCACGCTCGGCGCCCTAGCGCACCTCGTGCGCCCTCTTCAATTCGGCCTCCAGGTCCCGGACCTAGCGCTCCAGGGTCTCACGCCCTTGCTTGTACCTCTCCAAGGCGGTGTCGGTCTTGGAGCGGAAGTTCGCGCGGCACGCCTCGAGGTTCTCGGCGCGCTTCCGCTCAAACTCTTGCTCCAGGCTGACCCGCCGCTGGTTCAGCATGCGGTCCATCTGCTCCTAGAGGGAGGACTCACGCTGCTGCAGCGTCTCCCGGCACTGGGCCAGGTCGGTGTTGGCCTGGTTGACCATCTCCTCTCTGCTCTCAAGGCCCTCCCGCTCCGTGTTGAGCTGGTTTTTGAGGGCGGAGAGCTGCTCCTCCTGGAGGCACAGCTCCTGTTTGCGGCAGCGAACCTTTGCCTCCCGCGCAGCGATCCCAGCCTCTTGCAGGCTCAGGATCTCCGCGCGGGAGTCAGCACTCTCCTCGCGAGCGTGGAGCAAGGCCTCGCGGTCCTCGGCTTCCTCCAGCCTCTGCCTCGCATTGGCCAGGAGGCCATCGGCATTGGTCCTGGCCTGGTCCAGGAGGTGCTGCGCCGCCCGCTTTGCCTTTTCCCCAACCAAGGCCGGGTTGGGAGGCCCGACGGTGGAGGGGATCCTCTTGCGCGCCGCGGAGATGATCTCTGTGGCCTCATTGTGCGCCCTGGCCAGGATCTCCCTCGCCGACGCCCTCGCCATCGCTAGGACCTCATCGGCTTCATTGGTCACGCTCGCGCGGATCTTCTCCGCCTCCTTCCTCGCCTGCTCGCGGTGTTCGGCCGCGCGCTGGTCCAGAAGGCGGCACCTCTCCGTGGCTTGGTGGAGAAGGGCCCAGCCTTCATCAAGGCTCGCTTGGTCCATGGCGCGAGCCCTGGTGACCTCGTTCTGGAAGGTGTCGACCATGGCCTCGCGCACCCTCGCCCCCGCCTCGTCGGCATTGGTGTGAGGGTCCACGGTAGTCCTCAAGGGCCTCCCCAAGATCTCTGGCAGGGGAGGCGACAGGGCTCTAGAAGGGCCCGGCCCTGAGGAGGTTGTCTTCCCCTTGGTGCGGGGCTCGGGGGCTGCCCTCTCTGTCGAGTGTGCCGCCCTCTCGTCGGTTGGAGCTGCAGGTGTGGCAGAGGGCGCCCCAGGGGTGCTGGATGCGCTTGCAGTGAAAGGGGCAGCAGGCGCTGCCCCCGTGGTCTCCGGTCCTGCCCCCACGCTGGGGGGCTCAGTCGTGCCGGGAGCCGGTGTGGCTCCCGCTGTGGACGGTGCATCTTTGGACGCACGATTCTCTTCTTCTCTGGCGGTGCGCTGCGGCATCTCCGGTGTGGAGGTGGACGCCGGGTCAGGACCCGGCGTGGTCTGGCTGGTCTTCTTCTTCTTCTTCTCTTCCTTTTTCTCCTTGGCGTCCCTGGGGAGAAAGGGAGGAAAGGAATTTAGGAGGAAGGTAAGTCAGGTATGAGAAGTTGTTGCAGGAGTACTCACGAGGCATCGTGCTCAACCCACCCCCTCTTGCCCGGGAGGGCTGAGGTCATTGGCGGAGGTGTAGAAGACTCGCCGGCCGGCCCCTTGATGGTGCGGTGTTGATATAGATGACCGACCAGTTAGGAACCCCAAGAAAAGGTATGATGAGCACAACAGCAAGTCTTCCCTCAATTGTGAAACTAAGGTATATCGAACCAGTAGGAGAAAGAACCAAACTTAAGAAGGTGATGCTTGCTAGCTTTGTGACACTCCGGACAATGGCGCCAAGAATATTGTTGGTGTGTCTTCACCCAGCAGCAACGTGAAACCTGCACACAACACAGCCAAGGACTTTGCTCCCAACTTACGATGAGGTTGTCAATCTCACCAGTTTGTTGTAAACAAAGGATTGAGTGTATCGAGTGGTAATAGGATAATAGTATGCAAGAAAGTAAACAGTGCGAGTAAAAGTAAAACGGTATAGCAATGTAAAGGAAATTGGACCGGGGTCCACAGTTCACTAGTGGTGTCTCTCCATAAGATAAATAACACATGCTGGGTAAACAAATTGTAGTTGGGCAATTGATAGAGCAAAGATAACGTACATATGTCATGAGGATCACTATGAGATTCACTCTGGGCGTTACGACAAAATACATAGACCGTAATCCAACTGCATCTATGATTAAAAATCCACTCGCGGGGAATCATCCAAGGACCCCTTGAGTATTAAGTTGCGAACAACAGATAATTGCATTAAACAAAGTGCGTAATATAAATAAAACAAATATCCTTGGACATAAGAATGTTGTTTTATCAATAGTGGCAACAACACATCTACAACCTTAGAGGTTTCTGTCACTCCCGCAGATTAAATAGAGGCATGAACCTAACTATCGAGCATAAATACTCCCTCTTGGAGTTACTAGCATCTAATCGGCCAAGATAGCTACTAGCAACGGAAAGCATGCAAGATCATAAACATCATAGAGATAAAAAAGATAAAATATTTAGCACATCAACATCACATAGTACCAATACTCATCAGATCCCAACAAACACAACATGTATGATTACATAAAGATGATCCTGATCATGTAGGGCAGCTCACAAGATCTAAACATGAAGCACATGGTGGAGGAGACAACCATCTAGCTACTGCTATGGACCCATAGTCCAAGGTAGACTACTCACACATCACTCTGGAGGCGACCATGGTGGTGTAGAAGGCCTCCGGCAGGGATTCCCCTCTCCGGCAGGGATTCCCCTCTCCGGCAGGGT
Organism: Dactylis glomerata; assembly: GCA_007115705.1. Classification (NCBI taxonomy): domain Eukaryota; kingdom Viridiplantae; phylum Streptophyta; class Magnoliopsida; order Poales; family Poaceae; genus Dactylis; species Dactylis glomerata. The sequence continues at coordinate 18,563,117 of QXEO01000546.1, forward strand.
GCCAGGAAGAGCTCTTGGATCCTCCCAATCTCTCGACAGCGACGGCGACAGCTTGCAGTATGTTTCATGAAAAAGAGATCTGTCCCCTAGGTTTTTCCCGTCAATGGGAACTTATAGGGGAAAGGCCATCGTCAGATGTGGGGCTAGCTGGCCTCACCATAGGGTAGCGCAGCCAGGGGCTGGGCCGCGCCCCCTGGTGGTGAGCTGGCTCCTTGCCCCCTCCGTCTCATCTTCGATCTTTGCAAAGCTTCGGTAAAAATAGGAGGTTCGGCTTTTGTTTCGTCTAATTCCGAGAATATTTCCTGTGTAACTTTTTTGAAACACAAGAAACAGCAGAAAACAAGGAACTGGCACTGTGGCATCTTGTTAATAGGTTAGTTCTGAAAAATGCATAAAAATGTCACGAAGTGCAACAAAACTCAAAGCAAATGGTGTGTAAACAAGCATGGAGCATCAAAAATTATAGATACGTTTGAGACGTATCAAGCATCCCCAAGCTTAACTCCTGCTCGTTCTCGAGTAGGTAAGTGATAACAGAAGAATAATTTTTAAGGTGACATGCACCATCACAATCTTGATCATCTATGTAAAGCATTGAGTGCTGGGATCAATGAATTTAAAACATGGGCATAAATGACATAATCTTGACAATAAGAACTTAGCAACCATGTTATAACATGAAAAGGAACACAAATGAAAGATCATGAATAATAAAACAATGAAAGTCAAACGTGTGTTCAAATCATATGGAAAATATAGCAAATGGTTTTCAGCTTGTCCCTCATGGAATAGCAGAACATAAATGCATAGGACACCTTCAAGTTTAAGATGGCGACTAGATACAAATAATTTAAGAACAAATGAAAACATAATCATGAATCAATCAATGATAAACTTTGGGACTATGCACATTAAACTCAGAATGGCAACTATGCTCTCTTAGATGGTGCGTAAAGGTAGAAGGTGGAGACTCAACATAAAAGTAAAAGAAAGACCCTTCGCAGAGGGAAGCAGTGATTGCAAGTTTTATAAACCTTCAAAAATTAAGGTACTTACTAGCTTTGAGCTCTCATTGCCCCCATCATATGCATCTTGAATGGCTAGAGTAAATGCGAGAACAATTATGAGCATATGCTTGACAAATCATAAGTTGAAAACCTCGTGTCCCGTGAAGTACGAATACCCAAACCTCATGCTACTTGACTTAGGGTTCCAAGCAAGCTCTTGTCATTGTATGTATACACGTATCATCGAAAACCGCCAATGGGTTACCTCCTTGCCCGATGACATGGAACAAGCCCACATCAAAATGACAGGACAAACAGACAATGAACACCTCGGCCTCTTTTATTTACCATTGGTATAACTTTTTATTTTGAGATGCGTCGTCGAATGTCCACTATGGGCATGCTGTAAATTTCCACCATGAATTATGCATGGCTTAGATTAGCGGCCCAGGCATTTCTCTAACACTTATACAAACTCCATGATCCCGCAAGATTCCCAACTTGTTTCACATCGTGAGTATCCATAAACAAAAGATCATGATATCAACTCAAATAAGAGATGTGCAATGTTGAAAGCTTTCCCCATGACGGCGTGGTTTGGCTAATTCCCAACTTACAACTTGCAAGCACAACATCAACATAAAAGAGCCACAATGTCAAAATTTTAAAAGCAAGAAAAGTAAAGTGTGCCATCAGGTTCGTGAGAGCTTTACTGACTAATTTTCACATAACACCGTAAAAAGTTTAATTCAAAGGATAGATAAAAGTAAGTCAAATATACTTTGGAATAGCAAATTGCTAATAGGTATGTATGGCGGACACATTGGCATAACTTGGTTTTTGGGAGTAGGATGCACGAGTAGAGCTCATACTCAGTACAAAATGAGGGCTAGCAAAAGACTGGGAGCGACCAACTAAGAGAGCAATAACGGCCATAATCATGCAAAGCGACAAAGCATCATTAAAAAAAGCATAAAATGGCATCACAAGTCAAAAACCAAATGATCATAGAGGCTTATGGCGACTTGTTAGATTCAAACATGTTGTAAGCATGCGCCAAGTCAACCCAAATAAAGCATCAAGGAGAAACCAAATAAATACTTCCACATAATAAAAACAACGCATGATTTTTTCAAAGGCTCATTAAGCAATCTCAGTCATTTGAGACAAGTCATGATACAGCAAAAATCACTAAGAATACTATCAAAATGACATCAAGCATGGCATGCAAAAGTCTAAGCCGTAGTCTAAACAAGCTCCTTTTTATACCACTTTTTTGCATGAAACTTTTTATCTTTTCCAACACCATTCAAACCTTTTTAAAACAACTCTTTTGATGAATACCAACATAGACCAGAGGTCCAAATACATCTTGATGCAAAGATATAAAAAGATCTAAACAAAAATCAAGGCAAAAAACGAAAGCTAAACGCAGTTCTAGAAAAAGAGAACACCCGTTGAACGATAAGAGTGAAAAACAGAGTGTTCTTGGCAAATGAAAAACGAGTATATCTCCTCCAAGAGAAATTTGTTGGGGTCCAACCATTCATTGCAGCAAATAAAATAAAACAAAACTGAAAACAAAAGTAAAGACGCTCCAAGAAAAACGCATAGTGCATAAAGCAATAAAAAATTAGTGTTTTGAAAGGTGACATGATTTTTTGCCGATGAAGAAGTGGTGCCTCGGGGGCATCCCCAAGCTTTGACACTTGTAATTCGTGGATATTTATTGGCATGACATGGGCATCCCCAAGCTTGAGCTTTTGTCCATTCTTTATCTCATCTCATCATTCTCCAATCCCTACACTTGAAAACTTCCTTCATTTAAAACTTAACACAATTCTATTAGCAACGTTAGCATAAGCATAATAGTAAATCAACCCTTTTTGGTTCAGGTTTCTACTCAAAAACACCACATATATAGCATATACTACTTTAGCAACTTCCCCAAAAGTTCCATGATCAAAAGAACTCAAAAAGAAAGCGATCGAGAGGCAAACACAAATAGTGGCAGAAATTTGTCAAAATAGAACAGCTGACAAAGGTCGAATTTTTCGAGGACCTTCTGTTGCTCAAATCAAAAAGTGCAAAACTAATGAAAGTTTGGATATAACCTGGGGCATATGAACAAGAAATTGCAGGTCAAAAAGATATTCTGAGAATTTTCACGAATTTTTACGGTGCAGCACCGAAATCTGTTTCAGGACAACAACTTCCCCAAATCTTACCTCACTCAAATTAGAGGTTCTTCTTGGCATAACAACGAAATAAAAAGGATAAGGAGCGGTTATTATAGCAGTAATAACTTCAAAGACTCAAATAAAAGAAAAAGTACTGAAAATAAAACAATGGGTTATCTCTCAAGAGTGCTTTTCTTTAACGCCTTTGAGCTAGACGCAGAAAGGTGGAAATCAAGTATTCTCGAAAGAAGCATTAAGATCAAATGTTTTCTCAAAATCACCACTTACCACACTAGGCACTTTAGAAGTTCCCAAAGATGATTCAACCTGCAAGTCACTCTTAGTTGAACTAAAAGTCTTACCAATCTTTAAAACATGCTGCGGTTTAGGCACAGACACTTTGGGAACATACATAAATTTTTGCTCTTTTCCAACAAAAGCTTTCTCCTTCTTAAACTTAAGAGAAGAGAAAATTTAACTTAAAGTTTCCATAGATTCCCCTAGTTTCCCAATCCTAAGGTTTTGACTATCAAGAGTAGTACTAGCCTCTAAAACGGTGATTCTCTTACCGATACTTTCTATCGATTCCTTAACCTGGCTAGCGTTATCAAGGATATTTGGCAAACTCTTTTCTAAAGAGCTAAGCTTTTCTAAAACTTTCTCCAAAGTGACCTCAGTTTTAACAACATGGATAGGTGGTACTCCCACTAAACTTTCAATTAAAGTGCATGCTTCAAGAGCGGGAGTACCCAGAAAATTACCTCCTGCAAGAGTATCAAGAACGTACCTATTCCAACTAGATATACCAACATAAAAATTTCTAAGGAGGATCATGGTAGAATGCTTCTTCGTACACCTATGATGAGCATTGCAAATATGGTACCAAGCATCTTTCAAACTCTCTCCCCCTTGTTGGTTAAAAGTACGAACTTCAACTTCAGGATTACTCATTCTAACAAGACTAAAAAGCAAGTAAATAAAAGCAACTATAAAGGAAACTAATATGTTTTTGTATTTTTGATAAAATGATGCAAATAAAAATAAAGCAAAGCAAAACAATAACAAAGTAAAAGATTGTACGTGCTAGACTCCCCTTGCAGAAGTCTTCTTCCTCCCCGGCAACGGCGCCAGAAAACTTGTTGATGATGCGGTGTTGATATAGATGACCGACCAGTTGGGAACCCCAAGGGAAAGTATGATGAGCACAGCAGCACGTCTTCCCTCAGTTGTGAAACCAAGGTTTATCGAACCAGTAGGAGAAAGAACCAAACTTAAGAAGGTGATGCATGCTAGCTTCATGACACTCCGGACAATGGCGCCAGGAATATTGTTGGTGTGTCTTCACCCAGCAGCAACGTGAAACCTGCACAAAATACAACCAAGAACTTTGCTCCCAACTTACGATGAGGTTGTCAATCTCACCGGTTTGCTGTAAACAAAGGATTGAGCGTATCGAGTGGTAATAGGATAATAGTATGCAAGAAAGTAAACAGTGCGAGTAAAAGTAAAACGATATAGCAATGTAAAGGAAATTGGACCGGGGTCCACAGTTCACTAGTGGTGTCTCTCCATAAGATAAATAACATATGCTGGGTAAACAAATTATAGTTGGGCAATTGATAGAGCAAAGATAACGTGCATATGTCATGAGGATCACTATGAGATTCACTCTGGGCATTACGACAAAATACATAGACCGTAATCTAACTGCATCTATGACTAAAAATCCACTCGTGGGGAATCATCCGAGGACCCCTTGAGTATTAAGTTGCGAACAATAGATAATTGTGGTGTAGAAGGCCTCCGGCAGGGTGCCAAGAAGAGCTCCTGGATCCTCCCGATCTTGCAACGGCGACGACGGCGGCTTGCAGTATGTTTCGTGAAAAAGAGATCCGTCCCCTAGGTTTTTCCCGTTGAGGGGAACTTATAGGCTAAAGGGCATCATTAGAGGTGGGGCCAGCTGGCCTCACCATAGGGCGGCGCGGCCAGGGGCTGGGCCGCGCCCCCTGGTGGTGAGCCTGGCTCCTGGCCCTCCTCCGTCTCATCTTCGGTCTTCACGAATCTTCGGTAAAAATAGGAGGTTCGGCTTTTGTTTCGTCCAATTCCGAGAATATTTCCTGTGTAACTTTTCTGAAACACAAAAATAGCAGAAAACAGGGAACTGGCACTGTGGCATCTTGTTAATAGGTTAGTTCTAGAAAATACATAAAAACTTCAAGAAGTGTAACAAAACTCAAAGCAAATGGTGTGTAAACAAGCATGGAGCATCAAAAATTATAGATACATTTGAGATGTACCACCCCTTGCCGTGAGGAGTCCCCCCTCAGGCCACCAGCTGGCGCATTCGGCGTTGAACTTGGAGCGGCACTCAGCCTCCAAACGGGCTAGGTGCTCCTCCTCCTCCAGGTCCTGCGAGGAAGATGCAGCGGCGTCTCTCCCGGTAGGCTGGTCCGGCAAGGCGGTTTGATCGTCATCAGAGGAGTCCAAAAGTACCACGATACTCTCCGAACGCCTCCGGCGGGTCGCCCGCTTGCGGGACTCGGTGTCATCATCATCATGATCTCTAGGCGCCTCGGGCCCCGCTCCCCTTGCTGCCGAGTCATGTTCTGAGCTTATCGCCGGTGCACTCGAAAGGGGGCCAGGCATGACGCCGTCCGCAAGGAAAGGTCCCCAAGCATTGAACTTCAAGATCCCAGCTGTGACACAGCTGGTTTCTCGAGCGCCCAGGTTGTAAATTGGCAGGGCCCCATGCGGGATCATCGGAATGGATGCGGAGGAGAAGAAGGCTCTTATTACCTCTTCCCGAGCGTTGGCGTTGAGCTCACTGACGTGGAGCCGGATGTCGTCTCCTGCTCGGTGCGCCTAGATGCTCCGGCGGTGGTCCCGAAGAGGAGCAATGCGCCTGGTGACAAATTCCACACCAACCATGGTCCGCGTGACGCCGGCCTTCCGGAGGTCACGGATCCGTGGGCGGAGTGTCTTCAAGGCCTCTTTGGGGAGGGCCTCACTGGCCCAAGTGGTGAGCTTCACGGGGGGCACTCCGGTGATGAGGAAGAGCTCAGATTCCTCGAGGATGTCGACAAAGAGCCAGCGACTCTGGAATTCTTCAACTTTCTTCATCCACTTCTAGTCGATGAAGTCGCCCTCCATTCTGGCGGTGGTGATGAAGGAGACACAACCCGAGCTCTGGTTCAGTCCAGAGGGCCGAAGGGAGAAGAGGTGGCGAAAGTATGCCACTGATAGCTTGATGTCGATCCACGCCTCGCAGGCGTAAGCGAAGACCGCCAGCAGGGCGACGGATCTGGGGTGAAGGTGAATTGCCTGGATCCCATAGGTCTCCTGGATCGCCAGGAAGAAGGGGGAGAATGGCGGAACCATTCTGGCGAAGACGGAGAAGAGGAAGAAGGGTTGTGCCGTCGTGGGCAGAGTCTCCCGCGGCATTCGGCCGTGCCAGATGCGAGTGGTGCCCCACTCGCTGTTCTTGCTCTCGACCATCTCACGGACGGTTTGGATCTCGCGGTTGCTCTTGACATGGGAGTCTAGCAGGGGCGCTGCTGGTGGAAGCGCTGCTTCAGAAGATCTTGCTGCTCCGGTGGTCCTGCGTGGTGCCATGGCGCTGTCGGACTGGGGTGGATTTCAGCAGGAGGCGGATTGCTGGAGTGGATTGGATGTGCAAGCTCTTTGGAAGGGGGTGCTAGCGCATAGTTGACGTGGGAAAATGTAGTCGACGTGGGAAAATGTAGTTGACGTGGGAGCTTCTTCTTCTTCAGTCCCCGGCAACGGTGCCAGAAAAAGTCTTGATTGCTTTTGATGGCGCGGTGTTGATGATGTAAAATGACCAGCCAGTTGGGAACCCCAAGAGGAAGGTATGATGAGTATAGCAGCAAGCTTTTTCCCTCAGTAAGAAACCAAGGTTTAATCGTCCAGTAGGAAAAAGCCAATACTCCAGAAGGTGATGCTTGCTAGCCAAGTGACACTCCAACAAGGGCGCCGTTAACAATATCTTGTTAGCGCGTCTTCAACTAGTAGCAACGTGGAACCTGCACACAATACAACCAAATACTTTGTTCCCAACTTACGATGAGGTTGTCAATCTCACCGGTATGCTTGAAACAAAGGGTATGAGCGTATTGAGTGGAAAGCAATAGTAGTATGCGAGTAAAGTAAACAGTGCGAGTAATGTAAACAGGTGATAGCAATATAATGGAAATAGGACCAGGGTCCACAGTTCACTAGTGGTGTCTCTCCATAAGATAAAATAACACATACTGGGTAAACAAATTACAGTTGGGCAATTGATAGAATAAAGACAACGTCCATATGTCGAGAGGATCACTATGAGATTTACTCTGGGCATTACAACAAGATACAGAGACCGCCATCAAACTGCATCTATGACTAATAATCCACTTGTGGCGAATCAATCCGAGAACTCCAGAAGTATTAAGTAGCGAACAACAGATAACTGCATTAAGCAAAGTGTGTAATGTAAACAAAGTATATGCCCTTGAGCATATGAATGTTGTTTTCTCCCTAGTGGCAACAGCACATCTACAACCTTAGAGGTTTCTGTCACTCCCCCAGATTAAGTAGAGGCATGAACCCAACTATCGAGCATAAATACCCCCTCTTGGAGTCACTAGTATCTACTCGGCCAAGATAGCTACTAATAATGGAGAGCATGCAAGATCATAAACAACGTAGAGGTAACATAAGATAATATTTAGCACATCAACTCAATCATAACACCAATATTCATCGGATCCCAACAAACACAACATGTAGAATTACATAACGGTGATCTCGATCATGTAAGGCAGCTCACGAGATCTAAACATGAAGCACATGGTGGAGAAGACAACCATCTAGCTACTGCTATGGACCCATAGTCCAAGGTAGACTACTCACTCATCACGCCGGAGGCAAGCATGGCGATGAAGAAGACCTCCGGTGGCGATTCCCCTCTCTGGCAGGGTGCCGGGAAGAGCTTCTGGACCCTCCCGATCTCAGGTCGATGACGGCGGCAGATCACGATGTGTTTCTGGAATAGTGATTGGGTGTTTAGGTTTTTCCCGTCGGGGGGTCTTTATAGGTGAAGGGGCATCGTAAGAAGTGGATCGAGCTGGCCACACACATAGGGGGCGTGGCCTAGCCCTGGGCCATGCCGCCCTGTTGTGTGGGCCCCTCGTGGCCGCACTCTGTCTCCTCTTCGGCTCTCTGGAAGCTTTGGTGAATTTCTGGATATTTGGCTTTTGTTTCGTCCAATTCCAAGAATATTTCCTGTGTAACTTTTCTGAAACACAATAATAGCAGAAAATAGGGAACTGGCACTGTGGCATCTCGTTAATAGGTTAGTCCCAGAAAATGCATAAAAATGCCACAAAGTGTAACGAAACACTAAGCAAATAGTGTAAAAACAAGCATGAAGCATCAAAAATTATAGATACGTTTGAGACGTATCAACATCCCCAAGCTTAACTCCTGCTCATCCTCGAGTAGGTAAATGATAACAAAATAAATAATTTTTGAGGTGACATGCACCTACACAATCTTGACCATATATGTAAGCGTTGTGCGCTGGGATCAAAAGAACTTAAGACATGGGCATGAAAGACATAATCTTGATAGAAGAAACTTAGCAACCATGTTATAACATGAAAAGGAACACAAATGAAAGATTATGGAAAATGAAACTATGGAAGTCAAACGTGTGTTCAAATCATATGGAAAACATACAAATGGTTTTCAGCTTGTCCTTCATGAGAGAGCAAAACATAAATGCATAGGACACCTTCAAGTTTAAGAGGGCGACTAGATACAAATAATTTAAGAATAAGTGAAACCAACATCATGAATCAACCAATGAAAACTTTGGGACAATGCACATTATACTCAGAATGACAACTATGCTCTCTTAGACGGTGCATAAAGGTAGAAAGTGGTGACTCAACATAAAAGTAAGAGAAAGGCCCTTCGCGGAGGGAAGCAGTGATTAAACATGTGCTAGAGCTTTTCATTTGTAAAATAGAGAGATAAAAATTGTGTTTTGAGAGGTGGTTGTTTCATGTCAACGACTGGCAATGGGGTTTCACTATCTTTCAAAATAAACAAGTGAGAGCGGTTCCGAGTTCTTTGAAAATTTGGCACATTGGTGCTCTTTTATAAAGCTTCGGCACTCATCCCCACCTTTTTTCCTTTCTCAAACCATGACTAACCGATTCCATCGGGTGCCCACCAACATACACATACCATGGAGGAGTGCCTTTTTTTCTCTTTTTTAGAATTAGATTGCAATGGTCTGACCAGCTCTCATGCAAAATTAATGACGAGCAGATGAAGCTGCCTAGTCGAGGGGTACTTAATTTAATATGGAAGATAGCAATTCCGACCACTACGTCCCCATGAGCTAAAAACAGTGGCACAAAACGAGAAGTAGTTGAAAGTTTTGAAAGGTAGCACATGAAAATTTACTTAGAATGGCTTACAAATACCATGCATAGGAATTTATAGTGGACACAATTGCAAACTTGGTTTTTAGGAGTTGGATGCACGAGTAGAGCTCATACTCAGTACAAAATGAGGGCCAGCAAAAGACTGGGAGCGACCAACTAAGAGAGCAATAATGGCCATAATCATGCAAAACGACATTAAAAGAAGCATAAGATGGCATCAAAAGTCAAAAACTAAATGATCATAGAGGCTATGGAGACTTTGTATGAGTCTAACATGTGTGGGCATGCGCCAAGTCAACCCAAATAAAGCATCAAGGAGAAAACCAAAATAATGCTTCCAAATAATTAAAACAATGCATGATTTTTCAAAGGCTCATTAAGCAATCTCAGTCATTTGAGATAAGTCATGCTACAGCAAAACCACTAAGCATACTATAAAAAGACACCAAGCACGATATGCAAAAGCCTAGACCGCAGTCTATACAAGCTCCTTCTTGTACCACTTTTGCATAAAGCTTTTTCTCTTTTCCAAGACCATTCAAACTTTTTTTAAACAACTCTTTTGATGAAAACCAATATGGACCAGAGGCTAAAATACACCTGGATGCAAAGATATAACAAGATTTGAACACAAATCAAGGCAAAAATCAAAAGCTAAACGCAGTTCTAGAAAAAGAGAACACTCGTTGAAACGATAAGAGTGAAAAACGGAGTGCTCTTGGCAAATGAAAAGCCAGGCAACTTCTCCAAAAGAAATTTGTTGGGGTCCAACCGTTTATTGCGGCAAACAAAACTAAACAAAACTGAAAACTAAAAACAACTGACGCTCCAAGAAAAACGCATAATGCATGAAGCAATAAAAATATGGGATTTCTATTTTTGTGCCCTCAGGTCCTTAGTTGTACTCAGTTTTCCCCAGCTCGTTAGTTTTTCCTCAGTTTTCCCCAAGCCATTGTCTGGAACCCTCAGAAGGAGCTCGGACGGGAGGATTCCTATTTAGTTGACCGTTTCTGTGCTGACGTGTAGGGCAGTGTCGTGTGGGGCCGCGTCGCATGGGGCTGGTAGAAAGGGACCGCGTGGGACAGGACAAGACCGCGTTTGGTTGTACGTGAGAGCTCGGTTCTGTCTCTCTCGGGCCAAATTGGCATTGCCTTTTCAGAGCGCCTTTTTCCCCTCTCTCTGTGTAACAGTTCTCTCTCTTTTCACCAAATTAGTATCAAATCTAGAGAAGCTTCTATTTCTATCTTTCTTCAATGATTGTTGCCTTTTGGCCCTCGTTTTTTGCCCAATATGGTAACAAATCTAGTAGCAAATCTAGAAGCTAGTATAGGATAAATTCACAGCAGCATAATAAATCCAAAAAACTAAGTATAATACATAAATTGTATACAACAGCCAAAAGCAGCCAATAACAATGTTCTTCATTCTTCATCATATATTTCATCGTCGCTACAATTCATGAGATGAAGGAAATATTCACTAAACTCCCTCCATCTGTAGTGTGCAGCCAATACATCCTCCAAACGGTATGGCCTTCGTTCATTTTTCAGACCGTTGTATCCTAATCTATCTGCACATCGTGGCCACTCATCCCAGGCATTTCTATCATCATCATACTCTCTGATATAACCCAAATCCGCATAGTAGATGCAGCCATGTCAAAGTGTCGGGTGCACTCTGGTGTCGACGGAGATACACCGGATAAAATTGACGAAGAGGGCACGACTGCCAATGTTACTGACGGCATGGAGAGAGCGGCTCTCAGTGTCCACACGGTACACCAATGGTTGATCTTCCTCCAAATGCCTATTATCGTCAGTGCTGCCGCCCAACAACACAAGCAGCAGATCACCATCCGACTCCACAAGGTAGAACTTGGAATCATAATCATTTCCAAGTTCTGGAAATGAAAATAGTGTCTTCATGCTGATAGTGCTCACGCGCTGCTCCAACTGGACATTGTTGGTGCACACTATTCTTCCAAACTCATTCACAGCTATTGCATACAATTCACCATTGAACGGGGTAATGCAATGCTGATAGTGCTCGCGCGCTGCTCCAACTGGACATTGTTGGTGCACACTATTCTTCCGAACTCATTCATAGCTATTGCATACAATTCACCATTGAACGGGGTAATGCAACGCAGAATATGGTCCTCGATCGTAAATCTTCATTCTCCCCAATCTTCTACATCTATATCCTTAGTTGGAGAGCTCTTATCGACCCAAGCAATTTCATTGGGGTAACCTGTGCAAATGAAGACCATAGTCGGGGACTTCATTATAGCGACTGACTTCACAATCATAGATGGCATCCGCGCCTCAAACGTAGCGTTCAATGTCTTTGTGAGTGGGTTCAGAAGCCGTATCTTGTGTGGCTGGTTCCTCTGGGCAAGCACGATGACGCCACAGTAAAAGCCAACGAAGTAGTTGTTGGAATTATGCCCTAGAGGCAATAATAAAGATGTTATTATTATAATTCTTGTTCATGATAATGTTTATATTCCATGCTAGAATTGTATTAAACGGAAACTTTGATACTTGTGTGGTTTATGAACAACACCGTGTCCCTAGTACGCCTCTATGGACTAGCTCATTGATTAATGATGGTTAAGGTTTCCTAACCATAGACATGAGTTGTCAATTAATAATGAGATCATGTCATTAGGAGAATGATGTGATGGACAGACCCAAATAAAGCAGAGCAATTAGATCGTGTCTTTGTGTTCATCTTTGCGAAGCTTTTTCCTATGTCATGTATTGTGTTCCTTAGACCATGAGATAATGCAACTCCCTAGTATCGAAAGAGAGCTTTGAGGTCATCAAACGTCATCCTATGAAAGGGTGATCATAAAGGTGTCTCTCAGGTGATTGGAAAGTGCTTGTTGGGTTGCATGTATCGAGATGGAATTTGTCCCTCCCAAGTCGGAGAGATATACTTCGGGCCCACTCGATAATCGATATCAACATCGCTTGCAAGCACGTGGTTAAGGAGTTGATCACAAAGTGATATCGGATTACGAAACGAGTAAAGTACTTGCTGTGAACAATATTGAACTAGGTATGCCGATACCGACGATCGAATCTCGGGCGAGTAAAATATCGCGAGACGAAGGGAATACAAATACGGGATTGCTTGAATCCTGACATCGTGGTTCATCCGATATGATCATCGCTGAGTACGTGGGAGTCAATATGGATTTCCAGATCCCGCTATTGATTATTGATGGAGATCATGTCCGTGCATTCTCAAACCCGTAGGGTCACACACTTAACGCAAATCAATGCTAGGGTAGTCTCAGGGATATATGTGAAAGTGTTTTGGAAGTTACGGAATTGTTCTGGGTGAAAAATATTAGTATTTATTAATTATATGAATTAATAAATATTGAGCATTATTTATTTAATAGAAATAAATAAAGAAAAAAAAGAAAAAAGGAGGAAAAGCAGCGCAGCGCAGCGGCCAGGGAGCCCTGGCTCACTCGCATCGATGAGAGCGAGGCGGCCAGGCGCCCTCGCTGGCTCGCTGTGGCCTATATGGCCTGGCTGGGCCTTTGCTTCATGGGCTCCGCTGGTGCACTGCGGCCTGGCGCCTGGCCGAGCAGCCAGAGATCGATGCGATCGATCTTTTTCTTTGATACGATCAACGTGACGTGCACTCCTGGGTTTTTGATCGATATGGATCGATCCCGAGTGCTTACGTGCCAGGGAAGGAACCGGTCGTTGAGTCTTGCTATCCAAGTTTGCATCATCGGCCGCTTATAAAAGGACTACAGGACCGGCAATTTTAGGTCTGACCTAATTTTGCGTGGAACCACTTCCCGCTTTCTGAAGCCTCCTTTCTCCGTTCTTCTTTCACCGTGCAAATAGGCGAAGCCCTGTCGGCGCATACTCTCCACCATAGAAACCACGCCGTCATGTTGTCGATCCCATCTACCACTCCACCATATCTCACTGGACCGGGAAGGCGGAGTCGTTGGTGCGCTGTACGTGTGCATCTCTCGGAGGCGTCACCACTTGTGGTATTGGATCGGATCGGATCGCGAGGAGGAGACGGCTAGTATGACTACATCATCCACGTTCTGTTGAACATTTCCGCTATGCGATTTCTTCAAGGGTATGAAGATCTCATCTATCTCTCTCGTTGATTACATCTCCTAGATTAGATCTTGGCTTTCTTGTTCGTATCCGTAGGAAATTTTTGATTTACTATGCTGCGAAACCCTTCAGTAGTATCTAAAAGGGAGTTGATGAAGATAACATGAAGATAACATTCAGCACTAAGATGTTTACGACTGAAAATAAAAATAGATTAACTCTATAGATATGGAGGAATTTGAACCTTGCATGAACTTCCGTTAGATCGATGGTGACGTAGCGGGATGTGCGGAGGTTGATGAAGGAGAACTCAGCGGCGCGTGGAAGGGCATGTTCTACCATGATCCATTCGTGGAGGTGCACATCGGGCTCAGGTAGATCTGAGCGCCAATTTGTACAAACTTGCCTCAAAGCAGCGTAGGTGTCCACGTACTCCTCGTTTGCCAGTAAGCAGTCGCCGATCTTGTGAAGTGGTCCACCACCCTTAAGAGAGGCCTAGTTCACGGAGGCACCGTGCTTGGATGCGCCGCCCTCGGATGCGATGGGCTCGGCGGCGACGGGCTCAGATGCGACGGGCTCAGAGGCGATGGGCTCGGAGGCGACGGGCTCGGAGGCGACGGGCTCGGGGGCGACGGCCGTCGGCGCATTCTTCTTCTCCATCGCTGGCAGGGGAGTGATACGTCTCAAATGTATCTATAATTTTTGATGCTCCATGCTTCGTTTTACACCATTTGCCTATTGTTTCGTTACACTTAGTGGCATTTTTATGCATTTTCCGGAACTAACCTATTAACGAAGTGCCACAGTGCCAGTTTCCTGTTTTCTGCTGTTTTTGTGTTTCAGAAGTGATACACAGGAAATATTCTCGGAATTGGACGAAACAAGTTCCTGAAGTCATATTTCACCGGGGAGCTCCCAAACATCCGAAGACCTGACGGAGGGGGGCCACGTGGCCCCCACACACAGGGGCGGCGCGGCCTGGCCCCTGGCCGCGCCACCCCCGTGTGAGGCCGCGTGGCTCCACCTCTGATAGCCCCCCTTCGCCTACATATACCCCCCGACGAGAAAAACCTAAGGCCCGATCAGTTTTCCAGAATACATCGCGATCCGCCGCCGCCATCGACCCGAAGATCGGGAGGGTCCAGAAGCTCTTCCCGGCACCCTGCCGGAGAGGGGAATCGCCACCGGAGGTCTCCTTCATCGCCATGACTGCCTCCAGAGCGATGAGTGAGTAGTCTACCTTGGACTATGGGTCCATAGCAGTAGCTAGATGGTTGTCTTCTCCACCATGTGCTTTATGTTTAGATCTCATGAGCTGCCATACATGATTGAGATCACCGTTATGTAATTCTATGATGTTGGTTTGTTGGGATCCGATGAATATTGGTGTTTATGATTAAGTTGCTGTACTGAATTATATCTTTTGTTATCTCTATGTTGTTTATGATCTTGCATGCTCTCCGTTGTTAGTAGCTATCTTGGCCGAGTAGTTGCTAGTGACTCCAAGAGGGGGTATTTATGCTCGATAGTGGGTTCATGCCTCTATTTCACCTGGGGGAGTGACAGAAACCTCTAAGGTGGTAGATGTGCTGTTGCTACTAGGGAGAAAACAACATTCATATGCTCAAGGGCATATGCTTTGTTTACATTACACACTTTGCTTAATGCAATTATCAGTTGTTCGCAACTTAATACTTCTAGGGTGTTCGGATGATATCCCCGGGGGTGGATTATTAGTCATAGATGCAGCTGGATGGCGGTCTATGTATTTTGTTGTAATGCCTAGAGTAAATCTCATAGTGATCTTCTTGACATATCACGTTAGCTCTATTCTATCAATTGCCCAACTGTAATTTGTTTACCCAGCATGTTATTTTATCTATGGAGAGACACCACTAGTGAACTGTGGACCCCGGTCCTATTTTAATCATATTGCAATCAACTGTTTACTTTTCCCGCACTGTTTACTTTACTCGCATACTCTACTGTTTTCCACTCGATACACTCATAACCTTTGTTTCAAGCAAACCGGTGAGATTGACAACCTCATCGCAAGTTGGGAACGAAGTATTTGTTTGTGTGTGTGCAGGTTCCACAAACACCTTCAGTCGTCATCATCTCTCTTCTCCTGATCGATATTAAACCTTGGTTTCTTAACTGAGGGAAACTAGCCGCTACACTCATCATACCTTCCTCTTGGGGTTCCCAACGGGCTGGTCAAGCACCACGCACAAGGACGTCTGCTTCCACATCAACCATACGCCAACAACTTATTTTCTGGCGCCATCACCGGTAGCAGCTATTTTCTGGCGCCGTTGCCGGGGAAGAGAGAAGACTTCTGCGAGGGGAGTTCTTCGCACACACATTCTTTGCTTTGTTATTTGTTTGCTTTACTTTATTTTATTTTACCTGCATTGCTTTTATATCAAAAACCCAAAAAAATTAGAATCCTTGGTAGTTGTTATTTCTTTGCTTTTAGTTTATCATGTCTAGTTTAGTTGCTACTACTATGTCCCCCGCGGACATGATCTTTACATTTAAGCAGAAAGATGAGGAAAGCTTTAAAGAAGCTTGGTCTAGAATTTATGAATGGCATGGAAAAACTGAACCTAAAATGACTTTGAGTTTGCTTCTTAGTAGTTTTTACTTTGGACTTTCTCTTCGTTATCGATATGCTTTGGATGCTACTGCAGAAGGAGATTTCCTTCATTGTGATGGAGATCAAGCCTTCAATATTATAAAGAAGTTGATTACAATTTATAGCATGCCAACCTATTTTGATTCCTCTCTTGTGAGCATTTTTAATAGACTTAATACTCTTGAGACTCACACTGCTAGTTTGCATTCTTGCTACAATACTTTGCGCCAGCATTTTGATTATGTACCAACCAATACTGAACCTTCGAGCTGGTATCCTACAATAAAGATCACCATTAGTGGTGAAACTTTCCATGCTCGTTGTGATATTATGTCTGAATTTTGTCTCATGCCAAAGGATGTTTATGAATCTTTGAGCCTTTGGAAGCTTTCTGAGGGAGGAGAAGAAATTTTTCTTACTAATAATGCCACCATATTTCCCCTTGGAATAGCTGAAGGAGTCTTTACAAAAATCCTAGGAAGAATGATATCTACTGATTATCTTGTTATTGAATGTGTAGGAAAAGGACAAATCACACTTGGAAGATCCATTCTGAAGCTCCTTGGCGCCGTTATCGATGTGGGAAAAGGCAATATAACATTTAATACTCCACCTTGCAATAACCATGTCTTTCCTAGAGTCAAGAGCAAAGGTAAGAAAGGGAGACGTAAGGCACGTGCTGATCCTAGCACTTCATCTCTTGATATTACTTGATTCGCACTTTTCTGCGCCTAGCTCAAAGGCGTTAAAGAAAAGCACTCTTGGGAGATAACCCAATGTTTTCTTTATAGTACTTTTTCTTTTATTTGAGTCTTGGAAGTCATTACTACTGTAATGACCGCTCCTTATCTTGTTTATTTCGTTTTTGTGCCAAGAGAAGCCTCTAATTTGAGTGAGGTAAAGATTTGGGGAAACTGCTGTCCTGAAACTGTTTTTGGTGCTGCACCGAAAAAATTCGTGAAAATTCTCTGTTTATCTTTTGGACCTGCGATTTCTTGTGCATATGCCCCAGGTTATATCCAAACTTTTCTTAGTTGAACACTTTTTGATTTGAGCAACGGAAAATCCCTCAAAAATTCGTCCTTTGTCAGCTGTTCAGTTTTGACAGATTTCTGCCAATATTCGTTTTTGCCACTTTATCGCTTTCTTTTGAGTTCTTTTTGATCATGGAACTCTTGTGGAAGTTGCTACAGTAGTATATACTTTATATGTGGTGGTTTTGGGTTGAAACCTGAAGCTAAAAAAAGGTTGAATATATTTTATGCTTACACTAATGTTGCTAATAGAATTGTATTTAGTTTTGTATGAAGGAAGTTTTCAAGTGTAGGGATTGGAGAATGATGAGATGAGTTGAAGAATGGACAAAAGCTCAAGCTTGGGGATGCCCAGCACCCCAAGAAATATCCAAGAAGTACAAGCGTTAAAGCTTGGGGATGCCCCCGAGGCACCCCTTCTTCATCGGCAAAAATCAGGTCACCTTTCAAAACACTATATTTTTATTGCTTCATGCACTATGTGTTTTTCTTGGAGCGTCAGTTGTTTTAGTTTTCTTAGTTTGCTTAGTTTGTTTGTTTGCTGCAATAAATGGTTGGACCCCAACAAATTTCCTTTGGAGGAGATGTACTCGTTTTCATTTGCAAAGAACGCTCTAGTTTTCACTCTTATTTAAAATCGAGCGTTCTACTTTTTCTGCTACTGCTTTTGGTTTTCGTTTTCGCCTTGATTTGCATTCAGATCTTTTTTCATATCTTTTCATCAAGGTGTATTTTTGCCTCTGGACTTTATTGGTTTTCATCAAAAGAGGTGTCTTTAAAAATTTCAAATGGTGTTGGAAAAGAGAAAAAGCTTTGTGCAAAATAGTGGTACAAGAAGGAGCTTGTGTAGACTGCGGCTTAGGCTTTTTCATGTCATGCTTGATGTCTTTTTGATAGTATGCTTAGTGGTTTTGCTGTAGCATGACTTGTCTCAAATAACTGAGATTGCATAATGAGCCTTTGAAAAAATCATGCGTTGTTTTTATTGTATGGAAGCATTATTTTGGTTTTCTCCTTGATGCTTTATTTGGGTTGACTTGGCGCATGCTCACACATGTTAGACTCTTACAAAGTCGCCAATAGCCTTCATGATCATTTAGTTTTTGACTTTTGATGCCATCGTATGCTTCTTTTAATGTCGCTTAGTCGCTTTGCATGATTATGGCCATTATTGCTCTCTTAGTTGGTCGCTCCCAGTCTTTTGCTAGCCCTCACCTTGTACCGAGTATGAGCTCTACTCGTGCATCCAACTCCTAAAAGCCAAAGTTTTCCAAAGTGTCCACCATACATACCTACTAGCACTTTGCTATTCCAAGTAAATTTGACTTGCTTTTATATTCTCTTCAAATTAAACTCTTACCAGTGTTATGCGAAATTCGGTCAGTAAAGCTCTCACGAACCGGAAGGCACACTTCACTTTTTCCTGTTCTTAAAATTTGACATTATGGTCTCTTATGCTGAGTTGTTATGCTTGCAAGTTGTAAGTTGGATTCTAGCCCAGCCATGCTGTCATGGGGCAAGCTTTCAACATTGCACTTCTATTTGAGTTGATATTGTGATCTTTTGTTTATGGATACCCGCTATGGGAAATGAATTGGGAATCTTGTAGGGATCATGGAGTTTGTATATGTGTTAGGGAAACGCCGGGCCGCCAATCTAAGCCATGCATAATTCATGGTGGAAATTTGCAGCATACCCACGGTGAACATTCGACGACGCATCTCACAATAAAAAGCTAAACAATATAGCAAATAAAAGAGATGTCGAGGTGTTCATTGTCAGCTTGTCCTGTCATTTTGGTGTGGGCTTGTTCCATGTCATCGGGCACGGAGGTACCCCATTGGCGGTTCTCAATGATATGCATATACTCACAATGACAAGAGCCTTGCTTGGGACTCTAAGTAAAGTAGCATAGTTTGGGTACTCGTATTCACGGGACACGAGGTTTTCAACTTATGATTTGTCAAGCATATGCATCATAATTGTTCTCGCATTAACTTTAACCATTCAAGATGCTTATGATGGGGGCAATGAGAGCTCAAAGCCGGTAAGTACCATAATTTTTGAAGGTTATAAAACTTGCAAACACTGCTTCCCTCTGCGAAGGGCCTTTCTTTTACTTTTATGTTGAGTCACCACCTTCTTTCTTTATGCACCATTAAGAGAGCATAGTTGTCATTCTTAGTGTGATATGCATTGTCCCAAAGTTCATTGATTGACTCATATTGTTGGTTTCACTTGTTCTTAAATTATTTGTATCTAGTCGCCCTCTTAAACTTTGAGGTGTCCTATGCATTTATGTTTTGCTCTCTTTGAAGGACAAGCTGAAAACCACTTGTATGTTTTTCCTTATGATTTGAACACACGTTTGACTTTCATTGTTTCATTACCATGACCTTTTGTTTGTGTTCATTTGCATGCTTACAACATGGTTGCTAAGTTCTTATTGTCAGGATTATATCTTTCATGCCATGTTTTAAGTTCTATTGATCCCAGCTCACCAATGCTTACATATATGATCAAGATTGTGTAGGTGCATGTCACCTCAAAAATTATTCTTTTGTTATCACTTACCTACTCGAGGACGAGCAGGAGTTAAGCTTGGGGATGCTTGATACGTCTCAAACGTATCTATAATTTTTGATGCTCCATGCTTCGTTTTACACCATTTGCCTATTGTTTCGTTACACTTAGTGGCATTTTTATACATTTTCCGGAACTAACCTATTAACGAAGTGCCACAGTGCCAGTTTCCTGTTTTCTGCTGTTTTTTGTGTTTCAGAAGTGATACACAGGAAATATTCTCGGAATTGGACGAAACAAGTTCCTGAAGTCATATTTCACCGGGGAGCTCCCAAACATCCGAAGACCTGACGGAGGGGGGCCACGTGGCCCCCACACACAGGGGCGGTGCGGCCTGGCCCCTGGCCGCGCCACCCCAGTGTGAGGCCGCGTGGCTCCACCTCTGACAGCCCCCCTTCGCCTACATATACCCCCCGACGAGAAAAACCTAAGGCCCGATCAGTTTTCCAGAATACATCGCGATCCGCCGCCGCCGTCGACCCGAAGATCGGGAGGGTCCAGAAGCTCTTCCCGGCACCCTGCCGGAGAGGGGAATCGCCACCGGAGGTCTCCTTCATCGCCATGACTGCCTCCGGAGCGATGAGTGAGTAGTCTACCTTGGACTATGGGTCCATAGCAGTAGCTAGATGGTTGTCTTCTCCACCATGTGCTTTATGTTTAGATCTCATGAGCTGCCATACATGATTGAGATCACCGTTATGTAATTCTATGATGTTGGTTTGTTGGGATCCGATGAATATTGGTGTTTATGATTAAGTTGCTGTACTGAATTATATCTTTTGTTATCTCTATGTTGTTTATGATCTTGCATGCTCTCCGTTGTTAGTAGCTATCTTGGCCGAGTAGTTGCTAGTGACTCCAAGAGGGTGTATTTATGCTCGATAGTGGGTTCATGCCTCTATTTCACCTGGGGGAGTGACAGAAACCTCTAAGGTGGTAGATGTGCTGTTGCTACTAGGGAGAAAACAACATTCATATGCTCAAGGGCATATGCTTTGTTTACATTACACACTTTGCTTAATGCAATTATCTGTTGTTTGCAACTTAATACTTCTAGGGTGTTTGGATGATATCCCCGGGGGGGGATTATTAGTCATAGATGCAGCTGGATGGCGGTCTATGTATTTTGTTGTAATGCCCAGAGTAAATCTCATAGTGATCTTCTTGACATATCACGTTAGCTCTATTCTATCAATTGCCCAACTGTAATTTGTTTACCCAGCATGTTATTTTATCTATGGAGAGACACCACTAGTGAACTGTGGACCCCGGTCCTATTTTAATCATATTGCAATCAACTGTTTACTTTTCCCGCACTGTTTACTTTACTCGCATACTCTACTGTTTTCCACTCGATACACTCATAACCTTTGTTTCAAGCAAACCGGTGAGATTGACAACCTCATCGCAAGTTGGGAACGAAGTATTTGTTTGTGTGTGTGCAGGTTCCACAAACACCTTCAGTCGTCATCGTCTCTCTTCTCCTGATCGATATTAAACCTTGGTTTCTTAACTGAGGGAAACTAGCCGCTACACTCATCATACCTTCCTCTTGGGGTTCCCAACGGGCTGGTCAAGCACCACGCACAAGGACGTCTGCTTCCACATCAACCATACGCCAACAGCTTATTTTCTGGCGCCATCACCGGTAGCAGGGAGCGCGCGTAGGGCGGCTGGGGTTTTTTTGGAGAAGGTGATGGGACGTGAGAGGCGTGGTTGCGTGCGTGAGTTATAATGAGACTGTGTGCAGAGGGAGGAAAAGAGGGGCTCTGTACTGGCAAAGTGACGGTTTGTCTCAACAGTTGACGTTTGGTCTCAACACACGCACCGCGCGGCTAACCGCTGCTCACCGCGACACGCGTCCGTGGGACTGCACGTCAGCACCGTTACGTGTACTCAGTTCTACCCTCGGGTCTTACACTGAAAAAATATCTGTACTCAGTTTTCCCCTCGAGTACTAATACTGGCTAGTGCAATATACTCAGTTTTACCCTCAAGTGGCTGGTCAACAGAGAGTCAACAAATGGAATTAAGCTATCTAATTGAGTCATTTCATGCGCAAAAAAATTCAAAAAAATAAAATCATAGTGCCTCCTACTCATGGAGTCTTGTTACGCGACCTGCCACGTAGACAATCATATATAAATCAAGTTTTAATACAAATGGCCACTTCTCAAATCACTAGTAGCTATGAAGGTTCATGGCTTTCCACTCAAACCCTTTCTCAAAACATCTATACCCAAAACATAGTTTGTATGAATGAGGCCATAATTTTTACACTCATATATATTTGAATTGCTAGTACTTTGAGGTAGGCCAACCTGGGTTTCATTGTGCAAAACATGTGTTTTTCTTTTCCTAAATCTCTTATTTGAATTCCTTAGCATGTTTACTATTTATTTGCCCTTGTGTCCTTGATACTACTCAGTTTTATCCTCTCCCTTCTCACAGAAGCCCAAACTTGGCCTGATTGGTCGAGCTGTTGTCACACGGATCGTGCCCACCTACCGTCGATCCTATGATCTAACGGGCAGGATCGTGCCACCCTCTCTCTATCTGTCGGTGGAAACTACTACCCCTCTATGTATGCTAAATAACGAGTTGGCCACCGGATTCAACAGGTTTGGTAATCACGAATTTCCACTTCTTGTAGGCATTACTTTTCACGGTAAAATGATAAACTATCATGAATTTCCATTTAGACATTACTTTTCACGGTAAAATAATAAACTATCACGAATTTCCTTTAGGCATTACTTTTCACGGTGAAATGATAAACTATCACGAATTTCCTTTAGGCATTACTTTTCATGGTAAAATAATAAACTATCACGAATTTCCATTTCTTTTAGGCATTACTTTTTTGTTGAGATATAAACACCCACAATGGTCATCTCCTCCTTAATTTATTGTGTAAACCCCACAATGGTCATCTCTCCCTTATAAACCCCCACAACGGCCATCCCTCATGTCAATAGGTTCTGCCTCTCTCTTCTTCATTTCTGCCTCTCTCTTCTTCGTTCACATACACTTGATCCATTGCCATGGCTTCCAAGTCTCGAACACCGACCGGAAGGGGAAGGGGAAGGGGAAGGGGAAGGGGCGGCCTGGGTGGTGGATCATCATCATTGCCACCACCACCGTCAACACTGCCATTGATCATAGAGGAGTTCTTAATCGTCATCTATGAAGACCCTTTGGCCAAGAAGGTATGTACGCGTTCCCACATATATGATGTATGTGATTAATTATGTGCATGTTTTAAAAAGCCTTTAATTTCAAACGATCGGCGCTCGATATCTTTGCATGCACTTCCACAAAAGTTTGCGGACTATCTTGACGGCCAGGGGCCCGCAAAGGTGTATCTGCGAGCAGCTGACTGCGGTCCTCGTTTCTGGACCGTGGAGGTCCTATTTGACGGACAAGGCCAGATGTACCTCGACAAGGGCTGGGAGAATTTTGCCATCGCGCACGTTGTGGATTTCGGCTACATCCTACAATTCAAATATGAAGGCGATGATGTGCTCACAGTGAAGGTGTTCGACGTAACATTGTGCAGGAAGTACTACTACACGGACGACGAAGATACTGACGATGAAAGCGACGACGACGTGAAGCCATGCATCCATCCCCTTTAGATAAGGGGATTATGACCAAGAATATATATGTAGCTTCATATGCATCGATTTAGAGATCTAGCTATTTTCTATATATTATGCATATAAAAATAATAGGGAATCGCAATTTCCACCATGATTCGAGCACCACAGCCTCCAAACGATGCCGATGCCAATATCGGCATGGTCAGAACGGCTATGCATGCTCGCTGCCGCTGCTAGGTCACCGTCGGGATGCACCCTCAATCCCGTCCTCTCATTCGATCACTGACACACCAGAGATATCGCCGAGGCCAATGACGAACGTACATGTTGATGCAAATGCCGAACATGCACGCCGCTGTGGGCACGGCCACGCCGCCCCGCTATGCTGGATGGCACAGACCACCGCGAGGTCTTTCCCTTCGCCACCACACTCCCCTAGCACCCATCTATACACGCCAGAAAGGAGAGACGCTAGTTTTCTCTACATTGCTCGCGTTCATGTCCGACACCATCAGTCAAAGTGTTGAGGTCGTCGTCGATGTCCTCGACCATTTCTTCTCTTCTTTGCATGGTTAAATGCGTCTAGTTCATATCTATCTAATGCGTCTGGTCTTGCCTCATGCAGTTCTTTGTGGACGTCGATCTCATCTCGGCACCCCGCAGGCCACCTCCTCCGTGCCATCGCTGTAGAGCTCCGTTTAAAAATCTAATCCTACCCGTGCATTGCCCCTTGTATCAGCGTCATGGACCCACTTGTCATTCGATATACTGTAACCCCACTTGTCCGCGTTTTGGTCAGGGATACGACGATGCTTACGGTCAAACAAAGATGGATGCTCTGACGTGTCTTTGCGGGCTCTACGTGGCCCCACTAGTTAGCAGTTAACGGTCAAAGGTGTTGAACCGTCGGGCAACCGGCCGTTCCAGCACTTGTGATGGTTTCAGACAAGGGCTTGGACAAAACTGAGGAAAAACTAAGGAGCTGGGGAAAACTGAGTACAACTAAGGACCCGAGGGCACGAAAATAGAAATCCCTAAAAATATAGTGTGTTGAAAGGTGACCTGATTTTTGCCGATGAAGAAGGGGTGCCTCGGGGGCATCCCCAAGCTTTGATGCTTGTACCTCTTGGATATTTCTTGGGGTGCATGGACATCCCCAAGCTTGAGCTTTTGTCCATTCTTCAACTCATCTCATCATTCTCCAATCCCTACACTTGAAAACTTCCTTCATACATAACTAAACACAATTCTATTAGCAATATTAGTGTAAGCATAGCAATGAATCAACCCTTTTTGCTTCAGGTTTCAACTCAAAACCACCACATATAAAGCATATACTACTGTAGCAACTTCCCCAAAAGTTCCGTGATCAAAAGAACTCAAAAAGAAAGCGATAAAGTAGCAAACACAAATATTGGCAGAAATCTGTTAAAACAGAACAGCTGACAAAGGTCGAATTTTTAGAGGGTTTTCTGTTACTCAAATCAAAAAGTGTATAACTAATGAAAGTTTGGATATACTTGGGGCATATGCACAAGAAATTGCAGGTTCAAAAGATATTCTGAGTATTTTCACGAATTGTTACGGTGCAGCACCGAAAACTGTTTCAGGACAGCAACATCCCCAAATCTTACCTCACTCAAATTAGAGGCTTCTCTTGGCACAACAACGAAATAAAAAGGATAAGGAGAGGTTATTACAGTAGTAATAACTTCCAAGACTCAAATAAAATAAAAAGAACTGAAAGTAAAAACATTGGTTTATCTCCCAAGAGTGCTTTTCTTTAACACCTTTGAGCTAGGCGCAGAAAATGCGAATCAAGTAATATCAAGTGAATCATTAAGATCAACTGCAGAAGTCTTTTCAATAAGGCATTGTATTTCATTCACATAAGTTTTTGAAGACCCTTTGTGATCATGCTTTGGTTCACTCAAATCACTAAAAAGATTTTTGGGACAGACCCAATCAAAATTATTTTCAAAAGCTTCATACAATCCCAAGAGTTTGCTAGGTATTGGTACTCTAGAATCTTCATTGGTTGTACCATCAACCTCTACAGGCGAGCCAAGATTATTAAATCTCTTAAAAACTTTCCTAGCTTCAATGACAACATCTCTAAATTCTATGCGCAAAGTTTCTAAGATAAAAGCTTTCTTTTCGGGGTCTTCAATATCATGAAGATTAAGAAACATGTGTTGCATAAAAGGATTAAGGCTAGCAAACCTGGCTTCTAACATGTAAACTAAATAAGCAGAAGCAACTTCATAACTAGGAGCAAGCTCAGCCAAAGATTTTTCCTCAACATCTTTATGCATACTAATATGATTAAAGAACTCCTTGATGTTACTTTTCCAAATAATAGAACCACTACCTACTTAGAGGTCCTCCAAAACGTACTTAGGGAACAACATAATGAACTAAGAGTAAAGAAATAACAACTATAAAGGAAACTAATTTTTTTGTGTTTTTGATAAAATGATGCAAGTAAAAATAAAGTAAAAGCAAAACTTAAAACAAAGTAAAGGATGTGCATGCGAAACTCCCCTTGCAGAAGTCTTCTTTTTCCCCAGCAACGGCGCCAGAAAAAGTCTTGCTGGCGCGTAGTTGATGTGGGAAAATGTAGTCGGCGTGGGAAAATGTAGTTGACGTGGGAGCTTCTTCTTCTTCAGTCCCCGGCAACGGCGCCAGAAAAGTCTTGATTGCTTTTGATGGCGCGGTGTTGATGATGTAAAATGACCGTCCAGTTGGGAACCCCAAGAGGAAGATATGATGAGTATAGCAGCAAGCTTTTTCCCTCAGTAAGAAACCAAGGTTTAATCGTCCAGTAGGAAAAAGCCAATACTCCAGAAGGTGACGCTTGCTAGCCTAGTGACACTCCAACAAGGGTGCCGTTAACGATATCTTGTTAGCGCGTCTTCAACTAGTAGCAACGTGGAACCTGCACACAACACAACCAAATTATTTGTTCCCAACTTACGATATGGTTGTCAATCTCACCGGTTTGCTTAAAACAAAGGGTATGAGCATATCGAGTGGAAAGCAATAGTAGTATGCGAGTAAAGTAAACAGGTGATAGCAATATAATGGAAATAGGACCGGGATCCATAGTTCACTAGTGGTGTCTCTCCATAAGATAAAATAACACATGCTGGGTAAACAAATTACAGTTGAGCAATTGATAGAATAAAGACAACGTGCATATGTCGAGAGGATCACTATGAGATTTACTCTGGGCATTACAACAAGATACATAGACCGCCATCCAAATGCATCTATGACTAATAATCCACTTGTGGCGAATCAATCCGAGAACTCCACAAGTATTAAGTTGCGAAGAACAGATAACTGCATTAAGCAAAGTGTGTAATATAAACAAAGCATATGCCCTTGAGAATATAAATGTTGTTTTTCTCCCTAGTGGCAACAGCACATCTACAACCTTAGAGGTTTTTGTCACTCCCCCAGATTAAGTAGAGGCATGAACCCAACTATCGAGCATAAATACCCCCTCTTGGAGTCAGTAGTATCTACTCGGCCAAGATAGCTACTAACAACGGAGAGCATGCAAGATCATAAACAACATAGAGATAACATAAGATAATATTCAACACATCAACTCAATCATAACACCAATATTCATCGGATCCCAACAAATACAACATATAGAATTACATAACGGTGATCTCGATCATGTAAGGCAGCTCATGAGATCTAAACATGAAGCACATGGTAGAGAAGACAACCATCTAGCTACTACTATGGACCCATAGTCCAAGGTAGACTACTCACTCATCGCGCCGGAGGTAAGCATGGCGATGAAGAAGACCTCTGGTGGTGATTCCCCTCTCCGGCAGGGTGTTGGGAAGAGCTTCTGGACCCTCCCGATCTTGGGTCGATGACGGCGGCGGATCACGATGTGTTTATGGAAAAGTGATCGGGTCTTTAGGTTTTTCCCGTCGGGGGGTCTTTATAGGCGAAGGGGCATCGTCAGAAGTGGAACGAGATGGCCACACACATAGGGGGCGCGGCCTAGCCTTGGGCCACCCCGCCCTGTTGTGTGGGCCCCTCGTGCCCCACTCCATCTCCTCTTCGGCTCTCTGGAAGCTTCAGTGAATTTCTAGATGTTTGGCTTTTGTTTTGTCCAATTCCGAGAATATTTCCTGTATAACTTTTCTGAAACACAAAAACAGCAGAAAACAGGGAACTGGCACTGTGGCATCTCGTTAATAGGTTAGTCCCAGAAAATGCATAAAAATGCCACGAAGTGTAACGAAACACTAAGCAAATGGTGTAAAAACAAGCATAGAGCATCAAAAATTATAGATACGTTTGAGACGTATCAGGGGGCGGTAGCGGCGATGTGCTGTGAAGGAGAAGAAGGAGCCTTCTCTGCTAAGCTTTAAAGGAGGCAGAGAGGGCGCGGTTTCCCAAACGTCGCCCTTGATGCGACGGTTCAAAACGCCCGTTACTCTCTGCATGGCGCATGATCTCCACGCCGCTTCGTCTCGCCGGCCGCGGTCATGCCACGTGTCCGTGGCCTCTGCATCTTCACATGGTCCTCCGGCCGCACGCGTTGACTCCTACCGTTGGAGGGCCCAGCAGCTTCTGGGGGCCCCTGACCCTTCGCTCCCTCAAGAGGGCGCATTTGCGGGCCAGGCTCCCGGGGGCTACTATCGGTGTTCTGGATACCGGGGTATCCCGGTCCACCTGCTCCTGGGCCCCTTCAACGGCCCAGCTTCGGCCCAGGGGTAAATCGAAGACCGAAGCCCAACGAAGAAGACCCTCATGAGGAGGCGCCTCATGAGGAGAACGACGACTAAAACTGCTAAGGACCAGAAGGCCTCCTCGCGAGGTGTTCCTCATGAGGGGAAGGATCAAATCTACGCCAGCTCAGCACGTTCTAGTGTGGAGCAAGAAGATAAGGACGGAAGATAGCATACTGCCCACGCTACCCCGACAAGGGGGAGACCAACTCCTGCCGTGCATGCATAAAGCTACACGGTGGTTGTTGACCACCCCCCTAAAAATAGGGTGGACGGTGCAGGGCGACAGAGGAGGACGTCAGCCTTCCTCCACCCACTCCAATGGACCGGCGCCACTACTCTACGAAGACTACGTCCACCAAAAACTGAAGACAACAGCTGTCCCACTCCTTGGCCGTTTGTGGCAACCCCTTCCCTAAGTTGATGAGGGGAAGGAGGACCTCGGCGCTATAAAAGGAGGGAGGCTGCCCCTTAGAAAGGGGGGATCTTCATCTCTGAGCTGCTAGCTAGGCTAAGTGGGTTATTCTACCTCCGACTGGTTAGATCTCTGTAACCAAGGCCTTGTACTCCTCGTGAGGTGTCGCGTCGTAATATAAGAAGGCAGGAAGTAGGGGTTTTACCTCACCACGAGGGCCCTGAACCTGGGTAAAGCTCGGTGTCCCTCTCTGTCATGCGTTGTGCTCTCCGGCGTCTCGAGGCTTCTGTCGTCATGTTTCATTGTGATCTAGATCTGACGTGTACAACCCCCTGTGTTCGAATCTTTGGGTCCGTCGTGTGGTACCCCGTGTTCTTGCGACACGAAATCCCTTGACAATGTTAGCTCTGAAGAGAGAAAGCGTGATGGGCCT
This sequence comes from Dactylis glomerata, assembly GCA_007115705.1. NCBI lineage: Eukaryota > Viridiplantae > Streptophyta > Magnoliopsida > Poales > Poaceae > Dactylis > Dactylis glomerata. The sequence goes on from QXEO01000546.1 coordinate 18,592,324, forward strand.
ATACGTCCAAAGAAGTCTTTCAAGAATGAAATGCCAAAGTCTAAAGGAAAGGAGATCAAACAGTCTTCAGGCAGTGCTGCTACTGATAATGTCTGTTTCCACGGCAAGAAATTAGGCCATTACCGCATACATTACGTGGATGTTAAAGAAAGGTACTGATGAAATCACTTTTGTTGATGAATCATTTTATGCTTGACAAGGGTATAGCTAATAGAGCCCGTTATTTGTGTACCCCTGAGGCCCATTAAGCTAGGCCCAAGTATAGTCATAGTTGAAGTATGAGTCAATATCGTATACAGACATTGTAATTTGTATTTAACCCGACTGGTTTCTTGAGACCTGGCCACCTATATATAGGGGCCAGGAGAGTCCGACCAGGGACAGATTGAGAGTAAGCCAAGTTCACCACCACGTTTATTCTCAATACACGCCTCGTTTGACTGATCTTTACCTTCGAGTTCATCCGACGCCCTATTCCCCTGATCCTAAGTCCTTCATCTTGGACATTTGTCGAGTTAACCCTCGGTGGGCTCTTCCAGCAGGGTAAACTCGCCGGTCAGCTTCATAATAGCAAAAAATACAGGAGAAAAAATCGAAGAACTCGACGAAACCATGGAGAATCTCGACTTAGGAGGAATAATAGATCAATCATATCTTAGTCAAAAGAACTTCACCACCCAAAGCGGCAATTTCTCCAGTAACATACACCAACTATGCGTCATCATCACTGAAGTAGTGGAAGAAAACAATGACACAGACAACATAGCAATCCACAAACAAGGCGACAAATCAAGGAGCAACAGCAAAAAGGAGAAGGAGAAAATCCACGTCTCCATCGAAGAGTGGAGAATTATTATGTCAGCCATCAATCATGGCACAGAGGTACCCGCCAACTCAAAAAGAGAAGTCTTGATGGGGTATCAGTATGCCCTGCATCAGCATAAAAAGAAGCTATGGGAGGAAAAAGATGACTTCAGGAGAAGTCAAGAAAACAATAGCGTATCAAGCAGAGCATACTGGGACGAATACAGCGAAGCATCGGACTCCAGCAGAGAGAGATATCGAGAGCCAAAGCACAATAGAAAGACAATAGTGAGAGCAAGGGAAGAGAACCATGTGAGAAGCATGAGCGCATAGCCATCGGACGAAGAGGAGGATTTTGCGCAAGAAACACCAGAAGCAGCGCTAGTAGCAGCACAGGCGTATCTACTAACTATACAACTGGAACCCGGAGATCCACGGGAGCACATGCATCAAGCAGCAATAAAAAGTCTTGGTTTAGTAGAAGACAGGTTAAGGAAACATTCTCTAGAGGAGAAGTCGACATGTTACGAGGATAAGAGAAAGAAAAGCATAAAGTACCAATCATCGCAAAGCCAAACAAGTGACTCATCGAGCGATGAAAAGCGCAAGGCACGCAGGGAGGATGCAAGGAATATTATAGCACAAGCAAGGGTGAACAAAGCACGCTATGTGTGGAAAGAAGAAAATTACGAGGACGACGAAAAGGAGATGGGCGCGCTATGCTTTACCCGAAGGGTTCGCAGGACGCGAGTACCCAAAGGATTTAAGTTACTGCATGATCAGCAAAAGTATGATGGGTCGCAAGAACCTCGACAGTGGTTATTAGACTACCTTCAGGCAGTATAAATACTCAGAGGAACAAGAGCAACAGTGATGCAAAGTTTGCAATTACACCTCACCGACGTAGCACGGTCTTGGTTAAGCACTTTACCCATCGAATCCATCGGAAGTTGGGGCGAACTAGAAAATCAATTCGCAAGAAACTTCCGTTCGACGTACAAACGCCCAGCATCACTAGAAGAGGTCAAATCATGCATGCAGAGAAAGGGTGAAACTCTACATTCATACACACAATGATGGAGTATAATAAAAAAATCCATAGAAGATGCCTCCGACGAGCGGGCAGTAGATGCTTCTTTGGCTAGCCTTTGCTGTTCGGATTTCATGGAAGAATTAGGGAGATCAAGGCCTAAAATGGTGTCAGAATTAATAGAGATAGCAAGCAGATTCACTGACGGAGAAGACGCTTACAACAACAAAAGGGCGCGTTCACCAGAAGTGGACAGAGCAAGCAGGCAAAGGTGCCGGTCTCGCAACAAGGACAGCCGCACAAGACGCAACCAAGTAGCCGGAGGATATGAAAGAAGGGACGAGGAAGGCGACGAGAGCAGGGAGTACCAAGACAAAAAACAGCCGCGGACGAGAAAAGCCAAAATATTCTGGACCATCGGCGGAAGACATGCTTCATGGACCTTGCCGCATCCACTACGCATACTTAGATGGGAAGAGAGTTTCCAACCACCTGATGAAAGACTGCAAAACATTCCTAAGGTTACAAGACGCTCTGGAGTTAAATCAAGGAGCACATCGAGGAAGTACAAACACAAGTCAAGGATATCAGGTGCAAAATAATGCAAGACATCTAGAGTCAAAGGTGTACATATCCACAATGATCCAGCCTATCCCGAAGTCCAAAAATGAGCAGAAGAGTATATCAAGGCAAGTAAACTTAGCAATATCATCACCACTAGCCACTACAGAATATCTGCAGTGGTCCGACCAGCCAATCAGGTTCAGTAGAGCAGACCACCCAAGGAAAGTACCCAGGCCAAAACACGCACCAATGGTATTGAAGGCGCAAATAGGAGGATACGACATTGGATGAGTATTTATGGATGCAGGCAATGAAATAAACCTGATATGCACAAGGACTCTAAAGGCAATGAGCATCTCGCTGGAATGGTTGAAGCTGACAGATTGCTCCTTCCATGGAATAGTACCAGGAAGCACAAATCACCCCCTCGGGAAAATCGAACTCGACGTTTGTTTCGACAATAGCGGCAACTTCCGCAGAGAGAAGATGGAATTCAAAGTGATGGACTGGCCCTCACACTACCATGCAATCCTGGGAAGACCAGCATTTGCAAAATTCATGGCAGTTCCTCACTAAGCATACCTAGCACTCAAATTCTAGGACCCAAGGGGGTCATTACAGTACAAGGAAGCTTCAAAGTATCCAATACCTACGACAAGGAATTCAATAGAATAGCGCAAACCTTTGGCATGACAGCCAACTATGCAAGACTCAAAGGCGAAACAGATCACAATGTACTACCCAACGTCGATCGATCCTTGCCAGACCAGGCTTTCAACACAACGCAAGATTCCAAGAAAATTCAGGTTCACCCTACTGACCCAAACAAAATCACTTCAATAGCGGTAAACTTGGACCCCGCATAGGAAAGCGTGCTCTTTGAGTTCCTCCATGAGCGCTGGGAAATCTTCACCTGGTGTCCTTCAGACATGCCAGGGGTTCCTAGAGACCTCATCGAGCACGCACTAAATATGGATCCAAAAGCAAAGCCAGTCAAGCAACCTCTGTGACGATTTGATGAACCCAAAAGAAAAGCAATAGAAGCCGAGCTACATAGGCTAGAAAATGCAGGCTTCATCAGAGAAATCAAAGCATCAACTTGGGTGTCCAATCCAGTAACTATCCCCAAGAAAAATACGGACGTACAAAGAGTATATTTCGACTACACATCTCTCAACAAGCATTGTCCTAAGGATCCCTTTCTGCTACCTTGCATTGATCAAATAATTGACTCAACATCAGGGTGTGCAAGGCTTTCCTTTCTGGATGCATACTTCGGCTACAACCAGATAAAATTGAAGAAAGAAGACGAAGAAAAAATAGCTTTCATCACACTATATGGCATCTTTTCCTATCAAGGCATGCCTTTCAGCCTAAAAAATGCAGGAGCAACTGATACGCCTCAAACATATCTATAATTTTTGATGCTCCATGCTTGTTTTTACACCATTTGCTTAGTGTTTCATTACACTTTGTGGTGTTTTTATGCATTTTCCAGAACTAACCTATTAACAAGATGCCATAGTGCCAGTTCCCTGTTTTTTGCTATTTTTGTGTTTCAGAAAGTTACACGGGAAATATTCTCGAAATTGGACGAAACAAAAGCCAAACATCCAGATATTTAACGAAGCTTCCAGAAGACCGAAGAGGAGACAGAGAGGGGCCACGAGCCGGGCACACAATAGGGCGGCACGGCCCAGGCCCTGGCCACGCCCCCTATGTGTGACACCACCTCGGTCCACTTCTGACGCCGCCCCTTCGCCTATAAAGACCCCCCGATGGGAAAAACCTAAGGACCCGATCCATTTTCTAGAAACACATTGCGATCCGCCACTATCGTCGACCTAAGATCGGGAGGGTCTAGAAGCTCTTTCCGGCATCCTACCGAAGATGGGAATCGCCACCGGAGGTCTTCTTCATCGCCATGCTTGCCTTCGGCGTGATGAGTGAGTAGTCTACCTTGGACTATGGGTCCATAGCAGTAGCTAGTTGGTTGTCTTCTCCACCATGTGCTTCATGTTTAGATCTCGTGAGCTGCCTTACATGATCGAGATCACCGTTATGTAATTCTACATGTTGTGTTTGTTGGGATCTGATGAATATTGGTGTAATGATTGAGTTGATGTGCTGAATATTATCTTATGTTATCTCTATGTTCTTTATGATCTTGCATGATCTCCGTTGTTAGTAGCTATCTTGGCTGAGTAGATACTAGTAACTCCAAGAGGGGGTATTTATGCTCGATAGTTGGGTTCATGCCTCTATTTAATCCGGGGGAGTGACAAAAGCCTCTAAGGTTGTAGATGTGCTGTTGCCACTAGGGAGAAAACAACATTCTTATGTCCAAGGGCATATGCTTTGTTTACATTACACACTTTGCTTAATGCAGTTATCTGTTGTTCGCAACTTAATATTCACGAGGTCCTCGGATGATTCCCTGTGGGTGGATTATTAGTCATAGATGCAGTTGGATGGCGGTCTATGTATCTTGTTTTAATGTCCAGAGTAAATCTCATAGTGATCCTCTTGACATATGCACGTTATCTTTATTCTATCAATTGCCCAACTGTAATTTGTTTACCCAGCATGTGTTATTTATCTTAGGGAGAGGCACCACTAGTGAACTGTAGACCCCGGTCCAATTTCCTTTACATTGCTATCACCTGTTTACTTTACTCACACTGTTTACTTTTCTAGCATACTACTACTGTTTTCCACTCGATACGCTCATTCCTTTGTTTACAGCAAACCGGTGAGATTGACAACCTCATCGTAAGTTGGGAGCAAAGTTCTTGGTTGTGTTGTGTGCAGGTTCCACGTTGCTACTAGTTGAAGACGCGCTAACAAGTATATCATTAACGGCGCCCTTGTTGGACTGTCACTATGCTAGCAAGCATCACCTTCTTGATTTTGGCTTTTTCCTACTGGATTGATAACCTTGGTTTCGTAACTGAGGGAAAACTTGCTGCTATATTCATCAAACCTTCTCTTGGGGTTTCCAACTGGCCGGTCATTTACATCATCAACTACACGCCAACAAGTTTTCTGGCACCATTCAACACCGCGCCATCAACAAGTTTTCTGGCGCTGTTGCCGGGGAAAAAGAAGACTTCTGCAAGGGGAGTTTCGCACGCACATCCTTTACTTTGTTTTAAGTTTTGCTTTACTTTATTTTTGCTTGCCTCGTTTTATCAAAAACACAAAAAATTAGTTTCCTTATAGTTGTTTTTACTTGTCTGCTTTTAGCTTTGCTAGAATGGCTACTCCTAAAAAGACCAAGTTGTGTGATTTTACTAGCACTAATAATAGTGATTTTATCTGCACTCCTATTGCGCCACCTGCTCCTGCTGCAAATTTTTATGAGATTAAGCCTGCTTTGTTGAACCTTGTTATGAAAGAGCAATTTTCTGGTGCTAGTACTGATGATGCTATAGCTCATCTCAAAAAATTTGTTGAGCTATGTGAGATACAGAAATATAAGGATGTAGAGAGTGATATTATTAAGCTTAAGTTGTTTCCTTTTTCTTTGAGAGGAAAAGCTAAGGATTGGTTGCTGTCTTTGCCTAAAAATAGTATTGATTCATGGGCTAAGTGTAAGGATGCTTTTATTGGAAGATACTATCCTCCTGCTAAGATTATAGCTTTGCGTAGCAATATTATTAAGTTTAGCCAGTTTGATAATGAACATATTGCTCAGGCTTGGGAAAGAATGAAATCCATGATAAAGAATTTCCCTACTCATGGACTGACTACTTGGATGATTGTCCAAACTTTTTATGAAGAACTGAGTTTTTCTTCAAGGAACCTATTGGATTCAGCTACTGGAGGCACTTTTATGTCCCTTACCTTGGGCACTGCAACAAAGCTTCTCGATAATATGATGGTAAATTATTCTGAATGGCACACCGAGAGAGCTCCACAAGGTAAGAAGTTAAATTCTGTTGAGGAAACCTCTTCCTTGAGTGATAAGATTGATGCTATAATGCTTATACTTTCTAATGATAGAACTCATGTTGATCCTAATAATGTTCCTTTGGCCTCTTTGGTTGCTCAAGAAGAGCATGTTGATGTAAACTTCATTAGAAATAATAATTTTAATAACAATGCTTATAGGAACAATTTTGCTAGTAACAATTATAGGCCGTATCCTTCTACCAATGGTAATGGTTATGGTAACTCTTATGGTAATTCCTCCAGCAACACTAGGGCTGCGCCCTGTGAGCTTGAAGTAATGCTCAAGGACTTCATTGGTAAGCAAACTGCTTTTAACAGGTCTATTGAGGAAAAGTTAGGCAAAATTGATATTCTTGCTTCTAAAGTTGATAGCCATGCTCATGATGTTGAACTTCTGAAATTAAAAGTGTTGCCTAATGATGTGAAAGAGAATAATACTTTTGCCACTGCTAATGTTATCCAAGTTAGAATTGATGAAAATGTTAGGATGCTAGCAGAATTGCATGCCAGGTGGGAAAGAGAAGATGAGATGGCTAGAAGGATGAAGGTATGTACCATTACTACCTCTAACGATGTTGTTCCAAATGCTAGCAATCCTCTTACTTTGATTGGTGTAGAGAAAACTCCCACTCCTTGTGTTAAAAAGCCCAAAACTGCCAAAACTTTTTCTCAAAAGAGTGCTGAAATTTTTCAGAGTGTAGGAGATGATAGCTCTATTTCCTTTAATGATTTTGATGTTTATGGCTGCAATATATCTGAAGTTATTTTGTTCTTGAAAAAGCTTTCTTTGAGTCCCAATGCTAGTTCTATAAATGTTTCTTTTACGGAGCATATTACCAATGCTCTTATGAAAATTAGGGATGAAAAGTTGAAGCAAAAAAGCTTCTATTCCCAAGAAGTTAGAAGATGGTTGGGAACCCATCATTGATATGCATGTTAATGGTTTTGATTGCCATGCTTTATGTGATCTAGGTGCTAATATTTCTATTATGCCTAGAAAAATTTATGACATGCTTGATTTACCACCGCTTGAAAAGTATTATTATGATGTTCCTATTGCTAATGTTGCTAAGAAGAAACCTTTGGGAAGGATTAATGATGTTCTTATTATGGTTAACAATAACCTTGTTCCCGTTGATTTTCTTGTCATGGATGTTGAATGCAATGCTTCATGTCCTATTATTTTGGGAAGACCCTTTCTTCGAACTGTAGGTGCCATCATTGATATGAGGGAAGGCACCATCAAATATCAATTCCCACTCGAGAAAGGTATGGAACACTTCCCTAGAAAGAAGAAGAAATTACTTTTTGACTCTATTCTTAGAGCAAATTATGAGCTTGATGCTTCATCACTTGATATTACTTGATTCGCACTTTCTGCGCCTAGCTCAAAGGCGTTAAAGAAAAGCACTCTTGGGAGATAACCCGATGTTTTACTTTCAGTTCTTTTTCTTTTATTTGAGTCTTGGAAGTTATTACTACTGTAATAACCGCTCCTTATCCTTTTTATTTCATTTTTGTGCCAAGAGAAGCCTCTAATTTGAGTGAGGTAAGATTTCGGGATGTTGCTGTCCTGAAACAGATTTCGGTGCTGCACCGTAAAAATTCGTGAAAATTCTCAGAACATCTTTTGGACCTGCTATTTCTTTTGCATATGCCCCAGGTTATATCCAAACTTTCATTACTTTAACACTTTTTGATTTGAGCAACAGAAAACCCTCTAAAAAATCAACCTTTGTCAGCTGTTCTGTTTTGACACATTTCTGCCAATATTTGTGTTTGCCTCTCGATCGCTTTCTTTTTTAGTTCTTTTGATCACGGAACTTTTGGGCAAGTTGCTACAGTAGTATATGCTTTATATGTGGTGGTTTTGAGTTGAAACCTAAAGCAAAAAGGGGTTGATTCATTGTTATGCTTACACTAATGTTGCTAATAGAATTGTGTTGAGTTTTGTATGAAGGAAGTTTTCAAGTGTAGGGATTGGAAATGATGAGATGAGTTGAAGAATGGACAAAAGCTCAAGCTTGGGGATGCCCACACACCCCAAGAAATATCTAAGAGGTACAAGCATCAAAGCTTGGGGATGCCCCTGAGGCACCCCTTCTTCATCGGCAAAAATCAGGTCACATTTCAACACACTATATTTTTATTGCTTCATGCACTATGCATTTTTCTTAGAGCGTCAATTGTTTTAGTTTTCAGTTTTTTTTAGTTTTGTTTGGTGCAATAAATGGTTGGACCCCAACAAATTTCTTTTGGAGAAGTTGCCTTGCTTTTCATTTGCCAAGAACACTCCATTTTTCACTCTTATCGTTCAACGAGTGTTCTCTTTTTCTGCTACTGTGTTTAGTTTTCATTTTTTGCCTTGATTTGTGTTCAGATCTTGTTATATATTTGCATCAAGGTATATTTTGACCCCTGGTCCATGTTGGTATTCATCAAAAGAGTTGTCTTAAAAAAGGTTTGAATGGTGTTGGAAAAGAGAAAAAGTTTCATGCAAAAAAGTGGTATAAAAAGGAGCTTGTGTAGACTGCGGCCTAGGCTTTTGCATGTTGTGCTTGATGTCTTTTTGATAGTATGCTTAGTGGTTTTGCTATAGCATGACTTGTCTCAAATGACTGAGATTGCTTAATGAGCCTTTGAAAAAAATCATGCGTTGTTTTTATTATTTGGAAGCATTATTTTGGTTTTCTCCTTGATGCTTTATTTGGGTTGACTTGGCGCATGCTCACACATGTTAAACTCATACAAAGTCACCATAAGCCTCCATGATCATTTAGTTTTTGACTTTTGATGCCATATTATGCTTATTTTAATGTTGCTTTGTCGCTTTGCATGATTATGGCCGTTATTGCTCTCTTAGTTGGTCGCTCCCAGTCTTTTGCTAGCCCTCGTTTTGTACTGAGTATGAGCTCTACTCGTGCATCCAACTCCTAAAAACCAAGTTGTTCCAATGTGTCCACCATACATACCTATTAGCAATTTGCCATTCCAAAGTACATTTGACTTGCTTTTATCTATCCTTCAAATTAAACTCTTTTTGGTGTTATGCGAAAATTGGTCAGTAAAGCTCTCACGAACCTGATGGCACACTTTATTTTCTCGTTCTTAAAATTTTGACATTGTGGCTCTCTTATGTTGAGTTGTTATGCTTGCAAGTTGTAAGTTGGAAATTAGCTAAACCATGCTGTCATGGGGTAAGCTTTCAACATTGCACTTCTTATTTGAGTTGATATCGTGATATTTTGTTTATGGATACTCGCGATGTGAAACAAGTTGGGAATCTTGCAGGATCATGGAGTTCTTATATGTGTTAGGGAAACGCTTGGGCCGCTAATCTAAGCCATGCATAATTCATGGTGGAAATTTACAGCATGCCCATAGTGAACATTCGACAACGCATCTCAAAATAAAAAAGCTATACCAATGGTAAATAAAAGATATGTCGAGGTGTTCATTGTCTGTTTGTATTGTCATTTTGATGTGGGCGTGTTCCATGTCATCAGGCAAGAGGTACCCCATTGGTGGTTCTCGATGATACACATATATTTACAATGACAAGAGCTTGCTTGGGACTCTAAGTCGACTAGCATGAGGTTTGGGTATTCGTACTTCACGGGACATGAGGTTTTCAACTTATGATTTGTCAAGCATATACTTCATAATTGTACTCGCATTAACTCTAACCATTCAAGATGCTTATGATGGGGGCAATGAGAGCTCAAAGCTAGTAAGTACCATAATTTTTGAAGGTTTATAAAACTTGCAATCACTGCTTCCCTCTGCGAAGGGCCTTTCTTTTACTTTTATGTTGAGTCACCACCTTCTATCTTTATGCATCGTCTAAGAGAGCATAGTTGTCATTCTTAGTATAATGTGCATTGTCCCAAAGTTTTCATTGATTGATTCATGATTTCGGTTTCACTTGTTCTTAAATTATTTGTATCTAGTCGCCCTCTTAAACTTGAAGGTGTCATATGCATTTATATTTTGCTATTCCATGAAGGACAAGCTGTAAACCATTTGCTATGTTTTTCCATATGATTTGAACACACATTTGACTTTCATTGTTTCATTTTCATGATCTTTCGTTTGTGTTCTTCTTCATGTTATAACATGGTTGGTAAGTTTCTTCTATCGAGATTATATCTTTCATGCCCATGTTTTAAGTTCTTTTGATCCTAGCACACAATGCTTACATAGATGATCAAGATTGTGTAGGTGCATGTCACCTCAAAAATTATTTCTTTGTTATCACTTACCTACTCGAGGACGAGCAGGAGTTAAGCTTGGGGATGCTTGATACGTCTCAAATGTATCTATAATTTTTGATGCTCCATGCTTGTTTTTACACCATTTGCTTAGTGTTTCGTTACACTTTGTGGCGTTTTTATGCATTTTCCAGAACTAACCTATTAACAAGATGCCATAGTGGCAGTTCCCTATTTTCTGCTGTTTTTGTGTTTCAGAAAAGTTACACAGGAAATATTCTTGAAATTGGACGAAACAAAAGCCAAACATCCAGATATTTAACAAAGCTTCCAGAAGACCGAAGAGGAGACGGAGAGGGGCCACAAGCCGGCCACACAACAGGGCGGCATGGCCCAGGCCCTGGTCGCGCCCCCTATGTGTGAGACCGCCTCGGTCCACTTCTGACACCGCCTCTTCGCCTATAAAGACCCCCCGACGGGAAAAACCTAAGGACCCGATCAATTTTCTAGAAACACATCGTGATCCGCCACCATCGTCGACCCGACATCAGGAGGGTCCAGAAGCTCTTGCCGACACCCTGCCGAAGAGGGGAATCACCACCGAAGGTCTTCTTCATCGCCATGCTTTCCTCCGGCGCGATGAGTGAGTATTCTACCTTGGACTATGGGTCCATAGCAGTAGCTAGTTGGTTGTCTTCTCCACCATGTGCTTCATGTTTAGATCTCGTGAGCTGCCTTACATGATCGAGATCACCGTTATGTAATTCTACATGTTGTGTTTGTTGGGATCCGATGAATATTGGTGTTATGATTGAGTTGATGTGCTGAATATTATCTTATGTTATCTCTATGTTGTTTATGATCTTGCATGCTCTCCGTTGTTAGTAGCTATCTTGGCCGAGTAGATACTAGTGACTCCAAGAGGGGGTATTTATGCTCGATAGTTGGGTTCATGCCTCTATTTAATCTGGGGGAGTGACAGAAACCTCTAAGGTTGTAGATGTGCTGTTGCCACTAGGGAGAAAACAACATTCTTATGTCCAAGGGCATATGCTTTGTTTACATTACACACTTTGCTTAATGCAGTTATCTATTGTTTGCAACTTAATATTCATGGGATCCTCAGATGATTCCCCGTGGATGGATTATTAGTCATAGATGCAGTTGGATGGCGGTCTATGTATCTTGTTGTAATGCCCAGAGTAAATCTCATAGTGATCCTCGTGACATATGCACGTTATCTTTATTCTATCAATTGCCTAACTGTAATTTATTTACCCAGCATGTGTTATTTATCTTATGGAGAGGCACCACTAGTGAACTGTGGACCTAGGTCCAATTTCCTTTACATTGCTATCACCTGTTTACTTTTCTATCATATTACTATTGTTTTCCACTTGATACACTCATTCATTTGTTTACAGCAAACCAGTGAGATTGACAACCTCATCATAAGTTGGGAGCAAAATTATTGGTTGTGTTGTGTGCAGGTTCCACGTTGCTACTAGTTGAAGACGCGCTAACAAGTATATCGTTAACGGCGCCCATGTTGGAGTGTCACTAGGCTAGCAAGCATCACCTTCTTGAGTTTGCCTTTTCCTACTGGATTGATAACCTTGGTTTCATAACTGAGGGAAAACTTGCTGCTATATTCAACAAACCTTCTCTTGGGGTTTCCAACTGGCCGGTCATTTACATCATCAACTACACGCCAACAAGTTTTCTGGCACCATTCAACACGGCGCCATCAGCAACCTATCAACGGATGATACAAAATTTCCTTGGAAGTCAAATAGGCCGCAACATTCAAGTCTACATCGACGACGTAGTTATCACTACAAGAAAGGAGGAATCTTTAATCAGCGATCTGTAGGAAACCTTCGACAACCTAAACAGGTACAAGCTCAATCTAAACCCGACAAAATGTTCTTTTGGCGTCTCCGCAGGGCAACTTCTGGGATTCCTGGTATCAACAAGAGGAATAGAGGCAAACTCAGAGAAAATCCAGGCAATATTAACAATGGGGAAACCAGCAAAGCTACATGACGTGCAAAAACTCGCAGGACACATAGCGACATTAAGTAGATTTGTCACACGATTAGGAGAAAAAGCCCTCCCTTTTTATGCACTGATGAAAAATACAGACAACAAATTCGAGTGGACAGAAGAGGCAGATGCAGCGTTCGTGCAGCTGAAGAAAGTGCTTTCCACACCACCAGTGTTGGTCGCACCAAAAGAAAGGGAGCCACTGCTACTATATATCGCAGCCACACATCAAGTAGTGAGCACAGTGCTAGTAGTCGAACGAAGTGAAGAAGGGAAGGCGCATGGATTACAACGACCAGTAAACTTCCTCAACGAAGTCCTATCACCAACAAAACAGAGGTACCCACATTATCAAAAGCTTGCATACAATGTATTTACAACAACACGAAAATTACAGCAATACTTTGCGGTACATCCAATCATGGTGGTTAACGCAGCCCCACTATCAAATATATTGAACAACCCTGAAGCAACATGACATGTCTCCTTATGGGGAATCGAACTATCTCCCCTGGACATCACGTACGAGAAAAGGAAAGCAATTAAATCTCAGGTGCTGCCAGATTTCACAGTAGAGTGGCTCGAACTACAAAACACAGGACCACCTGACCTGTCGAGTGTATGGACAATGTACTTCGATGGGTCGAAAAGGGTTCAAGGCGCAGGAGCAGATGTAGTCTTCATATCACCGCAAGGAGATAAGCTAAAGTATGTATTAAGGATGAGTTTTCCACAAGCTTCTAACAATGAAGCCGAGTATGAGGCCCTGCTTCACGGAATGAATATGGCCAAAGCATGTGGATCAACCCGACTAAAAATATTCGGGGACTCAAACCTCGTCGTCCAGCAAGTAATGAATCGATGTGATGCCATCAGCGACAACATGACGACGTACAGGAATTTGTACTACTATCTAGAAGGAACTTTTGATGGGTGTGAAGTTTCACACATCAGCAGAGCCAGCAATGAGGAAGCTGATAATCTAGCAAACATCGGGTCCCAATGCCTGCCTATACCACCAAGTGTTTTTTGAGGAAATCATCGAGAGGTCAATAAAAGGCAGCAAAAGTTTGACTCCAGGGGAACCAAGTCAGCATCCGACGACAGGCTCGGGGGCTGGCAAGCTAGGAACAGAAATCATAACAGAACCAGAGGGAGTCATGATGATCGAAGAAACTAGGATGTAGCCATACTTAGCGTACATGATGAACAAGACACTATCTGAAGATACAGTCGAAGCACGAAGGATAATATGACGATCCAAAGCTTTTGTCATACTACAAGGAAAGTTATACAAGAAAAGTATAACTGGCGTATTGCAGCGATGAGTCACCCCTCAAAAAGGGCAAGACATATTAAAAGACATCCATGCAGTAGTTTGCGGACATCATGCTACCAGCAGAGCTATAGCAGTCAAGGCTTTTCGCGCAAGATTCTACTGGTTAACAGCCATTTAGGTTGCAAAAGACATAGTCTGAAGGTGTGAGGCCTGTCAACGATTCGTGTGCAGACCGCACGCACCAGCTGCAGAACTTCAACCAATACCATTGTTCTGGCCCTTTGCACAATGGGGTTTGGACATGGTAGGAAAATTGCACAAGTCATGGCCAGGAGGGCACGCCTACATATTGGTGGCAGTAGACAAATTCACCAAGTGGGTAGAAGCAGCCCCAGTAACAACTTAGGATTCTATAGCAGCAATCAACTTCATCAAGTCAATAGTATTTCTCTTTGGAGTACCACACAGCATCATCACAGACAATGGAACAAATTTCACATCTAAGGAGTTCAAAAATTATTGCAAAAGTATGGGAATTAAACTAAAATTCGCATCCATCGCACATCCCAAAACAAACGGGCAAGTCGAGAAAGCAAACGGCTTAATATGCAATGGAATAAAAAGAGAGAGGTTATTAGCACCCGTGGAGAAAGCTAAGCACGCTTGGGTAGATGAGTTATCCTCCGTGCTCTGGAGTTTGAGAACTTCGCCTAATGCGGCTACCCAAGAGACACCTTTCTTTCTGTTCCATGGCGCAGAAGTCGTGCTTCCAGTAGAGATTACTCATGAAGCTCCAAGAATTGCGGCTTACGATGAAACAACTTCTACCGAAGCACTTCAAGATGACATCGACGCACTCGATGAAGCAAGAGATGTAGCACTAGCCAGAGCTACACAGTACCAGCAGAGTCTATGGAACTATCATAGTACTCGAGTTCGCCCCCGATCTTTCGTAGTAGGAGACCTAGTCCTATGACTCAAGCAGGATGGCCATGGCAAATTATAATCCCCATGGGTGAGACCTTACATTGTCACAGAAGTCATACCAGGAGGAGCTTATCGACTACAAGACAAGAAGATGGGCAAAGATGAGAGCAACCCGTGGAATGCAGAGCAGCTCCGGCATTTTTATGCATAGAAGACATCACTGATAAACAAGCACGACGACAGCAATAGAAAAATGCGAGTTATGACCCTCTAAACCCAGAACATGAGGCCACATGTCGGGTTTCTCAGGTCAACTCGACGATATGTAGAACATGTCATGATTTTTAGCTCAGGGGCTTCGACCCTCGAGTCGTTATAAAGAAATATAAATATTATTGAGATCATGTATTCATGTCTTCTCCCGAGTTACTACGAGGTTGTTCACAACCCTATATTCGACAAGAAAACACGGCTAACAGAAACGCGAAAGCAAATCGACACTTAGAGAAAACACACCTCGGAACGCTGATAGTTCCTCTGGTCTATTACTGAACACGATAGCATAAAACAAAGTTCATCACATATATTTATTACATAAAGCAGGCCAAAGGAGCTCAAGTCAAAAGGATTACATCAAGAGGAAAGTAACATCTACTGGAAGTGCACTTCGGCTTCATACTTCCTCTGGCACTGTGTACCATCAAAGATCTTCACGTCAAACTTTGACATACCGCAATGCTAGTCAAAGAGCATGAAAAAACCCTGATGCAGCTCATGGTCCTCTGCAAATTGGGGCCAGCCGCCCCTGAAGTACATCTCACCACGGCCATCGTAGTACACCTCCACTTCATACAGAGTTCCTCCTCCAGATTCTTCATGGAGGATTGACTCTCGAAGCTCACGCCCATTGGTGGTGCGGTGTTGATGTAGGAGTTTTATATATATAACCGCCCAGTTGGAAACCCCAAGAGAAGGTTATGATGCGCACAGCACCAAGTCTTCCCTCAGTTGTGAAACCAAGGTTTATCGAACTAGTAGGAGAAAGAACCAAACTTCCGAAGGTTGATGCCCGCTAGCTTTGTGACAACTCCAGACAATGGCGCAAAAAACTTGTTGATGTTTTGCTGGCGCGTAGTTGATGTGGGAGCTTCTTCTTCTTTATTCCCTGGCAACGGCGCCAGAAAACTTGTCCAGGGTATAGCTTTGCACCAGCAGCAATGTGGAACCTACACACAACACAACCAAGTACTTTGTCCCAACTTACGATGAGGTTGTCAATCTCACCGGTTTGCTGTAAACAAAGGATTAAGCATATCGAGTGGTAAAAGGTAATAGTTTGCAAGAATGTCAATAAAATAGGTAAATGGTAAACAATAATAGCAATGTAAAAGAATGGACCGAGGTCCACAGTTCACTAGTGGTGTCTCTCCATAAAGTAAATAACATGCTGAATAAACAAATTACAGTTGGGCAATTGATATAATAAAGCTAGCATACAAATGTCATGAGGATCACTATGAGATTCACTATGGGCATTACAACATAATATATAGACCGTAATCCAACTGCATCTATGACTAATAATCCACCCTCTGGATGTTATCCGAGCAACCATTGGGTATTAAGTTGCAAGCAATAGATTATCGCCTTAAGCAAAGTGCATAATATAAACAATACAAATGTCCTTGAACACAAGATTGTTGTTTTCTCCCTAGTGGCAACAACACATCTACAACCTTAGAGGTTTCTGTCACTCCCCCAGATTACTAGAGGCATGAACCCATTGTCGAGCATAAATACTCCCTCTTGGAGTCACTAGCATCTACTTGGCCAAGATATCTACTAGCAACGGAGAGCATGCAAGATCATAAACAGCATAGAGATAACATAAAGATAATATTCAGCACATCAACTTGGCATAGTATCAATATTCATCAGATCCCAACAAACACAACATGTAGAATTACACAACGATAATCTTGATCATGATAGGCAGCTCACAAGATCTAAACATGAAGCACATGGAGGAGATGACAACCATCTAGATACTGCTATGGACCCGTAGTCTAAGGTAGACTACTCACGCATCACTCCGGAGGTAGGCATGGTGATGAAGAAGGCCTTCGGTGGTGATTCCCCTCTCCGGCAGGGTGCCGAGAAGAGCTTCTGGACCCTCTCGATCTCACGTCGGCGACGGCGGCGGCTTGCAGTATGTTTCGAGGAAAATTGATCGGTCCCCTTAGGTTTTCCCATCAAGAGGAATATATTGGCGGAAGGGCAGCATCAGAAGGTGGGCCAGGCAGCCACACCACCTGGTGGCGTGGACAGGGG
Organism: Dactylis glomerata; assembly: GCA_007115705.1. NCBI lineage: Eukaryota > Viridiplantae > Streptophyta > Magnoliopsida > Poales > Poaceae > Dactylis > Dactylis glomerata. Next base: position 18,609,470 of record QXEO01000546.1, read on the forward strand.
CTAGGCCGCGCCACCCTATGGTGTGCCTGGCCCCTGGTCCTCCTCCGTCTCAGCTTTGGACTCCGTGACACTTCAGGAAAAATAGGAACTTCGGCTTTTGTTTCGTCCAATTCCGAGAATATTTCCTGTGTAGCTTTTCTGAAACACAAAAACAGCAAAAACAGGGAACTGGCACTGTGGCATCTCATTAGTAGGTTAGTTCTAGAAAATGCATAAAAACGTCATGAAGTGTAACAAAACACAAAGCAAATAGTGTATAAACAAGCATGGAGCATAAAAAATTATAGATATGTTTGAGACGTATCACCCATCCATGAACTGAGTAAATTTCAGAGGAACATGCTGCTACTCACGGGATGGAGCACCAGCGATAACAAAAAAGGAGAAAGTTTTAATAGGAGGAGGAGGAGAGGCATTGCGAGGAGCAGCGCTTGCATCTTGGGCAACATCAAAAGATGGCTTGGGCTTGTTCTCACTTCCCAAGGGGCGGCCGCTTCATGGATGCGGACGACGATGAAGCCATCAGGGAAGAGTCCTTTGGTTTGTTCTTACTACCGCGTGGATGGCCGCGCCCTCGTTTCTCTATCACAGCACCGGTGTCAAGGTCGACAACATCGGCATCCGCCATTGGAAGGTTTTGCTTGGAAAAAAGAAACCCTAGATGAGATTTGGAGGAGGAAGATGATGCGGCGGAGAAGGCTCACAATGAGAGGATTAGGGTTTTTCCCTGGCAAGCTAGCGTACCTTATTTATAAGTAACCCTTCATGGGCCTTAATGAATTACAGGTCAATTAAAGTTACAGGCTTTGACATTTCGTCTAGAAGAGAGAAAGGAATAGCGGAAAAATATATAAAGGAATAAAAGAAGAAATTCGCAATCCTTCAAGGAACAAAAAAGGGATGCAGAAGAAAATATTTAAGTCTATAAAAGGCTGCAAGCACCCCCCCTTATAGCCTCGGGGGCTACTACCATCAGGAGCGCTAAGAGCGCACCCGACGAATTAACACAAGAATAATGCAGCAGGGAAGATGAGAAGACAATATATTTGAGCATATACCCGAAAAACTTTCGACTATAGCCTCGGGGGCTACTCCCATCGGGAGCACTGGTCGTGCACCCGATGGCAATGGACAATGTTGGTTAATGATTAGAAATATCATCGACTTGACTATATTGTCGACAAAATGACATCGATTACTCCCATCGGGAGCTATTCGTGATTATTTCAAGGAAAAACAACTCAAAGATTTTATACGTTTCAACAGTCAAACAAGGCTTGCAAGGAAAAAATAATGATTCTCAGGCTAAGTCATTGCGACGAAGCTTGAATGCCATGGTCCTAAAAGATCATGAAGATAAGACCCCCTGGATCCATCCTGTGAGGCCTAGTGTACGCACCTGAATGTGCTCTGCTAGTAACTTTTCGTGTCTATGACATGAAGAAAATCCTGGTGGACGCACTGGGTACCCTGAGAAATACTGGAACTCTCTCTTTGTAAGTCCTAAATGCGGCAAAAGATTGGGTTAGACCAGGTAACAAGCTCAAGTCCAGGGGATTGAGTTTGAAGTAGGTGACAAGTATCTGCTCCGACAGTTAACTGGCCTCTCGATCTGTCAGAGCTGCCAGGCTTGTTAGCCAGAATCCCCTCACAAAATAATATAATAAAAGTTGTTTCATTGAGTACATGCAACAGTCGAAGAAAGAAGAAGTCGAAGATTGATCAAGTCAAAGATATGAAGATTTGAGATTCAATCCAAATCTACAATTCTGGTAGAATCTCGGGGGCTACTGACAAGGGTACAGCTAATAGAGCCCATTACTTGTGTACCCCTGAGGCCCATTAAGCTAGGCCCAAGTATAGTCAAAGTCGAAGTATGAGTCAATATCATATGCAGACATTGTAATTTGTATTTAACCCGACCGGTTTCTTGAGACCTGGCCACCTATATATAGGGGCCAAGAGAGGCTGGCCAGGGACAGATTGAGAGTAAGCCAAGTTCACCACCACGTTTATTCTCGATACATGCCTCGTTTGACTGATCTTTACCTTCGAGTTCATCTGACGCCCTATTCCCCCGATCCTAAGTCCTTTATCTTGGACATTTGTCGAGTTAACCCTCATCAATGCTGATTTCTCTAGTACATCTTGGTGGATTGACTCAGGAGCAACCTCTTGTGATGCCCCAAAATCGGCACCTTGCGAATTATAGCAATCACGCCACAATTCGCACGATGTCACTTTAGAAATGCCCACCAAGCAAAATGTGCACGTCACAACATACACATTATGCGGGTGGAATCAAGGTAGTAACATTGCACCAGTTCACGATGGAACCCACAAAAGACATATATAATAACGAAGACTCCACAAGTCAAAATCCAAATATACATACAAAGATCCAAATCATACATAAAGCAAATAGTATCCGAGTACGGACAAGAATACAAATGGGCCTAAGAGGCCTGAAGATAACGATGGCGTCCATAACCCTGCCCAGGCCAAGCCGGAAGGGTAACCTTGCTAACGTCGTCGCTTCCATTTACCTGTCTTCAAACCTGCTCCGGCGAGAAATCCGAGACGAGCAGCAATAAGTACAAAGTACTTAGCAAGACTTCAAGACGTATAAAGCGTAGTCAACAAGTCGCCTTTGTACGTGAGGTACGCAGACAAGCTCGAGAGACTCAAAAGGACGTCAGCTGTATGTTGGGGTTAAGCGGCAGCGAGCAAGCACTAAATAACCTATAGAGACACTCTACAACTTCCGTCTAATCAGAATAAGATAAGAGAGCGCATAAAGTAAAGAACTAGAATACTACAGCAAACATAACCCAGCCGATGAATCACCTCATCGCGACCATACGAAGAAGCAACATCAAAGGCACTCACACAGTTGACAATTTTATAACAATTTAATATTGTAGTAGAACTATTTACTACGCCACTTTATATCATCAATTTAGATGCAATTTGTTATATGATCGAGTACAACGGCTCCAAGTCGTCCATAACCGTGGACATGGCTTTTCGAAAAGATTTACACTGCAGGGGTGCACCAATGTACCCATACACGCTCGATCAACCCAACCTAGACAAGGGATGGATATCACGACAAGACCGTTGCTAATTCTACGAGAGAGTTTAGGAGGGCCACCCTACTAAGCTACCCGTAACGAAGTCGGCCGAGCTCCGAAGACGGACTCAAAAGTTTGCGAGGACGGAGAAGACTAGAAGAGAGCCCATCGGAGGGATCCGCCAGCTTCACAAAGCGTGCCGCAAGCAAATAAACCCGTCAACCATCGGAGGCGACGCAACCACACCCATCGGAGGGGGGCTTAGAGACTCCGCCACCATCAAAGATGACTCCACCCAAATCCAAATCCAAATGCAAATACGGTGTTGTGGCCCCTAGTAAACTAACTCGAGAAAAAGTAGTAAGTCAAGGGAGATCCCACGGCATCTCCATGAGTGGTTAGTGCGCTCAGCTTAGAACAGTTCATGCGAACTCGGGGTCCTAGGGGACACAAGTGAGCCGTCGTAAAATGGGCAAAATGACTCACCGATGCCTCTGCTTTAATCAAGTGTAGTTATAACATAAATAAAACATGTTTATCTCCAACATCTAGTATCCAACTTATCTCCAATTCATATCCATCTCATAACCAAATAGAGCATGTGATAACTTCCCAACAACCCGATAAGATAAAACAACTAGAAACAACCTAAGCATGCCTACGACTCGCAAGGCCAACTCAAACAACAAGCAAACGGTAAATAGGTGGGAGGTGGCGAGTATATAGTTTTGCTTTGGGAAACAGGTGGATAGGTTACGTGACTCGAACAAAGCATCGGAACACAAGGCTAGCATAAAGAATAAGAGAAAGCATAAACACAAATAGGTAATAAGTACCCCTATAGGTTGGCAAGGGGCGGGAGAGCTTGCCTGGCAAGATTGTTGAAGAACACCTGAAGAACTTGTCGTTGCTCACAACACCACGAAGCATACTATCCGAGAAGAAGCAAATCACTATAACAAACAACGGATGCACACTTACTACTATGGCAAAAGAATCGGCATGATCATGTAAAGGTATGCATGGCATGGCAAATATGATGCAATGCAACTTATCCAAATTAAGCAGAATCGGAATCCCGACACACATATATGGTTCAAGTTATTTTACTAACCAACAAAATTAAATTTTGATTAGCATGGCAAAGACAAGGAATGGTGAGCTACACAAAATTAAATGAAGTGGGGAAACCATATTTGGTAATACCCAAATACTCCATATGTTATGTATTAGGTGATAATGCAAATTATCATGTCCCTACATGATGCAAAATGCAAATAGGCATATGAATGACAAATTCAGATTCTACACATTTTTCTGATAAATTTTCATATAAAATACTTTTTATTCCAAGGTATAGTTTAGAAGATATGAATTATACAAGGTTTAATTATTTTTGAAAACATTGAATTAACATGTCAGATTTTAGTTTGTTAACATGTAAAAAAGATGGCATATTCGAGTTACACATATTTTATGGATTCAAGATACAGAATATGTTTGAAACATGTTTCTAAAAAGGCAGTTTGAAAAGGTTTCAACTTAACAGGAGACAGGTGATGTTTTCTATACTGAAGCTGAACACCGAACTGAAACTGAAAGACTTATGCAGACTGTTAAGGTTCAGGATTTTGGTGTCCCTGGAATTCGATCCATGATCAGCTGGCAGTAAGCAAAGATGAACCACCGAGGTAAGATTCAGATCTGAAGAAAACAGAGATGCGTTGCTTGTAAAACAAGCGGAATAACAAGAACATACTTTGGGAGATTGGCTAATTCACGTCAGCAAGCAGGCACATAGGCTGCTGGATCGATTCCTAGGTGCAGAATTGGCTAGCTGAACCTAACCTGAAACTGAATCTGAAATAGACGTTGGGAATTTGGCTTCGGTGTTGGATTCAAATAGAATACAGAACATCTGGAGTAACAAACCGAGATGAATTAGCTAGCTAAAGGGGCAACAAAGTAGTAGAAGCGGCGGTCCTGGACACGCACAGACACGAACTGAACCGAAGCAGCAAACGCATGGCTGGACGCGGTCGATGCGCGCATGGTACTGAAACTGAAACGGAGCCTGGCACCGGTCTAGTTGTCCGCATGCTTCGTAAAGGCTAGAGCTTGCGCGCGTGAACTGACGGAGACGCCATCGATGACCACAAACCCGCAGAGCCGACCGTGATGATGCAGAAGGTAAACGAATCACGAAGAGGGGAGTCTAATGCGGCACTCACCCTGGGTCTACTGCGAGCTGGGGAACTCACTGTCGTCGGAGTCGATGAAGGGGAAGAAGAACTTGACGGTCACCGTGTACTGGCTTGCGGGAGCGGCGTCGTCCGTGTTATCGCTCCTGGTCAGCTCTAGCTCCAACTCCCCTGTAGAGGACGCAGACGTTCCAATGAAGCAGCTCCTGCGCTCAGCCCGGCGCGGTGGCGGCCATGGCGATTGCAAGGATGGGCAGGAGCTCCAATGCTCTCTCTCGATTTCTCTCAGCAGGACGTGGAGGGGAAAAGGAAACAGGCGGCGGCACAAGGGAGGACCAAGAGAGAGAGACTAGGGTTGAGGGACTCCGATCTGGTCTAGAAGGGGATAAGAGGAGGGCTAGTGGGGTGGAGGATGACATGAGGCAGAGCACGCTTCTCTCGTGTCTGCGTGCCTGGAGAAGACGATAGGGACTGGTTTGGTATAAAGAGGTGCTGATGGGCTTCACGCTTCTTTCTCCTTCTCTTCTATTTCTTCTGATCTCTTTCCAGAACGAGATGGAGAGAGGGACACGAGAAAGATTTTGAGGGTTTTAAAACAGGATTCAAACACAACTTTTAAAACTTTATTTGATCTAAAATATATTTCATAAGTTTGCAAATATTTTAATTTGTTAGCTTTAATTAAAATAAAAAAGGTGGGGAGGGTTTCTTATAATAACCATACAAGCAAAATTAGAAAAAGATTTATTCCAAATAAGTTTGTTTTAAAACAAAAAAACATGCAATGTGATTGATGTATGATGCATGATGTCACGATGATGCAAAAAAAATAAAAAAAAGAACAAACAAAACTAAAAGGGGATTTTTCCGGGCCGTTACAATCGACACCACCAACAAGGGATCTCGCCCCGAGATCCACGCTCGTGTTGGGGGAAAAGAGTTGGTTAGACTAGCGGATCTTCATGCACCGTGTTGAACTTGTCGAGACCACCAACAAGAGGTTTCTTCTCGACACCACCAACAAAGGATTCTTGCTCACGTTGATGATGATGAACTCCCAAAGAACGGACCTATTAGGATGAAGGCAAGAGATCGTCCACCCACGTAGGATCCTAAAACTTGAAGAAGGAGGTAAGAGAGAGGACTCAAAACTCGCAAAGGTAAGAGGAGAGAAGCACAAAGGAAAGGAGTAAAATGCAGACCTACTTAGAGCTATCCAACGCATTTTTAGCAAAATAGTTTTGAAACTAGACACAACAACGACCGTGGGCAAGGTTATCCTACAGGCAAAGCGGACCCGCGGGTATTGACAAAACCTTGGCTCTGATACCACTTGTGACGCCCCAAAATTGGCACCTTGCGAATTATAGCAATCACACCACAATTCGCACGATGTCACTTTGGAAACGCCCACCAAGCAAAATGTGCACGTCACAACATACACATTATGCGAGTGGAATCAAGGTAGTAACATTGCACCAGTTCACGATGGAACCCACAAAAGACATATATAATAACGAAGACTCCACAAGTCAAAATCCAAATATACATACAAAGATCCAAATCATACATAAAGTAAATAGTATCCGAGTACGGACAAGAATACAAATGGGCCTAAGAGGCCTGAAGTTAACGATGGCGTCCATAACCCTGCCTAGGCCAAGCCGGAAGGGTAACCTTGCTAACGTCGTCGCTTCCATTTACCTGTCTTCAAACCTGCTCCGGCGAGAAATCAAAGACGAGCAGCAATAAGTACAAAGTACTTAGCAAGACTTCAAGACGTATAAAGCGTAGTCAACAAGTCGCCTTTGTACGTGAGGTACGTAGACAAGCTCGAGAGACTCAAAAGGACGTCAGCTGTATGGTGGGGTTAAGCGGCAGCGAGCAAGCACTAAATAACCTATAGAGACACACTACAACTTCCGTCTAATCAGAATAAGATAAGAGAGCGCATAAAGTAAAGAACTAGAATACTACAGCAAACATAACCCAGCCGATGAATCACCTCATCGCGACCATACGAACAAGCAATATCAAAGGCACTCACACAGTTGACAATTTTATAACAATTTAATATTGTAGTAGAACTATTTACTACGCCACTTTATATCATCAATTTAGATGCAAGTTGTTCTATGATCGAGTAGAACAGCTCCAAGTCGTCCATAACCGCGGACACGGCTTTTCGAAAAGATTTACCCTGCAGGGGTGCACCAATGTACCCATACACGCTCGATCAACCCAACCTAGACAAGGGATGGATATCACGACGAGACCGTTGCTAATTCTACGAGAGAGTTTAGGGGGGGCACCCTACTAAGCTACCCGTAACGAAGTCGGCCGAGCTCCGAAGACGGACTCAGAAGTTTGCGAGGACGGAGAAGACTAGAAGAGAGCCCATCGGAGGGATCCGCCAGCTTCACAAAGTGTGCCGCAAGCAAATAAACCCGTCAACCATCGGAGGCGACGCAACCACACCCATCGGAGGGGGGCTTAGAGACTCTGCCACCATCAAAGGTGACTCCACCCAAATCCAAATCCAAATGTAAATACGGTGTTGTGGCCCCCGGTAAACTAACTCGAGAAAAAGTAGTAAGTCAAGGGAGATCCCACGGCATCTCCACGAGTGGTTAGTGCGCTCAGCTTAGAACAGTTCATGCGAACTCGGGGTCCTAGGGGACACAAGTGAGCCATCGTAAAACGGGCAAAATGACTCACCGATGCCTCTGCTTTAATCAAGTGTAGTTATAACATAAATAAAACATGTTTATCTCCAACATCTAGTATCCAACTTATCTCCAATTCATATCTATCTCATAACAAAATAGAGCATGTGATAACTTCCCAACAACCCGATAAGATAAAACAACTAGAAACAACCTAAGCATGCCTACGACTCGCAAGGCCAACTCAAACAACAAGCAAACGGTAAATAGGTGGTAGGTGGCGAGTATATAGTTTTGCTTTGGGAAACAGGTGGATAGGTTATGTGACTCGAACAAAGCATCGGAACACAAGGCTAGCATAAAGAATAAGAGAAAGCATAAACACAAATAGGTAATAAGTACCCTTATAGGTTGGCAAGGGGCGGGAGAGCTTGCCTGGCAAGATTGTCGAAAAACACCTGAAGAACTTGTCGTTTCTCACAACACCACGAAGCGTCCTATCCGAGAAGAAGCAAATCACTATAACAAACAACAGATGCACACTTACCACTATGGCAAAAGAATCGGCATGATCATGTGAAGGTATGCATGGCATGGCAAATATGATGCAATGCAACTTATCCAAATTAAGCGGAATCGGAATCCCGACACACATATATGGTTCAAGTTATTTTACTAACCAACAAAATTAAATGTTGATTAGCATGGCAAAGACAAGGAATGGTGAGCTACACAAAATTAAATGAAGTGGGGAAACCATATTTGGTAATACCCAAATACTCCATATGTTATGTATTAGGTGATAATGCAAATTATCATGTCCCTACATGATGCGAAATGCAAATAGGCATATGAATGACAAATTCAGATTCTACACATTTTTCTGATAAATTTTCATATAAAATACTTTTTATTCCAAGGTATAGTTTAGAAGATATGAATTATACAAGGTTTAATTATTTGTGAAAACATTGAATTAACATGTGAGATTTTAGTTTGTTAACATGTAAAAAAGATGGCATATTCGAGTTACACATATTTTATGGATTCAAGATACAGAATATGTTTGAAATAGGTTTCTAAAAAGACAGTTTGAAAAGGTTTCAACTTAACAGGAGACAGGTGACGTTTTCTATACTGAAGCTGAACACCGAACTGAAACTGAAAGACTTATGCAGACTGTTAAGGTTCAGGATTTTGGTGTCCCTAGAATTCGATCCATGATCAGCTGGCAGTAAGCAAAGATGAACCACCGAGGTAAGATTCAGATCTGAAGAAAACAGAGATGCGTTGCTTGTAAAACAAGCGGAATAACAAGAACATACTTTGGGAGATTGGCTAATTCACGTCAGCAAGCAGGCACACAGGCTGCTGGATCGATTCCTAGGTGCAGAATTGGCTAGCTGAACCTAACCTGAAACTGAAACTGAAATAGACGTTGCGAATTTGGCTTCGGTGTTGGATTCGAATAGAATACAGAACATCTGGAGTAACAAACCGAGATGAATTAGCTAGCTAAAGGGGCAACAAAGTAGTAGAAGCGGCGGCCCTGGACACGCACAGACACGAACTGAATCGAAGCAGCAAACGCATGGCTAGACGCGGTCGATGCATGCGTGGTACTGAAACTGAAACGGAGCCTGGCACCGGTCTGGTTGTCCGCGTGCTTCGTAAAGGCTAGAGCTTGCGCGCGTGAACTGACGGAGACGCCATCGATGACCACAAACCCGCAGAGCCGACCGTGATGATGCAGAAGGTAAACAAATTAGGAAGAGGGGAGTCTGATGCGGCGCTCACCCTGGGTCTAATGCGAGCTGGGGAACTCACCGTCGTCGGAGTCGATGAAGGGGAAGAAGAACTTGACGGTCACCATGTACTGGCTTGCGGGAGCGGCGTCGTCCGTGTTATCGCTCCTGGTCAGCTCTGGCTCCAACTCCCCTGTAGAGGACGCAGACGTTCCAACGAAGCAGCTCCTGCGCTCAGCCCGGCGCGGTGGCGGCCATGGCGATTGCAAGGATGGGCAGGAGCTCCAATGCTCTCTCTCGATTTCTCTCAGCAGGACGTGGAGGGGAAAAGGAAACAGGCGGTGGCACAAGGGAGGACCAAGAGAGAGAGACTAGGGTTGAGGGACTCCGATCTGGTCTAGAAGGGGATAAGAGGAGGGCTAGTGGGGTGGAGGATGACATGAGGCAGAGCACGCTTCTCTCATGTCTGCGTGCCTGGAGAAGACGACAGGGACTGGTTTGGTATAAAGAGGTGCTGATGGGCTTCACGCTTCTTTCTCCTTCTCTTTTATTTCTTCTGATCTCTTTCCAGAACGAGATGGAGAGAGGGACACGAGAAAGGTTTTGAGGGTTTTAAAACAGGATTCAAACACAACTTTTAAAACTTTATTTGATCTAAAATATTTCATAAGTTTGCAAATATTTTCATTTGTTAGCTTTAATTAAAATAAGAAAAGGTGGGGAGGGTTTCTTATAATAACCATACAAGCAAAATTAGAAAAAGATTTATTCCAAATAAGTTTGTTTTAAAACAAAAAAAACATGCAATGTGATTGATGTATGATGCATGATGTCACGATGATGCAAAAAAATAAAAATAAAGAACAAACAAAACTAAAAGGGGATTTTTCCGGGCCGTTACAATCGACACCACCAACAAGGGATCTCGCCCCGAGATCCATGCTCATGTTGGGGGAAAAGAGTTGGTTAGACTAGCGGATCTTCATGCACCGTGTTGAACTTGTCGACACCACCAACAAGAGGTTTCTTCTCGACACCACCAACAAAGGATTCTTGCTCACGTTGATGATGATGAACTCCCGAAGAACGGACCTATTAGGATGAAGGCAAGAGATCGTCCACCCACGTAGGATCCTAAAACTTAAAGAAGCAGGTAAGAGAGAGGACTCAAAACTCGCAAAGGTAAGAGGAGAGAAGCACAAAGGAAAGGAGTAAAATGCAGACCTACTTAGAGCTATCCAACGCATTTTTAGCAAAATAGTTTTGAAACTAGACACAACAACGACCGTGGGCAAGGTTATCCTACAGGCAAAGCGAACCCGCGGGTATTGACAAAACCTTGGCTCTGATACCACTTGTGACGCCCCAAAATCGGCACCTTGCGAATTATAGCAATCACGCCACAATTCGCACGATGTCACTTTGGAAACGCCCACCAAGCAAAATGTGCACGTCACAACATACACATTATGCGGGTGGAATCAAGGTAGTAACATTGCACCAGTTCACGATGGAACCCACAAAAGACATATATAATAACGAAGACTCCACAAGTCAAAATCCAAATATACATACAAAGATCCAAATCATACATAAAGCAAATAGTATCCGAGTACGGACAAGAATACAAATGGGCCTAAGAGGCCTGAAGATAACAATGGCGTCCATAACCCTGCCCAGGCCAAGCCGGAAGGGTAACCTTGCTAACATCGTCGCTTCCATTTACCTGTCTTCAAACCTGCTCCGGTAAGAAATCCGAGACGAGCAGCAATAAGTACAAAGTACTTAGCAAGACTTCAAGACATATAAAGCGTAGTCAACAAGTCGCCTTTGTACGTGAGGTACGCAGACAAGCTCGAGAGACTCAAAAGGACGTCAGCTGTATGGTGGGGTTAAGCGGCAGCGAGCAAGCACTAAATAACCTATAGAGACACTCTACAACTTCCGTCTAATCAGAATAAGATAAGAGAGTGCATAAAGTAAAGAACTAGAATACTACAGCAAACATAACCCAGCCGATGAATCACCTCATCACGACCATACGAAGAAGCAACATCAAAGGCACTCACACAGTTGACAATTTTATAACAATTTAATATTGTAGTAGAACTATTTACTACGCCACTTTATATCATCAATTTAGATGCAAGTTGTTCTATAATCGAGTAGAACGGCTCCAAGTCGTCCATAACCGCGGACACGGCTTTTCGAAAAGATTTACCCTGCAGGGGTGCACCAATGTACCCATACACGCTCGATCAACCAAACCTAGACAAGGAATGGATATCACGACGAGACCGTTGCTAATTCTACGAAAGAGTTTAGGGGGCCACCCTACTAAGCTACCCGTAACGAAGTCGGCCGAGCTCCGAAGATGGACTCAGAAGTTTGCGAGGACGGAGAAGACTAGAAGAGAGCCCATCGGAGGGATCCGCCAGCTTCACAAAGCGTGCCGCAAGCAAATAAACCCGTCAACCATCGGAGGCGACGCAACCACACCCATCGGAGGGGGGCTTAGAGACTCCGCCACCATCAAAGGTGACTCCACCCAAATCCAAATCCAAATGTAAATACGGTGTTGTGGCCCCCGGTAAACTAACTCGAGAAAAAGTAGTAAGTCAAGGGAGATCCCACGGCATCTCCACGAGTGGTTAGTGCGCTCAGCTTAGAACAGTTCATGCGAACTCGGGGTCCTAGGGGACACAAGTGAGCCGTCGTAAAACGGGCAAAATGACTCACCGATGCCTCTGCTTTAATCAAGTGTAGTTATAACATAAATAAAACATGTTTATCTCCAACATCTAGTATCCAACTTATCTCCAATTCATATCCATCTCATAACCAAATAGAGCATGTGATAACTTCCCAACAACCCGATAAGATAAAACAACTAGAAACAACCTAAGCATGCCTACGACTCGCAAGGCCAACTCAAACAACAAGCAAACGGTAAATAGGTGGGAGGTGGCGAGTATATAGTTTTGCTTTGGGAAACAGGTGGATAGGTTACGTGACTCGAACAAAGCATCAGAACACAAGGCTAGCATAAAGAATAAGAGAAAGCATAAACACAAATAGGTAATAAGTACCCCTATAGGTTGGCAAGGGGTGGGAGAGCTTGCCTGGCAAGATTGTCGAAGAACACCTAAAGAACTTGTCGTTGCTCACAACACCACGAAGCGTCCTATCCGAGAAGAAGCAAATCACTATAACAAACAACGGATGCACACTTACTACTACGGCAAAAGAATTGGCATGATCATGTGAAGGTATGCATGGCATGGCAAATATGATGCAATGCAACTTATCCAAATTAAGCGGAATCGGAATCCCGACACACATATATGGTTCAAGTTATTTTACTAACCAACAAAATTAAATGTTGATTAGCATGGCAAAGACAAGGAATGGTGAGCTACACAAAATTAAATGAAGTGGGAAAACCATATTTGGTAATACCCAAATACTCCATATGTTATGTATTAGGTGATAATGCAAATTATCATGTCCCTACATGATGCGAAATGCAAATAGGCATATGAATGACAAATTCAAATTCTACACATTTTTTTGATAAATTTTCATATAAAATACTTTTTATTCCAAGGTATAGTTTAGAAGATATGAATTATACAAGGTTTAATTATTTGTGAAAACATTGAATTAACATGTCAGATTTTAGTTTGTTAACATGTAAAAAAGATGGCATATTCGAGTTACACATATTTTATGGATTCAAGATACAGAATATGTTTGAAACAGGTTTCTAAAAAGACAGTTTGAAAAGGTTTCAACTTAACAGGAGACAGGTGACGTTTTCTATACTGAAGCTGAACACCGAACTGAAACTGAAAGACTTATGCAGACTGTTAAGGTTCAGGATTTTGGTGTCCCTGGAATTCGATCCATGATCAGCTGGCAGTAAGCAAAGATGAACCACCGAGGTAAGATTTAGATCTGAAGAAAACAGAGATGCGTTGCTTGTAAAACAAGCGGAATAACAAGAACATACTTTGGGAGATTGGCTAATTCACGTCAGCAAGCAGGCACACAGGCTGCTGGATCGATTCCTAGGTGCAGAATTGGCTAGCTGAACCTAACCTGAAACTGAAACTGAAATAGACATTGGGAATTTGGCTTCGGTGTTGGATTCAAATAGAATATAGAACATCTGGAGTAACAAACCGAGATGAATTAGCTAGCTAAAGGGGCAACAAAGTAGTAGAAGCGGCGGTCCTGGACACGCATAGACACAAACTGAACCGAAGCAGCAAACGCATGGCTGGACGCGGTCGATGCGCGCGTGGTACTGAAACTGAAACGGAGCCTGGCACCGGTCTGGTTGTCCGCGTGCTTCGTAAAGGCTAGAGCTTGCGCGCGTGAACTGACGGAGACGCCATCGATGACCACAAACCCGCAGAGCTGACCGTGATGATGCAAAAGGTAAACGAATCAGGAAGAGGGGAGTCTGATGCGGCGCTCACCCTGGGTCTACTGCGAGCTGGGGAACTCGCCGTCGTCGGAGTCGATGAAGGGGAAGAAGAACTTGACGGTCACCGTGTACTGGCTTGCGGGAGTGGCGTCGTCTGTGTTTTCGCTCCTGGTCAGCTCTGGCACCAACTCTCCTGTAGAGGACGCAGACGTTCCAACGAAGCAGCTCCTGCGCTCAGCCCGGCGTGGTGGCGGCCATGGCGATTGCAAGGATGGGCAAGAGCTCCAATGCTCTCTCTCGATTTCTCTCAGCAGGACGTGGAGGGGAAAAGGAAACAGGCGGCGGCACAAGGGAGGACCAAGAGAGAGAGACTAGGGTTGAGGGACTTTGATCTGGTCTAGAAGGGGATAAGAGGAGGGCTAGTGGGGTGGAGGATGACATGAGGCAGAGCACGCTTCTCTCGTGTCTGCGTGCCTGGAGAAGACGACAGGGACTGGTTTGTTATAAAGAGGTGCTGATGGGCTTCACGCTTCTTTCTCCTTCTCTTCTATTTCTTCTAATCTCTTTCCAGAACGAGATGGAGAGAGGGACACGAGAAAGGTTTTGAGGGTTTGAAAACAGGATTCAAACACAACTTTTAAAACTTTATTTGATCTAAAATATTTCATAAGTTTGCAAATATTTTCATTTGTTAGCTTTAATTAAAATAAGAAAAGGTGGGGAGGGTTTCTTATAATAACCATACAAGCAAAATTAGAAAAAGATTTATTACAAATAAGTTTGTTTTAAAACAAAAAAACATGCAATGTGATTGATGTATGATGCATGATGTCACGATGATGCAAAAATAAAATAAAATAAAGAACAAACAAAACTAAAAGGGGATTTTTCCGGGCCGTTACAATCGACACCACCAACAAGGGATCTCGCCCTGAGATCTGATGACCCACAAGTATAGGGGGTGTAGCCTTTTGAAGGGGGAAAAGGACCCATAAAGTCAAATCCCCAACAATCAAACGGTTCAATAACAAGAGTGTAATTCATAGGCATTTCATTGCATCTAGAAATATTACCAACTCTTTGACATTCATCACAAGATAACACATACCTTCTGGCATCCTTAAAGAGGGTTGGCCAATAAAAACCTGATTGAAGAACCTTCTGTGCGGTTCTATCTCCAGCATGATGCCCTCCATAAGCACTGCTATGGCATTTTCTTAATACCTCTTGTTGCTCATATTCCGGTACACATCTTCTCATAATACCATCAACTCCTTCTTTATATAAATGTGGGTAATCCCAAAAATAATGCCTCAAGTCATAGAAGAATTTTCTTCTTTGCTGAGCTGTAAAGGTTGGAGGCAAATACTTGGAAACTATAAAGTTAGCATAATCAGCATACCAAGGAAGGTCTCATGAAGTTACATTTATTGCAGCCAACTGTTCATTTGGAAAACTATCATTAACAGGAATAGGATCAAAAGAAATGTTTTCAAATCTAGACAAGTTGTCAGCCACAGGATTTTCAGCACCTTTCCTATCTACGATATGCAAATCAAACTCTTGTAAAAGCAACACCCATCTAATAAGCCTAGGCTTAGCATCCTTCTTAGTCATAAGATATCTAATAGCAGCGTGATCAGTATGAATAGTAACTTTAGAATCAACAATATAAGATCTAAACTTATCACAAGCAAAAACAACAGCAAGAAACTCTTTCTCAGTAGTAGCATAATTCTTCTGAGCAGCATCAAGAGTCTTACTAGCATAATGAATAACATTCAACTTATTATCTACCCGCTGTCCAAGAACAGCACCAACAGCAAAATCACTAGCATCACACATAATTTCAAAAGGTAAATTCCAATCAGGTGGTTGAACAATAGGAGCAGTAGTTAAAGCCTTCTTAAGAGTTTCAAAAGCTTCCTTACAATCATCATCAAAGACAAATGGTACATCCTTTTGAAGAAGATTGGTGAGAGGCTTTGAAATCTTAGAGAAGTCTTTAATAAACCTCCTATAGAAACCAGCATGACCAAGAACACTACGAATACCTTTAACTTCTCTTGGACAAGGCATTTTCTCGATTGCCTCCACTTTTGCTCTGTCAACTTCGATACCTCTTTCAGAGATTTTATGTCCAAGAACAATTCCTTCATTTACCATAAAGTGGCATTTCTCCCAATTAAGAACAAGGTTAGTTTCTTCGCACCTCTGCAAAACTTTATCAAGGTTGTGCAAACAATTATCAAAAGAAGTTCCATAGACGGAGAAATCGTCCATGAAGACCTCCACAATTTCTTCACAAAAGCCATGAAAAATAGCAGACATACATCTTTGAAAGGTAGCAGAAGCATTGCATAAACCAAACGGCATACGTCTATAAGCATAAGTTCCATAAGGACAAGTAAAAGTGGTTTTCTCTTGATCATCCTTCTTAACAGCAATTTGAGAAAAACCAGAATAACCATCAAGGAAACAAAAATGGGTCTTCTTAGACAACCTTTCTAGCATTTGATCTATAAACGGTAAAGGGTAATGATCTTTCTTAGTAACTTTGTTTACCTTCCTATAATCAATGCACATTCTATAACCAACAACTACCCTTTGAGGAATAAGCTCGTTATTCTCATTAGGTACAACAGTCATACCTCCCTTCTTAGGAACACAATGAACAGGACTAACCCATCTACTATCAGCAATAGGATAAATAATACCAGCATCAAGGAGCTTTAATACATCATTTCTTACCACATCCTTCATCTTTGGAATTAGGCGGCGTTGATGCTCTACAACTGGCTTTGCATCTTTCTCCATATTAATGGCATGCTGACATAAAGTGGGAGAAATCCCTTTTAAATCATCCAGAGTATATCCCATAGCTCCTCGGTGTTTCCTCAATATCTCCAATAATCTTTCTTCTTCCTTTCCTGAAAGTTTAGAACTAATAATAACAGGATATATTTTCTTATCATCAATATAAGCATATTTGAGGTCATCAGGCAAAGGCTTTAATTCAAACACAGGATCTTCTTTAGGCAGCAAAGTGGTACCAAGATCCTCCATAGGTAGATTATGCTTGAGTAATGGTGGTTGACGAAGGAGAATATCGTCAATCTCTTCTCTTTCCTTGCTAAAGACATCACTTTCGTGATCTTCCATGAATTGCTGCAAGGCATTATTAGGGGCAAGAGCAATAGAAGCAAGCTGCTCAACTCGAAAATTTTCATTAGGCGTGTCATTTTCATAAGAAGTCTTAGCAAACTTGGAAAAATTAAACTCATAAGACTCTCCATTAAACTTAGTAAAAAATTTCTCCTTCTTACAATCTATCACTGCGCCACAAGTGTTCAAAAAGGGTCTACCAAAAATAATAGGACATGTTTTACTAGCCTCCTTACCAAGTACTAGAAAATCAGTAGGGTATTTAGTCTTACCGCAAAGAACTTCCACATCTCGGACAATACCAAGAGGCCAAACTGTCTCTCTATTAGCAAGCTGAACAACCACATCAATATCTTCAAGTTCACAAGCACCAATCTCGTGCATAATTTCGTTATAAAGCTCCAAAGGAATAGCACTTGCACTAGCACCAATATCACATAAGCCATAATAACAATGATCTCCAATCCTGACAGAAATAACAGGAACACTTGCTTTCCTGTGCTTTTTAGGATGTGAAAGAATGTTAGAAGCATCTTCACAAAAAAGAATATATTCATCCCCTACATCTTTAGTAACAAGATCTTTCAATATAGCTACAGGAGACTTAATAGTAATTTGCTCATCAGGTTCTACAGCTTTCTTAGTACTTTTATTAGACACACTTACCAAAGTAGAATACTTTTTTACCTTAGTAGGGAAAGGTGTCTTCTCAAAATAAGGTTCAGGCACAAGGCTATCAACAGTACAAACTTCAGTAGCTGCAGCAGGAATATGACTAATAGAATCTTTATAAGGCGCATGATATTTGTTCCAATCTTTCTTTGGAACATCAATATAAGAGGCAAAAGCCTTAAGACAATTAGCAATTATCTGGGAATCAAGACCATAAGCA
Organism: Dactylis glomerata; assembly: GCA_007115705.1. NCBI lineage: Eukaryota > Viridiplantae > Streptophyta > Magnoliopsida > Poales > Poaceae > Dactylis > Dactylis glomerata. The sequence goes on from QXEO01000546.1 coordinate 18,627,645, forward strand.
GCGCTAACACTATGAAAGTCATCGGTTCCCATAAAAGATTTAATGCATTCATAATCATAGTTTATACCTGACTTCCTACCTTTGTCGTTTTCCCGACCTTCAGCATTTTCTTGTATACGGTCAAGAAGTTTCCACTTAGCATCTTCTTTCATATGAGTAAATGATCCAAAGCAAGAAGCGTCCAAATAATCCTTATCAGGAAGAGTAAGCCGCGCATAAAGATTATTAATAACAATATTATTGGGGAGCTCATGAATGGGGCATTTGAGCATTAGTAACTTCAATCTCCCCACGCTTGGGCAATACTCTCTCCATCATGAGGCCAAAAATTATATATCCGGTTACGGTCTTTATGAATTTCACTTGGAGGATAAAACTTGGAATAAAAGAGAGGCACAATATCCTCCCATGCCATAGATGGACCATCTTGGAGTAGTCGATACCACTCTTCAGCTCTGCCTTTCAATGATATAGAGAATAGTTTCTTCTTGACCTGGCTTGGTGAAATACCTGCACACCTGAACAACTCGCATAATTCATGTATAAATAATAAGTGATCACCCGGATGGACAGTTCCATCTCCTGAATAGCAGTTATCCATAATACGCCCCACAATTTTCATAGGTATTTTAAAAGGATCAATTTCAGCAGGCGGTGGCGGTGGTGATTCCTTCGCATGTGCAGCAGCAGCAGTAGATGTGTTTCCAAATAGGAAACCAAATGGAGAGTTCTCCATGGCAGAATAAAATAAAAGACAAAATAAAACAATACTCACAGTGACGGTTACCTTTTCCAACTCCACTCTTCAATAGCGCTACACTCCCCGGCAACGGCGCCAGAAAATAGTCTTGATGACCCACAAGTATTGGGGGTGTATCATAGTACTTTTGATAAATAAGAGTGTCGAACCCAACGAGGAGCAGAAGGTGTTGATGAGCAGTTTTGATCAAGGAATCACTGTAAATACTAGCAAACAGGTTTTCAGGGGTATTTGGTAATACAAATAAATAAAGTGCGAGTAAATAAAAGACAGCAGTAACAATTGCAGCAAGTGGCCCAATCCTTTATTCAGCAAAGGACAAGCCGGTTGTGTTCTTATAATAACCAAACGTTCTCGAGGACACACGGGAGTTTTCTGTCAAGAGCTTTCGCTTCATAGAGCCAATAGTATTTATTGGTTTGGTAAGTGTTATGGGGGTGAACCTGTGCTAGCGCACTACCCTTACTAGGATAAATACACACTTGTGATTAAACCCCTTGCAAGCATCCGCAAATACAAGAAAGTAATTAAGATAAATCTAACCACAGCCTTAAACTCTAGGATCCTACGCTCCCTGGTGCAATGGTTTCCCAACGGAGGTTTAGGTTTCTGTCACTCCAGCAACCCCACAATTGGTAGCCAAATACACAATGCATCTCACTAGGCCCATAAATGGTGAAGTATCATGTAGTCGATGTTCACATGACTCCAGTAGTGAAATAGCACCACAACAATATCAAACCATTAAATATTTCTCAACAATAATTCACTACTAACATCTTAACTTCTCCCATGTCCTCAAGAACTAAACGAACTACTCACAAGACATCATATGGATCATGATCAGAGGTGAAATAATGGTAAATAACAATCTGAACATAAACCTTAACTCAACGGTTCCACTCAATAGCATTAACTACAAGAGTAATCAATACCGGGAAAGTTTCCCCTATGAATATAACAAGATCCAACTCAAGATGTTACAGCGGGATGGCGTGGTGATGGTGGAGATGAAGGTGCTGGTGATGGAGATGATGATGATGATGATCCCGATGAAGTCCGGTGCGATGGTGATGACGATGGCGACGATCTCCCCTCCCCGGGAAGGAATTTCCCCAGCAGATTTCTTCCTGCCGGAGAGCCTTTTCTCTCTGGTGTTCTTCGCCCCGCAGAGGCGGCTGTGTCTAACTCTGAACCCCCCCTGACTTAGGTTTTCGGGGACGATGTTGTACACGGAGGGGCGAGACCAGAGGTGGGCCAGGGCTCCCTCACACAGGGCTGGCGCGGCCAGGGGTCTGGCCGCGCCACCCTAGCGTGTGGGGCCCCCCTGGCCTTTCTCGACCCCTCCTTCTGGCTCCGTGAATCTTCTGGGAAATTATAATTTCTGGGTATTTTTCTGGAATTTTCCTGACCTTCGAAATATGGTCTCTTGGCAGTCCTTTTTTCCAGCAGAATCCTGACTCCAGCAGCAACTCCTCCCATGATCATCAAACATGTAAAAACAAAGGAAATAACATAAGTATCATGTCTAAATATGAAATATATCAATGAATAATAGTAAATTATAATACAAAATAGTGATGCAAATTGGACGTATCAAGATCCACGCTCGTGTTGGGGGAAAAGAGTTGGTTAGACTAGCGGATCTTCATGCACCGTGTTGAACTTGTCGACACCACCAACAAGAGGTTTTTTCTCGACACCACCAACAAAGGATTCTTGCTCACGTTGATAATGATGAACTCCCAAAGAACGGACCTATTAGGATGAAGGCAAGAGATCGTCCACCCACGTAGGATCCTAAAACTTGAAGAAGGAGGTAAGAGAGAGGACTCAAAACTCGCAAAGGTAAGAGGAGAGAAGCACAAAGTAAAGGAGTAAAATGCAGACCTACTTAGAGCTATCCAACGCATTTTTAGCAAAATAGTTTTGAAACTAGACACAACAACGACCGTGGGCAAGGTTATCCTACAGGCAAAGCGGACCCGCGGGTATTGACAAAACCTTGGCTCTGATACCACTTGTGACGCCCCAAAATCGGCACCTTGCGAATTATAGCAATCACGCCACAATTCACATGATGTCACTTTTGAAACGCCCACCAAGCAAAATGTGCACATCACAACATACACATTATGCGGGTGGAATCAAGGTAGTAACATTGCACCAGTTCACGATGGAACCCACAAAAGACATATATAATAACAAAGACTCCACAAGTCAAAATCCAAATATACATACAAAGATCCAAATCATACATAAAGTAAATAGTATCCGAGTACGGACAAGAATACAAATGGGCCTAAGAGGCCTGAAGATAACGATGGCGTCCATAACCCTGCCCAGGCCAAGCCGGAAGGGTAACCTTGCTAACGTCGTCGCTTCGATTTACCTATCTTCAGACCTGCTCCGGCGAGAAATCCGAGACGAGCAGCAATAAGTACAAAGTACTTAGCAAGACTTCAAGACGTATAAAGCGTAGTCAACAAGTCGCCTTTGTACGTGAGGTACGCAGACAAGCTCGAGAGACTCAAAAGGACGTCAGCTGTATGGTGGGGTTAAGCGGCAACGAGCAAGCACTAAATAACCTATAGAGACACTCTACAACTTCCGTCTAATCAGAATAAGATAAGAGAGCGCATAAATTAAAGAACTAGAATACTACAGCAAACATAACCCAGCCGATGAATCACCTCATCGTGACCATACAAAGAAGCAACATCAAAGGCACTCACACAGTTGACAATTTAATAACAATTTAATATTGTAGTAGAACTATTTACTATGCCACTTTATATCATCAATTTAGATGCAAGTTGTTCTATGATCGAGTAGAACGGCTCCAAGTCGTCCATAACCGTGGACACGGCTTTTCGAAAAGATTTACCCTGCAGGGGTGCACCAATGTACCCATACACGCTCGATCAACCCAACCTAGACAAGGGATGGATATCACGACAAGACCGTTGCTAATTCTACGAGAGAGTTTAGGGGGGCCACCCTACTAAGCTACCCATAACGAAGTCGGCCGAGCTCCGAAGACGGACTCAGAAGTTTGTGATGACGGAGAAGACTAGAAGAGAGCCCATCAGAGGGATCCGCCAGCTTCACAAAGCGTGCCGCAAGCAAATAAACTCGTCAACCATCGGAGGCGATGCAACCACACCCATCGGAGGGGGGCTTAGAGACTCCGCCACCATCAAAGGTGACTCCACCCAAATCCAAATCCAAATGTAAATACGGTGTTGTGGCCCCCAGTAAACTAACTTGAGAAAAAGTAGTAAGTCAAGGGAGATCCCACGGCATCTCCACGAGTGGTTAGTGCGCTCAGCTTAGAACAGTTCATGCGAACTCAGGGTCCTAGGGGACAGAAGTGAGCCATCGTAAAACGGGCAAAATGACTCACCGATGCCTCTGCTTTAATCAAGTGTAGTTATAACATAAATAAAACATGTTTATCTCCAACATCTAGTATCCAACTTATCTCCAATTCATATCCATCTCATAACCAAATAGAGCATGTGATAACTTCCCAACAACCCGATAAGATAAAACAACTATAAACAACCTAAGCATGCCTACGACTCGCAAGGCCAACTCAAACAACAAGCAAACGGTAAATAGGTGGGAGGTGGTGAGTATATAGTTTTGCTTTGGGAAATAGGTGGATAGGTTACGTGACTCGAACAAAGCATCGGAACACAAGGCTAGCATAAAGAATAAGAGAAAGCATAAACACAAATAGGTAATAAGTACCCCTATAGGTTGGCAAGGGGCGGGAGAGCTTGCCTGGCAAGATTGTCGAAGAACACTTGAAGAACTTGCCGTTGCTCACAACACCACGAAGCGTCATATCCGAGAAGAAGCAAATCACTATAACAAACAACGGATGCACACTTACTACTACGGCAAAAGAATCGGCATGATCATGTGAAGGTATGCATGGCATGGCAAATATGATGCAATGCAACCTATCCAAATTAAGCGAAATCGGTATCCTGACACACATATATGGTTCAAGTTATTTTACTAACCAACAAAATTAAATGTTAATTAGCGTGGCAAAGACAAGGAATGGTGAGCTACACAAAACTAAATGAAGTGGGGAAACCATATTTGGTAATACCCAAATACTCCATATGTTATGTATTAGGTGATAATGCAAATTATCATGTCCCTACATGATGCGAAATGCAAATAGGCATATGAAAGACAAATTCAAATTCTACACATTTTTCTGATAAATTTTCATATAAAATACTTTTTATTCCAAGGTATAGTTTAGAAGATATGAATTATACAAGGTTTAATTATTTGTGAAAACATTGAATTAACATGTCAGATTTTAGTTTGTTAACATGTAAAAAAGATGGCATATTCGAGTTACACATATTTTATGGATTCAAGATACAGAATATGTTTGAAACAGGTTTCTAAAAAGACAGTTTGAAAAGGTTTCAACTTAACAGGAGACAGGTGACGTTTTCTATACTGAAGCTGAACACCGAACTGAAACTGAAAGACTTATGCAGACTGTTAAGGTTCAGGATTTTGGTGTCCCTGGAATTCGATCCATGATCAGCTGGCAGTAAGCAAAGATGAACCACCGAGGTAAGATTCAGATCTGAAGAAAACAGAGATGCGTTGCTTGTAAAACAAGCGGAATAACAAGAACATACTTTGGGAGATTGGCTAATTCACGTCAGCAAGCAGGCACACAAGCTGCTGGATTGATTCCTAGGTGCAAAATTGGCTAGCTGAACCTAACCTGAAACTGAAACTGAAATAGACGTTGGGAATTTGGCTTCGGTGTTGGATTCAAATAGAATACAGAACATCTGGAGTAACAAACCGAGATGAATTAGCTAGCTAAAGGGGCAACAAAGTAGTAGAAGCGGCAGTCCTGGACACGCATAGACACGAACTGAACCGAAGCAGCAAACGCATGGCTGGACGCGGTCGATGCGCGCGTGGTACTGAAACTGAAACGGAGCCTGGCACCGGTCTGGTTGTCCGCGTGCTTCGTAAAGGCTAGAGCTTGCGCGCGTGAGCTGACGGAGACGCCATTGATGACCACAAACCCGCAGAGCCGACCGTGATGATGCAGAAGGTAAACGAATCAGGAAGAGGGGAGTCTGATGCGGCGCTCACCCCGGGTCTACTGCGAGCTGGGGAACTCGCCGTCGTCGGAGTCGATGAAGGGGAAGAAGAACTTGACGGTCACCGTGTACTGGCTTGCGGGAGCGGCGTCGTCCGTGTTATCGCTCCTGGTCAGCTCTGGCTCCAACTCCCCTGTAGAGGACGCAGACGTTCCAACGAAGCAGCTCCTGCGCTCAGCCCGGCGCGGTGGCGGCCATGGCGATTGCAAGGATGGGCAGGAGCTCCAATGCTCTCTCTCGATTTCTCTCAGCAGGACATGGAGGGGAAAAGGAAACAGGCGGCGGCACAAGGGAGGACCAAGAGAGAGAGACTAGGGTTGAGGGACTCCGATCTGGTCTAGAAGGGGATAAGAGGAGGGCTAGTGGGGTGGAGGATGACATGAGGCAGAGCACGCTTCTCTCGTGTCTGCGTGCCTGGAGAAGACGACAGGGACTGGTTTGGTATAAAGAGGTGCTGATGGGCTTCACGCTTCTTTCTCCTTCTCTTCTATTTCTTCTGATCTCTTTCCAGAACGAGATGGAGAGAGGGACACGAGAAAGGTTTTGAGGGTTTTAAAATAGGATTCAAACACAACTTTTAAAACTTTATTTGATCTAAAATATTTCATAAGTTTGCAAATATTTTCATTTGTTAGCTTTAATTAAAATAAGAAAAGGTGGGGAGGGTTTCTTATAATAACTGACAAGGGAATGCCCTTCGGGTACTCGCAGATTAGTATACCGGGTCCGGCCCATGATGGAGATGGATCAGAACAAGGACTCGAAGATGACTTGGAGTAGAAGAAGGAAGGCTTTAATCCGTATTCGACTAGGATCCTTGTAAACTCTTGCCCGGTTGCATATATAAAGCCAGGCAAGGGCGCCCCTAGGGAGATATCTTAGACAATCTGATAGACATCGAATATCATAGACAAGCAATATTAGAGAGACAAGAGAGATAGATTAGACATAGACTAGATACAAATCTCCGCCTACGGCGGCTCCATGTAAACACCTATGATTATCTACTAGATTGCTAGCAGGATGTAGCGATCCTCCACCGAGGGGACGTGAACCTGGGTACATCGTGTGCCAATCTCGATCCCGGAGTCTCTAGTCGACGCCTTTCCCCCGATCTAAGTCCTTCATCTAGGACATTTGTTGAGTTAACCCCTCGTCAATTGGCGCCGTCTATGGGGATCGCGGCGACTGGATTTTGTTATCCGGGCGGGATCCTTTGACTTTTTCATCGGCAAGATCAACAAGTTTTCCATCGGCGATATCAGCAAATTTTTTCTACATCATCAAGATCAACAAATTTCGCGGCTGCCAAGGGCATCAGTCAGATCGCTTCAAGCAGAATTCGTCATCAATATCAACTATCATCTACATCGTCAAGATCTTCAAAGCTTCGCCGTCAGGAATCGTCGAGTTCATCTAAATCGGCGGACCACGAGACAAGTCGAGAAAATCAATCTACAGACAACACAGATTCGCTGATTCGTCGGACCCATCCAAAACTTTTAGATGTGTCAGCAACTCATCCAATCTACAAGACAAGTTGACAAGTTATCAGCGATATGCGGACAACTCGGAGAAGAATATTTTGACTACTCTTCACGGACAACTCAAAGAAGAATATTTCGACTACGTTGTCTTCAAGATCGCCGACTGCGCTTCTTACGCTGGGGGGCTCACCATCGCGCGCTCACGCAAACTATCGGCAACGCTCGGGGGCTCGACATCAACTCGCTCCTGAGTGCGGAAGCTCATAAGCAAGATCTACGATTCCGTCGACATCAGCAACGCGACGATCCCAACAGCGCTCGGGGGCTCGACAACAACTTCGCCTCCGATCGTGATTCTATGACAACAACTCGACTACGTCATCATCGACTACGCCGCGCCGACCATGCCGCACCCGATAAAAGCTAAGTTCTCCTCTTCCAAGAGTCAATTATCATTTACTTTCGCCGCAACCGACACTCGGGGGCTCCGCCGTGAACAATCATCTTGCATATCATTGACTTCGAAAAATTGTGAAAGCCCTAGTAGTTAGCTGGCGTTCCTTGTCGAATAATTGTCAATTTAGTTTACAGTCGCATGAAGCTCGACTAACGGTTGGCAAGGCCAAAATCTTGGACGTCAGGCTAACGAAAAGGCTTAGCAAGTATCTTGAAATTCAAATGCGGCAAACGCATCGACTTACGTCTGACCTGAGTAGCTGATCGAGCCGTGAAGTGCATCAGGCTAACGAAAGGGTCTTACGTACGAGCAACAAAATTGCACAAAAAACATCGAGTTTTTATTTTACATACTACACCATCATTGTTGCAATATGCAAACGCAATATTTCTTCAAGAGACAAATTATTTCATAATTATTCATATTTTCTGCAGGAGTCGACAAAATCATCAAGTCCTTCAACAGGAGCCGAACTTCTTCGAGTAGTACAACTTGAGTCTATGCCCGGCTACAAGTATCCAAACATAGACTCGGGGGCTACTCCCATCGGGAGCGCTGGTCGCGCACCCGATAGAAAGATCATTTGAGAAAGAATTCGATAAGAAGAGAAGAAGAAGACTATTGGAGCCTATGATCGACTACAAGTATCCGACCATAGCCTCGGGGGCTACTCCCATCGGGAGCACTGGGCGCGCACCCGACGATGTTTTTTTATGAATATTATAGAGATAAAGGCGAGAGAAGCTTCAGGAATCGTCATTACTCCTATCGGGAGCGAATTTTTATGGTTGTATAACCCGAATGTTTTCAGTCAAAATTTGACTGCGACATGTGATCCTCGAGTTGCGTTATCGCAATGAAACTCGAATGCCGTGATTTATCACGAAGGTAAGACCCCAGGATCCGTCCTGTGTGGCCCGGTATACGCACATGGATGCGCTCTGCTGGCATGTATCCGTGTCTACGACGCAAAGAAAATCCTGGTGGACGCACTGGGTACCCTGAGAACCACTGGGACTCATTCTTTGTAAGTCCTAAATACGGCAAAAGAATGGGTTTGACCGGTATCCCGAATTCAAGTCCAAGGGGATTGAATTTGAAGTAGGTGACAAGTATCTGTTCCGACAGTTAACTGACCTCTTGATCCGTCAGAGTTGTCAGGCTTATTCATCAAAACCCCTTGCGAGACAATGTAATAAAATATAAGTCGAAAGACCAAGTCGAAGATTTGAAGATCTGAAGAATTCAAGTATTGATCAAGTTGAAGATGAAAAATTATTTCGAGAAGAACGAGAAAGAAAATTTTGAGTCCATGGACTCAACATTTCACTCCCATCAGGAAAGCGGATTCAAGAACCCGAAGATTTCAGGAAGTCGAAGATTGAAGTCAAAAATTGAATAAATCAAAGATTTCAGGAAGTCGAAGAATTGAAGTTAAAAATTCATGAAGTCGAAGATTTTAAGAAGTCGAAGATTGAAGAAAATCGAAGATTTCAGGAAGTCGAAGATTGAAGCATTTGAAGATTGAAGATTTGAAGTTTTGAGACTCAACCCGAGTCTGCAACTCGAATTGAGTCTCGGGGGCTACTGACAAGGGAATGCCCTTCGGGTACTCGCAGATTAGTATACCGGGTCCAGCCCATGATGAAGATGGATCAGAACAAGGACTCGAAGATGACTTGGAGTAGAAGAAGGAAGGCTTTAATCCGTATTCGACTAGGATCCTTGTAAACTCTTGCCCGGTTGCATATATAAAGCCAGGCAAGGGCGCCCCTAGGGAGATATCTTAGACAATCTGATAGACATCGAATATCATAGACAAGCAATATTAGAGAGACAAGAGAGATAGATTAGACATAGACTAGATACAAATCTCCGCCTACAGCGGCTCCATGTAAACACCTGTGATTATCTACTAGATTGCTAGCAGGATGTAGCGATCCTCCACCGAGGGGACGTGAACCTGGGTACATCGTGTGCCAATCTCGATCCCAGAGTCTCTAGTCGACGCCTTTCCCCCGATCTAAGTCCTTCATCTAGGACATTTGTCGAGTTAACCCCTCGTCAATAACCATACAAGCAAAATTAGAAAAAGATTTATTCCAAATAAGTTTGTTTTAAAACAAAAAAAACATGCAATGTGATTGATGTATGATGCATGATGTCACGATGATGCCAAAAAAAAAAGAACAAACAAAACTAAAAGGGGATTTTTCTGGGCCGTTACACCTCTCATGTCTCTAACTCCATGCAGGGATTAAGTATGATCCAAACCACAGCAAGATGGGCAAGAAGACTTAAAGTAGCAAATGGAGTTGAAGTCGATGTTGAAGCAATAGGGTCACTCACCTTGGAGCTTCACACGGGCTTTAGTCTTCAATTAAATAATGTTCTTTATGTACCTACTCTAAGTAGGAATTTGATTTCAGTCTCTTGCTCACATGATGACATGAAAGAATACTGTTTCGGCATAAACAATTTATTTTGGAATATTGTTATAAGGATGTTGGCCTCGGTGTGAGATGAGGCTATATATGTTATCTCTTAATGATTATGCTTTGCATGTGAGTAATGTTTCTAATGATGAAAAGAAATGAAGGGTACTAGCACTTCTTCGAAATTGTGACATCGTCATTTGGGCTACATTTCGAGGGGGAATGGAAATACTTATTAAAAATTGATGTACTCCTCCCATTAGACTTTTCAGATGCAGACATTTGTGTAGACTGCATTAAAGTAAAATATGCGAAAACAATTAAGAAAGGAGCCATAAGAGCCACAGGGCTCTCCAACTTATTCATACGGACATATGCAAACCCCTGAATGTTAAGTCTGTAGATGGTTTTGATTCATTCATCATATTTACAGACGAATTCTCCTGATATGGGGTATATTTATCCCATACACGATCGATCAGAAGCTTTGGACAAATTCAAATTGTTCAAAGCCAAAGTTGAGAACCAACTAAATGAGAAAATTAAAGTACGATCTGATCGTGGGGGAGAATATTACGGAAGGCATGCTCCTTTTGCCAAGTTCCTTGCTAAAAATGGAATTGTTGCCCGGTATTCAATGCCCGACGAACCTCAGCAGAATGGTGTGGCTGAGTGCAGGAATCGCATAGTCATGGATATGGTGTGAAGTATGCTTAGTCATGAAAGTTTGCCATTAAGCCTATGGATGGAGGCTTCAAAGACAGTTGCACATGTACTAATCCTTGCTCCTACTATAGCAGTGTCATGCACACCTTACGAGATGTGGATGGGAAAGAAACCAAGCTTGAATTATTTACGTGTGTGGGGTTGTCCTGCTGAAGCCAGAGTTTTCAATCCACAACTTAAGAAGCTAGATCGAAGATAGTTGTTTCTTTGTTGGATACCCTCATAGAAGAAAAAAAAGGGGATATCGCTTCTATTGTCCATGTCACACCACTAAGTATGTGCGGACCCGACAAGCGATATTTTTTAGGATAATGAAGTCACAGAAATAAGGAAGATCGATCTTGAGAAGAAGCGGGTGTGTGCTCCAACCCTGATCATCCAAGAGATTGTTCTCCCGATACAAAGGAGCGTAACATCTCATGATGATCCTGAACCTTCTAGTTTAGGTCCTCAACCTAATGATAATTTTGAAGCTGGTAATAATGAAATGAAGAAAATGATCTGTCAGAAAATGAAGATCCTCAAAATAATGACGCTCATCCAGCACTGTCTCCTGCGAGAAGATCACAGTGAGAAAGAAAGAAAGCCATCTCAGATGATTATATCACTTACATGAGTGAGGATGTGAATGATATAGGAAAGGTGGTGGACCCAACCTCATACAAGAGGCCATTGAAAGTACGAATTCGTCCAAGTGGCAGGTTGCCATGGAAGATGAGTTGAAATCTATGGACTCAAATGATGTTTGGGACTTATTAGAAATTCCTGATGGTGCTAAAAGAGTAGGCTGGAAATGGGTCTACAAAACTAAGTATGATTCTAAAGGGAATGTCGAACGGTTCAAGGCTAGATTCGTGGCAAAAGGTTTCACATAGAGAGAAGGAATCAACTACAATGAGACCTTCTCCCTTGTGTCATCTAAAGATTCTTTTAGGATCGTTATGGCTCTAGTAGCTCATTTCGACCTAGAATTACATCAAATGGATGTTAGGACGGTGTTTCTAAATGGTGATCTTAAATAAGATGTTTACATGACTCAACCGGAAGGTTTTTTTTTGTGGAAGGAAAGGAATATTTGGCATGTCATATAAAGAAATCCATCTATGGCTTGAAGCAAGCTTCAAGGCAGTGGTACCTCAAGTTTCATAAGATTATTAGAACTTTTGGTTTTACGGAAAATGTTGTGGACAACTGCATTTATGTCAAGTTTAAGGGCAGTAGGTTCACAATATTAGTCCTGTATGTGGATGACATATTACTGGCCTGCAGCGATAAGGATATGCTGCATGGGACCAAGAATTTTCGGACTTCCAAGTTTGATATGAAAGATCTCGGTGAAGCCTCATATGTTCTTGGCATAGAGATTCATCGATATAGGTATAAAGGTGTGTTGGGACTATTACAAAAGCATACTTTGAGCGATTACTGAAGAAATATAATATGCATAAGTGATCGGGCTCACATGCTCCTATAGTCAAGGGCGACAAGTTTGGACATTTCAATGTCCAAGGAACCAAATTGAAACTGATCAGATGAAGTCGGTTCCTTATGCTTCGGCTGTCGGAAGCATTATGTACGCACAAGTGTGCACATGCCCTGACTTAGATTTTATTACTGGGATGCTTGATAGATTCCAATCAAATCTAGGATTAGACCACTGGAGGACCGTAAAGAAAGTCTTGCATTATATGCAAGGCATGAAAGATTACATGCTTATTTATAGAAGGTCTGATAACCTAGAAGTTGTTGGTTATTCACATGCTGATTATGCCGGTTGTGTGGATAGTAAGAAATCCATATCAGGTTATATATTCATACTTGTCGAAGGAGCCATATAGTGGAAAAGATCCAACCAAACAATAACTGCTTCATCTACGATGCAAGCAGAATATATAGCATGTTATGAGGCCACTGGACAGGCTGTATGGCTAAATATTTTTTTTCCTAGACTTAAAGTGGTTTACGGTATTTCAAAACCACTTTTGTTGTAGTGCGATAATGAACCCGCAGTTTTCCATTCGAATAACAACAAGTCTAGCGCTGCTACCAGGCACATTGACATTAAATACTATGTTGTGAAGAATAGAGTCTAGGATCAAACAATTGATGTTAAGCATATAAGTACAACTCTTTTGCTTGCGGATCCTCTAAAGAAAGGCTTACCACCCAGTATGTTTCGTGAGCATGTTGCCGGCATGGGATTACTCGAAGCCTTATGATTCTGGAATAAAGGGACCACTAAAAGAACCACCCCCATTAAGAAAAATGTTATCTATCTTGAAATAGGCTGGTATGCCATAAGTGTTGAGTTTCAACGATATTTTATTGGTTGTTATAACACCTCACTTTGGCATATTATTCCTAAGGAGAATGGGCAAATAAATTTAAAACTAACGATCAAGGGGAGAATGTTGGTTGACCTGTTAGTTTTAACATAAATAAAAGAAAAGGCAGAGAAAGGAAAAGGGCCTAGTCAAAATAAATGTTAAGGAGGAGGCCCACGAACCAACGTTTGTGACATCCTCATATGCTAACTAATGTGCCCTGATCGGGGGCACCAAAACCAACTCGATGGTTTGGTCCCATGTCGTCTGCGCCATATTAAAGGGGAGAGCCTAGCAGCAAGCTGTTAAGCTAACACACGATCTGCTACAGCTGCTCCCCCATATCTCAAAACCCTACTGATCTAGGGAGGCACAACATCGACGGGAAGACCAGGCTACACACCTCTTGTGCTTGGACAGTGCCGATGGAAGCCTAAAGGGATCAGGACGATCTCTAGATCATCTGCTCCTCTTCTGCACCACGCCTGCAATAAACAGGCAACGATGGCCACTCCAGCGATGTGTAATGCCTCCCATACCCCTCTCTATCACATTGATCTGGTGTTCTAGTTGCTAGCAATTGTTGTCAATGTACTGCACATGATGTTTTGATTACAACACCCTTGCCAACCAAAAGGACAGTTTTCCACTACCAATGCATGCAGTCAATGCTGCCCAGCATCCCAGGAAAACCCCTACTCTCGTTGATGGACAAAAGGCGGGTAGTGTCATTAGTGTTTGGATCTCTTAGATAATATTTGCCAAACACCGCAATGACATCCTCGCAAAACCGTTACATGGCTTTATGGCATGTGGACTCGCTCATGCGCATGTAATCATAAATGTGATCACCTGGCGCTCCATATGCAAGTTGCTGAACGGCCGCAGAACATTTTTTGTAAGAGGAGAAGCTAACCTTACCGGTGCAATCGTACTTGGTCTCTAAGTAGTCATCGTAGTCTCTAAGGCCATCGAGAATGATCAGAAACAATTCTCTCAACATCCTATAGCGGCAACGAAATGCCTTCTATTTATGGAGCGGATTCATCGGGTCAAAGTAGTCCTTGTATAGGCACACGTGGCCAGCTTCTCAATCGCGATCGACGTTGGCCTCCTGCTTCCTAGACGAGCCACCCCTGCGAGGCGGCAGCAGGAACTCCTTGTTCACCATGCTGGCAACGGCCATCAAAAGATCAGTCTCGCCATCGAACTCCTCATCGGACGATGATTCGAGCACATTCTCGTAGAATGTCTGGGTTGCGGTCCTACGACTGTTGCTGCCCATCTACAAGGACAAGGCACAACAACGTCAGTTTCCATGCCAACGCCCACTAGAACCATAGAAGACCGACGAACATACCTCAAATGCGGCCGGCAAATGGTTGAACAGGTTGTGGGAAGGGGCGTCGCCTGTAGGCTGCTGCTCACGGTCGGTGGCGGCGGTGCTTGACGTAGACGCTGCTGGCTAGCAACGAGATGTGGCGGCAGCTACGGTGGCCCCGGTCGCTACGAGGGCGTTGCATGGCGTGGCGACAGAGATGGGGGCGAGGGTTTGGAGAAGGGAGTGGCGGGGGAATTGGTTTGTGTGTTTTTATGTCGCTGACGGGAGGGCCAGGGTGGACAAGGGATGACGTGCGTGTTGTCCGGACTGACGCAAACTAGGCCCAAATTTGGATCAAAGATGGGTCGAGTCAAACGCATTGGTACGGTTGCGTCGCACCGCTGGGGCGTGCCACAACGATCCGCCGGTCCAGTTGAACCAGTTTAGACGCGCACGGACCAGATGCGTCGGCCCGCTGGTGATGCCCTGATGCAGGATATACCGTTGAAGGAGTTGCAAGTGTAGGAGTAGCCGATGCGAAAGATGACATTCCTGCACGCCCGACTACCACCGAGGCCACCACGAGGACCGCTTGAGGTGCACCAAATCATAATCGAGGCGCTGCTGAAGGGAACATTGACACAACCACACAAGTTAATATTCCATATACTTTAATAGCTACCTCACCTCCAAGCGTGACTGATGAGATTTAATTGGTCCTAGACTCATAGCTTGGAATTTATTACTTCAACGTTTAGATTTCGTACGGCTAACAACTGGGCCGGATGAATTTCGATGGAATCTACATGCAAACGGCACTTTTATGTAGACTCCTTATATAAAGCGATCCTTCAATTTGATATACCAGTTGATAATAATAAAAATATTTAAAATATGAAGGTACCCCTGAAAACAAAAAAATTCTAGTCACTTGCGCCCAAAATATATAAAGTTTAAACTTAACTAAACCCAAAATAGAAGATAATTATGTACAGAGGAAGTAGCTCAAATTGAAGACCTAAAATAGGCCGCAAGATTTACAAACCGGACCGGATGATTAGAAGTCCTCGAAGTGGAAACGTCTCCCCGCCTTCGTTGCCACTGTATTTTCTTTCAAAAGTAGTGTATGTTCTAGAGCTCTTCAAAATCAAAGGGCTCGAGACATTGGCCAACATGAGCAAAAGTGTTTCTCTTCCCTTTTTCAGTAGGGACCTACTCTTGTCCAGGGACCTACTCAGGTCGAAAACGCTCTAGAACACGTTCAAAAACCGCTCTCTAGAACCCAAGATTAATCAGCAGCAAATGTGGAGGGTTAAACGGACCGGAGGAATCAGTGCTCTGCCGTTGATCAGACGGAGGAACGTGGTCTTCAGGCTGCAGCCTGCAGGTGTGTACTGTACACGCGTGCACGCTCGCTGATCGATGGCCGTGTCGTCTCTTCTGCTTTCCCGGTTTCTCAGCGGCCGCCGCTGCTTTTTTTTCTGGCGATATCGATGCTGGCTGGATAAGGACGGTGACTGTGTGTGTGTGTCAAACCATCTACTGCCTACTATAGAGCTCTAGCTACGTCGAGTCCGATTTTTTTTCGAAATTTAAAACGAAGTTTTGAAAGATGTGAATAAATCGTAGCAGTTGATAATGATTACTTTACCAACATAAAAAATATTCCAGAATTTATAGGATTAATGTTTTTTGTACTGTTCACTATATTAAACATCGAAGTTTGTTATTTTATGTGCAGCCTAAATATGCCATATTTCGAGTCCTGGGTTTTCTCACATTGTTAGAGTATATTATTTCCTACATCTAAATTATTTTCTCGGCATTATATAGAACTTTAAAATATCATTTTTGAAATTGTTGGAAGAAGGGCTAACGTGTAGCTCGTCACCCAAAACGCCGCACTCTATACCTAGCCCGCTTGCTTCCTTGTAGAATGACGACGACTAGTGTACGACTAGCTTGGACCATGGTTTCATTTCGTTTTGTGGAGCGACTGATCTTGATCACAAGTTGCTCTATGTTTCGTCTTGCTTCGTGTTGACAGCGCATGTAGAGTGCTAGCGTTCCTTTTATTTTTATTTTATTTTCTCGAGCTCCAATCCGTAGTTTGAAGTATGTTGCAGCCTTATGCAGGGCTCTCCATCACGAAAGCATGTGCTCCCAAGGAAGGATGTTTTGCTTTTAGCAGGAGGCGTGCGGCGAGCGGTGTGGGTGCATGCGTGAATGTTTTGGCATGATGCAGAATAAAGCAGCATGAAATGTTTTGGCATGGAGAGACAGCGGCCAAAGTTCAAATTAGATGACCTAGGAGAAGACAAACCGGAGCAGATATGCATTGCATGGGTTTTGTTTTTTGGGTAGGGAATTCATGAACGTTAACATTTACGCATGCCGAAGAACTCAATCAGAAGTGCATGGAGTGTTAGATTTTAGCTAGAACACAAACAACCCAACGGATTCATGCATGCATCTGATCGGAGGCATGTGAGCCCGTTACAGTCTTGCATCGTCACTTATTACTGGTACTGTAATGCCCTGGTACTCAAACACTCGATCCCTCTATCAATTTGATGTCAAATCCACTGGCTATGGTGGAATCTGGGTACAAGTTTGAGGAGGGAAGAGGTACAGGGGATATGTTTAGAGAGGAGGGTTTCAGAGAGAGAGCGAGTAGGTTCAGATATCTGCTCGTCGTCCCCGTTGTCCTCGCTGTAGCTTCTATTTAAAGGAACCCCAGTACCGTGTCCAGCCTGGTGCTTGGTTGGCTTAGGCCGGGTCGTGACAGGTACAATCTTTTTTTATTAAACTGCAAATCTAACACGACATGACATTACTGGCTAACAGAGTTCAAGCACATGATTAACTAAAACTAGCAGCTGCGATACTACTAACGATCAGACCGAGCTAGCTGCAAACTTATTGAACACTGGAGTGGGAGCAGGCTGGCATCTAAGCTAAGCTAGCCCGGGGCCGGAACGATCGAGCTTAGTTAGATCTAGGTGCTGCAGTAGACGATCTTCATCTCGGAGACGCCGTGGCAGTTGCCGCCGGGGGTGGAGCGGCTGAAGCACTTGCCCCTCCTGCAGCCGGCGGCGGGGCAGTCGCCCAGCAGCGGGTGCCCGTGCGGGGTGACGGAGACGGGGACGTCGGTGGCTGGCTGGTCGCTCGTCAGCTGGTACCACGCCCCGCCCTCGTGCCCGAAGTGGAACTCCACCATGGCGGCGCCGTAGGCCTTGAAGCGCCCGGTCCAGGCGCACACCTGGAACTCCCTGTGGGCGTGGTGGGGGAGGATGTACCCGTTGTGGAAGAGGGCGTCGCTGTGGGCCAGCGGCTCGATGTCCAGCTTCAGGTCGTGGTCGCACAGGTTCTGCACCGTCACCTTGTGCCCGTTGCAGGTGCGAGGCTGGTACTGACCCTGCCCGGCGGCGCACATCGCCGTTGCCGCCAGCGCCACCACCAGGAGAGCGACTATGGACTTGGAGAACGCCATTGCTAGATCTTGGTGTTACTGTGTGGCTTGATGCTGGTTTGAGATGAGGTTTAGGCTCGGGGGTTGTACGGTATTTATAGCCGAAGCGACGAGGGTTAGGGCATTGCAAATGCTCTGGAAATCAGTAGTGGATAGCATGCTTAAGATTAACTTATCTCTAGCCGCCGCATCTCATACTCTACACTACTACTTGTTTCTTTTTCCTTTTTCTCCTATGGGTGTTGTTTTGTACTCCTAGTAGATTGTAGCCGGCCTAGCTCGTGTAACGTGTGACATGTTATTGTTACCGTTGTGTGTTCGTGGCACTAAAATTGAGTGGTTGGTTTGCATGTGATCATATTGTGTGGACCAGCTGCGTGTGCCCATGCCATGCCACGAATGATTTACCTTTTCACTTTTTTTTTTCCTTTCTCCGGTAAGAAAAGAATGAAAATTATAAAAGCATCTTTGTAACATATAAAAGAATTCTAAATTTGAAATGTTAAATCAATAAAATTAGTCAATTAAATTGTTTGACATCTTAAGGAAAAGAAACTTTTTAGTACTTGTTTGAGTTCTCTCTTACATGTTATCTACAGATGTACATGTATTCTCTATTTATGATCTCCTCTACAGTGGGTGGAGAATCGCAACCTATTTATGGAGATCTATACACGGTTGGAGACTACAGCGAGGGATACTATTTTCCCACATAGGTGGCAGCATAATCTATAAATTGGACCTCCACCTGTTTCTTAGGCGATCTACACTTACTCATTTTGATATGTATTTCGTCTATCTTTGTTTAGTTGGATATTTGAGACTTTCAGAAAGGCTGTGTGCATCTTAATTATGTGGAGGCTGGGTGTAATTGCTTATGAGTAATAAGATGCGCCCTTTTTCAAAAAACTTGTTTGAGTTTTACCAAACATTGATTTAAAACATTTCATATGAATGGATTAACACGGAAACTTAAAATGGAGGCCGAGCTACACGTAACCATTTATTTGCAAACATACGACAAGGTTTCAAAGAATGTGAAAAAAATCCTAGAGGTAGGCAATGATGTATACTACAAAATGTAAAATCTCATCACACATTACTTTATATTCTAGTATATACAAAAAAGAAAAATCTGAAAAATTATATAGAGAATACAGCACATTATAACACTATATAATTTGTCTGATTTTTCCATTTTTGTGTCACATAAAATATAAAGTAATTTATATTAAGATTTTACATTTTTGTAGTATACATTATTGGCTTCCTCTAGGATTTTTTTCATAATTTTAAAATTTTAAAACATGATTTTAGTGTTTGAAAATAAAGAGCTAGCCACTCCCTAGATTAACATGACTATCCAACTTGTTGAATTTTCTTCAACCATTGGATCCCAAAGTGTCATTTAAAATATTTATCCGACCATACTTGAATAATTAAGATTAACTTAGCTCTATCCACCGCCTCTCATACCATACACAGAGTTGCATGTTCTCGTATTGTCTGGACCAGCTACGTATGCCCATGCCATGCCACCATCGATTTAATTTTTCCCCCTTTTCCTTTCTAGGTTAAGAAAAGAACGGAAAACTCAAAACTTGGGACTGTAAAAGCGGTACGCGGTAACCTAAACAAGTTTTGCCGTACGATACTACTCCCTCTGTTTTTAAATATAAGATGTTTTAGGTTTATGAAGCAAATGTATCTAGACATCTTTTAGTGTGTTTATATTCGAGTGAACCTACACACTGAAAGATATCTAGATATATTTATCTCATAAAGCTAAAACATCTTATATTTTAAAACGGATGGAGTAGCTAGTACGCGGGATCTATTCATGTTCGACGCGAGCAGTACTGCAAAACAGGTGATAGGAAGTTTCACTTTTCAAAACGATGAATCAATAGTTTTGAAGTTCTAAACCTTGAAATTTCAAAATAACAATAGTTTTGCATCAAAAGCATGGGCTAGACGAAGCAAGGATCAAACTTTCATAAAAGTATGAATCAAATGCCCCATAAATCAAGCAACACCATAGCATCACTACAAACGTTGCCGTCACCACTGATACGTTCAATTTGCATCACTATTTTGTATCATAATTTACTGTTATTCATTGATATATTTCATATTTAGATATGATACTTATGTTATTTTCTTTGCTTTCACATGTTTGATGATCATCGGAGGAGTTGCTGCCGGAGTCAGGATTCTGCTGGAAAAAGGACCACCAAGAGACCATATTTTGAAGATCAGAAAAATTCCAGAAAAATACCCAGAAATTATATTTTCCCAGAAGACTCAGGAAGCCAGAAGGGGGAGTCGAGAGGGGCCAGGGGGGGCCCACACGCCAGGGTGGCGCGACCAGCCCCCTGGCCGCGCCAGCCCTGTGTGAGGGAGCCCTGGCCCACCTCTGGTCTCGTCCCTTCGCGTATATCATCGTCCCCGAAAACCTAAGTCAATGGGGGGGTTCAGAGTTAGACACAGTCGCCTCTGCGGGGCGGAGAACACCAGAGAGAAAAGGCTCTCTGGCAGGAAGAAATCTGCCGGGGAAATTCCTTCCCGGAGAGGGGAGATCGTCGCCATCGTCATCACCATCGTACCGGACTTCATCGGGGTCATTATCATCATCATCTCCATCACCAGCACCTTCACCTCCACCATCACCACGCCATCCCGCAGTAACATCTTGAGTTGGATCTTGTTATATTCATAGGGGAAACTTTCCCGGTGTTGATTACTCTTGTAGTTGATGCTATTGAGTGGAACCGTTGAATTAAGGTTTATGTTCAGATTGTTAGTTACCATTATTCCATCTCTGATCATGATCCATATGATGTCTTGTGAGTAGTTCGTTTAGTTCTTGAGGACATGGGAGGAGTCAAGATGTTAGTAGTGAATTATTGTTGAGAAATATTTAATGGTTTGATATTGTTGCGGTGCTATTTCACTAGTGGTGTCATGTGAACGTCAACTACATGATACTTCACCATTTATGGGCCTAGTGAGATGCATTGTGTATTTGGCCACCGATTGTGGGGTTGCTGGAGTGACAGAAACCTAAACCTCCGTTGGGAAACCATTGCACCAGGGAGCGTAGGATCTTAGAGTTTAAGGCTGTGGTTAGATTTATCTTAATTACTTTCTTGTATTTGCGGATGCTTGCAAGGGGTATAATCACAAGTGTGTATTTATCCTAGTAAGGGTAGTGCGCTAGCGCAGGTTCACCCCCATAACACTTACCAAATCAATAAATACTATTGGCTTTATGAAGCGAAAGCTCTTGACAGAAACTCCCGTGTGTCCTCGAGAACGTTTGGTTATTATAAGTATACAACCGGCTTGTCCTTTGCTGAATAAAGGATTGGGCCACTTGCTGCAATTGTTACTACTGTCTTTTATTTACTCGCACTTTATTTACTCGTATCACCAAATACTCCTGAAAACCTGTTTGCTAGTATTTACAGTGATTCCTTGATCAAAACCGCTCATCAACACCTTCTGCTCCTCGTTGGGTTCGACACTCTTATTTATCGAAAGTACTACGATACACCCCCTATACTTGTGGGTCATCAAGACTATTTTCTGGCGCCATTGCCGGGGAGTGTAGCGCTATTGAAGAGTGGAATTGGTAAAGGTAACTGCCGCTGTGAGTATTGTTTTTATTTTGTCTTTTGTTTTACTCTGCTATGGAGAACTCTCCGTTTGGTTTCCTATTTGGAAATACATCTACTACTACTGCTGCTGCACATGCGGAGGAACCACCACCGCCACCGCCTGCTGAAATTGATCCTTTAAAAATACCTATGAAAATTGTTGGGCGTATTATGGATAACTGCTATTCAGGAGATGGAACTGTCCATCCGGGTGATTGATCCCTACACTTGTGAACGGTTGATGGCGCCAGAAAATTAGCTGATGCTGAGTTGACGTGGGAACAGATGTCCTTGTGCGTGGTGATTGACCAGCCCGTTGGGAACCCCAAGAGGAAGGTATGATGAGTGTAGCGGCTAGTTTTCCCTCAGTTAAGAAACCAAGGTTTATCGTTCAGGAGAAGGGAGACGGTGACGACTGAAGGTGATGCTTGCTAGCTTGCTAGCTGCAACGTGGAACCTGCACACACACAAACAAATACTTTGTTCCCAACTTGCGATGAGGTTGTCAATCTCACCGGTTTGCTTGAAACAAAGGTTATGAGTGTATCGAGTGGAAAACAGTAGAGTATATGCGAGTAAAGTAAACAGTACGGGAATAGTAAACAGGTGATTGCAATATGATTAAAATAGGACCGGGGTCCACAGTTCACTAGTGGTGTCTCTCCATAGATAAATAACATGCTGGGTAAACAAATTACAGTTGGGCAATTGATAGAATAGAGCTAACGTGATATGTCAAGAAGATCACTATGAGATTCACTCTGGGCATTACAACAAAATACATAGACCGCCATCCAACTGCATCTATGACTAATAATCCACCCCCGGGGATATCATCCGAACACCCTAGAAGTATTAAGTTGCGAACAACAGATAATTGCATTAAGCAAAGTGTGTAATGTAAACAAAGCATATGCCCTCGAGCATATGAATGTTGTTTTCTCCCTAGTAGCAACAGCACATCTACCACCTTAGAGGTTTCTGTCACTCCCCCAGGTGAAATAGAGGCATGAACCCACTATCGAGCATAAATACCCCCTCTTGGAGTCACTAGCAACTACTCGGCCAAGATAGCTACTAACAACGGAGAGCATGCAAGATCATAAACATCATAGAGATAACATAAGATAAAATTCAGTACAGCAACTTAATCATAAACACCAATATTCATCGGATCCCAACAAACCAACATCATAGTATTACATAACAGTGATCTCAATCATGTAGGGCAGCTCATGAGATCTAAACATGAAGCACATGGTGGAGAAGACAACCATCTAGCTACTGCTATGGACCCATAGTCCAAGGTAGACTACTCACTCATCGCTTCGGAGGCAATCATGGCGATGAAGGAGACCTCCGGTGGCGATTCCCCTCTCCGGCAGGGTGCCGGGAAGAGCTTCTGGACCCTCCCGATCTTCGGGTCGACGGCGGCGGCGGATCGCGATGTATTCTGGAAAACTGATCGGGCCCTTAGGTTTTTCTCGTCAGGGGGTATATATAGGCGAAGGGGCGATGTCAGAGGAGGCCCCAGGTGGCCTCACACATAGGTGGCGCGGGCCAGGGGTAGGCCGCGCCACCCCTGTGTGTGGGCCCCTGGTCCTCCGTCTCCTACTCTCCTTCGGATGTTTGGAAGCTCCCCGATGAAATATGACTTCTGGAACTTGTTTCGTCCAATTCCGAGAATATTTCCTGTGTATCACTTCTGAAACACAAAAACAGCAGAAAACAGGGAACTGGCACTGTGGCACTTCGTTAATAGGTTAGTTCCGGAAAGCGTATAAAAATGCCACTAAGTGTAACGAAACAATAGGCAAATGGTGTAAAACAAAGCATGGAGCATCAAAAATTATAGATACGTTTGAGACGTATCAAGCATCCCCAAGCTTAACTCCTGCTCGTCCTCGAGTAGGTAAGTGATAACAAAAGAATAATTTTTGAGGTGACATGCACCTACACAATCTTGATCATACATGTAAGCATTGATGAGCTGGGATCAATAGAACTTAAAACATGGGCATGAAGATATAATCATGACAATAAGAACTTAGCAACCATGTTGTAAACATGCAAATGAACACAAACAAAAGATCATGGCAATGAAACAATGAAAGTCAAACGTGTGTTCAAATCATAAGGAAAAACACACAAGTGGTTTTCAGCTTGTCCTTCAAAGAGAGCAAAACATAAATGCATAGGACACCTCAAAGTTTAAGAGGGCGACTAGATACAAATAATTTAAGAACAAGTGAAACCAACAATATGAGTCAATCAATGAACCTTGGGACAATGCATATCACACTAAGAATGACAACTATGCTCTCTTAATGGTGCATAAAGAAAGAAGGTGGTGACTCAACATAAAAGTAAAAGAAAGGCCCTTCGCAGAGGGAAGCAGTGATTGCAAGTTTTATAACCTTCAAAAATTATGGTACTTACCGGCTTTGAGCTCTCATTGCCCCCATCATAAGCATCTTGAATGGTTAAAGTTAATGCGAGAACAATTATGATGCATATGCTTGACAAATCATAAGTTGAAAACCTCGTGTCCCGTGAATACGAGTACCCAAACTATGCTAGTTTACTTAGAGTCCCAAGCAAGGCTCTTGTCATTGTAAATATATGCATATCATTGAGAACCGCCAATGGGGTACCTCCGTGCCCGATGACATGGAACAAGCCCACACCAAAATGACAGGACAAGCAGACAATGAACACCTCGGCATCACTTTTATTTGCTATATTGTTTAGCTTTTTATTGTGAGATGCGTCGTCGAATGTTCACCATGGGTATGCTGCAAATTTCCACCATGAATTATGCATGGCTTAGATTGGCGGCCCGGCGTTTCCCTAACACATATAAAAACTCCATGATCCTCACAAGATTCCCAATTCATTTCACACAGCGGGCATCCATAAACAAAAGATCACAATATCAACTCAAATAGGAAGTGCAATGTTGAAAGCTTGCCCCATGACGGCATGGCTGGGCTAGAATCCAACTTACAACTTGCAAGCATAACAACTCAGCATAAAAGACCACAATGTCAAATTTTTAGAACAGGAAAAAGTAAAGTGTGCCTTCCGGTTCGTGAGAGCTTTACTGACCGAATTTCGCATAACACTGGTAAGAGTTTAATTTGAAGAGAATATAAAAGCAAGTCAAATTTACTTGGAATAGCAAATTGCTAGTAGGTATGTATGGTGGACACTTTGAAAAACTTTGGCTTTTAGGAGTTGGATGCACGAGTAGAGCTCATACTCAGTACAAGGTGAGGGCTAGCAAAAGACTGGGAGCGACCGACTAAGAGAGCAATAATGGCCATAATCATGCAAAGCGACAAAGCGACATTAAAAGAAGCATACGATGGCATCAAAAGTCAAAAAATAAATGATCATGAAGGCTATTGGCGACTTTGTAAGAGTCTAACATGTGTGAGCATGCGCCAAGTCAACCCAAATAAAGCATCAAGGAGAAAACCAAAATAATGCTTCCATATAATAAAAACAACGCATGATTTTTTTCAAAGGCTCATTAAGCAATCTCAGTTATTTGAGACAAGTCATGCTACAGCAAAACCACTAAGCATACTATCAAAAAGACATCTAGCATGACATGAAAAAGCCTAAGCCGCAGTCTACACAAGCTCCTTCTTGTACCACTATTTTGCACAAAGCTTTTTCTCTTTTCCAACACCATTTGAAATTTTTATAAACACCTCTTTTGATGAAAACCAATAAAGATCAGAGGCAAAAATACACCTTGATGAAAAGATATGACAAGATCTGAACGCAAATCAAGGCGAAAACGAAAACCAAAAGCAGTAGCAGAAAAGGTAGAACACTCGATTTTAAATAAGAGTGAAAACTAGAGCGTTCTTTGCAAATGAAAACAAGTACATCTCCTCCAAAGGAAATTTGTTGGGGTCCAACCATTTATTGCAGCAAACAAACTAAACAAACCAACTAAGAAAACTAAAACAACTGACGGTCCAAGAAAAACACATAGTGCATGAAGCAATAAAAATATAGTGTTTTGAAAGGTGACCTGATTTTTGCCGATGAAGAAGGGGTGCCTCGGGGGCATCCCCAAGCTTTGACGCTTGTACTTCTTGGATATTTCTTGGGGTGCTGGGCATCCCCAAGCTTGAGCTTTTGTCCATTCTTCAACTCATCTCATCATTCTCCAATCCCTACACTTGAAAACTTCCTTCATACAAAACTAAACACAATTCTATTAGCAACATTAGTGTAAGCATAAAATATATTCAACCTCCTTTAGCTTCAGGTTTCAACCCAAAACCACCACATATAAAGTATATACTACTGTAGCAACTTCCACAAGAGTTCCATGATCAAAAAGAACTCAAAAGAAAGCGATAAAGTGGCAAAAACGAATATTGGCAGAAATCTGTCAAAACTGGACAGCTGATAAAGGACGAATTTTTGAGGGATTTTCCGTTGCTCAAATCAAAAAGTGTTCAACTAACGAAAGTTTGGATATAACCTGGGGCATAAGCACAAGAAATTTCAGGTCCAAAAGATATACAGTGATTTTATACGAATTTTTACGGTGCAGCACCGAAAACAGTTTCAGGACAGCAATAACCCCAAATCTTTACCTCACTCAAATTAGAGGCTTCTCTTGGCACAAAAACGAAATAAACAAGATAAAGAGCGGTCATTACAGTAGTAATGACTTCTGAGACTCAAATAAAAGAAAAAGTACTGAAAAGAAAACATTGGGTTATCTCCCAAGAGTGCTTTTCTTTAACGCCTTTGAGCTAGGCGCAGAAAAGTGCGAATCAAGTAATATCAAGAGATGAAGCATTAAGATCAACAGCAGAGGTCTTGTCAATAAGGCATTGTATTTCATCCACATAAGTTTTTGAAGACCCTTTGTGATCATGCTTTGACACACTAGTTTCATCAAAAAGATTTTTAGGACAAATCCAGGCAAAATTATTTTCGAAAGCATCATTCAATCCCAAAAGCTTGCAAGGTATAGGTATCCCGGTCCCCTCATCATTAGTATCAATAACCTTTATAGGTGAACCGAGTTTATTAAAACGTTTAAGAACTTTCCTAGCTTCAATAACTACATCCTTGAATTCTAGGCGCAAAGTTTCCAAGATAAAAGCTTTCTTTTCGGGATCCTCTATTTCATGAAGCTTAAGGAACATGTATTGCATAAAAGGATTAAGACTAGCAAACCTAGTTTCCAACATATCAATTAATAGAAAAGAAGCAACTTCAATACTAGGAGCAAGCTCAATCAAAGACTTTTCCTCAACTTCCTCATGCATACTAATGTGATTAAAGAACTCCTCAATGTTACTTTTGCCAATAATAGTACCGCTACCTACTGAGAGGTCCTCCAGAACGAACTTAGGGATAGACATGATAAACTAAAGTAAAGAAATAACAACTACCAAGGATTCTATTTTTTTTGGATTTTTGATATAAAAAGCAATGCAGGTAAAATAAAGTAAAGTAAAGCAAACAAATAACAAAGTAAAGAATGTGTGTGCGAAGAACTCCCCTCGCAGAAGTCTTCTCTTCCTTCCCCGGCAACGGCGCCAGAAAAGTAGCTGATCCCTACACTTGTGAACGGTTGATGGCGCCAGAAAATTAGCTGATGCCAAGTTGACGTGGGAACAGATGTCCTTGTGCGTGGTGATTGACCAGCCCGTTGGGAACCCCAAGAGGAAGGTATGATGAGTGTAGCGGCTAGTTTTCCCTCAGTTAAGAAACCAAGGTTTATCGTTCAGGAGAAGGGAGATGGTGACGACTGAAGGTGATGCTTGCTAGCTTGCTAGCTGCAACGTGGAACCTGCACACACACAAACAAATACTTTGTTCCCAACTTGCGATGAGGTTGTCAATCTCACCGGTTTGCTTGAAACAAAGGTTATGAGTGTATCGAGTGGAAAATAGTAGAGTATATGCGAGTAAAGTAAACAGTACGGGAATAGTAAACAGGTGATTGCAATATGATTAAAATAGGACCGGGGTCCACAGTTCACTAGTGGTGTCTCTCCATAGATAAATAACATGCTGGGTAAACAAATTACAGTTGGGCAATTGATAGAATAGAGCTAACGTGATATGTCAAGAAGATCACTATGAGATTCACTCTGGGCATTACAACAAAATACATAGACCGCCATCCAACTGCATCTATGACTAATAATCCACCCCCGGGGATATCATCCGAACACCCTAGAAGTATTAAGTTGCGAACAACAGATAATTGCATTAAGCAAAGTGTGTAATGTAAACAAAGCATATGCCCTCGAGCATATGAATGTTGTTTTCTCCCTAGTAGCAACAGCACATCTACCACCTTAGAGGTTTCTGTCACTCCCCCAGGTGAAATAGAGGCATGAACCCACTATCGAGCATAAATACCCCCTCTTGGAGTCACTAGCAACTACTCGGCCAAGATAGCTACTAACAACGGAGAGCATGCAAGATCATAAACATCATAGAGATAACATAAGATAAAATTCAGTACAGCAACTTAATCATAAACACCAATATTCATCGGATCCCAACAAACCAACATCATAGTATTACATAACAGTGATCTCAATCATGTAGGGCAGCTCATGAGATCTAAACATGAAGCACATGGTGGAGAAGACAACCATCTAGCTACTGCTATGGACCCATAGTCCAAGGTAGACTACTCACTCATCGCTCCGGAGGCAATCATGGCGATGAAGGAGACCTCCGGTGGCGATTCCCCTCTCCGGCAGGGTGCCGGGAAGAGCTTCTGGACCCTCCCGATCTTTGGGTCGACGGCGGCGGCGGATCGCGATGTATTCTGGAAAACTGATCGGGCCCTTAGGTTTTTCTCGTCAGGGGGTATATATAGGCGAAGGGGCGATGTCAGAGGAGGCCCCAGGTGGCCTCACACATAGGTGGCGCGGGCCAGGGGTAGGCCGCGCCACCCCTGTGTGTGGGCCCCTAGTCCTCCGTCTCCTACTCTCCTTCGGATGTTTGGAAGCTCCCCGATGAAATATGACTTCTGGAACTTGTTTCGTCCAATTCCGAGAATATTTCCTGTGTATCACTTCTGAAACACAAAAACAGCAGAAAACAGGGAACTGGCACTGTGGCACTTCGTTAATAGGTTAGTTCCGGAAAGCGTATAAAAATGCCACTAAGTGTAACGAAACAATAGGCAAATGGTGTAAAACAAAGCATGGAGCATCAAAAATTATAGATACGTTTGAGACGTATCAGTGATCACTTATTATTTATACATGAATTATGCGAGTTGTTCAGATATGCAGGTATTTCACCAAGCCAGGTTAAGAAGAAATTATTCTCATTATCATTGAAAGGCAGAGCTGAAGAGTGGTATCGGCTACTCCAAGATGGTCCATCTATGGCATGGGAGGATATTGTGCCTCTCTTTTATTCCAAGTTTTATCCTCCAAGTGAAATTCATAAAGATCGTAACCGGATATATAATTTTTGGCCTCATGATGGAGAGAGTATTGCCCAAGCGTGGGGAAGATTGAAGTTACTAATGCTCAAATGCCTCATTCATGAGCTCCCCAATAATATTGTTATTAATAATTTTTATGCGCGGCTTACTCTTCCTGATAAGGATTATTTAGATGCTTCTTGCTTTGGATCATTTACTCATATGAAAGAAGATGCTAAGTGGAAACTTCTTGACCGTATACAAGAGAATGCTGAAGGATGGGAAAACGACAAAGGTAGGAAGTCAGGTATAAACTATGATTATGAATGCATTAAATCTTTTATGGGAACCGATGACTTTCATAGTGTTAGCGCTGCTTATGGTCTTGATTCACAAATACTTGCTAATTGTCTTAAGGCTTTTGCCTCTTATATTGATGTTCCAAAGAAAGATTGGAACAAATATCATGCGCCTTACAAAGATTCTATTAGTCATATTCCTGCTGCAGCTACTGAAGTTTGTACTGTTGATAGTATTATGCCTGAACCTTATTTTGAGAAGACACCTTTCCCTACTAAGGTAAAGAAGTATTCTACTTTGGTAAGTGTGTCTAATAAATGTACTAAGAAAGCTGCAGAGCCCGATGAGCAAATTACTATTAAATCTCCTGTAGCTATATTGAAGGATCTTGTTACTAAAGATGTAGGAGATGAATATATTCTTTTTTGTGAAGATGCTTCTAACATTCTCTCACATCCTAAAAAGTATAGGAAAGCAAGTGTTCCTGTTATTTCTGTCAAGATTGGAGATCATTGCTATTATGGTTTATGTGATATTGGTGCTAGTGCAAGTGCTATTCCCTTAGAGCTTTACAAAGAAATCATGCACGAGATTGGCGCTTGAGAACTTGAAGATATTGATGTGGTTGTTCAGCTTGCTAACAGAGAGACAGTTTGGCCTCTTGGTATTGTCTGAGATGTGGAAGTTCTTTGCGGTAAGACTAAATACCCTACTGATTTTCTAGTATTGGGTAAGGAGGCTAGTAAAATTTGTCCTATTATTTTTGGTAGACCCTTTTTGAATACTTGTGGTGCTGTCATAGACTGTAAGAAGGAGAAAATTTTCACTAAGTTTAATGGAGAGTCTTATGAGTTTAATTTTTCCAAGTTTGCAAAGACTTCTTGTGAAAATGATACGCCTAATGAAAATTTTCGAGTTGAAGAGCTTGCTTCTATTGCTCTTGCTCCTAATAATGCCTTGCAGCAATTCATGGAAGTTCACGAAAGTGATGTTTTTAGCAAGGAAAGAGAAGAGATTGACGATATTCTCCTTCGTCAACCACCATTACTCAAGCATAATCTACCTGTGGAGGATCTTGGTACCACTTTGCCACCCAAAGAAGATCCTGTGTTTGAATTAAAGCCTTTGCCTGATGACCTCAAATATGCTTATATTGATAATAAGAAAATATATCCTGTTATTATTAGTTCTAAACTTTCAGGAAAGGAAGAAGAAAGATTATTGGAGATATTGAGGAAACACCGAGGAGCTATGGGATATACTCTTGATGATTTAAAAGTGATTTCTCCCACTTTATGTCAGCATGCCATTAATATGGAGAAAGATGCGAAGCCAGTTGTGGAGCATCAGCGCCGCCTAATTCTGAAGATGAAGGATGTGGTAAGAAATGAGGTATTAAAACTCCTTGATGTTGGTATTATTTATCCTATTGCTGATAGTAGATGGGTTAGTCCTGTTCATTGTGTTCCTAAGAAAGGAGGTATGACTGTTGTGCCTAATGAGAATAACGAGCTTATTCCTCAAAGGGTAGTAGTTGGTTATAGAATGTGCATTGATTATAGGAAGGTAAACAAAGTTACTAAGAAAGATCATTACCCTTTATCATTTATAGATCAAATGCTAGAAAGGTTGTCTAAGAAGACTCATTTTTGTTTCCTTGATGGTTATTCTGGTTTTTCTCAAATTGCTGTTAAGAAGGATGATCAAGAGAAAACCACTTTTACTTGTCCTTATGGAACTTATGCTTATAGACGTATGCCGTTTGGTTTATGCAATGCTCCTGCTACTTTTCAAAGATGCATGTCTGCTATTTTTCATGGTTTTTGTGAAGAAATTGTGGAGGTCTTCATGGACGATTTCTCCGTCTATGGAACTTCTTTTGATAATTGTTTGCACAACCTCGATAAAGTTTTGCAGAGGTGTGAAGAAACTAACCTTGTTCTTAATTGGGAGAAATGCCACTTTATGGTAAATGAAGGAATTGTCCTTGGACATAAAATTTCTGAAAGAGGTATTGAAGTTGACAGAGCAAAAGTGGAGGCGATTGAGAAAATGCCTTGTCCAAGAGATGTTAAAGGTATTCGTAGTATTCTTGGTCATGCTGGTTTTTATAGGAGGTTTATTAAAGATTTCTCTAAGATTTCAAAGCCTCTTACTAATCTTCTTCAAAAGGATGTACCATTTGTCTTTGATGATGATTGTAAGGAAGCTTTTGAAACTCTTAAGAAGGCTTTAACTACTGCTCCTATTGTTCAACCACCTGATTGGAATTTACCGTTTGAAATTATGTGTGATGCTAGTGATTTTGTTGTTGGTGCTGTCCTTGGACATCGCATAGATAATAAGTTGAATGTTATTCATTATGCTAGTAAGACCCTTGATGCTGCTCAGAAAAATTATGCTACTACTGAGAAAGAGTTTCTTGCTGTTGTTTTTGCTTGTGATAAGTTTAGATCTTATATTGTTGTTTCTAAAGTTATTATTCATACTGATCACGCTGCTATTAGATATCTCATGACTAAGAAAGATGCTAAGCCTAGACTTATTAGATGGGTGTTGCTTTTACATGAGTTTGATTTGCATATCGTAGATAGGAAAGGTGCTGAAAATCCTGTAGCTGACAACTTGTCTAGATTGGAAAATATTTCTTTTGATCCTATTCCTGTTAACGATACTTTTCCAAATGAACAGTTGGCTACAATTAATGTAACTTCACGAGACCTTCCATGGTATGCTGATTATGCTAACTTTATTGTTTCCAAGTATATGCCTCCAACCTTTACAGCTCAGCAAAGAAGAAAATTCTTTTATGATTTGAGGCATTATTTTTGGGATGACCCACATTTATATAAAGAAGGAGTTGATGGTATTATGAGAAGATGCGTACCAGAATATGAGCAACAAGAGATATTAAAAAAATGCCATAGCAGTGCTTATGGAGGGCATCATGCTGGAGATAGAACCGCGCAGAAGGTTCTACAATCAGGTTTTTATTGGCCAACCCTCTTTAAGGACGCCAGAAGGTATGTTTTATCTTGTGATGAATGTCAAAGAGTTGGAAATATTTCTAGACGCAATGAGATGCCTATGAATTACACTCTTGTTATTGAACCGTTTGATTGTTGGGGATTTGACTTTATGGGTCCTTTTCCTCCTTCAAAAGGCTATACCCATATACTTGTTGCTGTTGATTATGTTACTAACTGGGTAGAAGCCATACCTACGAAGAGTGCCGATGGTGAGACTTCGTTAAAAATGCTTAAGGATGTTATTTTTCCTAGGTTCGGAGTGCCTAGATATCTTATGACTGACGGAGGTTCTTATTTTATTCACGGTAGTTTTAGAAAAACTCTTGCTAAGTATGGTGTCAATCATAGAATCGCTTCTGCTTATCATCCCCAAACTAGTGGGCAGGTAGAGCTTTCAAATAGGGAGATCAAGTCTATCTTGTAGAAGACTGTTAATAAATCTAGGAAAAACTGGGCTAGTAAGTTAAACGACGCTTTATGGGCTTATAGAACTGCTTATAAGAATCCCATGGGTATGTCTCCTTACAAGATGGTTTACGGAAAAGCATGTCACTTGCCCTTAGAATTAGAACACAAAGCTTTTTAGGCAGTGAGAGAGCTTAACAGAGATTTTAAACTAGCCGGTAAGAAAAGG
Source organism: Dactylis glomerata (assembly GCA_007115705.1). Classification (NCBI taxonomy): domain Eukaryota; kingdom Viridiplantae; phylum Streptophyta; class Magnoliopsida; order Poales; family Poaceae; genus Dactylis; species Dactylis glomerata. Next base: position 18,660,846 of record QXEO01000546.1, read on the forward strand.
TTGTTAGAATTGAGTTCTCTAGATGAGTGGAGAAACGAAGCTTATGAGAATGCCAGACTTTTTAAAGAGAAAGTCAAGCAATGGCATGATAAGAAAATTCTTAAGAGAGAGTTCCATGTTGGTGAGAAAGTTCTTTTGTATAGGTCTCGTCTCAGATTTTTTGCGGGAAAATTACTCTCTAAATGGGAAGGACCATATGTTATTGTGGAAGTGTACCGCTCAGGTGCTGTTAAGATTGCTTCATTGAAAGATGATTCTACACAAGTGGTGAATGGGCAAAGACTCAAGCATTATATTTCTGGAGATTCTTATAATGAAGATGTTGATGTTATTGAAACAGTTTCTCTGGAAGAATTTATCCAAGACAAACTGTAGGAACCTGCAGAGTTCGCTTTCGAATAGGTAACAGTTCTAGTCAGAAAAGTTTCGCGAAAAGTTCTTCTTTTAATATTTTCTGCTGTTTTTACTAAATATGAAAAATCACGAGACGAAAAAGGGCAGGAAAAAGAGTCCGTGTGTGTCTCACACACGGGTGGTGTGGGCCCACCCCTGGCCGCGCCACCCCTGTGTGAGAACACCCCGGAACTCGTTTTCGTCCCGGTTTCCTCCTGTGATTTCGTTTCGATGTATAATTTTTGCCTATTTAACCCCCCGGAGTCCTCGAGGTCTGTATATCGTTTTCTCGTCGTGTTTTGTTTCGAGCTGTTTCTGTCAGGAATTGCCCTAGGCTTTGAAGTTATAATGTCTTCGCCTGGTTCATCTAAAGAGAACCCTCTTGCGGATTCCATTAATCCATATATGAGGGAACTGAAGATGCATCTGAAGGAGTTGTCACTCAAGGATGGGGAGCTACAGATTAAAGATGTTCAAGGACCCAAAAGAGAAGGGAGTCTCGAAGCAAGGATGGAAGCACTGGAACAGGAAGTTTTCAAATGCAGGAAGATGGCGGAATGCAAGGTGGACATTATCTATAGGATTAATCAAGAGCTTGTCGCCAAGTACAAGAAAGAGACTACAGAGCTTTGGAAGGATGTCCTCCCACTCCAAGAGACTACTAGCCAATTACAAGCACAACTCTACGACATGCATAACCAAAATTATGAGTATGAAGCTAGATTTCAACAAATGAGCGCTGCTGCAAGTTTCAGGATTTTGGAGACCAAGACATCCTTCTTCGATGGAGGACCTCTGCCTTGGAAGTACGACAACGATGAAGTTCCACCGCCACCACCAAAGGAGTAATTCATCATCGGTATAGGCATCCCCTTGGCTTGTTCCAAGCTTAGGGGAGTGCCGCGGTATCACATCATTACCTTTTGCTCATTTACTTTTCAAGTAGAGTCTTATCATAAATAGAGAAGTTATCATATAGAATAGTTTGCAGTTGGAAGTATCCTCCTTAGTCAGTTATCTATGTATCCCTTGGTGTGAGTTGTGGTAATGAAATATTAATGAGAAGTTTTATCGTTTACTTTTCGCACACTTTATTTTAGTCTGCAATCTCTCTTATGTGACTAGTCTTGTTGATTGGTATTGGTATCACATTGGGAGCATGACTAGATTTAGTTGGTTTTGGCAAACCTAGCTTGGTCAGTAGCAACTTTACCTTGAGGTTTGGTTAGAAAAGAATAAAGAAGTGCTTGCAGTTTCATCACTTCAGTTTTCCCTTAGCATTGTTATTCTTAAAGTTAAAATCATTGTACCTTCAAGGGAGTGTGCATGATTGTTCTTATTATATGTATGTTTGTTTGTTTCATGCAAATCTTATGCTTGCTACCCAGCCTTGCTAGCCAAAAACCTGTACTGAGAGGAAATACTTCTCGTGCATCCAATCCCCAAAAGCCAAGTCACTTCCAAAGAGTCCACTACAAATTCCTATGCGTGGTATTTCAAGCCATTCCAAGTAAATTTTTATGTGCTACCTTTCAAAAACCTTCAAACACTTCTCATTTTGTGCCACTGTTTTTAGCTCATGAGAACGTAGTGGATGGGTTTGTTATCTTCCATACTAAATTAAGTACCCCTCGACTAGGCAGCTTCATCTGCTCGTCAATAATTTTGCAAGGGAGCTGGTCGGACCATTATAATCTCAAAAAGAAAAAGAAAGAAAAAGGCACTCCTCCAGTGGAATGTGAAAGTTGGTCGGCACCCGATGGAATCGGTTAGCCATGGTTTGAGAAAGGAAAAAGGTGGGGAGGAGTGCAAAGCTATAAAAGAGCATCAAAGTGCCAATTAATCAAAACATCTCGGAACCGCTCTCACTTGTTTAGTATGGAAGATATCAAGAACTCCGTTGCTAGTCGTTGACAAAGGCAACCACCTCTCAAAATAACATTTTACCTCTGTTTTACAAATGAAAAGCTCTAGCACATGTTTAATCCCTGCTTCCCTCTGCGAAGGGCCTATCTTTTACTTTTTATGTTGAGTCAACCTATTTCCCTCTGTCTCAAGCAAGCATTGGAGTTGTTATGTTTCACTCATCCATATGTTGATTCATTTAATCATGTTGATTATCTTCCTTGTTTTGTATAATGCTTTTGTCTGAAGGAATATATCTTTGATAGTTTTCTATAAATGCAAAAGTTTACTTTGTTGAGCATATATAGCCTTGCTAAGTTGGCTCTGTTTTAAAAGGTTCCGTGTAAAAGAGAGAATAGTTTGTTCTCCATTCTTTGACCAAGAACTAAGGTTTGCCATCTCCAATTATAGTTTACCTTGTGCATCTTTACATGTGATTTCCTTTTACCTATTGCAAGTCTACATCTTATAAGGGGAAGTTGCTGTCTATTATAATTTGTGACTTAGTGAATGTGATGCTTCTTGTCCGTATTTTGATTATCGACACTTCACTCCATAAACCTGTGGTCATGTTTACCGAGTTTAGTTTTTGCTTGGGGACAAGCGAGGTCTAAGCTTGGGGGGGTTGATACGTCCAATTTGCATCACTATTTTGTATCATAATTTACTGTTATTCATTGATATATTTCATATTTAGATATGATACTTATGTTATTTCCTTTGCTTTCACATGTTTGATGATCATCGGAGGAGTTGCTGCCGGAGTCAGGATTCTGCTGGAAAAAGGACCACCAAGAGACCATATTTTGAAGATCAGAAAAATTCCAGAAAAATACCCAAAAATTATATTTTCCCAGAAGACTCAGGAAGCCAGAAGGGGGAGTCGAGAGGGGCCAGGGGGGCCCCACACGCCAGGGTGGCGCGGCCAGCCCCCTGGCCGCGCCAGCCCTGTGTGAGGGAGCCCTGGCCCACCTCTGGTCTCGTCCCTTCGCGTATATCATCGTCCCCGAAAACCTAAGTCAAGGGGGGGGGGTTTAGAGTTAGACACAGCCGCCTCTGCGGGGCGGAGAACACCAGAGAGAAAAGGCTCTCCGGCAGGAAGAAATCTGCCAGGGAAATTCCTTCCCGGAGAGGGGAGATCGTCGCCATCGTTATCACCATCGCACCGGACTTCATCGGGGTCATCATCATCATCGTCTCCATCACCAGCACCTTCACCTCCACCATCACCACGCCATCCCGCTGTAACATCTTGAGTTGGATCTTGTTATATTCATAGGGGAAACTTTCCCGGTGTTGATTACTCTTGTAGTTGATGCTATTGAGTGGAACCATTGAATTAAGGTTTATGTTCAGATTGTTAGTTACCATTATTCCATCTCTGATCATGATCCATATGATGTCTTGTGAGTAGTTCGTTTAGTTCTTGAGGACATGGGAGGAGTCAAGATGTTAGTAGTGAATTATTGTTGAGAAATATTTAATGGTTTGATATTGTTGTGGTGCTATTTCACTAGTGGTGTCATGTGAACGTCGACTACATGATACTTCACCATTTATGGGCCTAGTGAGATGCATTGTGTATTTGGCCACCGATTGTGGGGTTGCTGGAGTGACAGAAACCTAAACCTCCGTTGGGAAACCATTGCACCAGGGAGCGTAGGATCTTAGAGTTTAAGGCTGTGGTTAGATTTATCTTAATTACTTTCTTGTATTTGCGGATGCTTGCAAGGGGTATAATCACAAGTGTGTATTTATCCTAGTAAGGGTAGTGCGCTAGCGCAGGTTCACCCCCATAACACTTACCAAATCAATAAATACTATTGGCTTTATGAAGCGAAAGCTCTTGACAGAAACTCCCGTGTGTCCTCGAGAACGTTTGGTTATTATAAGTATACAACCGGCTTGTCCTTTGCTGAATAAAGGATTGGGCCACTTGCTGCAATTGTTACTACTGTCTTTTATTTACTCGCACTTTATTTACTCGTATCACCAAATACTCCTGAAAACCCGTTTGCTAGTATTACAGTGATTCCTTGATCAAAACCGCTCATCAATACCTTATGCTCCTCGTTGGGTTCGACACTCTTATTTATCGAAAGTACTACGATACACCCCCTATACTTGTGGGTCATCAACCACCACCACCACCGCTAGACGAAGGACAATCACCGCCACCGTTGTTGTCACCACCTCCCACCCTAGGCCAAGTCGCTCTTTATCGCGCGATATCACTCTTCTAATATGCCACCACTCTCGCGAGGTCGTGTACATTTCATTTGGTTCCAACATCATGAGCCATTTCTCCTCGGCAATGATGACCGCGCTCATCTTGGTCTCCTCGAGATGAATTCTTCGCTACTCAAATCCTGCCTTGAGTTTCTCGTCTTTGCCTATTTCTTACAATCTTGTCAAGTTATGTTGTTTCTTCTTTTTGGCCATCTCCTTTTTCTCTTGCATGCGTTGAGGGACCAATGCTTGTTTCGAGTTCATCATCTCATCGGTATTCTCTCTCGAGATTTTGGCCTCGGGCTTCTTCTTCAGTTCTCTCTTCTCTTTCCTACTTCCATTAGGTCTATCTTTGTTTCTTCCTCCTTTTGGTGTTGGTTCATTATCATCTTTATTCTCATTGTCATCTAAGGAAATTGGTGTTTCTTTCCTCGGTAGAGGAGCTTCTTGATCCCTCAACTTCCACTTATCACTACGTTCAACAAGTTTCCAACAATGTTGGAGCACAAATGCTTTGCCTTTGGATACAACCATTTGCTTGTAACTTTGTTGTGCCATGTGATCCTACGTTCACAAAATGGCAAGATGAAAAGTGTGAGCTTAGTTTAGTCAACAAAACCACAAAAACTATTATGTTTTGTCTATTCTTGTGAACCCAACATCCAAGATTACACAGTTCATGTGTTTTTCAAGCTTCTGTTTTGCACATGCATTCTTATCATATTCCTATATTTTTTATATTCATGCGTTTTTATAAACACTAGCACAGTGGCCCTCGCATATGCGAGGAATCATGATTATTGCCTTGGATGTTCTTGTATATAAATTTATAGCTTAATATATTCATGTTATGAGACCGGAAGTTAATAGTTTGATTTTAGAATACCATATGCAAGAAAAAATATTCAATTTGTGGTTTAATGATTGTTATGTCATTTGAAAACTACAATTTTAAAGATTTAGTGTATGGTCATTTTTCAAATGACATAATGTATAATAAAAAAATAAATCTCTTGTAATTAAATTCGTATATATCATATCTCTCAATGATTTGAAAAGAGATTGAAGTCCACACAAATGGATTTTCTTGTTATTATCTTGTTGTCTAAAGGAGACTAATATGTCATAGTTGCTACACTATATCCCTGTGGATTGATCTTAATCTTTTTGCCACTAACTCCAAAACTGATTTTAAGAGCATCTTGAAAATTTAAACATTACTTACTCTAGCAAAACGGACTCAGTTTCATGAATATTTGTACGTACGCTCTGTGTTCGGGCTCTTCCATTTTAGTATTTTCTCTATTTGCAATCGTTAAGTAGGTCAATTTTATCTGCATGAAAAACATATTCATAAATCCAGTTATGTGATCATCGTTTTCCGTATATGGATGTTCTGCACACGTGACAACACTCTTTATCAAATTTTACTACCTATAAGTATCATACTATTAGTAAATCTAAAATAATATTTAAAAATGTCAGATATTTGTGCATCTATTTCCTCCACTTCCATATCCAACGGGAAGTCATTTTTAGTTTGATATTCAATCCTCCACATATGTACATATGCCATACTCCAACTTTAATTGTATAAAATATGTAAAACATCTCCTACCTAATTTTCTAAATTATACTATGGCACACAAATGTGTGAGCGCGGCCTCTTTACAACCAACTATTTATTTTCAATTAAAACTCCAGCAAAATGTAAAATATAAATATTTTCTAATCCATATTTTTTAATATTTATGACACACTTGGAACTTCTAAATTTGAGATTTCTTATAATATAATTTATTTTTAGCAACAAAAAAATACGATTATAAGAAAATTGTTTTGGATGCAAATTCAGTAATGGCATTTATTTTGTCCTAAAAAACCACATATGACATATACTCAACAACCTATACGTATTTTGACCAGTTCATATTTAAAATCCTATCACATCCTATCTTTCCATCATGCTCGAGCTAGGCAGTGCAATCGTTATTCCAATGGACGCATCTAGTCCATATACTCAGATACGTCTTCACGCTGTTGATAATTTTTTTTGTACGTTTTATCTTGTACGTACTGTAGTCCCTTCCATATTTAGTGCGTGTTCCCAATGTAAAACGTGTCAAACCGGGCACAATTATATAAAGATTAATTTTTTTAAATCCTAGCGACAATTTTTTAATCGAACTATCCAAAAAAATTAAATGGTGTAACTTAACGTGGTGGATCTATTTAGATCTCCGTATCTTATTTTTTAAAATGAGAAAAGTAAACTTTATATGGCGCCGAAATATTAGCAGAAGTCATTCATATTTTTGAAGTATACATTTCTTGCAAGTTACAATTTGCATTACACAAACAGCTGAGAATGTTGTGATCGATTTACACTTCTTTGTTCTTCAAACTCTATCCTAGAGGCCACTACCCTATTCAGCACGTTTCAGCAAGTCGTTTTTGCTTGCAGCGTGCCAGCCAAGATATGTAATCTCGTCATGGTTTATAAAAACGGATGCATCTATTTAAAGAGTCTTACGTACCTAACTATGACCGTTTAATTCGGAAAGTCACAATGACCACGTTAGGAGTCCATGTACGTTATGTACGTTACGTGATCGTGTCAACATAAATTATATCAAATATGTTACATGACTATTAATTTTTTATAAAATCTCAGCCATAGATTTTAGATCTAACTATTAAAATTAATTAAGATGATGTGGATTAACGTGGTGTCTTTATTTCAGACCCCCGTATTGTGCTTTTAGTATATAGTGTTAGACTACATATACGGTTAGGTTAGACTAAGACTCTAGGTTTCTTGCCTTGTACTCCAAGTTTCTACCTACCCCTTGTACTTCTATATAAACCCCCACCCGGGTCAAATCAATATAACAACAGAATCAGGGATACAATATTTTCCACATGGTATCAGAGCGGTTAGTCTCACGACACCGATCCTAGTCCTCTCACCACTTCCGCATTGCGCCGCCCCCGGGGAGATTAATCTCCTCGGGGGCGCGGCACCCGATCTCGATCAATGATCGAATCGGTTCTTTTGATTAGATTAGATCCAAATTTCAAAATTCTCCAATCCCCAATTTCTAGATTAGATCCAATTAGTCACGAATAAGATCCCCAAATCCACGAGATCTCCTTTTTCCGGTGCAAATCAGTGCAAAAATCAGCTTCAATCTAGCTGTCCACGGAGGCGCACGTTGTGAACTTGTGCCTTGTCCGGCACCGCCGACATGCGCAGGTCCCCATCGACCTCGAGGGCTACAAATCAACACACACGCGGCACAGGCAGGCGACTTCATTGACAGCGTGCGCTGCGCGCATGCTCGGTGATGCCGCCCATGCATGGAGTCACGATCTGGAGAGTGCCTGCAAGCTGCCAGCTGATCTACATATACGTAAGATCCTCCTTTGGCAAAATTCTATACACAGCATGCAAATTTGTGTGATTGTGTCAGCTACAAGTACAAGCTCTTCATCGATGACGGCCTGACTACAAGAGCACACGATCCAGCAAGCCGAGCTTCGTCAATATGGCGCCGCCGACCCGTACGTCTACATCGACAACAAGATCTGCACTGCATCAAGCCGGACTACATTGACCCGAACATACACGTCAAGCTGTACGACTACATCAAGATACGTCAAGATCATCGTCGAGTCCTACATCGCCAATAAATATCGTCGCCAAGGTCTACATCAACGTGGTCTTTCGCCGCCGCCGACAAAAACCCCGCCGCAGCCATGATCTTCGATCGCCGCCGCCTACGACAAGACATGCCGCCGCCGTGATCTTTGATCACCGCCGCCGCCTACGACAAGACCCGCCGCCGCCGTGATCTTCGATCACCGCTGCCGCCTACGACAAGACCCGCCGCCGCTGCAGATCCGCTGCCGCCGCCGCCTAAAAACCCGCCGCCGCCGCAGAACACCTGCCGCCGCCGCCTAAAACCCGCCGCCGCCGCAGAACACCTGCCGCTGCCGCCTAAAAACCCGTCGCCGCTGCAGTAACCCTGCCGCCGCCGCCTAAAACCCGCCGCCGCCGCCGCAGATCCGCTGCCGCCGCCGCCAAAAACCCGCAATTTTTTGCGCCTCCGGCTATATGGCTACAACGACCACGACAACCTCGACCACGGCTACATCATGATCGGCTACCTCGACATCGACATCACGAACACCGTCTACAGCAACTCAAGAACTCCAGTCAACAGCGTCCGCATCGTCACTTGCGTCCACGCCACTCCCGCTATGACTGCGGGAGGGAAGAGAGGAGAGACACGGAAGGCACCAGAGGTGCCGACCCATCAGAGACGCAGTTGATGATGACAAGGAGGAGAAGACAACGGACAGAAACGCATGACTTCAAATCGACTTCAAATCCAGTCGCAATCGTCCGCTTCACTCCCGCTACGACTGAGGGGGGATGTTAGACTACATATACGGTTAGGTTAGACTAGGACTCTAGGTTTCTTGTCTTGTACTCCAAGTTTCTACCTACCCCCTTGTACTTCTATATAAACCCCCACCCGGGTCAAATCAATATAACAACAGAATGAGGGATACAATATTTTCCACATATAGTAGATGTATTTTAGAAAATCGTGGACCAAACATGCGTTAAGAGTGAAAGTTATACTTAGAGCCAGGACAGCATTGAAAGTGTTCTAGTTGAATAGATGTAACTCTATCCGGGAAAAGGAAATGAGTGTAATTTTTTTTTTTTTTTGCTTTTGTGACTTGGAGGAGGCCATCCATATTTTGCTCTCGTACCTTTTGTGTGTACTATTTGTTTATTATTTATATTAATTATAATTTCCTTTACCCACCAATATCCTAATCATATTTGAATTGCTTAAATGGTATTGAGAAAGATTAGAATATGCATGGGTATTTCTCTATATGTTGGCCGATATGAAACTGTAGAAACAATATCGTTTTAACAAAGGATAGAGCATCCAATTTTTTAAGGTTATCCGCTTTGCTTCTGAGTCGATCCAGCTATGGTCTTGCATTCCCGTGATGGTTCCGCAAGAACTTATGGCTACAGTTGCAATCGTCTGAGGTTATCTGCCACCATCCTGACTAGCTGGCGACATTTTTTCAGAAAAGGGACACTACAACAGAGCACGCAGGAGCTGGAGGTTATATACGTCGAGGCATGCACCTAACTATTGGGATCGCTCTGATCCAGCAAATAAAACCTGCTAAGGATAACTGCGTCGGTGAAGGTTCGGAGCCGATGGTTTTCTTGGGGTAATTCAGAAATGTCGGGTGACATCCTGACTCATGGCTTAATAGGATTGATAGGATACTCATATCAACAAGGTATATCTTCTTTTTCGGGAAATCACTTTAAAGGAACTCTGGGTTAAGCGTGCTTGGTCTGGAGCAATTTGGGGATGTGTGATCGACCGGGAAGTCTTTCCCAGGTGTGCACGAGTGAGTAAAAAGTGCGCAACAAAGATAAATGTTGGTTTGTGGGGCTAGTATAGAGATTCTAGAGAGATGTTAGGGGTAGCAGGTCTGGCCACAGGATTGCTGGGGTGTTACATTTGGTATTAGATCCAACCCACACAGTAACACGTGCATGTGTGGGTTAGGTGCACGGATATGTGGCCCGTCGTGGCACATGGCACATGGCACTAGACGCATGGACGTGTCCAAGAGGGGAAGTTCTTGGCATAGGGTTGACCGACGAGGACGTCGATATTCTAAGGGGGTGAGTGTGTGACATCCTGACCCATGGCTTAATAGGATTGATAGAATACTTATATCAACAAGGTATATCTTCTTTTCCAGGAACTCACTTCAAAGGAACTTTGGGGTAAGCATGGTTGGCCTAAAGCGGTCTAGGGATGGGTGACTGATCGAGAAGTCTTTATCGGATGCGCACGAGTGAAGGTAAAATGCGCAGAAAAGACTAATATTGATCTATGGGTCTAGTCTAGAGATAGTACTAGCTCCAGCCATGGGGTGGTTGGGGTGTTACATGTCGTGCCCTGTTCGTACACATAGACAGGGTGAACGCTGTGTTACATGGACTGACGGTTCCCATTATGTGTTGTGCCATTACGTCATATGATGACACTGCATAGTGCCCCGTATGGTGTCTGTCGGCGCATGCTTTTGACCAGACCAATTCATAATTCTAGCACATCTATGTAATATAATATAAAGATCGAATAATACAAAGAAACTCATAACACACAATAATATAGTATTCATAATAAACAAAAACTCATACAGCACAGTAATACACATAGTTTACAAGAAACTACTTCACCCCGAGTCTCTAGTTCACATATATGTGGGAAATATCTAAGCACCCAACTAAATTCATACTGTCTTAGATTTTACACGCTTTCACGGCCAAATATCCCCCTTTTCTTCAAACTCGAAGGCACAAACATCCCCTTCATGCATCTTCTACTAAACAACACAGTCTGCCCATTTGGAGGTCAAAATTACAGTACTGTTGTTTCTGTGCTTCGCATGAACTTATTCAGTGATCTCTTTGGTACAAGAACATGTGACTCTCTTCACCAATGTGAGGCATGGGAACCGTGAGGACATGCAAAGTACTACATCTGAATAAAGTAATTGTTACTGTGTCTAGTATGTATGAACAATAATATATTGTATGCAACAGCATGATTGGAATTCAAAGAAACTAAAACTACCAACATTATTTTCCCAATGGTGTCTTTTCATGGTGCAGACATAGTAAGGGATCTAGGGCTTATATCTTCTAACTATCTGCTTCATATTTCTCCTTCTTGATCTAATCATTCTGACACCATTGCCAAATCTATATCAAACACCATACTTGTCTGCAAAACGGGAATATGGAGCTGAAACTAAATTATAGTTGACGTACACTAAATTTTATCAGTTGGAGTACACTAATACCTGATCAAGTCACACTAGTTTACCTGACATGGTGGAGGGCACACACGGACAAGAACAAGGTACCTTGTCAAGGTTATTCTTTGTGTTGTCCAAAACTAACAAGTTATTCGAGTGATAATTACCATAGCATCCAAAGAAGTACTCCTCCTACCTATATTTGAAATTTACTAAGGAATGGTATCTTAGCGAATTGGGATTGTACCAGTCCAGCCGGAGGTGTGCTCGAGGGGATGGAGCACGTCAGATAGGTGCTCAGAGCCACAGATGGAGGGATTTAGAGAGGTGCTTGAGTCTGTGGATTAAGGTCATCAGAGAGGCGCCCAAAGGTGTGGATGGAGGTCATCGTAGAGGTGTCTGGAGGCACGAATGGAGGTCATCAAAGAAGTGCCCTGAGGTGCGGATGGAGGTCGTCAGAGTTGTGCCCAAAGGCGTGGATGGAGGTCGTTGTAGAGGTGCCCGGAGGCTCAGATCAAGGGCATTCCATAGGTGAAGGCCGACACAGAGAGGTCAACGGTGGAAATGGGAGGATTCCCTGTGAGATCTAGATCGAGGTGCAGGGCGAGTTTATTTGGGATAAGGTTGAGATATGGTGGGTGGGCTAGGTCGCTCTGGGCTTTTACCAATTGTGAAGGGTTAGCAGGTATCAAGACAAGAATAAACGTGTGTAGAAAAGTCAATAATCCACTGATAGCTGGTAAATGCAACACTTTTTAGGCATATGAAATACACCATTTACCATCTATCTCATGCTCTATCTAGCTCTAATTATGCCCATTATGCCTTACTTCCAGCTTTCATTCACATTCGTATGAGTATTGCACAATTATTAGTTTTATTGGGATTTTATTAACTTTCTATTGTTTTTTACACGTGTGTAGGTGCAAGACACATTTATGACTAAGGGAAGGCAAGACACATTTATGACTAAGGGAAGGCAAGGGGAGCAAAGATGACACAATATGGAGGAGCTGCAGCCACCAGACTTAGCCATTTGGAGGGTGGAAAAGGTGATTTTTTCCATAATCACAAAATACAAATCCAAGACCATGGTGTTATAGCCCTCGTCCATACGAGTTCAACGAGCGAAGAACAACAAAAACGGAGTTTGTATGAGGAAAATGATGGTCATTTTACTGCGGACATCATGAGGTTTAACGACCAACGATACGGGCGCGCCCAGGTCATAGCGCTGCCCGTATCGGGTGGCTCAGATTGTGAAAACCTCCAGCTTTCAGGCGTTTCTTCATGGTTTTGTCCCCCACTCGTCTCTAGTGTTCCCCCAAGTCATAAGGTCGGTATTAGGGAAAATAAGGGCCCTCCTAGGCCTATATAAAGAGGTGGAGACCCAAGAGAGAGAGGGAGATCTCCATACATCACCACGGCGGAGCCCTATCACTCCGCCGCCTCCATAGCCGCCGGCTCGAAGGTCTTCACAAACACCACACCATACAAGGAGAAGGGACTAGGATCTTGAAGGCAACAACATCGATATACATCATCATCATCATCATCACCATGCCGATCCCCTTTGTATACTTGTCATAATTCCCAACTCTATTGTGGATTTGTACTTGTATTCATCCATACCTTCATATTGCATTCATATTATTGATGCGATGTTGATCCCCTTCATATGTGAGTAGTTTACTTTATTCTTGGGGAGTAATGGGGAAACCCTGGCAAAATATTATGTCTTGAAATGGAGATGGTCTATGTTTTCCATTCATGATTGTGTGTATTAGTTAACTCTCTTGATGTTATGTGAAGTGCACCATGTAACATTTGCCTATGGGACAAGAGAGGGAATCACTCTTGGTTAGAGGGTGTTGTGATGGTGCTAAGTGACATGTCGCATCGGATCTTTATCTTATCTAGTCAAGGGGGGGGGGGTATGAGGGGACTCACATCACCTATCCATAACCACGGGGTAACACTTAATTGTAGTCGGATCGGAGTGGCTAACTATCAATCGCTACAATGGTTATGAGGGATGAGGAGTTGATGACTGATCCGCGCCCATCCAATTTCACCCCATACACACGCATGAAAAAATTTCTAGATTATCCTAATTATAATTAATAATATGCTAACGGTGGAACCAACGCTCCCTAAAAACTCCTTAATCATATTGCACTCTCCACGCTCTCATTCACATGCTTTAGTTTACTTTTGTTATTTACTTTATTGTTATTTAATTACTCTCAACTATTAAACACCCATCATTCACACTTTTCCTAGAATTAGCAATAATTATTAAGTACTTCTTTAGTAATAATAACAAGAGGCATAAAGACCTTCTGAACTCTAGCTCCTCGTGGTTCGATACTCTTCTTATTGAAACTGGCTACAAACGATCGATCTGTGCACTTGCAGACATCATCCACCATGACAGAAAACTAAGAATCCATAAATTAAAATATGTTACATGTTCATACATTTTATTACTTGATCTAATACACATCAATCATCATTCATCTCGTTGTCATTATCATCATGATAAACATACACTTCTTAAATCACCACTAACGTTCATCATCATATGGGAGACCACTTGGCAATCCCCCCTCCTATCTTTGATGAATTTCATCGCCTCGTTCTGAGCTTGTTTTGTGATTTCATCACGATGGACCAACTGCGCGTTAAAGTTCCTTTCTTTGTTGAGTTTAACTTCCTTGCACCAATATTCCAATGTGCTTGAGGTGCCTAGATTTGCTTGGTGTTGACGGCTGACCATGCCATAGCATGGCCTCGCAGGTCATAACCTCCTTCCCAAATCCAAAGGATTTTAGGCCCAGAAAATTTGGCTTCTCGATGTCTACACCATCATAGTGACACGATGGAAGGCCGCAGATGCACCTTGCCATTGAAATCTTGTCTACGCCATTCCAATTTGGGTCGTCGATAATAGAACCGAGTCAAAATTAGGGTGCGTAAAATAATGATTTTCCCCTAGCGTGAAAACACGGATCAATCTTGATCAAGAAATCCCAAATGTGTGACTAAATGGAATCTGAGAACCAGAAATGCACGTGTACCGACATCCTGCAGCTACTCCCATGCTCGCCGACATTCGATATAGTTCTTGTTAGATGCCCGCCGCCAATTGTTGATGCTTTCCTACAAAGAGAGAGAAGAGAAGTGGGGAGGGCTTGAAGGATACGATGCGATGGCCACACTAAAAACATCTAGGATGACACTTTGGTGGTGGGCCTCACCAGTCAATGGAACGCGGATATCCAATCGCCACTCCAAACCCACTCTCCAGGTCCCGTTGAATTAACAGCACAATCAAATGTGCCTGGGCCCATTCAACTACTCCAAACAGGAACACCTTATTACCTTCCACCTACCGCAATGCAATTATGTGTCGATATTGATAATTCCATGGTGAATACGAATACGACATCCTTGCTAGTCACCGAATTTTTTTGCATGTACAGCGCAAAAAATCCGTCGGGTTGATGACCCACAAGTATAGGGGGTGTATCGTAGTACTTTCGATAAATAAGAGTGTCGAACCCAACGAGGAGCAGAAGGTGTTGATGAGCAGTTTCGATCAAGGAATCACTGTAAATACTAGCAAACAGGTTTTCAGGAGTATTTGGTAATACGAGTAAATAAAGTGCGAGTAAATAAAAGACAGTAGTAACAATTGCAGCAAGTGGCCCAATCCTTTCTTCAGCAAAGGACAAGCCGGTTGTATTCTTATAATAACCAAACGTTCTCGAGGACACACGGGAGTTTTCTGTCAAGAGCTTTCGCTTCATAAAGCCAATAGTATTTATTGATTTGGTAAGTGTTATGGGGGTGAACCTGTGCTAGCGCACTACCCTTACTAGGATAAATACACACTTGTGATTATACCCCTTGCAAGCATCCGCAAATACAAGTAAGTAATTAAGATAAATCTAACCACAGCCTTAAACTCTAGGATCCTACGCTCCCTGGTGCAATGGTTTACCAACGGAGGTTTAGGTTTCTGTCACTCCAGCAACCCCACAATCGGTAGCCAAATACACAATGCATCTCACTAGGCCCATAAATGGTGAAGTATCATGTAGTCGACGTTCACATGACACCACTAGTGAAATAGCACCACAACAATATCAAACCATTAAATATTTCTCAACAATAATTCACTACTAACATCTTGACTTCTCCCATGTCCTCAAGAACTAAATGAACTACTCACAGGACATCATATGGATCATGATCAGAGGTGAAATAATGGTGAATAACAATCTGGACATAAATCTTAACTCAACGGTTCCACTCAATAGCATCAACTACAAGAGTAATCAACACCGGGAAAGTTTCCCCTATGAATATAACAAGATCCAACTCAAGATGTTACAGCGGGATGGTGTGGTGACGGTGGAGATGAAGGTGCTGGTGATGGAGATGATGATGATGATGATCCCGATGAAGTCCGGTGCGATGGTGATGATGATGGCGACGATCTCCCCTCTCCGGGAAGGAATTTCCCCGGCAGATTTCTCTCTGCCGGAGAGCTTTCTCTCTCTGGTGTTCTCCGCCCCGCAGAGGCGGCTGTGTCTAACTCTGAACCCCCCCCCCTCACTTAGGTTTTCGGGGATGATGATGTACGCAAAAGGGCGATGGCAGAAGTGGGCCAGGGCGACCTCATGTGGGCCCCGCGCGGCCAGGGGGCTGGCCGCGCCGCCCATGTGTGAGGGCGCCTCCTGGCCCCTCTCGTCTCCTCCTTCTGGCTCCGTGAGTCTTCTGGGAGATTATAATTTCTGGGTATTTTTCTGGAATTTTCCTGATCTTCAAAATATGGTCTTCTGATGGTCCTTTTTCCAGCAGAATCCTGACTCCGGTAGCATCTCCTCCGATGATCATCAAACATGTGAAAACAAAGGAAATAACATAAGTATCATATCTAAATATGAAATATATCAATGAATAACAGTAAATTATGATACAAAATAGTGATGCAAATTGGACGTATCAACCCCCCCAAGCTTAGACCTCGCTTGTCCCCAAGCGAAACTAAACTCGGTAAACATGACCACAGGTTTATGGAGTGAGGTGTCGATAATCAAAATACGAACAAGAAGCATCACATTCACTAAAGCACAAATTATAATAGACAGCAACTTCCCTTTATAAGATGTAAACTGGCAATAGGTAAAAGGGAATCACATGTAAAGATGCACAAGGTAAATTATAATTGGCAATGGCAAACCTTAGTTCTTGGTCAAATAATGGAGAACAAGCTATTCTCTCTTTTTAAAAGGAGCCTTTTAGAATAGAGCTAATATAGCAAAGACTATATGCTCAACAAGGTAAACTTTCAAAGATATATTCCTTCAGACAAAAGCATTATACAAAACAAGGAAGATAATAAACATGATCAGACGGATCAACATATGGATGAGTGAAACATGACAACTCAAATGCTTGCTTGAGACAGAGGGAAATAGGTTGACTCAACATAAAAGTAAAAGATAGGCCCTTCGCAGAGGGAAGCAGGGATTAAACATGTGCTAGAGCTTTTCATTTGTAAAACAGAGGTAAAAGTTATTTTTGAGAGGTGGTTGCTTTTGTCAACGACTAGCAACGGAGTTCTTGATATCTTCCATACTAAACAAGTGAGAGCGGTTCCGAGATGTTTAATTAGTTGGCACTTTGGTGCTCTTTTATAGTTCTGCACTCCTCCCCACCTTTTTCCTTTCTCAAACCATGGCTAACCGATTCCATCGGGTGCCGACCAACTTTCACATACCATTGGAGGAGTGCCTTTTTGTTTCTTTTTAGATTATAATGGTCTGACCAGCTCCCTTTGCAAAATTAATGACGAGCAGATGAAGCTGCCTAGTCGAGGGGTACTTAATTTAGTATGGAAGATAACAAACCCATCCACTACGTCCTCATGAGCTAAAAACAGTGGCACAAAATGAGAAGCGTTTGAAAGTTTTTGAAAGGTAGCACATGAAAATTTACTTGGAATGGCTTAAAATACCATGCATAGGAATTTATAGTGGACTCTTTGGACGTGACTTGGCTTTGGGAATTGGATGCACGAGAAGTATTTCCTCTCCGTACAGGTTTTTGGCTAGCAAGGCTGGGTAGCAAGCATAAGAGTTGCATGAAACAATCATACATACATATAATAAGAACAATCATGCAACCCCCTTGAAGGTACAACGATTTAACTTTAAGAATAACAATGCTAAGGGAAAACTGTAGTGATGTATCAAGCACTTCTTTATTCTTTTCTACTCAAACTTCAAGGTAAAGTTGCTACTGACCAAGCTAGGTTTGCCAAGACCAACTAAATCTACTCATGCTCCCAATGTGATACCAATACCAATCAACAAGATCAGTCATATAAGAGAGATTGCAGACTGACATAAAGTGTGCAAAAAGTAAACGATAAAATTTCTCATTAATATTTCATTACCGCAACTCACACCAAGGGATACAAAGATAACTAACTAAGGAGGATACTTCCAACTGCAACCTATTCTATATGATAACTTCTCTATTCATGATAAGACTCTACTTGAAAAGTAAATGAGCAAAAGGTAATGATGTGATACCGCGGCACTCCCCCAAGCTTGGAACAAGCCAAGGGGATGCCTATACCGATGATGAATTACTCCTTTGGTGGTGGCGGTGGATAATCTCTGATAAGCTTCTCAATCAAATTCTTCAAATCATCAATCTTGTACTCGAGGTTACGAATCATCTCAGAATTGTGCTCAACACGGTTCATGAACCTGTCAGCAAGAGAATCCCAGCTCTTGGAATTATTTCCCCATCTTTCTTCACCTTTGGAGCTTCCTGTCCCTGCATTGTTAGAACGATCTATATCCCAGCCAGATGGTAATCGTGATTTGGGCACCTTTTGGAACTGATGCTCGTGGATCAGTGTATGGAAAGGATTTTGGCGTGGTGGAGATATCCGTGGAGCTAAAGTGTGATGTGGCACACCTCCTCCGATCCTTATGCGAGCACTTTTCTTGAACTTATCGTGATCTGTTACCACCCCTATGCTGGCAATCATGGTGCTCGGCCTTGGACTTCGATCTTCCTCTTCGTCTTTGCCTTCAGTTTCTTCTTTCAACCAGAATTCTTTAGTGTCATCTTCTGCAGGTGTCTTCTCCTTGTCGCCGCTTGAAGAGGCCATGACTCCCCCAAGCTTAAGATCAACTCCTGACAGAAACAGCTCGAAACAAAACGCGACAAGAAAACGATATACAGACCTCGGGGACTCCGGGGGGTTAAATAAACGAAAATCATAAATCGAAACGAAGTCACAGGAGGAAACCGGGACGGAAACGAGTTCCGATGTGTTCTCACACAGGGGTGGCGCGGCCAGGGGTGGGCCCGCGCCACCCGTGTGTGAGACGCACACGGACCTCTTTTCCTCCCCGTTTTCACCTCGTGATTTTTTATATTTATTAAAAACAGCAAAAATATTAAAGGAAGAACTTTTCACGAAACTTTTCTGACTAGAACTGTTACCTACTCGAAAGCGAACTCTGCAGGTTCCTGCAGTTTGTCTTGGATGTAATCTTCCGGAGAAACTGTTTCAATAACATCAACATCTTCATTATAAGAATCTCCAGAAATATAATGTTTGAGTCTTTGCCCATTCACCACTTGTGTAGAATCATCTTTCAATGAAGCAATCTTAATAGCACCTGAGCGGTACACTTCCACAATAACATATGGTCCTTCCCATTTAGAGAGTAATTTTCCTGCAAAAAATCTGAGACGAGACCTATACAAAAGAACTTTCTCACCAACATGGAACTCTCTCTTAAGAATCCTCTTATCATGCCATTGCTTGACTTTCTCTTTGAAAAGTCTGGCATTCTCATAGGCTTCGTTTCTCCACTCATCCAGAGAACTCAAATCTAACAACCTCTTCTCACCGGCTAGTTTAAAATCTCTATTGAGCTCTCTCACTGCCCAAAAAGCTTTGTGTTCTAATTCTAAGGGCAAGTGACACGCTTTTCCATAAACCATCTTATAAGGAGACATACCCATGGGGTTTTTATAAGCAGTTCTATAAGCCCATAAAGCGTCGTTTAACTTACTAGCCCAGTTTTTCCTAGATCTACTAACAGTCTTCTGCAAGATAGACTTGATCTCCCTATTTGAAAGCTCTACCTGCCCACTAGTTTGGGGATGATAAGCAGAAGCAATTCTATGATTGACATCATATTTAGCAAGAGTCTTTCTAAAACTACCGTGAATAAAATGCGAACCTCCGTCAGTCATAAGATATCTAGGCACTCCGAACCTAGGAAAAATAACATCCTTAAGCATCTTTAACGAAGTCTCACCATCGGCACTCTTTGTAGGTATGGCTTCTACCCATTTAGTGACATAATCTACAGCAACAAGTATATGGGTATAGCCTTTTGAAGGGGGAAAAGGACCCATAAAGTCAAATCCCCAACAATCAAACGGTTCAATAACAAGAGTGTAATTCATAGGCATCTCATTGCGTCTAGAAATATTACCAACTCTTTGACATTCGTCGCAAGATAAAACATACCTCCTGGCATCCTTAAATAGGGTTGGCCAATATAAACCTGATTGTAGAACCTTCTGTGCGGTTCTATCTCCAGCATGATGCCCTCCATAAGCACTGCTATGGCATTTCCTTAATATCTCTTGTTGCTCATATTCCGGTACGCATCTTCTCATGATACCATCAACTCCTTCTTTATATAAATGTGGGTCATCCCAAAAATAATGCCTCAAATCATAAAAGAATTTTCTTCTTTGCTGAGCTGTAAAGGTTGGAGGCAAATACTTGGAAACAATAAAGTTAGCATAATCAGCATACCAAGGAAGGTCTCGCGAAGTGACATTAATTGCAGCCAACTGTTCATTTGGAAAACTATCATTAACAGGAATAGGATCAAAAGAAATATTTTCCAATCTAGACAAGTTGTCAGCTACAGGATTTTCAGCACCTTTCCTATCTACGATATGCAAGTCAAACTCTTGTAAAAGCAACACCCATCTAATAAGCCTAGGCTTAGCATCCTTCTTAGTCATAAGATACCTAATAGCAGCGTGATCAGTATGGATATTAACTTTAGAATCAACAATGTAGGATCTAAACTTATCACAAGCAAAAACAACAGCAAGAAACTCTTTCTCAGTAGTAGCATAATTCTTCTGAGCAGCATCAAGAGTCTTACTAGCATAATGAATAACATTCAACTTATTATCTATGCGCTGTCCAAGAACAGCACCAACAGCAAAATCACTAGCATCACACATAATTTCAAAAGGTAAATTCCAATCAGGTGGTTGAACAATAGGAGCAGTAGTTAAAGCCTTCTTAAGAGTTTCAAAAGCTTCCTTACAATCATCATCAAAGACAAATGGTACATCCTTTTGAAGAAGATTAGTAAGAGGCTTTGAAATCTTAGAGAAATCTTTAATAAACCTCCTATAGAAACCAGCATGACCTAGAATACTACGTATACCTTTAACATCTCTTGGACATGGCATTTTCTCGATTGCCTCCACTTTTGCTCTGTCAACTTCAATACCTCTTTCGGAGATTTTATGTCCAAGGACAATTCCTTCATTTACCATAAAGTGGCACTTCTCCCAATTAAGAACAAGGTTAGTTTCTTCGCACCTCTGCAAAACTTTATCAAGATTGTGCAAGCAGTTATCAAAAGAAGTTCCATAGATGGAGAAATCGTCCATGAAGACCTCCACAATTTCTTCACAAAAACCATGAAAAATAGCAGACATACATCTTTGAAAGGTAGCAGGAGCATTGCATAAACCAAACGGCATACGTCTATAAGCATGAGTTCCATAAGGACAAGTAAAAGTGGTTTTCTCTTGATCATCTTTCTTAACAGCAATTTGAGAAAAACCAGAGTAACCATCAAGGAAACAAAAATGAGTCTTCTTAGACAACCTTTCTAGCATTTGATCTATAAACGGTAAAGGGTAATGATCCTTCTTAGTAACTTTGTTTACCTTCCTATAATCAATGCACATTCTATAACCAACAACTACCCTTTGAGGAATAAGCTCGTTATTCTCATTAGGTACAACAGTCATACCTCCCTTCTTAGGAACACAATGAACAGGACTAACCCATCTACTATCAGCAATAGGATAAATGATACCAGCATCAAGGAGCTTTAATACCTCATTTCTTACCACATCCTTCATCTTGGGAATTAGGCGGCGTTGGTGCTCCACGACTGGCTTTGCATCTTTCTCCATGTTAATGGCATGCTGACATAAAGTGGGAGAAATCCCTTTTAAATCATCCAGAGTATATCCCATAGCTCCTCGATGTTTCCTCAATATCTCCAATAATCTTTCTTCTTCCTTTCCTGAAAGTTTAGAACTAATAATAACAGGATATATTTTCTTATCATCAATATAAGCATATTTGAGGTCATCGGGCAAAGGCTTTAATTCAAACACAGGATCTTCTTTAGGTGGCAAAGTGGTACCAAGATCCTCCACAGGTAGATTATGCTTGAGTAATGGTGGTTGACGAAGAAGAATATCGTCAATATCTTCTCTTTCCTTGCTAAAAACATCACTTTCGTGATCTTCCATGAATTGCTGCAAGGCATTATTAGGGGCAAGAGCAATAGAAGCAAGCTGCTCAACTCGAAAATTTTCATTAGGCGTGTCATTTTCATAAGAAGTCTTAGCAAACTTGGAAAAATTAAACTCATAAGACTCTCCATTAAACTTAGTAAAAAAATTCTCCTTCTTACAATCTATTATGGCGCCACAAGTGTTCAAAAAGGGTCTACCAAAAATAATAGGACAAGTTGCACTAGCCTCCTTACCAAGTACTAGAAAATCAGTAGGGTATTTAGTCTTACCGCAAAGAACCTCCACATCTCGAACAATACCAAGAGGCCAAACAGTCTCTCGGTTAGCAAGCTGAACAACCACATCAATATCTTCAAGTTCACAAGCGCCAATCTCGTGCATGATTTCTTTATAAAGCTCTAAGGGAATAGCACTTGCGCTAGCACCGATATCACATAAACCATAATAACAATGATCTCCAATCCTGACAGAGATAACAGGAACACTTGCTTTCCTATGCTTTTTAGGATGTGAAAGAATGTTAGAAGCATCTTCACAAAAAAGAATATATTCATCCCCTACATCTTTAGTAAAGAGATCTTTCAATATAGCAACAGGGGACTTAATAGTAATTTGCTCATCAGGCTCTGCAGCTTTCTTAGTACTTTTATTAGACACACTTACCAAAGTAGAATAATTTTTTACCTTAGCAGGGAAAGGTGTCTTCTCAATATAAGGTTCGGGCACGATGCTATCGACCGTACAAACTTCAGTAGCTGCAGCAGGTATATGACTAATAGAATCTTTGTAAGGCGCATGATATTTGTTCCAATCTTTCTTTGGTACATCAATATAAGAGGCAGAGGCCTTAAGACAATTAGCAAGTATTTGGGAATCAAGACCATAAGCAGCGCTAACACTATGAAAGTCATCGGTTCCCATAAAAGATTTAATGCATTCATAATCATAGTTTATACCTGACTTCCTACCTTTGTCGTTCTCCCAACCTTCAGCATTTTCTTGTATGCGGTCAAGAAGTTTCCACTTGGCATCTTCTTTCATATGAGTAAATGATCCAAAGCAAGAAGCATCCAAATAATCCTTATCAGGAAGAGTAAGCCGCGCATAAAAATTATTAATAACAATATTATTAGGGAGCTCATGAATGGGGCATTTGAGCATTAGTAACTTCAACCTCCCCCACGCTTGGGCAATACTCTCTCCATCATGGGGCCAAAAATTATATATCCGATTACGGTCTTTATGAATTTCACTTGGAGGATAAAACTTGGAATAAAAGAGAGGCACAATATCCTCCCATGCCATAGATGGACCATCTTGGAGTAGTCGATACCACTCCTCAGCTCTGCCTCTCAATGATATAGAGAATAATTTCTTCTTAACCTGGCTTGGTGAAATACCTGCACATCTGAACAACTCGCATAATTCATGTATAAATAATAAGTGATCACCCGGATGGACAGTTCAATCTCCTGAATAGCAGTTATCCATAATACGCCCAACAATTTCCATAGGTATTTTAAAAGGATCAATTTCAGCAGGCGGTGGCGGTGGTGATTCCTCCGCATGTGCAGCAGTAGTAGTAGTGTTTCCAAAAAGGAAACCAAATGGAGAGTTTTCCATAGCAGAATAAAGCAAAAGACAAAAATAAAACAATACTCACAGTGACGGTTACCTTTTCCAATTCCACTCTTCAATAGCGCTACACTCCCCGGCAACGGCGCCAGAAAATAGTCTTGATGACCCACAAGTATAGGGGGTGTATCGTAGTACTTTCGATAAATAAGAGTGTCGAACCCAACGAGGAGCAGAAGGTGTTGATGAGCAGTTTCGATCAAGGAATCACTGTAAATACTAGCAAACAGGTTTTCAGGAGTATTTGGTAATACGAGTAAATAAAGTGCGAGTAAATAAAAGACAGTAGTAACAATTGCAGCAAGTGGCCCAATCCTTTCTTCAGCAAAGGACAAGCCGGTTGTATTCTTATAATAACCAAACGTTCTCGAGGACACACGGGAGTTTTCTGTCAAGAGCTTTCGCTTCATAAAGCCAATAGTATTTATTGATTTGGTAAGTGTTATGGGGGTGAACCTGTGCTAGCGCACTACCCTTACTAGGATAAATACACACTTGTGATTATACCCCTTGCAAGCATCCGCAAATACAAGTAAGTAATTAAGATAAATCTAACCACAGCCTTAAACTCTAGGATCCTACGCTCCCTGGTGCAATGGTTTACCAACGGAGGTTTAGGTTTCTGTCACTCCAGCAACCCCACAATCGGTAGCCAAATACACAATGCATCTCACTAGGCCCATAAATGGTGAAGTATCATGTAGTCGACGTTCACATGACACCACTAGTGAAATAGCACCACAACAATATCAAACCATTAAATATTTCTTAACAATAATTCACTACTAACATCTTGACTTCTCCCATGTCCTCAAGAACTAAATGAACTACTCACAAGACATCATATGGATCATGATCAGAGGTGAAATAATGGTGAATAACAATCTGGACATAAATCTTAACTCAACGGTTCTACTCAATAGCATCAACTACAAGAGTAATCAACACCGGGAAAGTTTCCCCTATGAATATAACAAGATCCAACTCAAGATGTTACAGCGGGATGGTGTGGTGACGGTGGAGATGAAGGTGCTGGTGATGGAGATGATGATGATGATGATCCCGATGAAGTCCGGTGCGATGGTGATGATAATGGCGACGATCTCCCCTCTCCGGGAAGGAATTTCCCTGGCAGATTTCTCTCTGCCGGAGAGCTTTCTCTCTCTGGTGTTCTCCGCCCCGCAGAGGCGGCTGTGTCTAACTCTGAACCCCCCCCCCTCACTTAGGTTTTCGGGGATGATGATGTACGCAAAAGGGCGATGGCAGAAGTGGGCCAGGGCGACCTCACATGGGCCCCGCGCGGCCAGGGGGCTGGCCGCGCCGCCCACGTGTGAGGGCGCCTCCTGGCCCCTCTCGTCTCCTCCTTCTGGCTCCGTGAGTCTTCTGGGAGATTATAATTTCTGGGTATTTTTCTGGAATTTTCCTGATCTTCAAAATATGGTCTTCTGATGGTCCTTTTTCCAGCAGAATCCTGACTCCGGTAGCATCTCCTCCGATGATCATCAAACATGTGAAAACAAAGGAAATAACATAAGTATCATATCTAAATATGAAATATATCAATGAATAACAGTAAATTATGATACAAAATAGTGATGCAAATTGGACGTATCACGGGTACAGGTTTTTTTTGTAGTGCGAGCGTATAGCCCGAGCCTCTGCATCAATTGATGCACAACACCTCTTTATTGCAGAGTTTCATAGTTTGAAATTTTAAATCTCATGTGTCACACAAAGTGTACATACTAATAAACCATCGGAACAAAATAATATAGTGCCTATGCATCATGTTTTCTCTTAGAAAGCCTCCAGTCACCCTGGTTTTAGATTGGGCGAGCAACAGTCTCCATATGGCTCTAGACACCACATGCGCCCACAGTGTCTCCGGTAGAAGATAGGACCAGTCGTGGATCTAATGTGTAATCATAAAGATAATTTGTAAGAAATATGCATTCGTACTCTTGTTAAAACAATGGTTTTCCAATGTTCCATATAGCCCAAGTTAAAGCACAAGTGCCTATCCAAATCCATGCTTCAGTATGTTTCTCTATCCCATCTACTATATACTAAAAGCACAATACGAAGGTTTAAAATAGAGACACCACGTTAATCCACATATACTAAAAACGGTAAATAAATTCCGTAACCGTAACTGTAGCATTACTGTACTAAAAATAGGTGATCCGTTAATGTTAATTGTAACTGTTAAGATTAAAGCTAGAAAAAAGTTACGTAAGTATAATCGTGTACAATATGACAATATGTCACGTTCAGGTAGTTCCAAAAAATATCCATCTGTATGTAACGTGATGTATGGGACAGATACAATTATCTAGATCTAATAGATATTTTTTAGCTGAGATCTTAGAAAAAAGTTACGTAAGTATAATAGTGTATAATATGTCACGTATCAGGTAGTTGCAAAAAATGTCCACTGATGTATGAGATAGATATAATTATCTAGATCTAATAGACATTTTTTAGCTGAGATCTAAGAGTTTGTGTCCAATACGCTTGACTTAAGTAAAAGCAAATGTTTTTAATCAACGAAGTCCATGTTCAAGTTCTCTTCCGGTGTCCCGTAAAAAAAAGTTCTCTTCCGGTATGAACCAAAAGTTTATGTTTTAATCGATAGAGTCCACGTTCAGTGCTACTTTTATGGATTTTTCTTTCAAAAAACAAAGGGATTGTCTTTAGTTAATCTCTTGAATTTCTAATAAACTCCATTTTTACGCAAAGTACAACTATTCTTTCACTGTCGTGGTTGCTCTAGAAAACGCGACATATAGTTGACCATGTGAGAAAACCAGTTTAGGTAGGTAGACACCTATATTTGGTATTGTTTGGCCTTGTGATTTTGTTTATGGTCATTGTGAAGCTTAGCCTTACTGGAATTGTTTCCTCTTGAAACGGAATGGAAACAAGTCATTGTCAGAGGGGCATAATTGTATTTGAGTCAAGAAAACTCGTACGCATCTAAAAAAAACTAGTACGAGAAGGCATGATCAATCGAGTGCAATTGGCGGCCAAAGACGGCCAGTGTTGTGAGCCTATGATGGCCCGCGGAACAGATATACTGATACCTACAAGGTTACACATATGTTCACTCACGAAGCAACCAACTATCTGACATCAATCTGTTGATCACCATGTTGTAAAAATATGACGTAGAACGAAATACAACTTATCAAATATTAGGAGTGAACGGTTAAACATTGTCAAAGAATTGTTTAGCTGGTAGGAGAAGAAACGTGCTAATTCACTATTATTAGATGGACTGGTGCATGGAAGATTAGACCAGCGTGTCACAACATACATGCCGCCTTGCGATAGCATAACTAAGTTAGATGACACAGTTTTCTCTCAAGTCTACGAAGATTATTGGTAAAAGGACATGCTTTAAATTGATGATTGAAACAACGTGCCATCTAAGGCTTTTTTGGAACTTCATTAGATACTACATGTCATCCAAATCGATATAGTCATTGTTACATGCACAAAAAAATTACATGTTCATGAGAGCGTAGAACACCTAGGCTGGAGTGCGAGATAGGAGGAAAAGAGTAAATTGAAATACAAAACACTACTTGTATTTCAAATTAATGAAGATTCTATATCAACAATAGCTCTAAATGATAGATTTAGATTTACATGTGTCTAGAATCTTTGAAACCCAAAACTTATTTCATGAACATCTTTAACATGACAAAGGTAATGTCCTCGCACTTGCGAGGGCCACCTTGCTAGTTTAACCAATTTCCAAACATATTCGTGACGTTGGTGGGAGGTGGTATGCATGTTAAAAGTATATTGCACAACTCTTCAAATAAGACAAGCAAAAGGACATTCGAAGAAGAGGTGTTTATATATTCCTTAGAATCACTGAACGCACATATCTTACAACAATTTAAAATATAACTATTGAGTTTATCTTTAGTGAGAATGCCTTTTTAAATAAAAAGAACCACTTAAATATCTTGATCTTCAATGGAACTTTTAGTTTCCAAATGAATTTGCGAAAACACACCATATGCACATTCATGTAATCCACATACA
Source organism: Dactylis glomerata (assembly GCA_007115705.1). Classification (NCBI taxonomy): domain Eukaryota; kingdom Viridiplantae; phylum Streptophyta; class Magnoliopsida; order Poales; family Poaceae; genus Dactylis; species Dactylis glomerata. The sequence goes on from QXEO01000546.1 coordinate 18,688,581, forward strand.
TAGACTTAACCTTGGAAGTCATTGCACTAAATATAACCAGGTGTTCCACTTCTGGTTAAAGCCCTTCTAAATTCAACGTTTACATGTAGCCAAAAGTACAACAGTGACCAAAACATGATTTTTTTCACACTATGTGATAAAAGAGATGGATATTGTTGTGCTAATGAAATTCACATAACGAGGTGTCCTCCCAAAGCCGAGATCTCTGCCCATTGCCTATGGGGAAAGACACTCTTAAAAAAAATCCCCCTGAACTTCATCCAACCTTTCCAGAATGGTGAGTCGGTAGGTTTTGCCATCACTTATGACACCATTTTATTTTGAAGGTATTTGTTATGCATAAATTTGTACCACACACACCCTCCTCAGTCACAAGTAAAACAACACAGTTTCTTAATAAACATCTATTTTATTTCCAGGACCTCCACCCCTAACCCCCTTGGTCTTTACGATGACAAATTGTATTATATCTAGCCAGACGATATTTTCACTTAAGCTGGTCATATCTTGCCGAAAAAACAAGATCGATACAAATCCAGTCTTTTCCATACCCCTTTAGTTATTTCTAAAAAGATATATAGCATAAACATTAGGAGACTAGTAAGAACAGAATTAATAAGAACAAGCATGTCTCCATATGAGAGAAGCTTACTTTGCCAGCATCCCATCTTTTTTCCAAGGTGATGCTCAACTAGGTTTCATTCTTTGTTTAATAGTTTCATGTAATGGGTTAGGACACGAAGTAATCTAAAAGAAAGGGAGCCAACTTCACAACCAAACATTTGTTTATGTTGTTCCTCCATTTCCTTAGCCTTTCAAAAGCAGAAAATTTCACTTTAGTGAAAACTAATTTTCAACCCCCATAGATTCTGGAACATAAAAAGTATCAATTTCATGTTCATGGCCTACCACTAGAATGCAGATGCCTAACTAGGCGGGGTATACTCACTCTGCTCCATATTATTTGTTGCTGATTTCCTACAACTTTATTTAAATCTACGACAACTAAAATAGAACGGAGAGAGTTTTTAGCAACATGAACCCCATTTAGCTTCCATTTTCATAAGACTCACACTCGTTACTTTATGCACGTGCTTTTATGCTCGGAGTTGTACACCTCGTAGATCATGCTCTCCTTCAAGCAGCTAGCAACCGTGGATGAGAAAGCTGGAGCTAACATCACACTTTGTGTGTGAATTGTTTCATAAAACCATAGATCATGCTCTCCTTCAAGCAGCTAGCAACCGTGGATGAGAAAGCTGGAGCTAAGAGCATCCACAATGTGTAGCCAAATGTAGTTCCATATTTACTTTTTGACTTTTGGAACTAGTTCTCTACACTGTGAGGGTAGTTCCAAATTCAGAGAAAGAGGGAACCGAAGCATCCTCTTGCTCCGATGCCAAATTTCTGTTCCTAATAAAATACTGTTTCTCACCCGACGGGCAACAAATGAAACTTTCAGATTTCATCGATGGCTCACAAAACGATTCAGAACAAAGTGTGATTCATCAAAATAATACGCAAGTGATAGACACTAGCAAACAGACAAGCATGCATTCATCGGTGAAAAAATTCACACATACACATGATAGGAGAATAGATTAGCAAACCTTGCTAATTGCTATATGCATCGCAGAGATGCAACGGCGATACAAGAGCGATTGGCCGCATGTTTGACCGGGCATGGACGAGCATCTGGTCAAGCTCCGTCGATACTAGTGCCTCTCACCGCTGCAAATCCTCTGCTGGGCCACACCTCACCGGATTTGAGAGCGACCAAAAGAGGGGAGAAGGGGAAGGGGGCAGATCCATGGAGGAGAAGTGGAAGAAGAAAGGGGATTCCATGGCGTAGAACTCATCGGGAAGGGCTTCAGGTGGGAGAGATAACACAGACGTTTTTTATGTGATTTTATTCAGCAATAGGACCCACCATAGAGACATTTAGCGATGGCCACATTGGAGCATTGTTGCCAAATACCGTTTCGATGCCAAATTCTGGAATCTGTCAGATTTGGCCAACTACACGCTGTGGATGCCCTAACATCACACTTTGTGTGTGAATTGTTTCATAAAACCCAGAAACAAACTTACTTTTACAGTTGACCACAGATGTTTGAGTAATTGTTGCTATAGCCCAAATAAAACTTGTTCTCTACATGTCGAGATACTGTATTAACACCACCAATTTTGTTCATTTGGGCCAGGTGCAAAAAAGTAAGCCACTATTTGTGCTAGATGCAAAAAAAAAAATCTGCCTATGCAAATTAGCTGCAATTTTCTCACCGTGGATGGACGAATGTTTGGTTACACATGAACACCAATCATCGCAGCGCACAGAAAAGGTTCAATGTGGTCCGCGAAAGGATCAACTTGAACGTACAAACCAAACACGAGATCTGAAATGAAATGGGTGGATAAAGTTACACGACGTACGACGATGCATGCTGCTCATCACTGCACGTACGGCTTACAGTACATGTGCATGTGAGCTAGGCAGCTAGCTAGCATGCACTCGATCTGACACGACACACAACACGAACGGTAGACAAGACAACAATCTAGCAGCTGCGACGCTATCAACGATCGAGCTAAAACAAACTTATTGCTAAACACAGCGGAGCAGCTAGCCGTACATCGTCGCTGGTAGTCGACCTAGGGCTTCTTGTAGTAGACGACCTTCATCTCGGAGACGCCGTGGCAGTTGCCGCCGGCGACGGAGTGCTCGAAGCACTTGTCCGCGTTGCAGCCGGCGGTGGGGCAGTGGCCCAGCAGCGGGTTGCCGTGCGGCGTGACGGAGACGCGGACGGCGGCGTTCGCCTGGTCCGTGCTCACCTCGTAGTACGCCCCGCCGTCGTGGCCGAGGTGGAACTTGGCCACGGCGGCGCCCTGCGCCGACACGCTCCCCGTCCACGCGCACACGTCGAACGACTGGTGCCTCCCGTGGGGGAGGAGCATCCCGTTGCTGAAGAGGAGCTTGCTGTCGGCCACCGGCGCGATGCCCAGGTTCAGGTCGTGCCCGCACAGGTTCTGCACCGTCACCTTGTGGCCGCTGCAGTCCTGCTGCCCGGCGGCGCACGTCGCCGTCGCCGCCACCGCCAGGGCCAGGAGGAGGGCAAGGGGCTTGGAGAACGCCATGGCTACCTAGCTGATGGTGTTTTCTTGGGGTGAAAAGAGAGGCTGGTGTTGGTCTAGGTTGAGGTTTAAGGCTCAGGGTGGGAGGGTATTTATAGGCAGGGAAAGTTGGGTTTGCGTTAACTAATTAGGGCTTTGGCAGGAAGTTTCGGGATTGTGGCCGACGTCTGATTGTTACCTTAGAAGACGTGTCCCTGTTACTTTGTGGACTGATCATGCTTGCAGTGGTTTGGGGGAATCAATGGCGCATGCTAGAAGAAATGTTTTCTGTGTTGTCTTGTGGGATGTGGCTGTAACATGTTTACTATCTGGAAAATCGGTTTGGAGCCCAGGTTGCAGCCCTTTTTTTGATTTTTTTTTAAATCGACATTTTAAACTTTCAAAAAAATATAAGGAGTCAACTATATACACTACGATCATACAAAATTTTAATGTGAAATATCTTGTATTGCATCCTAAGTAAAAAAGATAAATTAGACAAAAGTTGGAACATGTTCCAAGATCTAGAATTTTGTTCTTTTTACTGAGCATAAAATACAAGGTATTTCGTAATAAAATTTTACACACTGGTAGAATAAATTATAGGCTACACTATGGTATTTTTATTGAATTTTTTCAAAGTTTAAATTTTGAATTTTTTGAAGTTTGGAAAAATGAGCTCCAGTAAGCTCGTCCTCCAAAACGACGCTCTCATGTACTCCCTCCATTTCATATTACTCTTATATTGGGTTTCATCAAACTCAAATCTTTAATTTGTTGTTTGATCCGATATATAGAACAAAATGTTAACATATATAGTATGAAATGTATATAACATAATAGTATGCTTTCATACGGTTCTAACCATAATAATTTTCTATTTTAGATATTGATGTTTCTATCCACTCATGTTAGACATTATGTGGGCCCAACATTTTGAGAAACATCAAACAACAAACTAGGTTGCATGACATGTCTTTCAAACTTTAACTTTCTCTTGGAGCAATGTCAAACTTTAACTTGATCTCCAATTGGCAAGTAAAGTGGAGGAGACCTAGGGCGCGTTTGGTAGCTTGCACGCCCCTCAGCTAGGCCCGGTGGAGATGAAAAATGGGTGTTTGGATTCCTGGACTTCTCCGCGTTGTCACATGACACCGGTTCTCAAAGCACCCTCGGGCCAGGCCCGGTAAAAACGGTTGAACCGGCCGTTTCCGTGGAGCCAGGCCCCGAGGCGACGAAAATCGACAACGCCGTGCGCGCGCTTGTCCCACCGGGAGATGTCGGGAGAAGGCAAAATCCGGGCGGCGTTGCGCAACAAAGCTGGTGGTTATCTCCCTCTTTCGGTTACCACCTCCATTAGCACCCGCCAAAAATCCATTTGTGCTCTATTTTTAGGAAAAGTTTCATCCACTTATACCACTTTGAATGACTCATTTGTTTTTCTTGTAGAGTCAAACAATCCTTAAGACAATATCATGTAGTTTCCCAATCACGTGTGATTGAAGTGGTAATGCCTCTTTGATCCTACGTTCTTTCCTATTTAAGTATTATGACAATCCTGCGTATTTTGGAGACCCTTAACTACTTAAAAGTTGGATATCCTCCTTCTACTCCATCATAGATTAGTTCCCCCTCCTCCGGCCGGCCTCGCCGGTGTCAGGAGGAGTGGGGAACCCGATCTATGAGTGGAGATTTTGATAAAAGTAGTCTTTTCACAAGATTAGATTAGGATTTAGTAGCTATCTTCTTCTGGCCTCTATGTCAATGAAGATGACATCGTCTACAATAATTGATTTCCAGCCTTTCGATCGACGGCGACATCTTCCTCCCGGTGTCAATGGTGGTGTTGGAAGATTAAACTCCTTTAGGTATAGTCCTTCAGATCTTGCTTCACCAGATCGATTTTGGATCTTTTCTCTTGGTCGCTGCAAGGAAAATTATCCTCGCAGTATTTGTCCCGGCGGCTACATCATCGACAATGGTGATTCGTACCCTCGACTCCCCAGCGGCGGCGATCAAGTTGTCCGGTTATTTTGCCCTGACATACTGGTGTTGGTACTCTTGCCAATATAGATTGACTACTTCAATGGCTACGCGCGTGCACGTAGCCTTGGCATTGCGGCTCAAATTAAAATTATGGGAGAACCTTCGTTGGTATTTAAAGGTTTATGGTTTGGTATCTATCTTGGGTTGCCTTCAGAAAAATACAAGATTGTGTCATGGAGGAAGAAAGAATTTGAAGACCTCGAAGATTTGCTAGTTTTCTTTAGACTTTATTTTGTAATCGTTAAAAATAGCTCGTGTATCTCTACCATGTACTATTTGTTGCTATAAATATATGTGGTATTGATTGTAAAAAAAAAAGTTGGATATCCATTGTAGTCGTTAGTGTGCACATAAAACTTTGTTATAGTCATTGAAAGTACACTAAACTATTCGTTACGTGTATGTTCTTGGATTGCCACCAAAGTTCACCCTATCAATTTTTTTTGGCCCGGACCAAAGAATTAGTTGATGTTTAGATGGTTGCCAATTTTTGCCAGGTCAATGCAACTTTAGGGCATTTTGAAGGGAGGCCTCGATAGCTCTCTAAACTGTGGTTTGGGGGTGACTAACCAATTTAACCTCACAAGGGAGGCCACCATCGGGATAAATGTCTCCATTATTTGTCCGGACACCCATTGCTCCCTCAATTTTTGGGAAGTCTTAGGAGTGTTTTTGGCAGGTACGCAACGCTTAGCGGTGACCCACTCAGTTTCCTCCACCCCTCTCATCTCGCACATGCACCAATTCCTTCTCCCACTGGGTTGTCGTTTGCTCTCCCTTTCCTTTTAGCCACTGCCTTCCCCTTCCCCTTCCCCTTCCCCTTCCCCTTCCATGTGCCATTGCCAATCGACCACACGCCGCTACTATCAATGTTTTCAGCACATTTGAACTGCAAATGAGCATCGTCAACCCATAGGGTGTGGCAGAGGGGCGCTCGCCCTGGGCCCCCAGGAGTTATGGACCCGACCCATTATTTGTTTGCTTACCAAATAACTTCTAGTCTTTAGGTTCAATAATTTATAATAATTTTAGAAAATACATACGAAGTAATAAGATGCAGCCCACTATGTCACAACTACAAATTCTCTCCCTAAAATAAAATACTCGAAAATTTCCAAATATTTTTCTCGATGTCACAATTTCCCTTTGACCATCCCAAATGTGCTAAACAACACTGGCCCTCATTAATACATTTATCAAATGTGATGAATAACACCGGCCCTCATTAAGAAATTTATAAAATGCGATGAACAACACCATGGATCTATCAAATGTATGGATTATTTATTTTTGCTATTACATAGAGTAATATTTCTATCGTGGAATACTGATATTTTTAAGTCTTTTATGTGCGACCAAGTGACGGATCTTGACATAGATTATTGAGGGGTCCAAGAAAACCAATCATGCTTAAACTTTGACTAATATTTAAAAATTAAACATAAAATTTAGAATTATTTGAAGTAATTTCTAAAGTAGGGGGCCATGGCCCCCTTGCCCTAAGAAAGTTGTGCCAGCGTAAACATGGGCCCCTAGTGTTGTGCCGACCTAGGGCCCACAATATCTATGGACCGACCATACATGCAGATAAGGCCGGCTAGACACATCTGATCGCTTCAAAGATCACCGCCGCCACTACCATGGGAGGCTAAGAAAAGCACACTCGAAGCTTGAGCAGCTTCCATCCACCTGCCCACCCTTCTCGCATATCACATGTTTTTGCAGCCGCTGATCTCTTATGCAATACAAGGGATTTTTTTATTCACATTGTTGCATTATTTTCTGCTTAGAGTATGGATAGCCACGATGAGTTATTATACCATGAATTTATGGAAACACTGATTGATGATTGATCGACCAATGGTGATGACATATCATCTCCATGACTCTTCTTGCATTTGTGGTTCAAAATGCACTGTCCCGGTTCCGTGGTTTGACATTGGGGACTTGGTAGTTACTACTTCCCAGGTTAACTTTTGTCCACGCTTCATGATGGCATAGGATTTGTGCATGCGACTTGAGGAGGGTGTGAGGGAGTATGATGACTAGTTCATACCAAAGAGAGATTGCACCTGCTTTGGTTCTCTTCAACTTATAAATGCATTGTTTTAATCTCAGCATATACAGTTGCTGGCAATCGGGTTGACGAGTACATTCGGATGGGAGAGTCCACATGCCTTGATGCCATGTATCATTTTAGTGCAATGGAAGTGAAGCTGATTGGAAAGTGTACCTTAGAGAAACAAATGCTCAAGACACAACTCGGATCTTGGCTATTGCAATTGCAAGAGGGTTTTCTAGGATGCTTGAATGCATCGATTGCATGCATGCATTGGGAATGGAAGAATTGTAAAATTGGTTGGCAATGGCAATATAAAGGTCATGTTAAGCCTCTACTTTCATCTTTTAAGTCGCCGCATCATATGTCTCTAAATTTGACAGTGTTTCTTTGTCATGCTAGGATCTCACAATGAAATCACCATGTTTTGGTGCTCTCAAGTGTCTGCAAGCCTTGCTGAAGGCAGCACTCTATAGTGCAACTTTAATATCAATCACCAATACAACAATGGTATTACCTGGCCAATAGTATCTATCCTTAGTGGGTGACATTTTTGAAGACAATCTCCAATCCCTCAAGGTAACAAAAGATCTCTCTTTGCACAACAACAAGAAAAGTTGTAGAAAGGATGTGGAGTGGGCACTTGGTATGCTCCAAGCTTGTTCGGATATTGTTCTCCACATTGCTAGATTATATGATGTAAAGATCAAATGTGTGATGTCATGATATGAGTGTATCATCATGCATAATATGATTTTCGAGAATGAGCGAATACATGATCTTGATTGGGACTTCATAGGCCTCTTGTCGAATGACATCATGCACATGACGAGTTCAAAGAATTCCTCGAAATGCATTAGCAAATTCATGACCAGAGTGTTCACCAAAACTCAAAGATGATTTGGTTGAGCACATGTGAATCGCCAAAGGAAACTAATAGTTTTCATGTCCAAGTGATTGAGTGGACACTTTATCTATTTTAGGAACTTTATAATTTTTATCTAAGTTGTTGTGCAAGCTATGTTATTAGAGAGTTTGAGTTATTTTTAATTAATTTATGTGTTAGAGTTACTTTACAACAGATTTGTTTACTCAAATATAGAAATATGATGAAAAGGATGAGAAAACGTAAACGGACAATGTTGACACAGTTTGACGAATTCAAACACTCTATCAGGGGCACACTTGCAAATGCCATTACCATCTCAAGTTCGTTTTTTTCCTAGCAAATTAATGTTGGCAAAATCATGGGCAAGCAAAACCCCACCAAACTTTTGGCGAGCCAAACCAAAACCACCCTACAAGTCTGGATTGACCTCACACATCTTTTCATTATCATACGTGTCTCCTAGATTTTGTTTAATAATGTGAAAATTTCTAGTGATCTCTGTTAGAGATATGTCACATTATGTGACATAACTCCCTGATCCTCTAGATCATGAAGAGTCCTTATTGTCATGATCTCCCATTTATAATTTGGACTGTAATTCTTGTATAAATACACATGCAACGGAAAGGCCCAAGCGTCTCTCACAATCTCAACAGTACTTGTTCGTGCGCTTGATGCTACTGTTATGTTATGACATGCAACTCATGGCATTAAAACTGATCAAATAATCTCATATGTGAAGCGTGGCCCTCCATCATCCCTCTCACCCCCGCGTGGCGATGGGGAGGAACCCTATTTCCTCCCACTGTCGGGCCCTTCAAACCCCTCCTCCTCCCTCGCTGCTGCCAGAGGGCGCGGCCAGGCGAAGCCCAGTCGGCACAGGCGGCAGCGAGGCCTTGGCGTCCTCCCACGCAGTGGGGTGGCCATGGTCCCTTCCATCGGGCCAGAGCCTGGGTCTTTCACCTGGAAGCAGGGCGGGCGGTGCTCATTTGGGCGACAACATGATGGGCGGCGGACGACGGCGGGCAGTAGGACCACAACGGTGACTCCGGCTGGCGCTCTTCTTCCCTATGGCGGCGGCGACATTCCTCCTCGCAGCTCTGCGACGGCGCGGTGCCGTGACCTCTGCGACAAGCTCGGCGCGATGATGAAGGGCGAGGTAGGATTCCGGCCGGCAGCGATGCCCCTATGGCGGCGGCCATCTGATCCGAGTTTGGCTTGGGCTTTGGGCCTGAGCGGGCCTGCAGATCTAGATCCGTGTGACTACGGGTGGCGTGGTGGCGCCTGGCTGCGGAGCTGCCTAGCACCGTGGGGGTGCCAGTGATGACGGGATAGGTGGCGGTGGACGTGGCTCCCCGGTGGCATGCTTTGTGTTGTGTTGTGTGGTGAGCGCGAGGCATGGACGTCGTGGCGGTGCTGGCTGCCTGCCAGCTGGCAACGGCTGGATCCCCTCCATCAAGCCCAAGTCTCGGTGGATCGAGGAGGGATGGTGGTCAACTCTCATCCATCGTGACGGCATCTCCGGCTCGCTTCTCGTCGGTGGTGAGTCCAAAGGCGACTCTTTGCGGCGTGTCCCATGGTGTTGGGTTCAACGGTAGGGCCAGGGCGAAAGCCCAGCGTGATGCTGATGACGGTGACGCCCGCGGGTGCCGTCATCTCCTTGGAGGCGTTGTCTTGGCGCTGCTCATTCTTCCCCACCTCGAGCACTGGGGGAAACCTGTCTTCAGATCGGGCAACGACGGCGCGACTGCATCGTTTCCTCTTTGGGGCATCGCCTTGGTAGTTCGTGGTGTCATTGGTGCACGTGTTGGAGTCATTGGTGGTCGTCGCTCAAATCATGGGCGTTCGGGGGCGCTATGTACACCGTCGTGGTGCTTCATGGTCGATGACATCTTTGGTCAGGTTCGGACCCGCTGCTTGCTCGCCGACACTTAGGCGCTTATGTGCGGATAGTTCATTGGCTTGTGCCTTCCAGGAGTCACAAACGGTCTCCTGAAGCTCACATCTTTGGTTGTGATGCGGCCTAGAAGCCCTGTGTATCGCCTCCTCGCCATTATTGGCTAAGTCAGTACAAGGCGAGTTCTTGTTGTTTATTGGTGTGGGTGGTATTGTAAGCCATGTGGCGTTGTCTTTGTATTAGGTTGCCTCTTTGGCATTGTACCGATCATCTTGGCCTCTTCTTGTATGAAACTGATACACCTGCCATTATTGGATGTATCCTTAAGAGCAAGGTTAACAGTGTAGTCGGCTGCTAGCTACAAGGTCAGTCCACGTCATCTAAAGCCTTCACAAGTAACCATATGTATAGTAGGCTACCTCTTAAGTGGGCTATATGCAATATTTAAATAAGCTTAAATATTTGATGCTTGCATGTCCCTGCCATTGCATGTAAGACTAAAGATGGTAGAAGAGCTAGCTAAGAGCAAGAACAATAGTAGAGCCAATAGCCGGCTATAAGCAATTGTCACATCATCTATAGCCAATCTTATAGCTAAGATGTACAATAGTTAGCTACAAAAGTATACAACTTTATGAATATATGGCTCACTTAACACTCTCACAAAATGCCTAGGAGCACGTGCAAGAGCTAGCTCTTGCATGAGAGTCCATCTCTCTTGCAAGAGCTAGCTCTTACTGGACCCTATTGTACTTGCTTTAAATTGCTCACGGGAGGCTACAAGCCGGTTGTAGAATTTCGTTTTCGGTGTTGTAGCCCGACTGTACATGAAGCGCCGGCTCTCTTCTCTCTCTATCTTTCTCTCACATCCACCTAAGGGCATCTCCAGCAGGCCGACACATCGCGTCCGCGCGCTTCCAAATGCGTCCGATCGGACCGACACGCCGGTTTCACACGCTCCAGCGGTGCGACTCAACCAGACCTATGCGTCCGGCCCGACGCATCCCTGGCCCAAATTTGCGGCAGGTTTGCGTCGGCCCGAACACTGCCGGATGGCACGTGCGTCCTCCCGAATTCACCGTGGTTCCGTGTGACGACCCCAAATTTATCACAAATTCGAAGTGCCCGTTATGCATTCCACCACAATCCCAGAATCATTGTTGTGATACACATAACGTAGTTGGTAACCAGTTCCATAGACATTACAATACGATGGTTCAAATACAATGGTCATAGAGACCAAGTTCATATTACAACACAATATAGCAGCGGAGATAACGTCTTCGGGTCCATGCCTTCACCCTATAGGCAATGGCGACTCAGTAGAAGATCTTAGTTCTGATACTCTTCTTCATACCCTTCCTCCGGATACTCCTCCCCATGGTCTGGCCAAGTTGATAGCCAGGGACACAGCCACGAGTACATTGGATGCACTCGCAAACCATCTTACAAATGAAATGATGAAGTAGATATGCAAGGTTGATATGGTGGACTAAGCACTAAGTTTAGTTTTGCAAAAGCTAGTTTTGTTTCCCAAGAATGCTCATTGGTAGGAAAGAAGTTTAGTTCTCTAAGTTTAATCTAAGGGAACTTCAAGTGGGTCAAGATCAAGGTCAAGTCAAGTCATGTCATTCACCAAGTTCACATAGGTTATTATCATCCTTGACAAAAGTCAAGTACAGTTTGCCAACTGTCCATAACCGAGGACGCGGCTATTCGAATAGTTTGAAACCTCTGCAGAGGGGTACACTTTACCCACAAGATTCGATACATCTGCCGGGAGAAATCCACGGATCGTCATACACAAAGTATGCGGGGTTCAGATAATCAAACAAATTCTTTCACTTGCTCACTCTAGTACAGGATCCTTCCCTAGAGCCCGGGATACGGAAATCCCCATTCCGGCGCCTCTAGTTTTGCCCGCTCTGGGATACCGGATGAGTGGAATCTCTACTTGGTTCAGAAGTACCCGCGCACGGTGCACTTCTATAAAGGATGATACAAGACCTCCCATACTAGGGCGAACAAGCTACGGACTAAGCCCCTTCCCATTTAGGGATAATGTGGTCGTACGGTAATGGTTGGCTCACATGGTACATCACTTATTATCATTTAGCAAATATATTCCATAATTCTTAGTCAATATTACTTCCCTTCATAAAACCATCATGTAGGAGGGATCTCTATTTCAAGTTTTCAAGTTCAAGTCACCAAGTTCAAATGGGGTTCCACTTAGAGATGGCCTCAATTTTATTAGCGACTAAGCGACTATATTGAGTGATGATACCACTAAGCTATGGTTGGATAAACTCAGCTTGATGCTCTTGCTAAGCAAGATATCACTCCACATCTACCATTCTACTCTAGCAATTCAATCATGCAATTTACTTAAAACAAGTAGAATGCAATAGTAAAACTAGGCATTTGGGGTATGGTTCAAAAGATGGCTTGCCTTGGTTGGCCAAGTGTATGGGGTATTCTTCTTCTTCTTGATAAAATTCCCCTTCAATATCCTCCTCAGCAACACTAGCGTCTAACAACGAGTAAACATAAAGCACATCATCACTACACCATGCTAATAACACACCAAGCACACATACTTGTTTTCAAACAATAACCTTCCTGTGGATTTTATTTGAATTGATTTGCAAGTTTTCTTCCAAGTTTGTATTGAGGGTGCAAGTTAAACTTTATATCATATACTATGTGGGGTTTACTTTGGAAGTATGGGTACTGAACTAAGGGTACTAGTACTAGTTCCAATGAGGATGGTCTTATTAAGTGAAGGGGTGTTTGAGGGCAATTTAATTCTAAGTATATAATAGAAATCTATCATTTTATGTTACCCATTAGGATTGGATTAAGGTCTAATTGATAACACTTACAAGGTTTGAGTTGATTAAGGTTGACTAAACAGTAGTGTAGTTAATTAGTAAGTTCACAAAACCAAATTTTATAATTTTTTGGATGCTTAACCAATTTTCTACAATTTTCCTATGATTAATAAAGCTATGGTCAGGGTATTCTTATTTATTTAAATTCCTAACTCAATTTGAATTCTAACCAGTTCTACTGTGTAGAGTATTTCATAAGCTTTCCAACGCATATTCATTTGCTAGAAATGGATTTGTAAATCTCTTGGAATTTAACTTTGAAAATCATATCTGAAACAAATTTGAATTAATTCGAAATAGGCGGGAAATTAAATAAAATGTTTCGGACCGAATTCGACAGAGCTGGGCCGATTTCAAATGAAACCCGAACGGGCCGGCCCAGAAAACGATTCGCACGGGTGGGAGGAGAATAAAACTGAACCTGACATGGGGGTCCCACCCGTCAGGTCACTTAACTTCCCCGAACCGGTAAGCTACCGCTGGATCAAGATCTAACGGCTCGGATGCATCGTGCTCGTCGGAGAGGGTGGAGCTCACCTGCGTGCAGTGAAGAAGACGACAGCGACGGCGGCGAGCGTAGGGGAAGCAGAGCGTGACGGTGACTAGCGGAAAAGACTCCGGCGAGTCTCCTCCACCGATTCCCGGCGGCGGCTTGCTCCCAGGAGGTCGAACGCGGCGGCGCCCTCCGCGTCCAGTACCTCACCGGCGGGGCTGGCGATGTCGAGCTAGAGCGAGCGGGAAGAGGTGAGTGTGTCTGGGAGGTAGCTGGGAGCGGGGCGAGTTGGTTCGTTTGATCGGCGGGGGTTTTTATAGGCCGGAGCGACGAGGGCGAGGGCGTCCAGTAGCTTGCCGGAGCGGGGGCCCTGGGCGCATGCGTCGAGCGACACTGGGCACGGCGGCCTTGCTCGCGTGCTGGAGTGGTTCGGTCACGGCCGCGAAGTGCTGTGGGTCGGTGCTGGCGAGGGCACGGCGGTCGGGAGCTTGTGGAGAGGAAGAAGGAGAAGAGAAGGGGGTCCGGGTGCCGTCCTCCGTTTCCTCCCATGTCGCACGGCTTGGGTCGGGGCAGAGGGCGCTGGGGTCGACCGCGGAGGTGTCTAGGGCATGGCTACAGGCTTCGGGCGAACGGCGACAGTGATCTTCACAGTGAACTCGATTTCACTCGATTTTCGTCTGCCAGGTGTTCGACGAAATGCCCGCAAGAGATTCAAATTTGAATTTTTGAAAATTTCCACTTTGGGTGATCAACATAGTAGCCAAGGTTTCCAGTGATATTTTTGTTCTGAAGAAATAACCTGTTTTGCAAAAATCTTATTTCAAATTTTGGAATTGTCACTGTTTCAGATTCAAAGTTTGGCTGATGTTTGAGTCAAGTTCTGATTTGAATTTTGGGTAGCCACTTCTGGGTTGAGTTAGTATGTGACTTGGTTAAGCTCAACTAACTGGCCAATCACTGAGTTGATTTCCAGATTTCTTATTCTAAAGGCTCAAAGTAGGGTAGTCAATAAGATTTCATAGATCAACCTATTCTTCTCTTTTTCTTTCTTTCTTTTGTTTCTGGTTTCTTTGGCTCCTATAATTCTTCTCTAATGCTTTTGTTGGTTAATTTAGACTTATCTAATTATTGCACAACAAATAATAACACACATGAAATCATAAAAGACAAGAAATAGAAAATACATGCTTACATGCAATAATAGATAAAAAGTTTTATCTTGGTCCAAAAATTGGCACTTTTAAATAATAGTAAGTGGATTACAATTTTCTGAGTTGTTACAATCTTCCCCCCTTAAAAAGAATCTCGTCCCCAAGATTCACTACTTAAGAACTGAAAAGATTGGGAAATTCTTTCTGAAGGTAATCTTCTCGTTCCCAAGTGGCTTCATCTTCGGTGTGGTTACTCCACTGGTCTTTCAGGAACTTGATGCTTCGGGTTCGAGTGGTTCTATATGCTTCCTCGAGGATACGAATAGGCACTTCACGATAGGTCAAATCCTGGTTGATGTCCACCGAACGGTGATCAATATTTTTGAAGACTTCGGGCTTCTCCGGAACTTCAAGACACTTCCGAAGTAAAGACACGTGAAAGACATCGTGTACTTCAGACAATTCAAGGGGCATTTCCAACTGATATGACACTTCTCCTCTGCGGCTTAGTACCTTGAAGGGTCCAATATACCTTGGTGCAAGCTTTCCTTTGACTTGGAATCTTTGCATTCCTTTGAGAGGTGATACTCTGAGATAAACAAAATCTCCAATCTGGAAGGTCAGTTCTCTACGCCTCTTGTCGGCATAACTCTTCTGTCTAGACTGGGCTGCCTTGAGGTAATCATGAATCATGCGAACCTTCTCTTTAGCCTCTTGTAGAATGTCTGGTCCAAATATCTAACTGTCTCCGGTTTCTGACCAGTTCAAAGGGGTACGACACTTCCGTCCATATAGAGCTTCAAATGGGGCCATTTGCAAACTGGCTTGATAACTGTTGTTGTAGGAAAACTCCGTGAAAGGCAGACAATCTTCCCACTTGGCTCCATAGGCTAGAACACAGGCTCTCAACATATCTTCAAGTATTTGATTTACTCTTTCAGTCTGTCCATCAGTCTGAGGGTGGTAAGCTGTGCTAAAGGCTAATTTGGTTCCCAAGGCTTGATGCAAACTTTTCCAAAATCTTGAGGTGAATTGGGTTCCTCGATCAGAAACTATGGTTTTAGGGACTCCATGCAAACTAACAATTCTGGATAGATAAAGATCTGCCAGCTGTCCTGAGGTATAAGTGGTCTTGACAGGAATAAAGTGGGCAACTTTGGTTAGTCTATCCACAATGACCCAGATAGAGTCATTTCCATGGCTAGACCTTGGAAATCCAGTGATGAAATCCATTCCAACAGATTCCCACTTCCATTCCGGAACTTGCAAAGGCTGCAGCAATCCAGCAGGACGTTGATGCTCAACCTTGACTCTTTGACAAATATCACACTTGGATATGAACGATGCAATCTCACGCTTCATTCCATGCCACCAAAAATTGTTCCTTCAAATCTTGGTACATCTTAGTTCCACCGGGATGGATGGAGTAAGGTGTCTCATGGGCTTCCTTCATAATAACTTCCTTCAATTCTGAGTCCGCAGGCACGCAGATACGTCCTTTATACCAAAGAACTCCTTGATCATCTTCTTCAAATCCTGGCACTTTGCCGGAACTAATTCTACGCTTAATTCCATCAATACTCTCATTTCCCTTCTGGGCTTCTTTAATTTGGCTCATCAAGGTGGGTTGAAACTCAAGGTTGGCTAAGAATTCTCAACTGACTAGTTCCAATCCAAACCTTTCAAACTCTTGGTGTAACATAGGTTGCTCCTCTTTGATCATCATATTTAACGAGCAGGGCTTCCTACTCAATGCATCAGCAACTACATTGGCCTTACCGGGGTGATAATGGATTTCCAAATCATAAACCTTGATCAACTCTATCCATCTTCTTTGCCTCATGTTTAACTCCTTCTGGGTGAAAATATACTTCAAACTCTTGTGATCAGTGTAGATCTCGCAACGGTTGCCCATTAGATAGTGCCTCCAGGTCTTCAAAGCTAGAACTACGGCTGCTAACTCCAGATCATGGGTTGGATAATTTTCTTCATGAGGTCGAAGCTGACGGGAGAGGTAGGCTATGACCTTGCCTCCTTGCATTAACACACAACCAAGTCCAAGTTTGGAGGCGTCGCAGTAGACATCAAAGTTCTTGGTGATATCGGGCATGGTTAGGACAGGGGCGGTCACCAATCGCTTCTTGAGTTCTTGAAAACTCTCTTCACACTTAGGGGTCCATTCAAACTTCTTGTCCTTCTTCAACAATTGGGTCAGGGGTCTGGCAATGCTCGAGAACCCTTCAACAAATTTGCGGTAATATCCCGCCAATCCGAGAAAACCTCTAACTTCAGTTTGAGTGGTAGGGGCTTCCCATTCCATGACTGATTTGATCTTCTTTGGATCTACTGACATTCCTCCTGCTGATAATACATGGCCTAAGAATCCAACTTCTTTCAACCAAAACTCACACTTACTGAACTTGGCATACAGCTGATGCTCTCTCAGAGTCTCTAGGATTAATCTCAAATGGGTTGCATGCTCTTGTTTGGACTTGGAGTAGATAAGAATGTCATCAATGAAGACAACAACAAACTTATCCAAAAACTCCATGAAAACCTTATTCACGAGGTTCATGAAATAGGCAGGGGCATTGGTTAATCCGAAGGACATTACGATATACTCATACAATCCGTAACGGGTGGTGAAGGCTGTTTTGGGGATATCGGTTGCACGGATCTTCAGTTGGTGGTATCCTGTTCTAAGGTCTATCTTCGAGAAGACTCGAGCTCCAGTCAATTGATCAAACATATCTTCTATCTTGGGAAGAGGATACTTATTCTTAATGGTCACATCATTTAGCTTGCGGTAATCAGTGCATAGTCGGCTGGAACTGTCACTTTTATCCACAAACAAGACGGGTGATCTCCAAGCAGATGAACTTGGCCGAATCAATCCCTTACTCAAAAGGTTATCCAATTGCTTCTTCAACTCCACTAGTTCAGCTGGGTTCATACGATAGGGTCGTTGGGCTATGGATCCAGTTCCGGGGATAAGCTCAATGATAAACTCAATATCCCGATCCGGTGGCATTCCGGGTAGCTCATCGGGAAAAACATCCGGGTATTCACAGACGATGGGGACTTGCTCCAGAGTTGGCCCTGAGATACTCTTATGACATCTAGGGATTTGGGTGGGTTTAACTGATATATTCTTTACTAAAATTCCATGGCTACTCCTCATGGTGATGGTTTTTTTGGCACAATCTATAACTCCTTGATGTTGAGACATCCAATCCATACCTAGGACTACTTCCAATCCTTTGGTTCCTAACATAATCAAACTGGCTAAGAATGAGATCCCATGGATTTCTATGGGCACTGCCAAGCAGGTCCAACTAGCCTTGGTTATTGACCCAGGTATTTGGACAGACATGGTATTTTTCGGGGGTGTTGGTTGAAGTCCACTTTTATCAACGAATAACTGAGTCACAAACGAATGCGAAGCTCCAGAATCAAACAGAACTCTTCCAGGAACTGAATTAATAGGGAACATACCAAGCACAACGTCGGTGGCTTCCTGAGCTTCTTCAATATTCATGTGGTTTAGACGGCCTCGAGGGTGAGGCTGGTTCCTTGGGGGATAATTCTTGCCATTTCCAACACAACGCTGCTGCTGAGCCGGAGCAGTGGTCTTGGATGCGTCATTCAGCTTCTTGGGGCACTCATTGGAGTAGTGCCCTTTGAGTCCGCACTCATAATAGGTAACACCAGACTTGTCACCAGACTTGGGTGGCACAGGGGCTCCATTTGGCCTGGGAGCATTGGGGTTGAAGTGGTTGCCATTAGGTCTTGGAGGTGCACGGTTGAAGTTGTTGCCGGGTGGACGGCTAGGAAAGTTGGGACGTGGAGCAGGTGCAGATGGCCTCATAGGTCTTGGGGTGAAACCCATAGATGGATTTCCCCTTGGCTTCTGCGAGTTGCTCGAGTTGCCTTGATACATCATACGGCGCTTGCGGTTTTCTGCAGCTTGCTTGAGTTTGCCTTCCATCTGAATGGCAGAGTCCACCAATGACTCCAGGTCTGCAAAGTGAATGCTGACCAAGACACATTGCATCTCATCATGTAGTCCATCCAGAAACCTTTCTTGCTTCTTCTCAGTGGTGTTGGTGTCATCTGGGGCATACCTAGACAAGGTAAGGAACTTGTCACGGTAATCCACCACCGATAGGGAACCTTGCTTCAGATTCCTGAACTCATCTCTCATCCTTTTAACCAATCCCAAAGGAACATGGGCTTTGCTGAACTTGCTCTTGAACTCCTCCCAAGGCATCACATACCCTTGGGCTTGCATTGCACGAGTGCTATCCCACCAAGCTCTTGCGGCTCCCGCAAGATAGTGGGTGGTGTACAAGACCTTTTCATTTTCACCAACTTCGGCGACTGCCAAATTGTTCTCCACAGTGCGAAGCCAGTCATCGGCATCTAAGGGTTCTTCAGACTTAGTGAATATTGGAGGGTTGGTGTTTTGGAAACTCCTTAACTTGGATCGGTGATCACCATGGCCATCGTTTTCTCCTTCACCATGGCCATTTCCATTGCCATTGTTGTGGTTCATTGCCATCTGGGTTAGTTACTGAAGAGTGGCCAAGTTAGCTTGGCGCTCAGCTCGGGCTGCTTCTCGGTCTTCCATGATCAACCTTAGCAGTTCGGCCATTTCCGGGTTTGGGGGTGGGGGTGCTCGCGGCATCTGAAGATAAGGTGTGTAAGACAAGAGGGAAAAACTAATTTGCTAAGTTTTAAATGTAACAGGGATGATGCAATTTTTGTCTGACTAAGGCCTTAAGGGCCAAATTCATATTTCATCAACAAGCATATCATACATACGAGTTCACACATTACAAATGGTTTACCTCCAACCATTGCGACTCGTCTACTAGAGAGGGGGATACAACTCACACCTACACGAAGTGACTCAAAGTAAACTCATAACTAAATAACATGGGGATCTCTAATCTAGACATCGGGCTCCTCGGGGTCTTCCTCCTCATCATCCACAATGAATCCATTCTCCTCAGGATCCTCCTCATCATCCAGGTCCTCCATGAAGTCATCCTCGTCACTAATGAGGGCATTATCCTCCTTGCGGAGATCAATGCCTTTCTCCTCACCAAGGTGGCTCTCAAGACTCTTGATGTACTCAGTCAACTCTGCCACATTGGCCTTCAGCTCCTCAATGGTATGATCCCTCTCATCGCGCTGGCGGCGAAGACTCTTGCGATCCCTAGCAAGAATCCTGATAGTGCTCCTTGCCTCCACCAGTGCGAAGTGCTCAAGGTTGGCCTTAGTACGGGCTCGATCTGCCTCCTGCTGAGTGGAGTACAGCAAGAAGTCCATGTGATCGATGTAGGTACTCAGCTCATTTTGCCCTGGCATGTTTGCGGGACGCCCATCCACATCACGCTGAGCAAAGTTCCTAAAGCGCTCCCCCTGGACCTCCTCAACATGCAGTCCGCACAAGCGGGCATGCATCTCCTGCATAGCTCGGACCAAACCATCGGCCCAAGTGTTCTCCACAAGCTCAAACTTGATCCTTGGAGAACTCAAATCTCCCTTCTTGCCACGGTAACTGGCCCTGATAAGCCACCGCAGCTCTCCATCCGGGTGCTCATTGAGCACGGCTCCCTTGAACTCCGGATACAGACGATCCAGAAACAAGGTCAGGGTGGTGAGGTCGCGCTCGAAACAAAGGCTGCCACCATGGCCCAACTGGTACTGCTCAGTGAATACCGGTGCCATCTACAAAATTTTAGATTAGATTAAGTTAGTGATCAACTCAAGTGCGCAAAATTTTAAGTAGGTAAACAATGAAGCATGTACAAAACTTTGTAAATAGAGAGGAAAAGACTAAGCAATTTTTAAACCATTACTTATCTCTTTGCTTTTATAAAGGTTTCATTTACACCCATTCTAACTAAGGTCTCCTATGGTCAGCCTAGGCTCTGATACCAACTTGTGACGACCCCAAATTTATCACAAATTTGAAGTGCCCGTTATGCATTCCACCACAATCCCAGAATCATTGTTGTGATACACATAACGTAGTTGGTAACTAGTTCCATAGACATTACAATACGATGGTTCAAATACAATGGTCATAGAGACCAAGTTCATATTACAACACAATATAGCAGCGGAGATAACGTCTTCGGGTCCATGCCTTCACCCTACAGGCAATGGCGACTCAGTAGAAGATCTTAGTTCTGATACTCTTCTTCATACCCTTCCTCCGGATACTCCTCCCCATGGTCTGGCCAAGTTGATAGCCAGGGACACAGCCGTGAGTACATTGGATGCACTCGCAAACCATCTTACAAATGAAATGATGAAGTAGATATGCAAGGTTGATATGGTGGACTAAGCACTAAGTTTAGTTTTGCAAAAGCTGGTTTTGTTTCCCAAGAATGCTCATTGGTAGGAAAGAAGTTTAGTTCTCTAAGTTTAATCTAAGGGAACTTCAAGTGGGTCAAGATCAAGGTCAAGTCAAGTCATGTCATTCACCAAGTTCACATAGGTTATTATCATCCTTGACAAAAGTCAAGTACAGTTTGCCAACTGTCCATAACCGAGGACGCGGCTATTCGAATAGTTTGAAACCTCTGCAGAGGGGTACACTTTACCCACAAGATTCGATACATCTGCCGGGAGAAATCCACGGATCGTCATACACAAAGTATGCGGGGTTCAGATAATCAAACAAATTCTTTCACTTGCTCACTCTAGTACAGGATCCTTCCCTAGAGCCCGGGATACGGAAATCCCCGTTCCGGCGCCTCTAGTTTTGCCCGCTCCGGGATGCCGGATGAGTGGAATCTCCACTTGGTTCAGAAGTACCCGCGCATGGTGCACTTCTATAAAGGATGATACAAGACCTCCCATACTAGGGCGAACAAGCTACGGACTAAGCCCCTTCCCATTTAGGGGTAATGTGGTCGTACGGTAATGGTTGGCTCACATGGTACATCACTTATTATCATTTAGCAAATACATTCTATAATTCTTAGTCAATATTACTTCCCTTCATAAAACCATCATGTAGGAGGGATCTCTATTTCAAGTTTTCAAGTTCAAGTCACCAAGTTCAAATGGGGTTCCACTTAGAGATGGCCTCAATTTTATTAGCGACTAAGCAACTATATTGAGTGATGATACCACTAAGCTATGGTTGGATAAACTCAGCTTGATGCTCTTGCTAAGCAAGATATCACTCCACATCTACCATTCTACTCTAGCAATTCAATCATGCAATTTACTTAAAACAAGTAGAATGCAATAGTAAAACTAGGCATTTGGGGTATGGTTCAAAAGATGGCTTGCCTTGGTTGGCCAAGTGTCCGAGGTATTCTTCTTCTTGATAAAATTCCCCTTCAATATCCTCCTCAGCAACACTAGCGTCTAAGAACGAGTAAACATAAAGCACATCATCACTACACCATGCTAATAACACACCAAGCACACATACTTGTTTTCAAACAATAACCTTCCTGTGGATTTTATTTGAATTGATTTGCAAGTTTTCTTCCAAGTTTATATTGAGGGTGCAAGTTAAAATTTCTATCATATACTATGTGGGGTTTACTTTGGAAGTATGGGTATTGAACTAAGGGTACTAGTACTAGTTCCAATGAGGATGGTCTTATTAAGTGAAGGGGTGTTTGAGGGCAATTTAATTCTTAGTATATAATAGAAATCTATCATTTTATGTTACCCATTAGGGTTGGATTAAGGTCTAATTGATAACACTAACAAGGTTTGAGTTGATTAAGGTTGACTAAACAGTAGTGTAGTTAATTAGTAAGTTCACAAACCAAATTTTATATTTTTTGGAGGCTTAACCAATTTTCTACAATTTTCCTATGATTAATAAAGCTATGGTCAAGGTATTCTTATTTATTTAAATTCCTAACTCAATTTGAATTCTAACCAGTTCTACTGTGTAGAGTATTTCATAAGCTTTCCAACGCATATTCATTTGCTAGAAATGGATTTGTAAATCTCTTGGAATTTAAGTTTGAAAATCATATCTGAAACAAATTTGAATTAATTCGAAATAGGCGGGTGACAAGGGTATAGCTAATAGAGCCCATTAGTTGAGTACCCCTGAGGCCCGTATAGCTAGGCCCAATTGTAATGATAGTCGAATATGAGTCTTTACCGTATATCGATATTGTAATCTGTATCGGACCCTACCCGATCCTTGAGACCTGGCCACCTATATATAGGGGCCAGGAGGGGACGGTGTAGGCCAGATTGAAAGCAAGCCAGGTTGAACACCCAAGTTTACTTTCGATGCATACCTATTTCGACTAACTTTACCTTCGAGTTCATCTGACGCCCTATCTCCCCGATCCTAAGTCCTTCATCTAGGACATTTGTCGAGTTAACCCTCGTCAGCGGGAAATTAAATAAAACGTTTCGGACCGAATTCGACAGAGCTGGGTCGATTTCAAATGAAACCCGAACGGGCCGGCCCAGAAAACGATTCGCACGGGCGGGAGGAGAATAAAACTAAACCTGACAGGGGGTCCCACCCGTCAGGTCACTTAACTTCCCCGAACCGGTATGCTACCGCTGGATCAAGATCTAACGGCTCGGATGCATCGTGCTCGTCGGAGAGGGTGGAGCTCACCTGCGTGCAGTGAAGAAGACGACGGCGACGGCGGCGAGCATAGGGGAAGCAGAGCTTGACGGCGACTAGCGGAAAAGACTCTGGCGAGTCTCCTCCACCGATTCCCGGTGGCGGCTTGCTCCCAGGAGGTCGAACGCGGCGGCACCCTCCGCGTCCAGTACCTCGCCGGCGGGGCTGGCGACGTCGAGCTAGAGCGAGCGGGAAGAGGTGAGTGTGTCTGGGAGGTAGCTGGGAGCGGGGCGAGTTGGTTCATTTGATCGGCGGGGGTTTTTATAGGCCGGAGCAACGAGGGCGAGGGCGTCCAGTAGCTTGCCGGAGCGGGGGCCTTGGGCGCGTGCGTCGAGCGACACTGGGCACGGTGGCCTTGCTCGCATGCTGGAGGGGTTTGGTCTCAGCCGCGGAGTGCTGTGGGTCGGTGCTGGCGAGGGCACGGCGGTCAGTAGCTTGCAGAGAGGAAGAAGGAGAAGAGAGGGGGGTCCGGGTGCTGTCCTCCGTTTCCTCCCATGTCGCACGGCTTGGGTCGAGGCAGAGGGCGCTGGGGTCGACCGCGGAGGTGTCCAGGGCATGGCTACAGGCTTCGGGCGAACGGCGACAGTGATCTTCACAGTGAACTCGATTTCACTCGATTTTCGTCTGCCAGGTGTTCGACGAAATGCCCGCAAGAGATTCGAATTCGAATTTTTGAAAATTTCCACTTTGGGTGATCAACATAGTAGCCAAGGTTTCCAGTGATATTTTTGTTCTGAAGAAATAACCTGTTTTGCAAAAATCTTATTTCAAATTTTGGAATTGTCACTGTTTCAGATTCAAAGTTTGGCTGATGTTTGAGTCAAGTTTTGATTTGAATTTTGGGAAGCCACTTCTGGGTTGAGTTAGTATGTGACTTGGTTAAGCTCAACTAACTGGCCAATCACTGAGTTGAGTTCCAGATTTCTTATTTTAAAGGCTCAAAGTAGGGTAGTCAATAAGATTTCATATATCAACCTATTCTTCTCTTTTTCTTTCTTTCTTTTGTTTCTGGTTTCTTTGGCTCCTATAATTCTTCTCTAATGCTTTTGTTGGTTAATTTAGACTTAGATAATTATTGCACAACAAATAATAACACACATGAAATCTTAAAAGACAAGAAATAGAAAATACATGCTTACATGCAATAATAGATAAAAAGTTTTATCTTGGTCAAAAAATTGGCACTTTTAAATAATAGTAAGTGGATTACAATTTTCTGAGTTGTTACATTCCGCATGGCATTGACACATTAGTAGGGCATAATATTAATATTAGTTTATTACAAGTTGATACGTCCATCACAAAAAGGGCCAACAAAACAAAAAGAAAAGGCCTATCCTATAGTCCAGTGGTCAGTCTCTGGCGCCGGCGCCACCGTCTCGGCGTGGGAAGGCATGGCTACGTGGCCGGCACAGCCGCCGCTACGTAGCCACTGCCGCCGTCTCCCTACTGAGGGCGCCTCTGTCATCGTTGCCGCCGAAGCCGGCGGCTTCGATTGCTGCAGTCGCCGCACGGATAGCGGCTTCCTGGCGGCGCACGATCATGCGCTGCTCAATGAGGTGGTTGATACGTCTCAAACGTATCTATAATTTTTGATGTTCCATGCTTGTTTTACACCATTTGCTTCATGTTTTGTTTACACTTCGTGGCATTTTTATGCGATTTCCGGAACTAACCTATTGACAAGATGCCACAGTGCCAGTTCCCTGTTTTCTGTTGTTTTGGGGTTTCATAAAAGCTATACAGGAAATATTCTCAGAATTAGACGAAACGAAGACCGAAACTCCTATTTTGCCCGGAGGAAGGACGAGGACCAAACGGGAGCCGGAGGGGGGCCAAAGGGCACCCTCACCACCAGGGGGCCCGGGGCGGAGGGCTCTAACGGTAGCTATGTGATTCACATCCCTCTCCCATGATGTGATCTTGATGTGATCGTGAGCTTTGTATCTAGTTGAATTGGTAGATGCTATTATTCAAATGTTATGCTACTCTCGTGCTTTATTATTGTAATCTCCGGAGATACCTTGTATCATGGTGTGAAGGTGACTAGTGTGCACATCATGTGTGTCTTTTTGGTTAATGTCTCTATGAATTGTTGGTGTTTGTTGGAACCATCTAGTGCATTCATGGTGATAGTGTGGGACAATCTAGTTTGGGGAAATGCGGACTTTGAGGAGTGCTTCGTAGCGCTACGCATGATTAGTGTTTGTTTTCCATTGGAGAATTGTTTAGAGTGGCATATTGATGTTAGTATCTATTGGTTCAATTATGTTATATTTGTTGAGAGTGTGTCCACTAGTGAAAGTATGATCCCTAGGCCTTGTTTCCAAGCATTACACGCCGTTTTCTTTCAGTTTTGTTACAAGTTTGCTCGCAGCAATATTTATTTCAGATTACATTTACTACTTATAATCATCACTACTACTTATATTTCACTATCTCTTCACCGAACTAGTGCACCTATACATCTGACAAGTATATTGGGTGTGTTGGGGACACAAGAGACTTTCTGTATCATAATTGCAGGGTTGCTTGAGAGGGATAGCTTTCACCTCCTCCTCCCTGAGTTCGATAAACCTTGGGTGATCCACTTAAGGGAAACTTGCTGCTGCTCTACAAACCTCTGCACTTAGAGGCCCAACACTGTCTACAAGGATAGAAGCGTGCATAGACATCAAGCTCTTTTCTGGCGCCGTTGCCGGGGAGGTAAGGTAAAAGGTACTCACATTCTTTGGTTACTAAGTCTTTTAGTTGTTGGTGAGTGCTCAAAGTTATTTCATTTATATTCTGCAATTATATCTTTTTGTTTCTTGTTTTTATTTTCACTAGTTAGGCTTAATGGAAAATAAAGAGTTTTTTAGTGTCTTTCCTGAGTTTAGATTTGAAGCGTTTGAAAAACCTTTTGAGCTTATTTCGTATAGCAATGTTATTCGTATGAATTCTTTGAACACCGTTATTGCTAATGCTATAGAAAGGTCTAAGCTTGGGGAAGCTGGTTTTGCTAAGCATGATATTTTTAGTTCCCCAACTTTAGTGGAGAAAGTTTGCTCTGATGATATTTTATCTCCCATATGTGATGTTTCTAATGATGTTTGTGATCCTCGTTCTTTTAAAATACCTATTAAAATTGTTGAACGTGCTTTGAATAACCGCTATCTAGGGGATGGAACTGTCCATCCCGACGATCATTTGCTCTTTATACATAAATTATGTGAGTTGTTCAAGTGTGCAGGTATTTCTACAGGTTAAGTTAAGAGGAAGCTGTTTTCTTTATCACTAAAGGGCAGAACGGCGGAATGGTATAAGACACTGAATGATGGCCGACCTATTGGCTGGGAGGAAATTGTACCTCTCTTTTATTCTAAATTCTATCCTTCTAATGAGGTTCACAAAGATCGTAATCAGATATATAATTTTTGGCCTCATGATGGAGAAAGCATTGCCCAAGCGTGGGGAAGATTGAAGTCACTAATGCTCAAATGTCCTATTCATGAGCTTCCCCATAATATTGTTATTAATAATTTTTATGCAAGGCTTTCAAGATATTACAAGGACTATCTAGATGCATGCTTTGATGGCTCTTTCACAAGCAAGGATGTTGATGTCAAGTGGGATCTGCTTGAAACAATTCAAAACAATATTGAAGATTGGGATAGCGACAAAGGTATAGGATCAGGTATAAATTATGAGTATGATTGCATTAAGTCTTTTAGTGAAACTGCTATTTTCATGAGCTTAGTGCTAAATATGGTCTTGATCCTCAAATTATGGTTAATTGCTTTAGAGCCTTTGCTTCCCATATTAATGTTCCTAAGGGAAATGGGGACATGTATCATTAACCTTTTAAAGACACTTGCATAGAAAGTGATATTGCTATTGGTGATTGCAACAAACATGCTCAAATCTCTGAAAGTCCTATTTCTTATAAGCATGTTAATTTTTGTGGAGTACTTAGACCTTGTGAACAGAGTCACGACAAAGAATATTATTGTATCCACCACATGAATGAAGAAACCCGAATATGGGATAAGGCTCTAGATAAGCTTGGTAAAAAGGTTTGTGAGCTTTATCCTTTTATTTGTGAACTTTGCCATGACAAGGGTTATTTTAATTTTCAATGCTCAGGCCAAAATAGTGACCTTTCTAATCAAATGGGTACCGCAAGCTTGTATTGTGATGACAAGATCACTCTCAATCAGCATGATGAGCTTACTTTGTTTTTGGGGTGTGAAGAGTTATCTAGAAAAACTTCTTTTGTAGATATGAGCATTTTAAAAAATATTAGCATCCTGCAGGGTTGTCGTCTTTATTGTGTTATAGATTGTCACGCAAAAACTTACATACAAAATGTTATAAAACATGATGTCTTGCCAAGCTATGACAGGACTAATATATGTTTCCATCTTATTAAGAGAGAGGAGCAATCCTCCAAAGTTTTTTCTGTTGTTTCTGTCAGTAAATCAGATTATGTGGAGAAGATGCCTTTCAAGCCTCTCCCTCCTAAAGGAGAGAGTAAGAAGAAGAAGAAGAGGAGGAGTAAAAGCCGAGAGGAAACGGTATCTTCCCCTAAGCATGTTGCTACTATTATAGATTATAATGATTCTGAACTTAATGATGTTCTTATGCCTGTTACCTATGTTAGTGATCATGATTGGGAAAAGCACTCTACTTTTTATATTGAAAATCTTTTTGGTACTAATTCTGAAAATGTTGATGTTAATAATTGTTGTACCATTAGTGCTATCCATGTTCCTTCCTATGATGATATGTTTGATGAATACGCTTTGAAAGATAGCTATTCTATTACTTATGATGATTACAATGATAAGTATAATATTTTTAGTTCACCTACTATTGAGGAGGAAACTAGGTATGATTACAATATGCCTCCTATTTTTGATGATTATGGTGATGAGAATAGTTATTTTGGTGAATCTGCTCCTACTACGATTGTTCATGTGGGGAGTATTAATTCTTTTGTACATGTGGCTCATGATAGGGATGTTTTATGTGATAGTTATATTGTTAATTCTATTCACGATGCTACTGAAAGTTACTATGAGAGAGGGAAGCATGGTTTGATGGATCTCAACAATATTAAGTTTCCCCTCTTTATGTTGCAAATCTTGAAGTTGCACTTGTTTTATCTATCCATGTTTGTTACTATGTGCCTCGTTGATTTATTTTCTTATAAGATTCCTATGCATAGGAAGTGGTTTAGATTTAAATGTGTTTCATATTTGCTTTTTGATGCTCTCTCTTGCTTCAAGTTCTTATATGGCGCCTTTGCCTTAAGCTCTTTTATGGCGCCTACATGAGCATCTTTTCAAATCACTGCGCCTAGCTCAAAGGCGTTAAAGAAAAGCACTCTTGGGAGATAACCAATTGTGTTCTTTTCAGTACTTTTTCTTTTATTTGAGTCTTGGAAGTTATTACTACTATAATAACTGCTCCTTATCCTTTTTATTTCGTTGTTGTGCCAAGAAGAACCTCTAATTTGAGGGAGGTAAGATTTGGGGAAGTTGCTGTCATGAAACAGATTTTGGTGCTGCACCGTAAATATTTGTGAAAATTCTCAGAATATCTTTTTGACCTGCGATTTCTTGTGCATATGCCCCAGGTTATATCCAAACTTTCATTAGTTTTGCACTTTTCGATTTGATTAACAGAAAATCCTCTGAAAAATCGATCTTTGTCAGCTATTCTGTTTTGATAGATTTCTGCCACTATTTGTGTTTGCCTCTCGCTCGCTTTCTTTTTGAGTTCTTTTGATCCGGGAACTTTTTGAGGAAGTTGCTACAGTAGTATATGCTTTATATGTGATGTTTTTGAGTTGAAACCTGAACCAAAAAGGGTTGATTTACTATTATGTTTATGCTAATGTTGCTAATAGAATTGTGTGAAGTTTTGTATGAAGGAAGTTTTCAAGTGTAGGGATTATAGAATGATGAGATGAGATGAAGAATGGATAAAAGCTCAAGCTTGGGGATGCCCATGTCACCCCAAGAAATATCCAAGAGGTACAAGCATCAAAGCTTGGGGATGTCCCCGAGGCACCCCTTCTTCATCGGCAAAAATTAGGTCACCTTTCAAGACACTATATTTTTATTGCTTCATATTTTATGCTTTTTTCTTAGAGCATCAGTTGTTTTTGCTTTTAGTTTTCTTTCATTTTGGTTGCTACAATAAATGGTTAGATCATATCATGTTTGTTTTGGAGAGAGCTATGCTCCGTTTTTCATTGCCAAGAACACTCTAGCTTTCACTCTTATCGTTCAACGAGTGTTCTCTTTTTCTGCTACTACGTTTAGCTTTCGTTTTTTGCCTTGATTTTTGTTCAGATCTTGTTTTATCTTTGCATCAAGGTGTATTTGGACCTCTGGTCTATGTTAGTATTCATCAAAAGAGTTGTTTCAAAAAGGTTTGAATGGTGTTGGAAAAGAGAAAAAGTTTTCATGCAAAAAGTGGTACAAAAAGGAGCTTGTTTGGACTGCGGCTTAGACTTTTGCATGCCATGCTTGATATCATTTTGATAGTATGCTTAGTGATTTTTGTTGTATCATGACTTGTCTCAAATGACTGAGATTGCTTAATGAGCCTTTGAAAAAATTATGCGTTGTTTTAATTATACGGAAGCATTAATTTGGTTTTCTCCTTGCTGCTTTATTTGGGTTGACTTGGCGCATGCTTACAACATGTTCGACTCATACAAAGTCGCCATAAGCCTCTATGATCATTTAGTTTTTGATTTTTGATGCCATTTTATGCTTCTCTTAATGATGTTTTGTCGCTATGCATGATTATGGCCGTTATTGCTCTCTTAGTTGGTCGCTCCGAGTCTTTTGCTAGCCCTCATTTTATACTGAGTATGAGTTCTACTCGTGCATCCAACTCCCAAAAACCAAGTTGTTCCAATGTGTCCACCATACATACCTATTAGCAATTTTCTATTCCAAAGTACATTTGACTTGCTTTTATCTATCCTTCGAATTAAACTCTTATGGTGTTATGCGAAAATTAGTCAGTAAAGCTCTCACAAACCTGATGACTGATACGTCTCAAACGTATCTATAATTTTTGATGCTCCATGCTTGTTTTTACACCATTTGCCTATTGTTTCGTTACACTTAGTGGCACTTTTATGCCTTTTCCGGAACTAACCTATTAAGAAGTGCCACAGTGCCAGTTTCCTGTTCTCTGCTGTTTTTGTGTTTCAGAAGTGATACACAGGAAATATTCTCGGAATTGGACGAAACAAGTCCCTGAAGTCTTATTTTACCCGGAAGCTTCCAGAGATCTAAAGGAGAGTAGGAGGCGAGGGACCAGGGGCCCACACACACAGGTGGCGCGGCCAGACCCTGGCCCACGCCACCCCCGTGTGTGGCCGCCTGGCCCCTCCTCTGATATCGTCCCTTCGCCTATAAAGACCCACCGACGGAAAAAACCTAAGGACCCGATCAGATTTCCAGAACACATCGCGATCCGCCGCCACCGTCGACCCGAAGATCGGGAGGGTCCAGAAGCTCTTCCCGGCACCCTGCCGGAGAGGGGAATCGCCACCGAAGGTCTTCTTCATCGTCATGCTTGCCTCCGGAGCGATGAGTGAGTAGTCTACCTTGGACTATGGGTCCATAGCAGTAGCTAGATGGTTGTCTTCTCCACCATGTGCTTCATGTTTAGATCTCATGAGCTGCCCTACATGATTGAGATCACCGTTATGTAATTCTACATGTTTGGTTTGTTGGGATCCGATGAATATTGGTGTTTATGATTAAGTTGTTGTACTGAATTATATCTTTTGTTATCTCTATGTTGTTTATGATCTTGCATGCTCTCCGTTGTTAGTAGCTATCTTGGCCGAGTAGTTGCTAGTGACTCAAAGAGGGGGTATTTATGCTCGATAGTGGGTTCATGTCTCTATTTCACCTGGGGGAGTGACAGAAACCTCTAAGGTGGTAGATGTGCTGTTGCTACTAGGGAGAAAACAACATTCATATGCTCAAGGGCATATGCTTTGTTTACATTACACACTTTGCTTAATGCAATTATCTGTTGTTCGCAACTTAATACTACTGGGGTGTTCGGATTGATATCCCCGGGAGTGGATTATTAGTCATAGATGCAGTTGGATGGCGGTCTATGTATTTTGTTGTAATGCCCAGAGTAAATCTCATAGTGATCTTCTTGACATATCACGTTTATCTTTATTCTATCAATTGCCCAACTGTAATTTGTTTACCCAGCATGTGTTATTTTATCTATGGAGAGACACCACTAGTGAACTGTGGACCCCGGTCCTATTTACATCATATTGCTATCACCTGTTTACTTTACTCGCACTGTTTACTTTACTCGCATACTATATTGTTTTCCACTCGATACGCTCATAATCTTTGTTTCAAGCAAACCGGTGAGATTGACAACCTCATCGCAAGTTGGGAACAAAGTATTTGGTTGTGTGTGTGCAGTTTCCGCGTTGCTACTGGCTGAAGACGAGTCAACAAGTATCGTTAACGGCGCCCTTGTTGGAGTGTTATTAAGCCAGTCTGCATCACCTTCAGTCGTCGCCGTCTCTCCTCTCCTGATCGACATACCTTGGTTTCTTAACTGAGGGAAAACTAGCCGCTACACTCATCATACCTTCCTCTTGGGGTTTCCAACGGGCTGGTCATCACCACGCACAAGGACTGTCTGCTCCCACGTCAACTTGGCACTAGCAGCTATTTTTCTGGCGCCGTTGCCGTGGAGGAAGAGAAGACTTCTGCGAGGGGAGTTTTTCGCACACACATCCTTTACTTTGTTTATTGCTTTGCTTTACTTTATTTATTTTACCTGCATCGTTTTTATATCAAAAACCCAAAAAAATTAGAATCCTTGGTAGTTGTTATTTCTTTACTTTAGTTTATCATGCTGTTCCCTAAGTTCGTTCTAGAGGACCTCTCAGTAGGTAGTGGTTCGATTATTGGCAAAAGTAACATTGAGGAGTTCTTTAATCACATTAGTATGCATAAGGAAGTTGAGGAAAAATCTTTGGTTGAGTTAGCTCCTAGTTATGAAGTTGCTTCTGCTCATTTAGTTCACATGTTAGAAGCTAGGTTTGCTAGTCTTAATCCTTCCTTGCAATACATGTTCTTTAAGCTTCATGAAATTGAGGATCCCAAAAAGAAAGCTTTTATTTTAGAAACCTTGCGCACCGAATTTAGAGATGTTGCAATTGAGGCTAGGAAAGTTTTTAAGAAGTTTAATAAGCTTGGCTCGCCTGTTAAGGTTGTTGGTACGCCCGATGATTTTAAAATACCAATACCTTATGAACTTATAGGAATTCATGATGCTTGGGAAAAGAATTTCAGTTGGATTTGCCTTGAAAATCATTTCGATGAAAGTAGTGTGCCAAAGCGTGATCGTAAAGGAGTTTCAAAAATTCAGTTGAAAATATTTTCCTTCATTGTTGAAAAGATTTCTGCTGTTGATCTTAATGCTTCCTCACTTGATATTACTTGATTCGCAATTTTCTGCGCCTAGCTCAAAGGCGTTAAAGAAAAGCACTCTTGGGAGATAACCCAATGTTTTCTTTTCAGTACTTTTTCTTTTATTTGAGTCTTGGAAGTCATTACTACTGTAATGACCGCTCCTTATCTTGTTTATTTCATTTTTGTGCCAAGAGAAGCCTCTAATTTGAGTGAGGTAAAGATTTGGGGATGTTGCTGTTCTGAAACTGTTTTTGGTGCTGCATCGTAAAAATTCGTATAAATTCTCTGTTTATCTTTTGGACCTGCGATTTCTTGTGCATATGCCCCAGGTTATATCCAAACTTTTGTTAGTTGAACACTTTTTGATCTGAGTGACACAAAATCCCTCAAAAATTCGACCTTTGTCAGCTATTCAGTTTTGACAGATTTCTGCCAATATTTGTGTTTGCCACTTTATCGCTTTCTTTTGAGTTCTTTTGATCACGGAACTTTTTGGGAGGTTGCTACAGTAGTATTTGCTATATATGTGGTGGTTTTGATTTGAAACCTGAAGCAAATAGAGGATTGATTATATGTTATGCTTGCACTAATGTTGCTAATAGAATTGTGTTTAGTTTTGTATGAAGGAAGTTTTCAAGTGTAGGGATTGGAGAATGATGAGATGAGTTGAAGAATGGACAAAAGCTCAAGCTTGGGGATGCCCATGCATCACCCCAAGAAATATCCAAGAAGTACAAGCGTCAAATCTTGGGGATGCCCCCGAGGCACCCCTTCTTCATCGGCAAAAATCAGGTCACCTTTCAAAACACTATATTTTTATTGCTTCATGCACTATGTGTTTTTCTTGGAGCGTCAGTTGTTTTAGTTTTCTTAGTTGGTTTAGTTTGTTTGTTTGCTGCAATAAATGGTTGGACCCCAACAAATTTCCTTTGGAGGAGATGTACTCGTTTTCATTTGCCAAGAACACTCAGTTTTTCACTCTTATCGTTCATCGAGTGTTCTTCTTTTTCTGCTACTGCTTCTGGTTTTCGTTTTCGCCTTGATTTGCATTCAGACCTTGTCATATCTTTTCATCAAGGTGTATTTTTGCCTCTGATCTTTATTGGTTTTCATCAAAAGAGGTGTCTTTAAAAATTTCAAATGGTGTTGGAAAAGAGAAAAAGCTTTGTGCAAAATAGTGGTACAAGAAGGAGCTTGTGTAGACTGTGGCTTAGGCTTTTTCATGTCATGCTTGATGTCATTTTGATAGTATGCTTAGTGGTTTTGCTGTAGCATGACTTGTCTCAAATAACTGAGATTGCTTAATGAGCCTTTGAAAAAAATTATGCGTTGTTTTTATTGTATGGAAGCATTATTTTGGTTTTCTCCTTGATGCTTTATTTGGGTTGACTTGGCGCATGCTCACACATGTTAGACTCTTACAAAGTCGCCAATAGCCATCATGATCATTTAGTTTTTGACTTTTGATGCCATCTTATGCTTCTTTTAATGTCGCTTTGCATGATTATGGCCATTATTGCTCTCTTAGTTGGTCGCTCCCAGTCTTTTGCTAGCCCTCGCCTTGTACTGAGTATGAGCTCTACTCGTGCATCGAACTCCTAAAAGCCAAAGTTTTCCAAAGTGTCCACCATACATACCTACTAGCAATTTGCTATTCCAAGTAAATTTGACTTGCTTTTATTTTCTCTTCAAATTAAACTCTTACCAGTGTTATGCGAAATTCGGTCAGTAAAGCTCTCACAAACTGGAAGGCACACTTTACTTTTTCATGTTCTTAAAAATTTGACATTGTGGTCTCTTATGTTGAGTTGTTATGCTTACAAGTTGTAAGTTGGATTCTAGCCCAGCCATGCTGTCATGGGCAAGCTTTCGACATTGCACATCTTAATTGAGTTGATATCGTGATCTTTTGTTTATGGATGCCCGCGGTGTGAAATGAATCGGGAATCTTGTGGGGATCATGGAGTTTGTATATGTGTTAGGGAAACGCCGGGCCGCCAATCTAAGCCATGCATAATTCATGGTGGAAATTTGCAGCATACCCATGGTGAACATACGACGACGCATCTCACAATAAAAAGCTAAACAAAAGGCAAATAAAAGAGATGTCGAGGTGTTCATTGTCTGCTTGTCCTGTCATTTTGGTGTGGGCTTGTTCCATGTCATCGGGCACGAAGGTACCCCATTGGCGGTTCTCAATGATACGCATATACTTACAATGACAAGAGCCTTGCTTGGGACTCTAAGTAAAGTAGCATGAGGTTTGGGTACTCGTATTCACGGGGCACAAGGTTTTCAACTTATGATTTGTCAAGCATATGCATCATAATTGTTCTCGCATTAACTTTAACCATTCAAGATGCTTATGATGGGGGCAATGAGAGCTCAAAGCCGGTAAGTACCATAGTTTTTGAAGGTTATAAAACTTGCAATCACTGCTTCCCTCTGCGAAGGGCCTTTCTTCTACTTTTATGTTGAGTCACCACCTTCTTTCTTCATGCACCATTAAGAGAGCATAGTTGTCATTCTTAGTGT
Organism: Dactylis glomerata; assembly: GCA_007115705.1. Lineage (NCBI taxonomy): Eukaryota > Viridiplantae > Streptophyta > Magnoliopsida > Poales > Poaceae > Dactylis > Dactylis glomerata. Next base: position 18,723,761 of record QXEO01000546.1, read on the forward strand.
GATATGCATTGTCCCAAAGTTCATTGATTGATTCATGATGATTAGTTTCACTTGTTCTCAAATTATTTGTATCTAGTCGCCCTCTTAAACTTGAAGGTGTCCTGTGCATTTATGTTTTGCTCTCTTTGAAGGACAAGCTGAAAACCATTTGTATGTTTTTCCTTATGATTTGAACACACGTTTGACTTTCATTGTTTCATTATCATGATCTTTTGTTTGTATTCATTTGCATGTTCACAACATGGTTGCTAAGTTCTTATTGTCATGATTATATCTTCATGCCCATGTTTTAAGTTCTTATGATCCCAGCTCACAAATGCTTACATATATGATCAAGATTATGTAGGTGCATGTCACCTCAAAAATTATTCTTTTGTTATCACTTACCTACTCGAGGACGAGCAGGAGTTAAGCTTGGGGATACTTGATACGTCTCAAATGTATCTATAATTTTTGATGCTCCATGCTTGTTTTTACATCATTTGCCTATTGTTTCGTTACACTTAGTGGCACTTTTATGCCTTTTCCGGAACTAACCTATTAACAAGTGCCACAGTGCCAGTTTCCTGTTTTCTGCTGTTTTTGTGTTTCAGAAGTGATCCACAAGAAATATTCTTGGAATTGGACGAAACAAGTTCCTGAAGTCTTATTTTACCTGGAAGCTTCCAGAGATCCGAAGGAGAGTAGGAGGCGAGGGACCAGGGGCCCACCCGCACAGGTGGCGCGGCCAGACCCTGGCCCGCGCCACCCCCGTGTGTGGTCGCCTGGCCCCTCCTCTGACATCGTCCCTTCGCCTATGAAGACCCCCCGACGGAAAAAACCTAAGGACCCGATCAGATTTCCAGAACACATCACGATCCGCCGCCACCGTCGACCTAAAGATTGGGAGGGTCCAGAAGCTCTTCCCGGCACCCTGCCGGAGAGGGGAATCGCCACCGGAGGTCTTCTTCATCTCCATGCTTGCCTCCGGAGCGATGAGTGAGTAGTCTACCTTGGACTATGGGTCCATAGCAGTAGCTAGATGGTTGTTTTCTCCACCATGTGCTTCATGTTTAGATCTCATGAGCTGCCCTACATGATTGAGATCACCGTTATGTAATTCTACATGTTTGGTTTGTTGGGATCCGATGAATATTGGTGTTTATGATTAAGTTGCTGTACTGAATTATATCTTTTGTTATCTCTATGTTATTTATGATCTTGCATGCTCTCCGTTGTTAGTAGCTATCTTGGCCGAGTAGTTGCTAGTGACTCAAAGAGGGGGTATTTATGCTCGATAGTGGGTTCATGTCTCTATTTCACCTGGGGGAGTGACAGAAACCTCTAAGGTGGTAGATGTGCTGTTGCTACTAGGGAGAAAACAACATTAATATGCTCAAGGGCATATGCTTTGTTTACATTACACACTTTGCTTAATGCAATTATCTGTTGTTCGCAACTTAATACTACTGGGGTGTTCGGATTGATATCCCCGGGAGTGGATTATTAGTCATAGATGCAGTTGGATGGCGGTCTATGTATTTTGTTGTAATGCCCAGAGTAAATCTCATAGTGATCTTCTTGACATATCACGTTTATCTTTATTCTATCAATTGCCCAACTGTAATTTGTTTACCCAGCATATGTTATTTTATCTATGGAGAGACACCACTAGTGAACTGTGGACCCCGGTCCTATTTACATCATATTGCTATCACCTGTTTACTTTACTCGCACTGTTTACTTTACTCGCATACTATATTGTTTTCCACTCGATACGCTCATAATCTTTGTTTCAAGCAAACCGGTGAGATTGACAACCTCATCGCAAGTTGGGAACAAAGTATTTGGTTGTGTGTGTGCAGGTTCCGCATTGCTACTGGCTGAAGACGAGTCAACAAGTATCGTTAACGGCGCCCTTGTTGGAGTGTTATTAAGCCAGTATGCATCACCTTCAGTCGTCGCCGTCTCTCCTCTCCTGATCGACATACCTTGGTTTCTTAACTGAGGGAAAACTAGCCGCTACACTCATCATACCTTCCTCTTGGGGTTCCCAACGGGCTGGTCATCACCACGCACAAGGACTGTCTGCTCCCACGTCAACTTGGCACTAGCAATGACACACTTTACTTTTCTCGCTTTTAAAATTTTGATATTACGGCTCTTTTATGTTGACATTATGCTTGCAAGTTGTAAGTTGGAAATTAGCCAAACCATGCCGTCATGGGGTAAGCTTTCAACATTGCACTTCTCTTATTTGAGTTGATATCGTGATCTTTTGTTTATGGATACTCGCAATGTGAAATAAGTTAGGAATCTTGCGGGATCATGAAGTTTGTATATGTGTTAGAGAAACGCCTGGGCTGCTAATCTAAGTCATGCATCATTCATGGTGGAAATTTACAGCATGCCCATAGTGGACATTCGACGACGCATCTCAAAATAAAAGGCTATACCAATGGTAAATAAAAGAGATGCCGAGGTGTTCATTGTCTGTTTGTCCTGTCATTTTGATATGGGCTTGTTCCATGTCATCGGGAAAGGAGGTACCCCGTTGGCGGTTCTCGATGATACGTGTATACTTACAATGACAAGAGCTTGCTTGGGACCCTAAGTCGAGTAGCATGAGGTTTGGGTATTCGTACTTCATGGGACACGAGGTTTTTAACTTATGATTTGTCAAGCATATGCTCATAATCGTTCTCGCATTTACTTTAACCATTCAAGATGCCTATGATGGGGGCAATGAGAGCTCAAAGCTAGTAAGTACCATGATTTTTGAAGGTTTATAAAACTTGCAATCACTGCTTCCCTCTGCGAAGGGCTTTTCTTTTACTTTTATGTTGAGTCTCCACCTTCTACCTTTATGCACCGTCTAAGAGAGCATAGTTGCCATTCTGAGTTTAATATGCATTGTCCCAAAGTTATCATTGATTGATTCATGATTTTGGTTTCACTTGTTCTTAATTTATTTGTATCTAGTCGCCCTTTTAAACTTGAAGGTGTCCTATGCATTTATGTTTTGTTATTCCATGAAGGACAAGCTGAAAACCATTTGCTATGTTTTTCCATATGATTTGAACACACACTTGACTTTCAATGTTTCATTGTTCATGATCTTTCGTTTGTGTTTCTTTTCGTGTTATAACATGGTTGCTAAGTTTATATTGTCAAGATTATGTCTTTTATGCCCACTCAATGCTTACTTTGATGATTAAGATTGTGATGGTGCATGTCACCTCAAAAATTATTCTTTTGTTATTACTTACCTACTCGAGGACGAGCAGGAGTTAAGCTTGGGGATGCTTGATATGTCTCAAACATATCTATAATTTTTGATGCTCCATGCTTGTTTTACACCATTTGCTTCATGTTTTGTTTACACTTCGTGGCATTTTTATGCGATTTCCAGAACTAACCTATTGACAAGATGCCACAGTGCTAGTTCCCTGTTTTCTGCTGTTTTTGTGTTTCAGAAAAGCTACATAGGAAATATTCTCAGAATTGGACGAAACAAAGACCGAAACTCCTATTTTGCCCGGAGGAAGGACGAGGACCAAACGGGAGCCGGAGGGGGGGCCAGAAGGCACCCTCACCACCAGGGGGTGCGGCCCAGGCCCTGGCCGCGCCCACCTGTGGTGAGGCCCCACCGGTCCACTCTTGACGACGCCCCTTAGCATATAAAGAACCTCCCGACGGAAAACCCTAAAACAATTGGCGTTTTTCCCAGAACAGTTCCACAGCGCCGCCGCCGTCGAAGACAAATTTCGAGGGACAGAAGTCTCTGTTCTGGCACCCTGCCGGGATGGGGAAGTGCCCCCGAAGCCGTCTCCATCGGTCTCCATCGCCGTCTATGCCGTCTCCATCGACCTCACCACCATCTCCATCGTCGTTGCTGCCTCCGATAATGAGGAGGGAGTAGTTCTCCCCCGGGACTAAGGGCTCTACTGGTAGCTATGTGGTTCACCTCTCTCTCCCATGATGTGATCTTTATATGATCATGAGCTTTGTATCTAGTTGAATTAGTAGATGCTATTATTCAGATGTTATGCTACTCTCGTGCTTTATTATTGTAATCTCCGGAGATACCTTGTATCATGGTGTGAAGGTGACTAGTGTGCGCATCATGTGTGTCTTTTTGGTTAATGTCTCTATGAATTATTGGTGTTTGTTGGAACCATCTAGTGCGTTCATGGTGATAGTGTGGGACAATCTAGTTTGGGAAAATGCGGACTTTGAGGAGTGCTTCGTAGCCCTACGCATGATTAGTGTTTGTTTTCCATTGGAGAATTGTTTAGAGTGGCATATTGATGTTAGTATCTATTGGTTCAATTATGTTATATTTGTTGAGAGTGTGTCCATTAGTGAAAGTATGATCCCTAGGCCTTGTTTCCAAGCATTGCACACCTTTTCCTTTCAGTTTTGTTACATGTTTGCTCGCAGCGATATTTATTTCAGATTACATTTACTACTTATAATCATCACTACTACTTGTATTTCACTATCTCTTCACCGAACTAGTGCACCTATACATCTGACAAGTGTATTGGGTGTGTTGGGGACACAAGAGACTTTCTGTATCGTAATTGCAGGGTTGCTTGAGAGGGATAGCTTTGACCTCATCTTCCCTGAGTTCGATAAACCTTGGGTGATCCACTTAAGGGAAACTTGCTGCTGCTCTACAAACCTCTGCACTTGGAGGCCCAACACTGTCTACAAGGATAGAAGCGTGCGTAGACATCAGTGGTCGAAGTCGTCGCGGCGGCCGGCCAGCCGCTTGCTGTGGCGGTGTTGATGATGTAAATCACCGTCCAGTTGGGAACCCCAAGAGGAAGGTTTGATGAGTACAGCAGCGAGTTTTCCCTCAGTAAGAAACCAAGGTTTGTCAGTCCAGGAAAAAGCCAAACTCCAGAAGGTGATGCTTGCTAGCCTAGTGACACTCCAACAAGGGCGCCGTTAACGATAACGTGTTAGGGCGTCTTCAACTAGTAGCAACGTGGAACCTGCACACAACATAACCAAGTACTTTGCTCCCAACTTACGATGAGGTTATCAATCTCACCGGTTTGCTGTAAACAAAGGAATGAGCGTATCGAGTGGAAAGCAATAGTAATATGCGAGTAAAGTAACAGTGTGAGTAAAGTAAATAGGTGATAGCAATATAAAGGAAATGGGACCGGGGTCCACAGTTCACTAGTGATGTCTCTCCATAAGATAAATAATACATGTTGGGTAAACAAATTACAGTTGGGCAATTGATAGAATAAAGACAACGTGCATATGTCGAGAGGATCACTATGAGATTTACTCTGGGCATTACAATAAAATACATAGACCGTCATCCAACTGCTTCTATGACTAATAATCCACCCACGGGGATATCGTCTCAACACCCCATGAGTATTAAGTTGCGAACAACAGATAACTGCATTAAGCAAAGTGTGTAATGTAAACAAAGCATATGCCCTTGGACATATGAATGTTGTTTTCTCCCTAGTGGCAACAGCACATCTACAACCTTAGAGGTTTCTGTCACTCCCCCAGATTAAATAGAGGCATGAACCCAACTATCGAGCATAAATACCCCCTCTTGGAGTCACTAGTATCTACTCGGCCAAGCTAGGTACTAACACCGGAGAGCATGCAAGATCATAAACAACATAGAGATAACATAAGATAATATTCAGCACATCAACTCAATCATAACACCAATGTTTATCGGATCCCAACAAACACAACATGTAGAATTACATAACGGTGATCTCGATCATGTAAGGCAGCTCACAAGATCTAAACATGAAGCACATGGTGGAGAACACAACCATCTAGCTACTGCTATGGACCCATAGTCCAAGGTAGACTACTCACTCATCGCGCCGGAGGCAAGCATGACGATGAAGAAGACTTCCGGTGGCGATTCCCCTCTCCGGCAGGGTGCCAGGAAGAGCTTCTGAACCCTCCCGATCTCGGGTCGACGACGACGGCGGATCGCGATGTATTTCTGGAAAATTGATCGGGTACTTAGGTTTTTCCGTCGGGGGGTCTTTATAGGCGAAGGGACAGCGTCAGAAGTGGATCGAGGCGGTCTCACACATAGGGGGTGCGGCCAGGGCCTGGGCCACGTCGCCCTACTGTGTGGCCGGCCTGTGGCCCCTCTCCGTATCCTCTTCGGTTCTCTGGAAGCTTCGGTAAATTTCTAGATGTTTGGCTTTTGTTTCGTCCAATTCCGAGAATATTTCCTGTGTAACTTTTCTGAAACACAAAAACAGCAGAAAACAGGGAACTGTCACTGTGGCATCTCGTTAATAGGTTAGTTTTGGAAAATGCATAAAAATGCCACGAAGTATAACGAAACACTAAGCAAATGGTGTAAAAACAAGCATGGAGCATCAAAAATTATAGATACGTTTGAGACGTATCACCGCTCAGTCTCGGCGCGGCGATCGGCATCCCGCCGAGCGGCGTCGTTCCGCCCGACGTCCCACCGGTAGGCGAGGGCCTTGTCCATCTCGGCCGCCCAGTGCGCGGCCTGCTCCGTCGCCTCCGCCTCCCTGGAGCGCTTCGCCTCCGCCGCCGCCTCCTCCTCCGCCTCTACCGCCGCCTTGACGCGCTCCGCCTCCGCCGCCGCCTTGGCGCGCTCCGCCACAGGATGCAGCTCGACGTCGCGCTGTGCCTCCACTGCCGCTTCCTCCTCGTCGTCGTCATTGTCCTCCACCTCCGTCTCATCGCTGTCAAGGAGCAGCCACGCCGTCGTCGTGGCGTCCACCACGGCCATCGTGGGGACGCGTGACTCCTCGTCTGCAGCGTCGTTGTCATACATCTGCGCATCGACCGAGGCCTGGCGCGCGATGACGCTATCATGCAGTTCGCGCACGGCGACCTTGGCGACCTCCATGGCCACCGCCTCTAGCGGGACCATGGCCGGGTCGTTGCGCATCGCGCGCAAAGCCATGACGGCAGCCTCCATTGCCACCGTCTCGACCGCCTTCCTGGCCGCGCAGGCGTGCATCTTGTCCACGGCGACGTCGGCGACCACCGCGAGGGCGTCCTCCAGCACCCTGACCATGGCCACCTGGGCCACCTCGCCTTCGCGCTCGAAGGCGGCCACCTCGTCCTCAGCGTGCTACCGGGCCAGCTCCATGGCCTGCATCTCCAACTCCTTCGCCGTTTGGGCAGCGAAGCGGTGGCGGCACATGTTGCGGATCGTCGTCTAGTTGGAGATGTTGCGGCGAGGCATGGCTAGAGGTGGATCTTGGGTGGTGCTTTCTTCTTGGCTATGGTTTTGGTGGGTGCTCATCGCTGCGGGCAGCGCCCGCTTATGTAGGCGGTGCGCGGCGGGAAATGGCGCCGGGGGGCGGGCTAATTTCTGGCAAGGGCGGGGGTGGATAATTTCCGGCCAAAGACGGGGGCTGGAAACATTCTCCGACCGCGCGCGGGGGAAACATAAGTTATCGTTGGCGGGAGTTTTTCCACGCGCGAGAAGCCGCCGGTGGTCATTGCCGACGTCCCATCACCATTAGCAGAGCATCACAGACCATTAAGATCTGACAGTACGCGGGCGCGGACAATATGCTAACCGGTACGCGCACTGCCTAGGCCTGCCAGACCTCGACCCATTTTCTGTCTGTGGACAGACGCAAACGGACTAGAACGAACCGTTTGCGTCGGCATTATGGGGCCGCTGAAAATGCCCTAAGATTTTGATAATGTGGAATAGCTTGTAGCCTGCTGAGTAGGATCTCATATATATGCTCTAAATATTTGCACGTACTCGTACTGAGTGTGGGCGCCATTATTGGCACGCCTGCAAGGCTGCACAGGCAGGGCCATGCTGCCATGCATTCCACACTTCGACAGTGTGCACTCTAAAATGTTCATGCATGCCTGTAGAGTGTAGAAAGAAGATTGTGAAATTTCTCGGAAAGTATATTTGGAACATGGGCACCAGTGATCTCACCACTTCTAGATTTTTTAAAATTTTAAAATTTTACATTTCTATGTCTCTAAAAAATATGGCGTTAAATCTATAAAAAGGTATATACAGAAAGAGCATACACAAAAAAGTCCCGTTAAAAAATACTTTATATTTTAGGGTATACAAAAAAGACAAATTTCTGATAAAAAGATATATTATTTTACAACTACTTTACTACTATTTACTATCAGAGATTTGTCTTTTTTATATCTTCCTAAAAATAACGTATTTTTTAACGGAACTTTTTTGCATACAGTCCTCTTGTGTATATCTATCTGTATATTTAATGCCATAATTTTTGAAAATATAGAAGTATGAGATTTTAAAATCTTTAAAATTTTGAAAGTGGTGAGAGCACTGGTGCCCATGTGCACCAAATCCTCTCTCGAAATTTCTCCAATATTTACATGTAAACAGCCGAAAGAAAAGTAATTAATCACGCTTACGGACAAAGTACTTTCTGGGGGCAGGCTACAGACATCGAGAGGTGGAAACTGCAAATTAATCTCATGCTACTGTCTAGTGATGAAAGGTAGGCATGAAGATCTATGCAATGAGAGTAAGGTTAATAATAGAGTTAGCTGTTCGCTATAAGGTTGTGTCATGTTATCTTATAGCTAATACATATAATAGTTGGCTACAAAAATATTTTACTTTATGACTATATGGCATATATAACATACTTATAAAATGTCTAGGAGCAAATGCTAAAACTGACTCTTGCATTAGAATCCACTCTCCTTCTCTCTCCTCTTCTTCCTCTTCCAACTCATTATAAAAATATTATTTTAATTCTTATAGCGTGGTGACTAGATTTTATTGTACTTAGTCTGAGAAGGGACATCTCTAGCCTGCCTGACTGCCCTGCCCTGGCACGGGCACGCATAGGATACCGGAGCACGACGACAAGGCCTAGTGCAGAGGGCAGCACTATGCAGCGGAATCTCTCTGCCGAATGTCTGCTTCTTGGCCTCATGCCAACTTTGAAATCCTGCTACCGTGGAAATAACCGATCACTCGATTCTCGACACGTGGCTGCCGATACACTGTCCTCATGTCGGCACCTAGATATGCAAAGCTGCGAGAGAATCAAAACCTTTATTTAAGCCTAGTCACCTAGACCCGTCATAGTTCTGCCGTAAAGCCGGCAGGCCGAAAGCATGCTTAAATCATGAAGGAAAAGCAGGTCGGCAGTGACTGAGATATATGAAAGCTGTTTGATCATCAGATCTTGGACTTTTATCTATGTTGCCTCCGTTTTACTAGATCTAGAATTAGCTTAGAACTCGGTTGATCATTAGATTCACATCGTGTTTGTGTGTCATTTGAGTTGCAACCCAGTTCCTTCTAAATGGAAATGTGTTGCCACCGGGTAAAGATGATTCCGACCGTTTGATTTGTTTAGCGATTCATGAGTTGCAACCGACAGAAAACTAAGCTATTTTTTTATTGAGATCATGGTACAACACCAATACTTATAAACACTTGCGTACACTTACCACTATAAACGTACGTACACACGTCTATGACTATGAGCACCTCTAAAGGACTAAGCCGGCAGTGATGAAGTCATCACAGACGCTTCACTATTGACGGGCACATCACCAACCACTGAAAGAATAGCGCCGAAAATTTTAAAATAAATCATGGTAAATATAAACATTCATACCAAGTCTATGACTTAAACCAGAGTACACTGGTTTCACCAAAAAAAACCAACCATCATAGCCAAGCTCTATTTGCAACTAAGCTAATTCTCAGTACAGCACCGAGAACTACTCACTCCAATGTTACTTCGTCGAGCAATAAAACAGCAGAACAAAATGATTTTCCAATGCTCCCACCGAATTAGTTCTGCTGGAATGTATATCAACCAGACTGACACACATTGTTCACAAAAATTTGAATAAGCTAAGACTTGTACCAGGACCATTTCGTCCTGGGTTCGATTTACCACGCTTTACTAACTGTACAAAAGAAGAACCACGCCGGCTTTACTTTTTGCGACAAAGTTGCAGGGGTCCTGCACGTTTCGTGTGACATGTTGTCTCTTTTTTTCCCTCTCTCATCTTTTCCTTTTTTTATTCGATGTTCAAACTGTTCCAGATGTTTCTAGTTGAGTGTGTATCTGGTTTAGTCTATATTGTTCCAGAAGGTGTTTTTTTTTAGAATAAAAGGCATAGCTGCCCGACTTTAAATTAATAAAGCCCAAGAGTTTACAGCAACAGATCCCCACATATGGGTACAAACCAGCAGAATTTACGACAAAGCACCCGAAATCTGCGCGACCCATGCAGCAGGGGTGAACACAAAGTTTAGAGCAAAACAAGACATAGTTCTTAGATCAACAGGAGCAGCACTAAGCTAGATGGAAGAGCCTGGAGGCGGTGTAGGTCTGGTGTCACGATGTAGTTTGCGAAGAAGGTCGTCCAAGATCTCCAGAGCCGCCAGGTCTTTATGTTTGAGGAGAGGGCGCCACTGCTGCAAGAAAATAGAAGTTTTAAGCACACGGTCAGCAGGATGGTTAGGAAAGGACTGCTCCATCATGATTTTATTGCGGATATGCCAGAGCGCCCAGCTCTGAGCTGCGAAAAGAATCCACACTGCTCTCGCATGAGCAGGGTAGAGACCAGAAATAATACGAAAAAATTGAGCAAAGGACTTGGGATTCCAGTTAACATTAAGAATTGCTCTAATCCCACTCTACATGAAAGCAGCAAAGGCGCAAACAAAGAAGATGTGATCTGCCGATTCAACCTGGCCACACAGCACACAAAGCCCATCTGAGGGGCCAAATCTATGGTTAATTTGTTCACTACTCGGGAGGCGATTAATGGCAAGCTGCCAGGTGAAGATCTTAATTTTCAAGGGAAGGTTAGCGTTCCAAATAAACTTGGCGCAGGGCCAAGCCGCCCCATGTAAGAGATGGTTATACATGGAGTTCACCGAAAAAAGCCCCGAGGGCTCTAGGGCCCAGGACACCCTGTCCTGCCCTTCGGAGAGGTTACAAAAGGCCAGCTCCTCCCTAAGAGCAGACCAACTTTGAAGGTCGGCCGGATTTAACGATCGCCGAAAATGGATATTCAGAAGAGTGGCCTCGAGGGCCTGGTTAACCGAGATCGATTGATCAGAACAAATAGCAAAGAGAGAGGGGAACCTAGCAGCCAAAGGGGCATCACCAAGCCAACGATCAAGCCAAAATCTCGTACCACGCCCATTATGGATATGAAACCTAGCCCCAGACCTGAAGATATGCCTAATCTTGAGAATACTATTCCAAAACTGGGAGCCACCCTGGCTCCCAGAGCTAAATATAGAGAAAGAGTTAGGATATTTGGCAGCTAAGATTTTAAACCAAAGGGAATTGTTGGAGTCAGGTTGAAGAATCCTCCAGACCCACTTTAACATTAGGGCAATGTTCATAGCTCTGGTATTGGTAAGCCCCAGACCCTCCATGATCTGCGGAACACAGCACTCCTCCCAACAAAGCCAATGATACTTCCTCTTCTCCCCGACACCTTCCCAGAAGAAACGAGCCAGCACTTTGTCAAAAGCAGCATGGGTTCCCTCAGCCAGCAGGAAGAGCCCCATACAATGCAAGGGAAGGCTTGCCAAAGAGGCATTAGTCAGGATGTGTCTAGCTGCAACTGACGAGAAGCGACCCTGCCAAGGGTCAACTCTGTGACCCACAGTTTCTACCAAGTAGTTCATATCCGCAATGGTGAGTTTCCTATCCGCTATAGGAAACCCTAAATAAGACATAGGGAATTTACCCTCCTTACAGTTAAACATGCGCGCAACCCTAGCTTGCTCAATTTGTGACACCCCAGTCACAATAACCTCTGACTTGAAGAAGTTTATTTTAAGGCCAGAGAGGATTTCAAAGCAGATTAGGATAAATTTTAGGTTGGCAATCGCTAAATCATCCAGCTCAATCAAAAGGATCATATCGTCGGCGTATTGGAGGTGAGTAACCCCGTTGTCTACCAGATGGGACACAACACCCTTGATGTGTCCCGCTGAGCTAGCATGGTCCAGCATGATCGAGAGAGCATCTGCTATAAAGTTAAAAAGAAGCGGGGAAATCGGATCTCCTTGGCGAACTCCCCTTTTATTTCGAAAATAAGGGCCAATCTCCCCGTTAATGGAAATGGCAGTTTGGCCCCCAGTGACCAACTGCATAAGACGGTGAACCACCCCTGATTCAAAGTCTTTTCGAATCAAAACATCCCTGAGAAAGGCCCAGCTAACCCTATCATAAGCTTTCTCAAAATCCAGTTTCAAGATCACCGCTCTGGTTTTTTTTACTTTCAACTCGTGAACGATTTCATGAAGGGCAAGGGCACCCTCATGGATAAGGCGCCCCTTGATAAAAGCAGACTGGGTGGGAGAAATGACACGATGGGCAATTAGCGATAACCTGGTGGCATAAGCCTTAGAGACTAGCTTGAAAATCACGTTAATGAGCGCAATGGGTCTAAACTGTCTAATATCATCTGCCCCCACAACCTTAGGAATCAGAGAAAGAATGCCAAAGTTCAACCGGGAAACATCAAGCACCCCAAGTGCAAAACCATTGAGAATTTACAGAAATAACGGTTTCACAAGGTTCCAAAAGGATTTGAAGAAAATCACACGAAAGCCATCAGGTCCCGGAGCAGTGTCTGTCTTGGTCTCTTTAAGCACCAGATCAAGCTCCTCCGGCAGGAAGGATCTGATCAGTGCCTCATTGTCCTGAGAGGGTGTTTTTGACTCGCAGTTTGTGAGGGTGCAATACAACGTCGCTCAATCCAAGGATCTCGAGCCTGACCTCCCGCACCCTAGACGATACCAGGTCTGCATATTTCCAGTTGCAAAAGACGAGAACGATAGAAGTTGTGGGGTCCTATTTGCTGCCAAGTTTCATGCACCAACAAGTACGAACCAAATGTTCGAACTTGGAGAGAAGGTGGGCAATCCACCTAACATTTACATCTTACCCTGTCAATACGCGGAATCAGACTTCTGAATTCAAGTTCGAGACAAATTCGACTCTTACATGGTCTAGCAAGCAAAACAGCATCCGTAGTTAAATGAAAATGTAAATTTCTTTTTGTTCCCTCTACTAATATATATTCTGTGAACGTTTGCACACGAGATTCTACAAAGCTTCTTCACAACCTCCAAAATTAGCATTTTGTTTGGTACTAGAGCTAGAAATTTTAGAAGGAATGGATATAGAAACTTCTTGGATACGAAGCAAATTGGCCAAATCAAAAATAACAAAAGCAATGTTCTTTAATTGACTTACTCAAATCAATAAAATTATCCTCAACAAAAATTGGAGCATCTGTATCAGTAAATAGATAAAATGGAAAATCAAATATAAATTGGATGGTTACAGGACTAGTTGTATCCTAGAACACCAGGGATCAAACCCCGGATCAGTCTAACGCTGTAGCTGTCTCACTAAGAGCATCTCCAGCCGTCCCCCCGACTTGGCCCCCGGCGGCCGTTTTTTACATCCGGACGGCGATATTCGGCCCAGCCACGCCCCCGGTTCCTCGTTTTCGCCCGGATTTGGGCTTTCATCCATCCGGCAAGCCCAGGACGTCCCCGGCTTTCCGAGGCGCGCTCGGGGACTCCGGACGAAACAGAAACGCGCGAAACGGCGAGCGGGCCCGCAGTGTCGGCGAGATAAAGGGTAGTTCCCCGCCATTAATTCCGTTTCCCGCCATTAATGCGCCGCATATACCCATTGCAGGCGTCTTTCGAGAAATGTTGGGCCGACGCGAGGGCGCACAGCGCCGGGAGAGACACCAAGTACGACGCACGCTGGAAACAGATGCTCGCCAACCAGGGCACCCGGATCGCCTTACTCCAGACAACATCGGCGGCGAAGAAGAGGAACACCGACCTGGCGTTCCTGATCGGCGGCAACGACACTGCAATGGACGAGGAGACGCGGGCTTGGTACGACGCTCATCGCCAAGCCATCCTCCACCCTCCGTCGACTGCGTCGTCGTCCTGCCCTTCAACAACGACCCCTTCGGCGGACGAAACTACGCCGCCCGAGGAGGCGCAGGAAGGCACCGCCGACGAGTCTGTTCTAGTCTAGTCTAGTTTCTGTTTCGATCGCCGAATTCTGGCTGATCAGATCGCCGAACTTAGTGCGATGCTTTTGTGTACCGGGCGGGAAGACGCTATTTTGAAACTATATCCGCGAACGCCGGGGTGCGACTGGAAGTTTGCTCCCACCCACGCCCGTTTTACATCCAATCCGGACGAATATATCGCCGGATTTCGGCCCGGGGGCCTCAAACGGCTGGAGATGCTCTAAAGCTAGAGCCCCAATAGATGTCTCAAAACCAGTTGTGGCCAATAATAGACCACAAACTTCACGCACGTGCCAGGGAAAGAAGGATTAAAAAAAGGCAAAATCCATATCACTGAGCACATTTCATCATCATATTCTCGTATACAAGTATAAATGACCGGCATATAATACAGTTCCTGTAAACAACAAATCTAACTCGACAGCTGCCCCCCAGAATAAAACCACTACAAAACCCATAACTGTTCATTTTCAACCCGCCAGCACACAGCTTCAAAGAAGCTCAAACAGACTAATGGATGAGCTGATGACAAAAATGAGCACAACCCACAACACTTCAAAATAAACCGACACATTCAGGGCCATTTATAATGAAGAGCAGTCAAATGTTTGACCACAAGGAAGGAACCCTTACAAAAACAGTCCAAGAATGAATGCAGGACAATGCAAGTGTGGAAAATATAGGAAATAAACAAGTTTACTAGCTCGGGAGGGATATGTCGAGCATAGTGAACTTGGACCGAGCAGTACAAAATATTCATGTGACAATGCATGCAAGCCCTCTTCTGCATAATGGACCTATAAGCAATCCAGACTTGTAGAGAGTGACCATATGACCAAAGTTCAATGCATGCAATGAATACAAGAGAAAGCGATAGCACCCAGACTGTAAGCATACTGGCCACACTGAGAAACCCTCGGCACGGCAGGCAACAGTAGAAGCCAAATCTCATCTCCAATAAGAAATTGGAGGTTGACGCCTTTAGCAAAGTTAGCAGGCAGCCAACTCAACCACCTTCCCCGCAGAGATGAAAAAGGCTTTCTGACACATGTACTGATGCATGAGTTAGTGAGGACCCTCCGACGCGCTCATGTTAAGATGGGTGGACTCCCCCCAAAGAGCAGGTCTAGATATGATGCAACCGAAGACCCGGACTCGACACGTCGATGGATGCATGTGCAGACTCAAGACCAACTCATGTCATCAGCCCGAAACTGCACGGCTGATTGCGATCCTTGCCCAGTCAGCTGATTCTTGGACCAAAGGATCATGAGATAATAAGCACTCATCCAGAAATTGCTTGCTTGAGGTCGATTGGCTGATCAAAGGACCAGCATGGACACCCAATGTGTCTGCCAGATCTCCCAACACACCTATTGCATTCTTCATCACAGAATCATCCCTGAAACAGTAAGAGATAATTTTAGAAAATTATTGTGCTGAACAGTCAGGTTGTGCCGAAATGTTAGCGATTGTGTCGCAATAATAGTTCACTTTCAGTGCAAAATATCAGTACGGCGTGTGAACAAACTATCCTAACTTGATGTGGCCCTTTCCCTCTTTAGTGGCAATGTGAATGCAAACAACATACATGCCATAGAAGAATGCAATGACCAAGCTTATTCCATGCACAGCAAGAAATCCAAAATTAGTACCTAACACCCATTAGTAAATGAAAGCACAATGCTACAACTTATGTAGCAGTTCACAATCAGAGTGACCAACACAGAAATTTTGCAAGGCTTGGCTTGACAAAATGTAATTCCTAAATCACCTTTGAAATATCAAGCTACTTTTAAGGTCCGGACATATCGTTAGAACTGCAGATGTATTAACAGACCATATGGCTTTAACACCTGTCAGCTATACCCATTTTGGGAGAACACTGCTTATATATCATATCGTCAAACGACTAGTTTATCATGTGCCACTGAAAGTACTATAGTATCCGACTCATTTTAAAAATATCTTCGTTATTTTCCTTCCTGGGTGTTAGTGAGCTTCTGTCAAATGGGTAAATAGACCACTTAGCAGTGTTGTTGCTGCATGTGTGTGTTGCTTATGCGGTGTGCCGCTGCCACCATGGGTGCCTTACATTGCTGTTAGAGAGCATTGAACCAGACAAGGCATGTCCATGTTGGCTTATAGCCAAATAGGCCATTATTAAGTGAAAAGGCTGACACGTATTTAACGACGGTAGCAAATAATGAAGTATCGGAAATGAGTGGTAGGGAATGAATTAGGAAACTTTCAGTGGCCTATGATGAAACTGGTAGTTTCTCAGTAGCATATAAAGAACTTATCCTTTTTTCGAATAAGCAGTAGTATACATTGATTAAGTTTAATTTGCCATTTTCTATACATTGGACCATGTACAATTTAAGCTACAGCTAGACATTTGCCTACTGTACAAGGAATACTGTCTAATTGTTATTGTCTATGAGTCATGACCAGTTTCAAGATTTCAGCATCCAGATAGCAGAAAATACAGATCATGTAAATAAATGAGCAATGAAGCAAACAGAAAATATTCTTGATGACATACATATCTTTGCCATTATGAAGAGCGTCAAGGAACTGAATAATATTTGGAGCATACGGCATCAGTAATTGTGTCTTAGGAGAACCCTTGAATCCTTGAAGAATACCAGAGTAGGCCTCTAAGATGCCATCTCTTAATTGATTGGTGTAGTCAAGCATTTCATCATCAGCTGGATTTGTGTGGACCGACAAATCTGCAGCACTTTGTAGCATGGGCATGGCATAGATCAAATACTTCTCAAAGTTCTCCCCAATTGCCAATGCAATGTCACCAAAGCATGAGAATATAGGTGGTTTTACAGATCTGTGCAACTGATTGCTGGATAGATCCTTCAGGAGCTGGGTCATGATGCCATCACAGTAGGGCAAAATTTTGTCCTCCAGTGCCCTGCACAGGTCACCCACAACACCCACCGTAATGGCACATACCTGATACTCTTCAAAGTTCTGAAGTCCCATTTCCAAATACTGATAGAACTGTGCCATGTACTTCGCAAAATTTGAACCGGCTGCATATGCCAATGCACCAATAGAAAGCATAGCCTCCTCATGCACAGACGCATTTCGACAAGCAAAAACTCTCAAAAAGAGATCCATCATCTGATCCGCATACTGTAAGAAGGAAAATTTTGTTGACTCCATCCCTCCCAACTTCTGGATAATGACTTGCAAGCAGCCACATAGAAGGCCCTGCAGATCGCTCCGCTTCTCCCTCTCATCAGTTGACAGCTTTCCCGCTTCAAGTGTCTGATGGAGTTCCATCATAATCACAGGTACCAACTGCAGCACAATAGGAGCTGTCTCCTCTGTTGAGCACCTGACGACTTCATTTAAAGTCTCATAAGCTGCAGTACGCAGCCTGGAATCTCCAGCATCTTCCCTGTGACTGGTCACAAGAAGGCTCTGAACAATATCTTGAAAGAAAGGGGATAAAGGTGACGCTGATCCAGCATCCACATAGCCTTGAGCAAGGAAATATAGTGCCCCACATGCCTTTTCTGCCACATTCGGGACATCCTTCATGCTTTGAAGCAGCACAGTAAGTATTTGTTGGCAGTTCTCAGATGTAATGACAGGAGGTGTTTCAACTGCAGAACCATGAAGAAACTCGAATATTCTTCCAAGGGTCCAAGCAGTTGTGTCCTTCACGTGATTATTTGGGTCCTTTAACAATGCAGACAACATAAAATTCAAGGCGACGTTAACTAGAGGGGCCAGTTTATCGGCTGATGGACCCTCCAAAATGGATCCAAAAGCATATGTTGCAGCCTCTCTATGCCTCCATTCAGGTTTCGTTATGTTTTCCTCCACAAAAGGCATCACAAGAGGAACAATATCATCCCCAACAGTCCTCGCCACCAGGCCCAAACAAGTACCACCAGCCATTGCAAGGTTCCAAGCACCTTCATCCAAGTCTTGGTCTTCCTCCTGCTTGAGGAGAGTCTCCAGCAGCATTGGCACTAAGGCAGGAAGGGCTTGCTTGATAAAATAGTAGCAAGGAACATCAGAGTCAGCTGTAAACTCACTACTGAACTCATCTAAAATGTCGATTTCCTCATCACATATGGAACTCCAGAATTCAATGGCCTGAAGTGCAACTGACTCCTCATCTCCCCTCACAGCCTTTGCAGTGATATTAAATATGTCCTGCATGTATGTGGCCAGCTTGTCATAATAAGTTGACGAAATAGCCACCAGACACTCAAAGGCAGCCTGTCTTATCTTCTCCTCTGGTGACTGTGTTGCTTCACAAACAACTCTCATGATATAATCACGCTCCATGTCATTTGAGAAGTTAACCTGAGCAAAGCCCAATGCATTATACAATGCTCGTGTCGCTGCAAGCCTCACTTCAGAGTTCCCTTCAGAAGCACTCATACCCTGAACAACAGCTGTAAGTATCTTGTTGACTTGGTCTTGGTCAACAGCTTCCGGAGAAACTTCCTCACACAAATAGCCAAGTGTCTCAAGCGTTGCCTGCTTGACAGTTGGCTGGACCTGATGTATATTTGAAAGCAATGATCCTATAAGCTCGGGCCATTGCTTCTGAGGGATCTCAATGCCAGCAACCTTGGCGATGACTTGAGAAGATGTAGATCTGGCACTTGCAACAGGAGATGAGAGAGTTTGCAGCAGCAATGATTTAATTTGCACCTTGACACCAGCATCCAGTGCTAGCCATCTCTGGAAAAGTTCACCCTTCCTGTGCTGCTCCTTTGCATCCAGCGCATTTTTTAGGATCAAACCAGCCAATCTGCGGCTCTCCTCAGGTTTCTCGTTGTTAGCCAACTCACTTGAGAGGGAGAGCAAGAAACCTGGGAGATTTTGCTCCTGAAATTGCTTGAGGCTTTCTTCAGCATGCTTCCTAATCGAGCCATCGGCAGATTGCGCACTCAAGAGTATTTGAGTAACGTCCAACGACATGTTGACTCTGTAAGACAAATATAGGGCAGTAAGATATAGCTTCACGGCACGAAAACTCCATACACCATATAGTCTTCTTTTGTGTAAAACCATGATTGGCACGTATTGGCGCACTATAAAGTCTTCTTTTGTGTAAAGCCAAACAAATAACACTAAATCTTATACAATCGGAAGTTGACAAGACAAGGAATCAGCATTTACGAAAACATTAGTTTTTTCAACATCATCTGCACCACCTCTTTTTATCAACTACAATAAATATGTTCTTGGGATCACAATTACAAAGATAAAAAACAGAGACAAATTGGCACACTATAAATTGGTTCTTGCCAGCAAACAGAAGATTAAGAAACATTTAACCAAGAAACAAACAGCTACAATGAGGCATCCTTACTATGAATTTTGTAAAACATTAACGATTTCATCAGATTTCGTATAACTTTCTACAATTAGGCAACAATTGCTTACACAAACTAAAAAGTTCCCTTCATGAGCACATCTACAACCTTATAAGCGAGGAAATAAATCAGTCAACATGAAACATACAGTTCTAAAGAGCTGTATAAAGTACGCCTAGGACATATTATATACCACTACTCCCTTAGTCCCTTAGCTAAGGGGGATACAAATATCTAAGAGTAACCTTCGTTAAGGGGGATACAAATATCTATGTGAATACCGCGCGAAAATAGCGACAAATTTCCACCCTTAAACCATGGATTCTCCGCGAAAACAGAACAGAAAGAAATTTCAACCAAATCTAGGGTTTACAAATTCAACATACGCATCAAGTCCAACCAAGACAGATCTGCCTGGAAGTTCCTTCTTCCTGGCGTCAACAGAAGAGCAGAAAAAGGACACAGGAGTGGAGAGCGAGCGGAGGTGGTCTTCCGCGTCATACCTTCTTGCTTCCCGCAGAGAAGGCGACGCTGTCGGCGACGAGGCGCACGGGGATGGACTTTGCCGGCGACTAGGGGCTCAGACAACGATGGTTGCGTGACGGAGGCCGGGTCGCAGCTCGGCGATCCGGGGATAGGTGGCAGCTCCGCGATTTGGCGGGTTTGGCGACGGCGGGGAGCTCGCGGTGGCGACCGGCGGCGGCGGCGGCGCTGGGCAGGAGAGGAAATCAATAATGTGGAGAAAAGAAAAGGAAAAGAGTACGTTTGGTGTACTGGGAGCAAGTCGCGCGCGGGGCTGGGGATCGTGGCCGTCCGATCTGGCGACGGACGGCTGTGATGAGGAGAAAGGGTGGGATTATTTTTTGCTGGGTTATTTGGGTTCGGACGCTACGCAGCTGTTGCTTTCCACGATTTTAAAAAGAGGGAATCGTGGTTTTTCAGAAGTCAATTTGGCAAGTAAATTCTGGCTGTCCGGTGTCGCCGGTTAATCGTTTGTGTTTGGGTTGTTTGTTTGGCAGTTTGACAGTCTTCGGTAAAACACATGAAAAGTAACCAGAAATAGATATAGATATATCTCAGAGTAAAAGATGCGTGCAAATTGTGTTTTCCCTATCCCTGATTATATAGTAGTCATGTCCTCATATGCATCGATTTGATTCCCGAGCTTCACGGAGCTTGTATTTAGAAAAATTCAAATATACTATTTTACAGTTTTACAAAGTCTAAAAAAGGTTTTGTGGATACAAACAAACTTTGATCTACATTTCCATAATTTTTTATTAAATAATATTGGAGCTATGCAAAAAAGACAAGATCACTGGGAGCAAGTCGCGCGGGGGTTTGGGGATCGTGGCCGTCCGATCTTGCGACGGACGGCTGTGATGGGGAAAGAGGGTGGGATTATTTTTTGCTGGGTTATTTGGGTTTGGACGCTACGCAGCTGTTGCTTTCCACGATTTTAAAAATAAGGAATCGTGGCTTTTCATAAGTCAATTTGGCAAGTTAATGTTTGTGTTTGGTTTGTTTGTTTGGCAGTCTGACAGTCTCGTAAACTTGTTGAGACTTCGGTAAAACACATGAAAAGTAATAAGAAATAGGTATAGATATATTGGAGTAAAAGATTCGTAAAATTGTGTTTTCCCTATCCCTGGTTATATAGTAGTCATGCCATCATATTCGTCGATTTGATTCATGAGCTTCATGGAGCTTGTATTTACAAAAAAATCAAATATCTATTTTTACAGTTTTACAAAGTCTAAAAGAAAGTTCTATGGATATAAACAAATTTTGATCCACGTTTCTATAAAAATAATAATAATACTGGAGCCAAGCAAAAAAAGACAAAATTATAGTTCCAAAAAGGGAAAAAAAAAGGTTGACTTTGCAGAGCACATCTAAACATATACGTGGATAAAACAGTGTACACACATACCAGACTTGTGTATTTTTCATATTTTTTAGTTTTCAAAATAAGATTTTCAAAAATTACATAAAGAGCTCAAGGGAGCTCATGAGCTAAAGGCAATTTTCGAGTAGGAGTGCACATACTTCTTTCATGTATAGAGAGGAAAATTGCATAATAAGGTCGAATCCTAATACATACTAAATATTGTGACTCCCTTCAGTTCAAATTAATTGTTGCAGCCATATACCATGTCTAGTACAAGTGTACTTCTAAGGTGCGTCAGTTAATTTAAAACGGAGCAAGTACTAGTTCTAGTGTGGTTTTATTTATTATCTTCTGCTAAAGAACTAGAATCTTCATTAAACAACTCTGATTTTACATAAACCCTAACAAAAACACGAAAATGGAATAAGCTCATCACAGAACTCTCCGTCTTCTTCCACTAATACGAGTCGATGCCACACCACCATTGTCGCTCCTTCGTCATAGCCAACCTTATGTTGTTGCCTACAAATGGGACGACAGAAGTCCCTGGTCCATTTTGACACCGCCGCTCGGTGAAAACAACACCGACCTATCACACCCTCCTGTACCTGCATAATATCTCTAGTCTCCGTGTCAATGTCATAAGGAGGGACGTCCAAAAGGGGAGAGAAGTGCCAAACAACTATGTCGCCGCTACCGCCTCACCAATGCAAACTTAGGGAAACTAACTTCTCTGTTCGTGGTGGGGGAGGACCATTCTCTGTAAACCTTTATTTCTACTATTGGTTGCTTGAACATCCACGACGCATGAAAGAGGATGACCAGATCAAACCATATGCACGCGGCACGCCAGAAAACCTTGGACCAACACATGTATCGCCCACTGCTTTGCTTTCTGGCCATTGCAACATACTCCTAGGCTAGTTGATAGATGTGAAGAAAAAGGAACCACACCAATCCTAATAGGCCCCTCACAAATAGTAAGACGAGCATCATCGAGACAGAACCAAAGTTGGAGGAACACTACCGTTTTAGGGCTGACAAGTAACCAATACCTAGAAGAGGAAATAACTAATAAGGACAAAACACCTTGTCAAACGGACATATACGAGGCCGCCACCACCTCTCGATGCCAAAACAACCGTCAAAGACTAAGGAGACTATCCAGAGTCGCTGATTGGAGGCTCACTATAGAGAAAGAGGGGGTGCTAGGGGGGAAGGGCTAGACTGACCCCACTTCCCCAATGATTTGCCCCCTCGATGCATAAATCATGTACAAGTAGTACTATTTTTTGTTGTATATGCACTAATTGCCATAGATAATTGCTTGATTAAATGATTAGTCATAATCCCTAGCTTAAAGGGTCGTGTGCATCACTTTGATGTAGAGGCCAGGATGCCCCATTTCGAAAAAAAACCTAGCTTAATCATGTACTCCCTCTGTTCTAAAATATCTCCATTCTAAAATATAAGATGTTCTAGTCTTTCTCTGACACTATGTATTTAATTATCTATATACTACCTCCATCCCAAGGCTTAAGGCCTATTTTTTTTCAGAAAGTCAAACTATGTCAAGTTTGACTAAGTTTTTAGCAAAAATCATTAACATACAAAATAGAAAATTAATATCATTAGATAGACTAGTTAAATACCGTGCGTTGCTACGGGATATATTTTTATTCTACATGTAATCAATTAATCATAAACCTATTTGTAAAAAATCTATTTGGCCAAGGGAAAAATCATGCAGTTTGGGGGAGTGGTTTTTTGGCTCCCATGTGCATATGCTTCTTTTATTTAAAATATATTTTAATTGTGTTTTGAAATATTAAAAATTTCGGAACAAAAATTCGTACGTATATCTCCCCATTGTATATGGTCACAATGTTGTTTCATGAAAATGGACATTTTCGTGTGTCATACGCAAAAAAGATAAATTTTGCTTCTAAAAGAGTGTTTTGCATAAGATATTTTTTGTCTTTTCTTACATGATGATGTATAAGAAGTATCGCTTTTTTATGAAACTTTAGTGTGCACTCTTTTTTGTGAAATTTTAGCGTGCACATAGAGTACGGGTATGTACGCGCAAATTTTTTCATCAGAATTTTGTAACCTTTAAAAATATGTTTTACCAATAAAGGGAGCATATGCACGTTAGAGCCAAAATGAATTTCTGCTTGGTTCTATCTCTCTCTCGCCCTCTCCATCTCTCTCCCTCCCTCCAGAACACATTAGTTTATGTTCTTTTCATATGTGTAACATTTCAAATGGATCACTGACTCTACCAAATACTAATATCATATAATCATTTAAACATAAAAAGGTTGAACAGCGCAACAAAGATACAACATAGCACAGTTTTTTTTTCTTTTTTCATCAGCATGATATCACTACCATTAATATGTAAATTTCTCCACAAATGAAACAACAAAAAAATTTGTGATGAAAATTCTATTATAACAAAAAATAGCAACCATGGGTTTCCAAAGATGCTATTGAGAGAAGAAATGGACTTCTTGAATATATATAGAGAGAAGGAACAGAAAATAAACCAAAAAGGAGGAAACATAGGGATGGATGTCAGAGACGTCTCTAGCGTTAATCAAATATGGAGTATAAATATTTTTACAGACCAGTTAAGCAACTATTTCCTGTGTTGTATGTGTCGCACCCTTCCCTTGCTGGCTGTTGCCTGCTTTCATAGGTGCCAGTACCTTTTTTATTTTTTTGTTCTCTTCTCCAAGCGGTGCATCCTTGTTTCCTGTACATAGCTCCACCTGATACAACATGAAAAAAAAAATATTATTCCTTGTATATATTCATGCTATCAAGCTAGGATGTACTATTTTCAAAAACATAATAACTTATAGTTTAGTTTTCAAAAGTCAATTACCTCTCTTGTGATCAAATTACTTAGTGTTCTGGTGTGCTGGTGAGAAATATGTTACAATTAATCCAAAATGCAGGTTCTATGCTATCCAAAACATGCCTACACTGACAGTGAAAGGATCGGTACGGGCGACTAGAGGGGGGTGAATAGGCGCTAAAACAATTTTTAATCTTTTTCAATTTAAGGCTTGACACAAAGTAAATTCACTAGATGTGCAACTAGGTGAATTTCCTATAAGTGGCAAGCATGCAAGTAAACAAGTAACGAGCAGGATACAAGTAAGGGAAAGGAATAACCGACGAGTGGAGACAGGAGACACAAGGATGTATTCCCGTAGTTCCTTCCTTTTGAGGGGAAGTACGTCTACGTTGGAGAGGTGTGGTGACACGGAGTCGACCAACGCCACAAAGGCTCACCTTGTTCTCCGGTGAGCAAGCCACGGAGGCTAGCTCGTTTCCACTAAGCGGTGGTATTGGGGGAACCACGAATCCCTTACACGGAGCTTGGGGCACAACTCCACAACTCAATTGGAGGCTCCCAAGAAAGCCACGGAGGCAAGAATCACCACAAAGACAAGTCAATCAACCAATTACAACACCTAGGGTCACAAGAGCCCCAAGGTGCAAATCCTCCAAGCAAATGGAGGTGGAAATGAAATTCCTTCGGTGAAGATGTAGATCGGTGCCTCCTCCTTCAATCCTCCAAAGATCAAGAGCTTTGGTTGGCTAGAAGGGGAGATCTATGGAATTTGGTGTTTTTCCAATGGGGGTAGGTGAGAGCTTCAAAGATGAACAATGGTTGGTGAAGTTCTAACCCTACCCAAGCAAGGAGAAGGGGTATTTATAGGTAGGTGGAAAACTGGCCGTTGGGGGAGCACACAGCAGCATTTCCGGCGATAAGTCCGGCGCCGCCGGCCTCTGGGCCGGACGGCCCGGCGGTCAGTCCGGCGGGACCGGACGCTTCGCCGGGAGTCTGGCGGTGGACCGGACGGATCCGGCGGCCCGCCGAAACCCGGACCAGTATACCAGTCCGGCGGCTCCGCCGGGCCAGTCCGGTCTGCCGCCGGATGGTCCGGTCTGAGGGCCGGCCTGACCTAATTTCCTCCAGATTTCTTTTTAAGCAATCGAACCCCTTCACCTGTGAACTAAAACCTGTATGCATATGATTCAAACACTAGTTCACACAAAAACATAGTCATGTCATTGTAAATCAAAAAAGTAGAAAGGGACAAATGTCCTTTCAATCTCCCCCTTTTTGATTTACGATGACAAACTATGTTAGAGTCTCATAGGAGAAACAAAACATGGTAACTAGTGAATAGTGAGAGTGCTCCCCCATAACATATGCACATGGTAGAATTTGCTTTTGGAATGCAAGGTGCAAAAATTAGATTATAGGGAGCTCCCCCACCATCACTAGGAACCAAGCATAACTTGGACAAGATAATATCATGGATAGATAATAATATAGCAAGCATAGACATATCCAAACATAAACATAGAGAGCATAGTGCATAATTAAAGTACACACTTGTCCACACACGATAGGGTTCCACGAAGTTTGAGAGATAAAAACGGCAAATAAAACGCAAATGGACACAAGCCACTTAAGACCCAAGGAAGATGAAAGCGCGGCTTGTGTCATGCGACGTTATTCCTAGAGACTCTACACGCTTCTCCCCCTTTGGCATCGAAACACCAAAAAGGGACAAGAGAGTAGGAGATGCTAGCGCTCAAAAATCATCACTGGGGACAGGAGAAGCTTCCGGATCATCCTCTCCATGAGCACCTTCTCCTTCATCAGCATCTCCCTCAAAGTCTTCAAAGTCTTCAATGCCTTCAAAGCCAGCAAACATGTCATCATCAAGAGGCGGCATGACATAGTTGACATACGGGACCTGATCCAACTCATGTCCAATGGGGGGAACAGCACTGGCCCTAGCAGCCAAGAACTCGTTCTGCCTCCTCCGGGTCTCCTGACTCATCTCCAAGCTCCTATGAGCCACATCATAAGAGCTGCGACACATCTCCCATAAGTTCTTGAAGAACGCAGCAACACCCTTCTTGCGTGAGGGCCTAGGGTGACGATGGCGACGACGGTGACTAGTACCAGAACCAGAGGGACGGTGAGGATCAGGAGCATCCATGGAGGGACCTCTAGGCCTGGTACGGAGCAAAGTGGGAGCCTCATCAAAGCCACCCTGGAAACCCACTGAGAAGGTCTCCATGTCCACAAACTGACCACGCACTTGAGAAGTCTGAGTCCGGGGCTGCTTGTTGATCAAACGCTGAATATACTGACAGTAGTTGGGGGTCATGCGCTTGAGAGAAGACCTCTTCATCTCCTGAAAAATGAAGTCACAACCATCAATCTTCCGAAGTTTGTCGGGCTGGCAATAGAACAACAGATTCCTGTGATAGCCCCTGACACTAGCATCATCTCCAGCCTTGCTTATCAGATTCTGACGGAAGAGCTTGGCAAGAGCATTGTAGTAGTAGTACATCCCTGAAATGGCAGGAGCTGGAAGTGAAGGCTTCTCTGGATAGCAAATGCGAGAGATCCTCTCATCAGGAAAGGGCGCCTCGGAGTGAATCTTGAAACCTCCAGCCCTACCATCACCATAGCCCAAAGCATCACATAAATCAGCAAACGTGGCAGTGAGAACATCCTGGCCAGTCATCCAAGAGAAGGACTCCTCTGGGTCATTATGGAAGAACACAGTGCACCAGAACTGACGGACCACCAAAGGCTGAATAGACTCATTGAGGGTGACAAGGTCCATAATATCCATCTTCAGAAGAGCCTCATTGATGTGGCGGAAGTCCTTGGAGGCAAAGTGCTGAAAGTGCTCGACATTGAGAGATTTCGGCACCACATAGAATCCACTCTTCATGTGCACATCTGCATCATAGTAATCATTCCACATAGTATGCTGAGAATCAGTCCAGAACTTCTTGTCACTGCCAGAGTACTGCCTCTCATGAAAGCGGTACGGGTTCAGACGGCAAAGTTTACGCCAAACGTCAATATGGGCTGTACCCAAGTTCTCTGTGATCTCCTGCTCCTGCTCCACGTCCACGGGCCCACGAGCCCTTCCCCTCCGGGTAGGAGGAGGCCCACGAGCATGAACAGTCTTGGTCCTCATATGCGGCCCAGCCGCTGCTGCTGCAGTCTTCCCTGTCTGACGGGTACGGCGCGAAGACTACCCTTCAACCTCACCAATCTTCCTCTTCTTGGCCTCAAAGGCGTGAAGCTCTTCTGCGGTTTCAATCCGGTAGTTGCTGTCCTCAGTCGAATAAGAGTCGGAATCTGAAAAATGCAAGCAAAAACAAAGCAACACCAGATAAAGATACATGTCACAGAAAAGGAAACTCAAAGTTGGAAGAAACAAGTGCGAGATGGAAAGGTAGTATGGCATTCGAGGTTCGGCGCCAGGTCCGGCGGGACCGGACTGGGGGCCGGACCGTCCGGCGGACCGCCGGGTCAGTCCGGCGAGCTCGCCGAACTGGTATACTGAATGCCAGTTCGGCGGGTCCGCCGGGCTGGCCCGGTGGGCCGCCGGGTGGTCCGGCGCCAGGTCCGGCGACCGCCGGGCACTTCGCCGAAATACTCGAAAGTCATACTACCCGCAATCTTGACTCAAATAAACTTGTTTCTACCAACCTTAAGTATACAAGGATGCCAAGGAACACACACACTAGCCCAACTAGGAACGAAGCCCTAAAAGGATTTATCCTAGACAAGATGAATCTAACTCAAGATTTGAAGAAACTAACCCTAGATACACACTAGATCTATTCATACAAGAGCATGAACAAACGGAGTATGAGGCAAGGGCTAGAGGGAGAAGATTGAAACAAGGAAGTTACCCGAAGACATGGTGCACAAGAAGATGAGGACGAGTCCCGATCTCCCAATGCGGTTGACGAAACGCGAAGATCTTCGGGGAAAAGCTTCAACACACCCCGATCTACACCCGATCTAAGTTTGGAAGGGATTGGTTGGGTGGAGAGGCTAGGGGAAGGAAAAGCTTGGAGGGGCGGCGCCAATGGAGTAGGGGGCGGGCGTGGGGAGGGAGGAAGTGGGAGAAAACCGCCCAGGGAGCCCTCCCCACGAGTTTAAATAGGGGGCGCCAGTCCGACGGTAAGTCCGGCGGGACCGGACCGTTCGCCGGGCGGTCCGGCGGGCCGCCGGGCCATTCCGGCGAGCTCGCCGAACTGCTATACTGCAAGCCAGTTCGGCGGGTCCGCCGAGATAGCCCGGTGGGCCGCCGGGCAGTCCGGCTCCAGGTCCGGCGACCGCCGGGCAGGCCGCCGAAACACCTATGGTCTTGAGAAATTTTGACAAATTTTGATATGTGACATGTATCAACAAGAAAAGCATGGTGTGCGGAAGAAACCAACAGATATCAAACTTGTTTGCAAGAAAATCATCTTAAGATTGCATGCCTTCCAACGAAGAGCAACAACAAACACGAGATGTGAAGACATGCAATGGTGGGGGATTTCTCCCCCTATGTGTGATCACCAATGTCGTGACACCGCAAAGAGACATGCTTGGGCTCAAATGACATTAGTGATCTTATAATGTCGCACAATTGAGTATGCATCGTGCCATTAATTGACACGATGACTATCCTTAACTATGCGCATCTAGACTAGAACAACACACTATAATATGGGAATGAGTGCACACGATCAAGCCACATTGCAAGAGTCTACGATATTCAATTCATGCCTCAACTCTCGGAATCTTGCTTCATCAAGAGGCTTTGTGAAAATGTCGGCGAGTTGGTCTTGTGTACCTACATAAGATAGGTTAATCTCACCTCGGTTGACATGGTCATGGATGAAGTGGTGGCGGATCTCGATGTGCTTGGTCTTGTTATGTTGAACCGGATTATAAGCGATCTTGATGGCACTCTCATTGTCACACAAGAGTGACACCTTGTCGAAGTGAATACCATAATCCTCCATGGTTTGCCTCATCCAAAGGAGTTGAGCACAACAACTCGCGGACGCCACATACTCGGCTTCGGCGGTGGAGAGAGACACACAATTTTGCTTCTTGGAAGACCAACAAACCAAAGACCTACCAAGAAATTGGCATGCCCCGGAAGTTGACTTCCTATCCACTTTGTCTCCCGCCCAATCCGAGTCCGAGTACCCAACAAGCTCAAAGCTTGCTCCCTTCGGGTACCAAAGGCCAAAAGTTGGGGTATCAATCAAATATCGAAAGACTCTTTTGACCGCCATTAAATGGCTTTCCTTAGGGGCGGCTTGATATCGTGCACACATTCCCACACTAAGCATGATATCCGGTCTAGATGCACAAAGATAGAGCAAAGACCCAATCATAGAGCGATAAAGTTTTTGATCCACTTCTTTACCATTAGGATCGAGATCAAGAGTAACCTTTGTAGGCATAGGAGTCTTGGCTCCCTTCACTCCGGTATCCATCTTGAACTTCTTGAGCATGTCTTGAGTGTACTTGGCTTGATTGATGAAGGTGCCACCCTTCAATTGCTTTATCTCAAAGCCAAGAAAGAATTTCAACTCCCCCATCATAGACATCTCAAATTTATCTGTCATTAGTCTTGCAAATTCATCATTGAAAGATCTGTTAGAAGAACCAAAAATGATATCATCTACATAAAGTTGGCATATGAAAAGCTCCCCGTTTACTTTCTTAGTAAAAAGAGTGGGATCAATGAGGCCAATCTCAAACCCACGGTCTACAAGAAGCTCTCTAAGATGCTCGTACCACGCACGTGGGGCTTGTTTAAGGCCATAGAGTGCCTTATCGAGCTTGTAGACATGGTTCGGAAAGTTAGGATCCTCAAAACTCGGGGGTTGCTTTACAAATACTAACTCATGCAAAGGACCATTTAAGAAAGCACTCTTCACATCCATTTGTTGCAACTTAAAGTTATGATGTGATGCATAAGCAAGAAGGATACGGATGGACTCAAGGTGAGCCACGGGTGCAAAAGTCTCTCCATAGTCAATGCCTTCAATTTGAGAGTATCCTTGAGCAACCAAACGAGCCTTGTTCCTCACAACAATTCCATTTGCATCTTGCTTGTTCTTGAAGATCCACTTGGTTCCAATGACATTGCGGCAATCCTTGGGCTTCTCCACTAATGACCAAACTTTGTTGCGCTCGAAGTTATTGAGTTCTTCATGCATGGCTTCTACCCAATCCGGGTCTTCAAGTGCTTCAAACACCTTTTGAGGTTCCACACAAGAGATATAGGCATGGTGGTTACTAAAGTTTGCCAATTGCCTCCTTGTGGACACCCCTTTCCTTACACTTCCAATCACATTCTCCAAGGTGTGGCTACCTCTTTGGAGAGTTGTTGCAATCTTCATGGCACGGCGAGCTTGAGCTTCTTCAAGAGATTCTTGAGAGGCCACTTGGTCATCACCACGGTTTTGGTCCTCGCCTTGACCTTTAAACCGAGCATGCTCATCATCTTGAGCTTGCTCAATGTCTTGAACTTGATCTTGATCACCACTTGGTGAAAAATCACCATCATGCTCATGGTCTTGATCTTGATCATGCTCACATGGTTGAGGGGTTTGAGCTTGTCTTTGGCTAGCATCAAAAGGACCATGAGGAGCTTGTTGTGTTTGAGAGGGTGAAGGCTCCACTTGAGTAGAGCATAGTCCTTCTCCTTCCGCCAAAAGGTGTCCCTCAACGGGTATGAGATGTCCCACACCCATTCTTCTTATGGCAAGAGGAGGTATTTCGTCACCTACATCAAAAACACCACGTTGCTCCACACGGGAGCTGTCATTCTCGTCGAATCTCACGTTAGAAACTTCAACAACTCGAGCGGAGAGTTTGTCAAAGATTCTAAAGGCGTGAGATTCGGCGGCATAGCTAACAAAGGTACCCTCAAGAGCTTTTGAATCAAATTTGGACAAATGGACACCTTTCTTAAGATAGAAGCACTTACAACCGAATACCCGGAAGTACTTGATATTAGGTTTCTTACCAATGAGGATCTCATAAGGAGTCTTGTTCAAGCCCTTGCGGAGATATAACCGGTTTGATGCATGACATGCGGTATTAATGGCTTCGGCCCAAAAGTTATACGGAGACTTGAATTCCGCTAACATGGTCCTAGCCATATCAATAAGAGTCCGGTTCTTCCGCTCGGCTACACCATTTTGTTGAGGAGTATAGGGAGATGAGTATTGATGACGGATCCCCTCCTCACTGAGAAAATCATTCAAGATGTAGTTCTTGAACTCGGAGCCATTGTCACTTCGGATCATCAATATGTCTTGACCATATTGGCGTTGCACTTCATTTGTGAAGTCTTTGACGGTTTGTTGAGTCTCACTCTTATGTGCAAAGAAAAAGACCCAAGTGTATCTTGAATAGTCATCGACAATCACCAAGCAATACTTCTTTCCTCCAAGACTTTCATAAGAGGGAGGGCCAAAGAGATCCATGTGAAGAAGCTCTAGGACCCTCTTAGATGAAATAATGGTCTTGCTAGGATGAGGAAGTTCATGCATCTTTCCTTCAATGCAAGCTCTACACACACGATCTTTTGAAAAGGTTAGATCGGTTAGTCCTAGGATGTGGTTGCCTTTGTGGAGACTTTGCAAAGTTCTCATATTGACGTGGCCTAGCCGGCGATGCCAAAGCCATCCTACATCAACTTTAGCCATGAGGCATGTCGCGGCTTTAGTGACCTCCTTCGAGAAGTCGATCACATATAAGCCATTTTCGACATGCCCTACATGAGCCACATTAAGAGACTTGCTCCACAAAAGAACTACAATCCCAACATCAAAGAAAGTTGCAAAGCCCATATTAGCAAGTTGAGCAACGGAAAGAAGATTATATGAAAGGGACTCAACAAGCATGACATCCTCCACAGTAACATTGTGAGAGACAACAACCTTGCCGAGACCCAATACCTTTGATCTAGAAGAATCCCCATAGGTGACGTAGCCCGCATGGGATGAACCGGTGCGAAGCTCCTTCACCATTTCTTTGCTCCTGGTCATATGATTGGTAGCACCACTATCAATTATCCATTGACCACCACCGGAAGCAAAGCCCTACAAGAGATCAAGTCTTGACTTTAGGTCCCCATTTCTCAATGGGTCCTTTCTTGTTAGTGACAAGGGTCTTTGGAACCCAAATAGACCATGCAACATATTCATTTGATGAACCAACAAATTTAGCATAAACATGTCCATCTTGTGCACGGCAAAGAACATAGGAAGGATTATATTTTCCCGCAAAGTTATTATGGTTGGGCATAGCCTTTTTGCCATTCCCAATAACTTCCCTCACCTCCTCCTCAAAAACATTACCATTCTCATCATAGCATATTTCACTAGGAACATGCTTCTTTAATGAGGGAGGAGGCGCGGGGACATTCTTCTTCTTCTTCTTGTTCTTCTTGGACTTAGATGTAAATCCAAGTCCCGTCTTGTCACCATGTTGCTTTTGAGCATTCAAAAGCACATCAAGCATCTCGTTTCCCTTTAGGGGGGCTTTCTCACAAAGGGGGTTAGTTGAGCAAGAACTTGCAACAAAAGTGCTAGAAAGAGACTTGGTTGCTTCATTAGCAATTATAAGATTTAGTTTCTCATTTTGCAACCTAAGTTCATTGGCAACGGATTGAGCAATATCACGATCACTTTTAAGTTTGGCAATATCCAAATTGTGAGATTCTTCAAGACCCAACATGGATGTCTCAAGTGACATCCTTATGTCTTGCTCTTCCTCAAGAGATTGAGTAAGAGAAGCAATTTCATCGGCATAGTCACGAGCATGCCCCTCAAGTTCAAAAATGCGATCATCATTTTTATCATTTACTTGGATGGCCTCACTAAGTTGATCTAGGAGGATCTCAAAGCGAGCTTTGATCTCCCCATGCAAGGTTGACATAAACTTGTCCATTTCATTTAGATCATCATTTTCACCAACTCGTTCAACACAATCCATCAAAGATAAGCTTTTAGGTATGATGGGTGTGAGAGGCGGTGATACCTTTGTAGCGTGAGCCATGAGACAAGTCGCATTGTGGTTGGAGCGCTTTGATTCATTTGCGGAAGCGAATAGGGATGATGGGAGGGTAGGATGGGCAATGGCGATGGCGGCCCTTCCTATTTCCTCCTTGTCACTTGCATCATCATCGGAGAGGTACTCCTCTTGAGTTATCAAAGCGTGAGTCGGAAGGACTCTCTTCTTGTCGGAGTTTCTTGGGTATGACTTGGACTTCAATTCTTTGCGGACAAGCCTTCCATTGTGATCTTCAACTCTTTCATATGGACACTCGGCAATGAAGTGGTTAGTGTTACCACAATTGTAGCAAGTCCTCACTCTACTTGTGGCCTTTGGCTTGGAGGGGCTAGATGACTTCCACTTCTTCATGAATGCCCTTTGAGCAAGTGCCATGTGCTCGGCATATTCATACTTCATATCATCGGGGCTTCCACCCATTACTTCTTGCTCTTCCAACAAGCTTTCTTCTTCATGATAGACGACTTTGGCCTTCAAAGCAAGGTTGGGAGTACGCACACCACGTGCACGAGCTAGAGCATCATCTGCATTCTTCTCGGAGATCTTTCTTGCCATTATCTCTTGCAAGATGTCATGAGCGGATATCGTCCGGAAATTTGCATTTCCCTTGATGGAGTTCACGGTTTCCCTATGGAAGGGCAAGAGAGCTTGAATGTACTTCCTCTTCATCCATCTCCAATCACATTGAGTGGAGCCAAGATCTGTTAGCTTCACTTGGAGTGACGAGAGACGCCTATGGAGTTCTTCTGGAGTTTCACCATCAAGCATGGAAAAGTTGTCCGCTTCATTGGAGGCTTCATCAAACTTGGATTCTTGAATGCTCTCATTCCCAATGAAGAGGTTGGTGAGAATATCCCAAGCTTCTTTGGCGGAGGTGATGTTGCGAACGAAGGCCTTGTCCTTCTCGGTAAGAGACATGTGAATGAGATGCAAGGCGGAGGCATTGAGTTGCTTGTCGATTTGTTCCCAAGGTAGCAAGTTGGTCAAATCCTTGGAAGTTGGATGGAAACCCTGCTCAATGATCCTCCAAAGCTCAATAGACACAAAGTTTATGTGAGAGCGCATGTTATCTTGCCAATTGGCAAAGCTAGAAGCATCAAGTGGTGGCGGAGGGCTGCAAGAAGCAAGGTGTGGCATTTGAAGATGTCTTCCGGAGACATAGCTCATAGGAGGTGGAATCTCCGAGCTATGTCCCCGAGAGGTGTCATCTTTCTTGGATGTGTCATCTACCTTGGGGGGTTCCTTTCCGCCCTCATCCCCATCCTCATCCGGATCATCCTCGTTTAAGTCGAGCTTACCCGAGGAATCAACCGGGGTCGGTGGAGTGGTACTAGATGTTCCACTCACGAGGGCGTCAAGTTGAGATTTTTGGCTTTCCATGGCTGCCATCATAGCATCCATACGTGCCATTATATTATTTAGATCCCCCTTAGTGGCGGGTTCCTCATCGCCCATAACCTCTTAGGCGGTTAAGCCCAATCAAAGAGCACGAGGCTCTGATACCAATTGAAAGGATCGGTACGGGCGACTAGAGGGGGGGTGAATAGGCGCTAAAACAATTTTTAATCTTTTTCAATTTAAGGCTTGACACAAAGTAAATTCACTAGATGTGCAACTAGGTGAATTTCCTATAAGTGGCAAGCATGCAAGTAAACAAGTAACGAGCAGGATACAAGTAAGGGAAAGGAATAACCGACGAGTGGAGACAGGAGACACAAGGATGTATTCCCGTAGTTCCTTCCTTTTGAGGGGAAGTACGTCTACGTTGGAGAGGTGTGGTGACACGGAGTCGACCAACGCCACAAAGGCTCACCTTGTTCTCCGGTGAGCAAGCCACGGAGGCTAGCTCATTTCCACTAAGCGGTGGTATTGGGGGAACCACGAATCCCTTACACGGAGCTTGGGGCACAACTCCACAACTCAATTGGAGGCTCCCAAGAAAGCCACGGAGGCAAGAATCACCACAAAGACAAGTCAATCAACCAATTACAACACCTAGGGTCACAAGAGCCCCAAGGTGCAAATTGAAAGGACACAGATGTCGCCTAGAGGGGGGGGTGAATAGGCGATTAAAACTTTTACGAAAGGCTTGTACAAATGCGGAAATAAACTAACGTTTAATTTGACAAGCTTACAAAACCTAATAAACTAGGCTCACCTATGTGTACCAACAGATTATGCTAAGCAAGACAAGTAGCAAGGTGATAGCAAGATATATAACTTCAAGCACGATGGCTATCACAAATGTAAAGTGCATAAGTAGTGGAGCTCGGATAAGAGTTACCGAGGCACGAAGGAGACGAAGATGTATCCCGAAGTTCACTTCCAAAGGAAGCTAGTCTCCGTTGGAGAGGTGTGGCGGCTTAATGCACTCCGAACGCCACAAAGGCCTCACCTTGAGATGTGGTAGCACAATGCTCACCAAATGCCACAAAGGCTCACCTCAAGATGCGGAGGCACGCTACACACCAAACGCCACAAAGGCTCACCTTATTCTCCTCGTGCCCTCGCACAAAGCAAGATGCCACGATCCACTATGGGACACTTGAGGGCGGTCACCGAACCCGTACAAGCTTGGGGCAATCTCCACAACTTAATTGGAGGCTCCCAAGAATCGCCACAAAGGCACCACAAAGGTTGGGGAATCTCCACAACTTAATTGGAGGCCCCAAGTATATGCCACAAAGGCCACTAAGCCGTCTAGGGTTCCAAGAACCCAAGAGTAATAAGCTCACAACTTCTACTTACCCGAATCTCCGAGGAGAACTCAAACCGATGCACCAAATGCAATGGCAAGAGCACACAAAGTGCTCAAATCCTTCTCACTCAAATCCTACCAAAGCAACTAATGCTATGGAGAGATATGAGAGGAAGAACAAAGGAAATCCGCAAAGAACTCCAAGATCTAGATCCAATAGGTTCCCCTCACTTAGAGGAGATTTTGATTGGTGAAAAGATAGATCTAGATCTCCTCTCTCTTTTCCCTCAAGAAGATGCAAGAATCATTGGAGGGATTGAGAGATAGAGCAAAGCTTCAAGGTCAACAATGGGGAGAGAGAGAATAGGAAGCTGCACAGCCCAAGGAGGAAGAAGGGGGCCTTTTATAGGTCCCCCACGAAAACTAGCCGTTGCTGGGCACTTACCCCGGAGTCTCCGGCCTTTGGAGGGCGGAGACTCCGGGCAGGGGCTAAAAAGCCTCCGCCCCCATCTCTGCGCTGAGCGACACCTCGAGTTTTTGAGGTCCGGAGACTTGGGCCGGAGTCTCCGGTCCCTAGGGGCCGGAGTCTTTGGCCTGGAAAAGTACCCGGAGGTTCCGGGCCAAATCTCCGGACGAAAAACAGCGAAAACACATTTTGGGCCGGAGTCTCCGGCCCTACGAGGCCGGAGTCTCCGCCCCTGGAAAAGGCAGAAACAGCTGAAACCAAAACGACCATAACTTGAGCGTCCGGACTCCGTTTTTGATGATCTTGAGCTCGTTGGAATCACAACAACGAGCTCTATAAGAATATGCATAGAAACATCATAGTCCAACAAGTGAGGATAAAACCAAATGATGATAGGTTTGACCTCTCTTCAAAGATGAACCGGTAAAACCTCCAAACACCAAAAACTCAATAAGTGTTTCATGCAAAATCCGTTTTTGATGAGCTAGAGCTTGTCATGGAAATAACCACAAGCTCTAGAACCTCACATGGATAAAAGCCAAATAAGAACCAAGAAAGATGATGCCAAGAATGCAAAGGTTTGAGCTCTCTTCGAATGATGCGATTAAGTTACTCACTCGAGAGCCCCTCTTGATAGTACGGCTACCAATCCTATAACCCGGTCTCTCAACTAACATCATGAGACCGATAAGAAAGAAACCCTATCAATATCATACCTTTGCCTTGAGCAAAATCCACTTGATCTAGATGATGACCGTCTTGTCTTCCTCAAGTTGGAACACCTTTCTTGATCTTGCTTGCTTGGTGAAGTCTTGCGAATTGCTCCCCCATACACCACTATGGGAAAGACTCTCTTTAAGCATATCTTCACTTATCCATGATCACAATATATATGGCAAGTTTCAAGCATATGATCTCTTCTAGATTCCATCTTGAACTTGCGCTTTGGCTTGATCAATTCTTGAATCAACTCTTCTTTCTCCACAATGATGGTGTCTTGAAGATTCACATGAGAGCTCACTCAATATTATTCTTCAAGACACACTTGATATAGGCTCAACTCTCTTATGACCGACTTTAGATCACTCCTTGAATAACACCTTGGTCATCACAAAACCTTCTTTATTTCCATCTTCATACAACCTTGAAACCAACAAATGGTTCAAGCATTGTCTATGGACAAGTCCTACAAATATAACTCAATGCAACCATTAGTCCATAGGGATTGTCATTAATTACCAAAACCACACAAGGGGGCTCCATGCTCTTTCAATCTCCCCCATTTTGGTAATTGATGACAATCTCTTTGAGAGGGTTTATATAATGAATTTAAGGAACCAAAATGGTTGCACTAACATCAAATACTACAAAAGTATGTGATGTTAGTAAAACCACCATATATAGAGCAAACTCCCCCACAATCTATGCACGTGTGAATGATCTTGATTTCATTGCATATATTGCCAACCAAGGTTGTTGGTGGAGTTTCCTCTATATACTCAACCATGCAAAGCATGAAAGACAAATGCTTAAGAACAAAACCAAAGCATAAACCCAATTCCCTTTAAACCCTCGAAACTTCTCCCCCATTGGCACCAATTGCCGAAATGGGCGAAAGAACTTAGAAGGCCAATATAGTGAGAATTCCTCCATAATTTGTGCATAAACAAAAAGTATAATTGAAAACATATGCACATATCCAAATATGAAAACTCGGAGGAAATCATCCTATATTGAGGATCAAAGATTGTAAATAAAATAAGATCACATGGTGGATAAACTTCAACAAATGAAGAGAGCAATCAATTGATCCAAAGAACAAATTGAATAAAGATATTATGATAAGACCAAAAGGGTGCTCTAAATAGTATGAGGAAGCTCCCCAAGGTTTGTGCACAAAATATTCTATTTGAATTAAAGTATAAGGTGCACAAACATGGAATCATCACTCCCTCAATATTATTCAAAACAAAATGATACCAAGTGAAGTCAAATACTATGATGATCGCAAAATGGCGCTTTAAATGAAATGAGGAAGCTCCCCAAGGTACGTGCAAAAAATGGAATGTTTGCATTTGAATACAATTTGCACAACATGGAATCCTCACTCCCTCAATAACATTTAAAACGCAACCATTTGCAAGAGATCATAGAGAAGAAATTAAGGTTAACACTTGCATCAAACAAATGGTTGAGCAACAAGCAAGGGACAACATATTAAAAGGCTCAACCAAAGGAATGTGTGATAAGAATGACAAAGCATATTATAAGACTAATACAAGGATAAGCATAGAGCATCCACATAGTCTTCAATGAATGAAATTGCTTAGCATTCCATCCCAACACATAAGATTCAAATAAGATATCAAATAAGGAGATATCATCTCTCATGTGTATAAGTTTCTAAGTAGACAACATCACAAAGATAATTATCACAAAGAAACATGTACACACACAATAGATACTAAGAATAGAACATGATATCCAAAATGAAGTCATGCAATATACCAATGAGAATTTTTGCTTTTAAAGCACGGCCAAAGGCTCAAATTTTCTTATTGTATATTGATGAACTTCAACCACAAACAAGTCAAAGACATCACAAATAT
Organism: Dactylis glomerata; assembly: GCA_007115705.1. NCBI lineage: Eukaryota > Viridiplantae > Streptophyta > Magnoliopsida > Poales > Poaceae > Dactylis > Dactylis glomerata. The sequence continues at coordinate 18,762,781 of QXEO01000546.1, forward strand.
CAACAAGGGAAAGAAGATAGTTGGGATGCTTTGAGAAAAGCAACAAGTATCACAAAGATGAATACCAAAAGAAAGTAATAAATTTACACTTTCAACCATATTGCACATGTGAGAACTTGAGGAATTGATATGCAATAAAATTGCTAAATTGACATATATGGGATAGGAGAATCATGAGCATGATTTTATATGTTCCCAATAATATGCACTCATCTCAAATTACTCACAATTGCAATAAAGAGGTTTCATTAAGACCTTTGCAAGAAGCACAACATTTGCAAATAATGATTTTCCATGCCATGAAACAACCTACACAAGGTTGGATACTAGAAAAGTATGCATGATAAGATACTTGTTACCGAGATATTAAAGGTAGGATGTAGTAGATAGGAGTTCTTCAATAATCCTAGCTTGCCTCAAATTATCATTTAGTCACCACTTCATCCTTATTATTGAGACAAGCACCAATATATCTTCATGTACCTAAAACAAAGTTCAAGTACAAGATGGTCCCCAAACTCATTGGGTCCAAAGTAGTTAGGAACTACAACATATAGGACAAACTCCACATAACTATGTGCATATATAAATGAAATTGAATTTCATGCACATCTTAGCCGATTTAGGATTTGATGAAGCTTCTCCTATATATTAGATCAAAGAAAGCAAAAGCATGCCATACAATATACATTTAGTAAATATGCATGCACAAGACTTTCAAGAGCCAAAGGAGATACAATTTGGACAAAACACCAAGAAGGACAAGCGAGCACACGAAATTGTGAAGCTACAAAAGGTTGTCCAAATTATATCAAAGAATCAAATCAACACAAGATTGACTCCAAAGTTCAACTAGTGAACTAAGCAAAAGCCAATGAGCATAAAGGATAACTAAAACACACATGCTCAAAGACATATCTCATTTTAAGAGTGAAAAACAAATTACAAGGAATGAGATAAGCAACTCCCAAAGAGAGCAAGGTTCCAACAACAAACCAAACTCTCCACACCTTTTATGATGGCACACTAAGTACCAAAAAGAAAAGATTTGACTTCCAACAATAATCAAAACCAATTGAAATAAGCACAAGAGTGTTATAACAAATATAGGAGAGCTCCCCCAAGATTAGTGAATTATTTATGATTTTGCATTTGAATACAAAATGCACACAAATGGGATCATCACATCTACCTACATAGAAATAACACAAAATAAGTTCAACCAAATCAAATGGAATCACAAGAGTCAAGAAAGACAATGGGAGTTAAAGCAAATACATTTCTTGGCGAGAGATAAGGCAATTAAAAGCAATAGCCAAAGTGAAGATGATCAATATAAAAAATACCACATGATAGATTACCAATTTTCCAAGGAGAAGAGGTACATGGAGTTATTTCTGGTGGTAGTTTACACATAAATCCAAGATCATCTTCACAACAAATGAGCATATGAAAAGGATAAGAATTAAGCACCATGCCAAACAAAGATATTCTTGATAGACTCAAATAGTTAAACAATCACGCAAAGCAATGATTAGGATAGCTTGAAGCAAATGGTTTTCCAACTTTGATGTAGTATTCCACATTTTAGGAAAACCCTATCAAGAAAGTATCTCACAAACAAGATCCAAAACAAGAGCAATAAACGATTTGGCAAATTGGAACTTGTTCGAGAAAACATGCCACATAGAAGCAAGATAATTTACAATATCAACACTATGTGACACAACCTCAAATATACACATTTCATGGATTTGTAATATGCACAAAGCACAATACTCCCCCATAATGTGATAAAACCAATTTTCAAATAAGTTGTTAAAGTCAATTTCCATAGGGCTCGGAAATTCCGAGGGGGACCGGAGTCTCCGGGGTTGAACCACCGGAGTCTCCAGAGTAGAACCACCGGAGTCTCCGGAGTAGAACCACCGGAGTCTCCGGGGTAGAACCAACGGAGTCTCCAAACCTAGAAAATTAAACTTTACCAACAAGAGGCAAATAGAATCCAACAAGATGATTAATGGACATTATAGAATTTGAATTTCTCATGAAAATGTCATACCACATAGAGACTAGATAATCTTTAAATATCAACACTAAGTGGTATTCCTCATGTACACACATTTTTAGGATTGTGAAGTGCCAAAGCATATCACTCCCCCAAAATGGGATGGTCCATTAATCACTCCCGAGAGCCAAGAAGATAGATCAAGATGCAATAGGCTCAATAGTAACAACCATACATGGTGTGCAACCAACATGCACATAATTGATTACTCAAAATAAAGCAAGTAGGGAGCACAACATATACAAACACATGCAAGATACAAAACCAAACACATGCAAAGGGGCGAGTAACTTTCAATGTAGATAAGTTGAATATATGTTACCGCAAGGAGGAACAATGGATATATGATAGAAATAAGATAATCCAATTGACTTGACTTGAGACAATATAATTAATGAAGATCCCTTAATTCTTCATGATATAGCCAAGTCTCCAATGCCCTCCATTAGACACCTATTGATCAAGTTTTGGCTTGTTGGTCCCCAACCAAGTTGGGTCCTAAGAGGTTAGTCACAATAGGTTTGGCAACCCAAATGGTTCTTTTCTTGACACCACATTGAGTACCAACAAATTTGGCAAACACATTTCCAACCTTATCCTTGCAAAGTGAATAAGCATCATTGATTATGATAGGGTTGGATGAGTTACCAATAGAGCAAGTAGAAGAAAGGTGACCCTTCTCACGGCATATGTAGCAAGATCTTGTCTTTCCTTTCTTCTCATTTGATTTCTCCACAATGGGAGCATTGGGTTGATTCTTCTTAGGAGGAAGCTTTTCTTTATCTCGAGGAAGGACTTGAGTTTGAGCTTGAGGCCGCTTCCCTTGTTGCTTCTCACTTAGATGCTTCTTCTTCAATGGGCAAGACCTAACATGATGCCCTTCAATTTTGCACTTGAAGCAAACAATCTTGGCCGGATCCTTGACTTGCTCTTGGCCCTTCTTCTTCTTGAAGAGTTTGGACTTCTTCTTATTGTTGGAGATAAATCCAAGTCCACTCTTGTCATTGGGGGATTTTTGTGCACTCAACATCTTGTCAAGTTTGGACTTCCCTTCATGACTTTTTACCAAGTCTTTCTTCAACAAAGTGACTTGGGCCTCGAGCTCTTTAATTTCCTCTACATGGTTAGTTACAACACAAGTACTAGAGGAAGTAGAAGCTATATTGTTAGAGCAACAAGGCAAGGAGAGTAATTCATCACAAGATATAGCAATAGTATGAGTGGATGAATTACAAGGACTAGCACATGGCAATATAGCATTTTGGGAAGTAGTGCTAGTGACCACATGAGGTTCACAAGATGTTACCTTTGTAGACATATCCTCATAAGCTAACTTTAGGTGAGCATGGGACACTAGAAGATCCTCATTAGAGCTAGATAGCTTTTCATGACTTTCTTCCAATATCCCATACTTGCTTGTTAGCAACTCAAGTTGAGCCCTTAGCTCAACATTCTCCTTCAAGATAGATGCCTCACAAGAAGTAGAGTTAGTAGCACAAGCATCATGATTAACCAAAAGGGGAGAAGGCAACTTGGAACACTCTTTTAAATAAAAAGCTTTTAGTTGCTCATGTGACTCGGTGAGTTTGGTGAGCACACTCTCAATGTCCCTAGAGCCATTTTTGAGGTGCTCAACATCCTCAAGAAGTTTAGCATTAACAAAAACAAGCTTATCATTTTTTAATTTTAAATCATTTGCCACCTCAAGAGCTCTATCATTGGAGCTTTGTTCTTTTAAAAGAGTCTTTTTAAAATCATTGGCAAGACTATGAAGATTCTCAATAGTTTCTTCTTGCTCTTCATCATGAGATTGAAGCTCATCAATAATTTTCTTGCTCTCAATAGCAACAACCAAAATATCAACGAAGTTAGAGCAAGCAATTTTCTTCTTACCAATAGCATGAAAGACTATTTCTCCCTTCCTTTTTAAAGAGGCAACATAATCATCCTCTTCTTCATGATCACTAGATATAGTGGGTTCCAAAGAAGGAGTTACCTTTGAATCCCTAGCCATAAGACATATGTGGGAACCGAGAGATGATAATGAGGATGAAATACTTGAAGCTCCAATCAAAACTTTGTCTTGGCCAATAGAATCTCCGGTTTCCTCTACATTGTTAGCCACACAAAGACTAGAGGAAATAGAGGCATTTTTATCATGGCCACTAGATAGAGCAAGCATATCATCATGAAATTTATTTAAGCAACTTACACATGATATGCAAGGACTAACACAAGCATATAAAGCATTTATGGTGCTAGAAGTGTTTAAGTCCAAAGATGAAGCATTGCAATGAGATAGAGATGAAGGATCATCAAAAGTAAGCATACTATCACCATTGCAAGTTTCATCACCACTCACCATATCATTACCTTATGTCTTGCCACACTTTGGTGAAGTGGATGAAAGTTCATCACGGTCGGAAGTGGAAGGAATACAATCATCCCCAATAATCTTGGACAAACCATATTTTTCTTGAAGCTTTGTCCATATCTCATGAGCGCTCCGAAAAGGCGTGAAGGAGAAGGTAACTACATCGCTCAAAGAATTAACAATCACATGAGAAGCTTGAGCATTGAGATACAAATTTTTCTTATCCTCTAAAGATAGATTTTGAGTATCCTTTGGAGGAGAAAAACCTGCATCTACAATTCGCTCCATAGATGGGTCCATGACCCGAAAATAATTAAGCATGTGAATTTTCCAAGTATCATAATTTGTGCCATTGAATATAAAAGTGTCATTGTGCACTAATCCCCTAGCCGACATCTTTGCTCTCAAGGCGGTGAAGCCTAAAATGAGAGACCTGGCTCTGATACCAATTGAAAGGACACAGATGTCGCCTAGAGGGGGGGGGGTGAATAGGCGATTAAAACTTTTACGAAAGGCTTGTACAAATGCGGAAATAAACTAACGTTTAATTTGACAAGCTTACAAAACCTAATAAACTAGGCTCACCTATGTGTACCAACAGATTATGCTAAGCAAGACAAGTAGCAAGGTGATAGCAAGATATATAACTTCAAGCACGATGGCTATCACAAATGTAAAGTGCATAAGTAGTGGAGCTCGGATAAGAGTTACCGAGGCACGAAGGAGACGAAGATGTATCCCGAAGTTCACTTCCAAAGGAAGCTAGTCTCCGTTGGAGAGGTGTGGCGGCTTAATGCACTCCGAACGCCACAAAGGCCTCACCTTGAGATGTGGTAGCACAATGCTCACCAAATGCCACAAAGGCTCACCTCAAGATGCGGAGGCACGCTACACACCAAACGCCACAAAGGCTCACCTTATTCTCCTCGTGCCCTCGCACAAAGCAAGATGCCACGATCCACTATGGGACACTTGAGGGCGGTCACCGAACCCGTACAAGCTTGGGGCAATCTCCACAACTTAATTGGAGGCTCCCAAGAATCGCCACAAAGGCACCACAAAGGTTGGGGAATCTCCACAACTTAATTGGAGGCCCCAAGTATATGCCACAAAGGCCACTAAGCCGTCTAGGGTTCCAAGAACCCAAGAGTAATAAGCTCACAACTTCTACTTACCCGAATCTCCGAGGAGAACTCAAACCGATGCACCAAATGCAATGGCAAGAGCACACAAAGTGCTCAAATCCTTCTCACTCAAATCCTACCAAAGCAACTAATGCTATGGAGAGATATGAGAGGAAGAACAAAGGAAATCCACAAAGAACTCCAAGATCTAGATCCAATAGGTTCCCCTCACTTAGAGGAGATTTTGATTGGTGAAAAGATAGATCTAGATCTCCTCTCTCTTTTCCCTCAAGAAGATGCAAGAATCATTGGAGGGATTGAGAGATAGAGCAAAGCTTCAAGGTCAACAATGGGGAGAGAGAGAATAGGAAGCTGCACAGCCCAAGGAGGAAGAAGGGGGCCTTTTATAGGTCCCCCACGAAAACTAGCCGTTGCTGGGCACTTACCCCGGAGTCTCCGGCCTTTGGAGGGCGGAGACTCCGGGCAGGGGCTAAAAAGCCTCCGCCCCCATCTCTGCGCTGAGCGACACCTCGAGTTTTTGAGGTCCGGAGACTTGGGCCGGAGTCTCCGGTCCCTAGGGGCCGGAGTCTTTGGCCTGGAAAAGTACCCGGAGGTTCCGGGCCAAATCTCCGGACGAAAAACAGCGAAAACACATTTTGGGCCGGAGTCTCCAGCCCTACGAGGCCGGAGTCTCCGCCCCTAGAAAAGGCAGAAACAGCTGAAACCAAAACGACCATAACTTGAGCGTCCGGACTCCGTTTTTGATGATCTTGAGCTCGTTGGAATCACAACAACGAGCTCTATAAGAATATGCATAGAAACATCATAGTCCAACAAGTGAGGATAAAACCAAATGATGATAGGTTTGACCTCTCTTCAAAGATGAACCGGTAAAACCTCCAAACACCAAAAACTCAATAAGTGTTTCATGCAAAATCCGTTTTTGATGAGCTAGAGCTTGTCATGGAAATAACCACAAGCTCTAGAACCTCACATGGATAAAAGCCAAATAAGAACCAAGAAAGATGATGCCAAGAATGCAAAGGTTTGAGCTCTCTTCGAATGATGCGATTAAGTTACTCACTCGAGAGCCCCTCTTGATAGTACGGCTACCAATCCTATAACCCGGTCTCTCAACTAACATCATGAGACCGATAAGAAAGAAACCCTATCAATATCATACCTTTGCCTTGAGCAAAATCCACTTGATCTAGATGATGACCGTCTTGTCTTCCTCAAGTTGGAACACCTTTCTTGATCTTGCTTGCTTGGTGAAGTCTTGCGAATTGCTCCCCCATACACCACTATGGGAAAGACTCTCTTTAAGCATATCTTCACTTATCCATGATCACAATATATATGGCAAGTTTCAAGCATATGATCTCTTCTAGATTCCATCTTGAACTTGCGCTTTGGCTTGATCAATTCTTGAATCAACTCTTCTTTCTCCACAATGATGGTGTCTTGAAGATTCACATGAGAGCTCACTCAATATTATTCTTCAAGACACACTTGATATAGGCTCAACTCTCTTATGACCGACTTTAGATCACTCCTTGAATAACACCTTGGTCATCACAAAACCTTCTTTATTTCCATCTTCATACAACCTTGAAACCAACAAATGGTTCAAGCATTGTTTATGGACAAGTCCTACAAATATAACTCAATGCAACCATTAGTCCATAGGGATTGTCATTAATTACCAAAACCACACAAGGGGGCTCCATGCTCTTTCACAAATCCTCCAAGCAAATGGAGGTGGAAATGAAATTCCTTTGGTGAAGATCTAGATCGGTGCCTCCTCCTTCAATCCTCCAAAGATCAAGAGCTTTGGTTGGCTAGAAGGGGAGATCTATGGAATTTGGTGTTTTTCCAATGGGGGTAGGTGAGAGCTTCAAAGATGAACAATGGTTGGTGAAGTTCTAACCCTACCCAAGCAAGGAGAAGGGGTATTTATAGGTAGGTGGAAAACTGGCCGTTGGGGGAGCACACAGCAGCATTTCCGGCGATAAGTCCGGCGCCGCCGGCCTCTGGGCCGGACGGCCCGGCGGTCAGTCCGGCGGGACCGGACGCTTCGCCGGGAGTCCGGCGGTGGACCGGACGGATCCGGCGGCCCGCCAAAACCCGGACCAGTATACCAGTCCGGCGGCTCCGCCGGGCCAGTCCGGTCTGCCGCCGGATGGTCCGGTCTGAGGGCCGGCCTGACCTAATTTCCTCCAGATTTCTTTTTAAGCAATCGAACCCCTTCACCTGTGAACTAAAACCTGTATGCATATGATTCAAACATTAGTTCACACAAAAACATAGTCATATCATTGTAAATCAAAAAAGTAGAAAGGGACAAATGTCCTTTCAGACAGGATACCAACAGAACACACTATTCGTTCTATAGTCGTAAATGTCCCGTAGTTAGGCACCAAGCATAATACTTGACACATTGTCGGACAAGTTGGCTACATGTAACTAAGCAAGGTGAGGTATTATAAAGAAAAATGATTACTGGGCCACTATATTCTAACGGTCACAGCATTACACATGGATTGGAATCTACTCACTTAACATACAGATCAGGAAATGGTTTTTGGTTACCTTCCAAATGAATCTGTCTGTTGGGAGGGTTTAACGACTGAAATATTTCCAGATTTGTGCCGGATGAAAGATGATTGATGAACTATCAACCAGTGTAAATTTCTTGATAATAGAAGGCTCATTCGTGGATAATAGAAGGGTCATCTCCAAGACAATCTAATTGACTACATTTGGGTAGCTATAAAAAAGATAATCCGGTATTATGCCAACTAATTTCACACAATGTATTTCAATGTCACGGTGGACTGAAATTTTAGTTGGAGAATATACCGAAAGTTCATACGTAATGTGTTAGTTGATTCAAAAATTACATGCTATCACCTCATAAAGAATGCTGTATCACCAAGATTAGCTACAGGATGTACACCAAATAAACACCATATTAATTATCCAAAGATTAGAGAGTAGGAACAACGATCAGGGAGCTAATAAGATGTATATCAGGGAGCTTACCTTCATAACCACACGCACACGGTGAAGGAACATAACCTCATCACTGTCCAGAACCAGGCCCGATTGCATATCCATCTTCCTTTCTCATTTCCTCTGCTATGAATTGCTCTGCACCTCCAGAGCTGCATAAGGCGGCAAACAAGCTCCTTGTAGACCAGAGCCAGCAGGGGACAAATTCTCCAGTTCCTGTACCACAGAGACATTATCATCGCCATCCAGAGCTGGCAACTCTTGATGACGACAAAGGTTCCTATATTATGAACTATACAAATTTTATACAGACAAATCAAAATAAAATTGAGGATTTTTATTGAACAATGAACTGAAGAAAAAACACCAATTGTGAAGTAACGAATTTGGCGTTTGGAAGGGGATGAAAAGCAAAGAGCATCAAACCTGGATTATGTCGGCAACAATGCTAGGTAAGAACATGATTGTTCTTTATAGTGATGCCTTCACAAATTGCTTCATAACCAAGGACCTTGTCACAAATCAAAACATTGTCAGTTGGCCTCATCAGCTGCAAAACAACAGTTGCACAACTTAATTGTCAAAGCCAGAGATGGCAATAATTAAATTTTGGCAAGATCCTTTGCTGGGATTGAAAGATAAAAAATATTTTGAATGTAGTTTGTCGGTCGTACCTAGTATAGGCGCTCATGGTGGGTACCCTAGATCTCTCTCCAGACAAACAAGCAGATCGAGACAGGAGGATTACCATAGTACTCTTCCTTGCAGGAGAGGACCCAGTTCCCTTCAAAGCTCTCGTGACGACTGCACCAGGAACCAAAGCCCACACAGAACATCACAAATCTTGCCCCAAAATGATTAAAAAAAGAGTAAATTCCAGTTTTTACCCCAAATTTTCAAATTTTTGACGCTAATTACTCCATTTAGCAAGTTTTCATCCAAGTTACCCCATTTAGCAAAAGTTTTGCCAATTTTTACTCTCTCTAGAATTTTTTAAGCTTTTTGACGGCTAGGTCTCGGCATGTGCATGGTGGTTAGTCTGAATCTGATTTTGCACTTTCATATGATTAAAAATGGAGAGAAACTAACGGGTCTGATTGGAATACTAATGAGACCATGGGATGAAAGTATAACGCGTATCCACAATCAAGTATATTTGTCCATACTTTTCTAACATGATCCTGCAGTAATCCAGTACATACAACTTATGCTAGTAACTTCGGCCAAAATCACTGTCTAGTCTCATAGCCTGTTGTGCACTGAAATAAAGCACGTTGTGGACCTGTGGTGGCATTGCTAAGAAATCCGAGAGCAAAATCTTTTCCCTTCGTCCACATGCAATTCTTAAACTGTCATGAATATCCTCATATCGATCTGTATTCCTAACCCTCTATGCAAATAGAACCGAATGAGAACGGATGGGAGACTGAGATCATATGGGGAGAACAAAATTATACTATGGGGATAGGACGAGGTTGTAGTACCATTCGCCGTCTCTTGCTTTGACGATCGCCGCGCCGAGTCTCTCCAGTCGTCAATTGCTTCCTCGTCCTGCCCTTTCCGAATCCAAACGACCCCGACCCAACCGTCAAAAAGCTCAAAAAATTCTAGAGGAGGTAAAAATTGGCATAACTTTTGCTAAATGGGGTAATTTGGATGAAAACTTGCTAAATGAGGTAATTAGCGTAAAAAAAAAAATTGAAAATAGGGGGTAAAAACTGGAATTCACTCTTAAAAAAAACTGCAGATTGCAAAGCGAGCCTGGAGAAGTTAATTACCTGATCAAACGCATGTGTTTGGATGAATATTAGTGAGAACACCAGCAGCACGTGTCCTGACTCGGTCCATTCTTCTTCATCGTAAGCAACATCCATCTCAGAGGGACGCAGTACTGCAGTAGGATGCGTGCAGCCGCAACAGAGCATGGGTCGCGGTTAGCGCAAGAAATTGTCGACGCCGACGTGGAGCAGGGTGGTTGCCACGAGGCTTCCCTCGACGGCTGGCGTCAGGACGCGTGCAGCAGCGACGGGGCAGGGGTAGCGGTCAGGGTCTCACCGGCGGCTGGCGCCAGGATGCATCGGGGAAATCGCTCGCCGCGGAGCAGGTGTCGCTGCCAGCGAAATCGCTCGCCGGCGCCGATCTAGAGCGATGTTTGCGTCAAGGATTCCGGCAAGCGGCGGCTGCGTTCCCCATCGGTTCCGCCGCTCAGATGTGCGTGAGAGAGAGAGGAGTTAGGGGATAGGGCGCAACCGCGCAAGGAGGCAGTCGTGTGTGCCTCGTGTGGGTTGTGCCGACGGTTTTTTTTCTCTCATTGCTTTTCTTTCACATTGCGCGTCCGGGGGGCGGTAGTTCGTGGGTGATGTTAGGACGTACTGCAAACCAACCATCACCTCTAGCCATTTAATATAGTAGAGATAGTGAAATATATTTTCATGTAGTATCTACAAAATATTATATTTGTTGACAGATTCTTTTAAAAATTTGGTCAAACTTTACTTCGTTTGACTTTCTAAAAAAAATAGGCCTTAAGCCTTAGGATGGAGGTAGTATGTTTTAGTGTATAGGTTGAAAATAAAATCTTCTTTACTATAGGATTCCAGTTGGTGATGGTGAAGCCACTTTTGGTTAAAACAATTGTTAGGAAGAAAAAAAACTGCACACGTTAGGAAGAAATCGTGCAACCCCAATCATGAAAAGGAATAATGAAATCTTAATTTTGTTTCCTCATTAGAGAGCTTTTCTTTTAGATGCGATACCATTAATCACGCTATCAAATCATCGCTCTCCTTCCCTCTTTGCTCCTTAGCTTTAATTCTCGCTGCCAAATTCACCAAATCGGTAACCTGATTTGGTTACTGGAATTTGTTACGGGCTGAGGTGGAGGACGGTGGAGCCATCATGTGCCTAAAATCACGGGGGGGCAACCTGATTTGCATCAAATCCGCTGCAGCTAGCTCATTCCAATTCCGTAAGAATTTTTTTGTAGGTGTAGCATTTCTGAATCGGTAAATGCAATACACAAAATCATCTAATTCGATCTGGTAACCGGCGCCCTGGTCGCCGCTTTGGCGATCTCATTCAACTTCTCCTCTGAGGCAGCGGTGCGTTAGGAGGAGGAGGATGGCAACGGCAGGCCGGCAGCGACGAGTAGGGAATCAGGCTCAAGCCGCCGCTAATGCGCAAGTCGTCCTACAACTTAGCACCGAGTTCCTCTACCTGGGCACCCTCGCCACCCATCGACGCCAGACACACGACCTCATACCTCCTCCCCTTGTCTCCGAAGCTCCGCCCGCCCCAGCTTCTCCCCCTGGCGACTGTCGACTGACTGGTGCCCCGGTCGCGCAGCTCGCGCGCTACCCCTCTCCTCCTCTATAGCTCCGACGGCGGCGCCTTGCACGTACCCTGCATCACAGCCAGCGGCGCCCTGCCTCGCCCTACAACAAAAGACGGTGGTGTCCTACAACAAAAGACGTCTTTCCCCTCTCATTTCCTCTTGATCTCCCGAGTTCTGTCCCATGGCGAGAAGGACGCGATGTTGCGGTGATGCAGATGACTACACCGCCGCCCACGGTTCCGAGCTTCCACGCCAATGTATCACCATGGACGCAACAACCGATGGCGGCGTGCCCTGCCGACATTGGTAGGCTTGATCTGGCATTAATTTCTTCCTCCCTCGTATCCCTCACTCCCTGCACCGCATGAAATCACAGCAGCTAATTAGGATTTTTATTTTATTTTTAGGTCGAAAGAGGCACTTGAGGTCTACAAGATGGTTATAAATGGATGCTTGGATTGAGGACACTTGTGCTGTGTGGCAGAGTCGGTTCTCCGGACTATCAAAAATGTGACAACGAAGGTGCTACTGCCAAAGCTAGATGCCAGATAAGCCAACTAATGTTGTGATACTGGCTCCACTGGCTCAACTACTGTACTGATCTATAGGAGTGACAAGAGGGCTGAACATTATGATGGTGCAGTTAGCAGAACAGAAACGAAGACTCTGGGGGTTTGAATGGGTTTGTTTTAGCTCTGTAATGGGCAAAGCAATATGACGCCAGAAATTTAAGGTGAGTTTCAGAATTACTTGTTTTCTGAATTTTTACTACACAGGATGAAAGGACTTCATTTTGTATGTTACTGTTCTCTCCAAGCTATGCAATTTGATATAGATTTCTTGAGATGATTACAGTGAGTTGCAACTTTTTTAATAGCTAGCTTGCATGCCGTATGTTTATGTAGTAATCAACATTAATATTATTTATTTGAACTTGGAAGCACAACTTGTTTTGATAACTCGGCGAACATGTATAGTACATGTTATTCATGCTTGTTGTCTTTCATCCCTTGCTGTTACAAGAAAATACATATGAATTTCTGATTGGTTTAGTATTAGTCATAAACAATAACTATTGTTTGTACCATCTGTTGCTGTGTCCAAAAAAGGCATAAGTACCATTTTTGTATCCACATTTGAGGACAATGAGATAAAGAGATAATCCGGACAAATCATCAATTTTATTCCATAATACTTTTGATTAGATGTTGACACTGCAATATGATTTTAGGATGCAAAAACAATTTGCAAAAATGGTGATAATTCGCAAGGAGGGCATGATTGTAGGGTACAAGCATTTAATTAATTGGCGAAATTTTCTTTATGCAAGGTCACATGACTCGTCGGAGCATTTAATCAAGCATCCACAAGACTTGCTTTGGGGATTTCATTATATGTTTAGACATTGCTGTCTGTAATTATTTAGTAGTATCAATGTTAGATCATCCTAATCATTATAATTTTAGGAGCTCACTGAGCGAACTAAGTATCCAATGCATCCATTATACTGTTGTAGCTGCTTGATTTAAATGGATTTTGATGTGTTAGATTTTTTTTTAAAAAATGAATATATACGCTTGACATTTAAAAATATGAATATATTATTACTTCAGTTCCAAAATGTAAGACTTGTTAGTACTTGGGGTTTTATGTTTTAGGATACAAGTGGGTAGAGTAGAAAGACGACACTCTTGCAAGATTAGCTTTAGAAGGAAGGGATGAGGTGAAATCCGATGAAACAAAATAAAGATTAGTATATTTATATATCCGTAGCAACGCACGGGCATTCAACTAGTACGTAAGTAAATCTACACACTAAAAGGCATCTTATAATATTTTGTAGAACTTGCAGCCATGAACTTTGTGTGCTTACGAATTTTGTAAGCCCAACCGAACAAACGGCCCACATGCCCATGTTAGGTAATCGTGGCCTAGAAGTTGCTCCTTCCTTTGCCTAGACCAAAAGTCCATCTCGCCAGCCGTCGCCTCACAAGCAATCAGATGGATCAACCCTAAAAAATGCAATTGAACTCGCATCTCGCTGCTAGGTCGTCTGCCGGCGCCCGCCATCAGCATGCGCGAGTGCGCGAGGAGACAAGACAAGGGCAGTCCCATCGTGCTAGCGGCCAGGTCTCTGTGGATCACGCATTCTCGCCGCCGGCCGAGGTGTGCGATTGTGCAATTGCCAACTGAGTCAAACAGGCCATCGATCCCTGTACGTAACACGAGATTTACCATTTCTCAGATTATCTGTACTGCTTTTGCACCTTATTAAACTGCCTACGGGGGTAAATCTGTCTTCTTTTCTTGATTGTTGATTATCGCTGCAGTGTAGATAAAATCTTGAAAAGAAAAAAGGAAAGGGGAAGATGGTCCTGACATGAATCCTCTGGAGATGAGTAATCAACGTTGCATAGACTCCAGCCTTTCATGGAGTACGTGTCTTTGTGTTGAATTCTGGGCCTATACTATTGTGATTCATTCATCAACAGTTCATGTGTGGTACGGTGCAATTTTGTTCTTCTTATTGGATGGTACAGTGGAGGGAATTGCCCGGGGTTGAGCATTACATCCTTTTGGCTCGGGAGTCTGGACTGTGGTGATGATCCGCACATCTCTTCTAGTAACTTCGCCTTAACCCTTGGAATTGAAATGTGCAGTTAATCAGGTAGCTTTGTCTTGTGCATACGATTTAAAAACAAATCTTGTCACTCCTTCCGATTTAAAATACTTCTTTATAATTACATGTATCTAGAAGTCTTTTAGTTTGTAGGCTCACTCATTTCATGACGAGTATTTTGGGTCGGAGGGAGTACTTCACTTTCGTATTTGGTTTTATGTGGCAGGTCCAATAACATCTTGTCATTCGAATTGAATATATCTTTCTGCAATAAAATATGGCAACAATTAAAATTGCACATAAGTTTTAGCTAATAGATTTTTTTCACATTATAAACACAAGGTCTAAATACAGTTTTCAGTTTTGTACATCCCGTTTTCATGTACCTTGATACAAAATGTTCACACGAGTGATGTTATTGTATATAACACATATTTTCAGAAATTAATTAGTAAAATCATGATACATGGTAATTATTAGTTAGCATCCTAACATAGTATCAACAAATGATAATCTAGGTAGACAGAAAATTCTAGCAGTCTTCTGATTTTGTCTTGATACGTATGTAGCCTCACCAACGAATACAGGAGCTAAATTTTCCTTTGTTTTGTATCCATCGCAGCAAGGACCCAATGTATTAATGTTCACGAAAAATGTACTTACAATGCTAAATAAATGTGAAATAACTTAAACATTAGATGTGTGGGTTAATGCATTATCCCATTTTAATTTTTTTACCTTTTCAGAACCAAACTAATCTTTTAATGTGACTTCTTTTTTCTATCACTGTTGGATTGGAATGGCACAGCCGGTTTCTTTGCTGACCATTTAGTTTGAATTAGTTGAATGCCAGCCCATTGCCACGGCTCCTAGATTATTCTTTTGAGATTCATGTCAGCCATGTAATTATTAAAAAGCATGTAAGTATTCTTGACATATATATAACAAAGATATCCACATGGTATTACACCAATATTAAATTTTCACTTCACATAATTCAATGGCACATGTATAAAAATTAAGAAACTAATAACTATCTCATATCTAATATGTTTGCAACCATTACATTTTCAAAGACACCACTAAGGGGACACAATAAATTATAATCATATAAGCTGCTGAAATTTGGCCCAATGATGTCAAGCGCAAATGATTTCCTTGTAGACTATGTTCTGCGTGGCATTTACTAAGGACTCAGATCTTTTCTGCTTCTTTGAGTTCCTTTCCCTTGTCCTTGATGGCGAGTATCTTAATGTTATTCTTTATGGTGGCCCTCGACAATGCCACGTATATCTTACCATGGGAGAATACTGCTTCCGTTAGCTACGCATCGTTCACCGGGATGGTCTGACCTTGCGCCTTGTTGATTGTCATGGCAAAACTGAGTCTGATTGGGAACTGCTTCCTCTTGGCCAGAGAGGTATTCAAGGAAGAAACACCCTCCATTTGGCGTGTTGTTTCAGTGCGATCTCTCAGTCAATAACATTCACATTCCTCTAGAACCCACATACCACAAGCCTCGTGTAGTTACACAACCCGTTAGTCGGGTTCCTCAGCAGTATATCAGGGCAGTATCTTCAGTTTAAGTGCGTGAGGGGGAAGCCATTGGGGTCATTAATGAACTCGGGAGGTTAGCAGTCGTGCGGACCATTTTTTGCCCTGTCAAAGGTAAAGTAGATCCTCTCAACACCCTAGAAACGCAATATCATACGCATATTTATTACATCGATGTTGTCATTTTTGGTGGATAGCATTGCTCGAGACATAATATAATCGGATTGGCTATGTTGTGGTTTAGGGATGGAAACGCATGGTTGGTCAGCTTCTCTATGTAAGTGACTTCACCTCTCGAAGGCACGCGGATATCATTGGCATAGAGAAGGTGATCGACCATGTGTTTCTGGCCCTAGACCACAACATGGTCAATCTGGGTGTCGTGACATCTTGAGCAATCCTCTCGACC
The DNA here is from genome assembly GCA_007115705.1 of Dactylis glomerata. Taxonomy (NCBI): domain Eukaryota; kingdom Viridiplantae; phylum Streptophyta; class Magnoliopsida; order Poales; family Poaceae; genus Dactylis; species Dactylis glomerata. The sequence continues at coordinate 18,779,279 of QXEO01000546.1, forward strand.
AGGAATGCCAATATCGTTGCAATAAACATGCATATGATAGAGCGACACGTGAGGCTTGTGATCCGTGGGTTCTAGAGGAATGATATTTGTGAGGACCCCATGATGGCACAACACGCCGGAAGGAGGGTGTTTCTTCCTCGAATACCTCTTTGCTTCCCTGACAACAAAATGTTTCATTTGAATTCAAGAGGAAGCACTTCCCAATCAGACTCAGTTTTGCCATGACAATCAACAAGGCGCAAGGTCAGACCATCCCAGTGGTCGGCATGTACCTACCAGAAGAGTATTCGTCGATGGTCAGCTCTACATGGCGTTATCTAGCCCCCGGTAAAGAACAACGTTAAGATCCTCGCCATCAAGGACAAGGGGAAGGACCAGACCAAGAATTCCAAGAAGCAGAAAAGATCTAAGTCCTTAGTAAATGACCATGCAGATCGTAGTCTACAAGGAAGTCCTTTGCCCTTGATGTCGTTGGGCCAAATTTGAGCAGCTTATATAATTATTATTAATTACGTCCTCTTAGTGATTTCTTTAAAAATGTAGTAGTTGCAAACATATTTGATATGACATAATTATTCGATTTCTTAATTTTTATGCATGTGACATTGAACTATGCAAAGTGAATTTTTAAAATATATTGTTGCGTACGCTTCTTCGGTAGCACTATTGAGGACTTAAGTTTGGAGGTATGTTTCAATTTCTTTTGTCTTCTTTTACTCATGCGCTATAGTAGGAACCCTGGTATTTACAATGGTTGCTGTTGAGGTACCACTAGTAGTGTTAGAGGGAGAATCTTAGATTCTGGGGTTAAGAGGCATTAAGTGATCTATAATTTTTAAAGGATATCGTGCAATGAGAGTACTAATTCATCAAGAATTACTTCACTTAATGGTGCAGAAAAATAAGATGGCGACAGGATTTCATCACATCATACTACATGAGAGTGACTTGTTTCTGCACGATACATTTATTTTTCTGCATGTCATCGAGAACATTATGGATTTGCTTTGTTTTACCCTTCTTTATATTCCATCTAAACTTACGAAATCATGTGTCATGATATGCAATTATGCAACTAATAATCTTCTTGCAGAAAGCATCATCCCACTACTAGGTGAACTGAGAAACAAAAAGTATAAACATATGTGTAGTTTGAAAACGCCTTAGGAGGTAGGTTACCTTGCCACGACTATGCCCATGTCATATTGTTCTCTTTCACAAACAATTGGTTTATCTGAGCTTCTCATAACCCGGTATGTAGAGCAAGTCAAAACTTTATGAGCCAATGATTGGACAAAATTGTTGTCAAAACAAGTATTATATGTCTAAAACGTTAATAAGTCATAATTACATATACCATACATATTAAAATGATAAATAAAATTAGTGTGTACTTGTCGAAGAGCTAAATTTCTGTATGGCCAACTCTTTTTCCCATCACCTTATTTTTTATCACAAAATTGGAAATCAGATGTCATATAGTGTTCTATGTTAAGAGATAAAAATTCTATACAGATGAATAGTAGGCTCTTGACGCATCCTTGAAAATATAGCCGCCAGGCAACCCGGCCTCTCAGGCCATGTGAGGTCCCCTTCGTCGGATTTGATGGCTTGCTCGATCCTAGTCGTCTGTTCAGACTTCTGTTTGGCACCGAAATTGCACCCGCCCTCTGGCCTCACACAACCACGGTCACTGACATGCAAGGCCTGCATCGTGCGTGCCCCGCTCGTCGGTGAGGGTCGCCTCGTGGCTATCTGTGTGGGTGGAAAAGAGAAGAGAGAGATGCGGTGGCTATCCCTGTAGTTTCGCTGAGTAGCCAGGGGTAAAATTGTCTTTCCATGTCTCATTCCGCTCAGGCGACTGTGGAGAGGACGGCCGTGGCGACCTGCCCTTCGTCGCCAGGTACGGGGCACGCCGGTCATCGCCGATCTTGTCGCTTGGCTGTGGAGAGAGGGGCAATGTCGGCCCTAGCCACCACCCACTCCCGTGACATCTTCTCTTCCTTCCTCCTCTTCTCCTCCTCAAACCCTAGCCGCCACCACTCGTCTGTCGTTTTTTGTCGCCGCCGGCCGCAATTATCTGTTGGAGGAGAAACCAAGCAGCTAGAAGGGAACCATGATGTGACGTCGGGGAGTAGAGGAGCTAACAGTAGAGGGGAGGGATAGATCCGGCGGAGGAGGGGAGGAATGGATCCGGGGAAGTCCAGCAGACGGAGAAGGGCTAGCAGGCAGCCAGACGATTTCTCGCGGTGGTGGCGCGAGAAGGGGCCGAGGTGAAGGCCAACGACGGAGCGTGGCTAGCAGCGGCCATGGCGGTGTCCTCGCTACTCGTCATTCATCTGCCCATTCAAGTATGTGGAGCTCGTGGGGCAGGCAGCGGCAACCATGGAGGAGGGGAACCGCACAGGGTGGCCAAGCAGGAGCCGTTGGCGGCAGCCTCCTCCGTCGGCTCCCCTAACGCCTCCCGTGAGAAGGCGCCGCAAGTCGAGCTCCCACGTACGGCAGGCGACGACAGCCTGACGTACCCCGACCCAGATGGCTGACCTCTCCTCTCCTCGCCTAAGATCTGCCCTCCCGCAGTAGATCGACGATTTCCCATCACAAGCAGCAGCAGGCGGGGATCATGCTCCAGTTGCTTGTATTTGTCTCAGTTCTTAGGCAGGTACGTGCACCCTCCATTCTTTGTGGGAGATGGGAGTAAGATGGGGACCAAGGGGACTAGGAGGGACATCGAGAGAGGGGAATTGCAGCCTGGTCCATGGTCTGCTCGGAGAGATAGATGGCCACTGGTTGTTGATCTGGTCCGAGAGAGATGAGAGTGGCTTTTGCTGGCTTGGTTAGGGAATCGGGGAGAGACACAAAGAAAGCACAGCCTGAGCCAAACAAAAGAGTGAGAAAGGACCAAGCCGTGATGTATCCTCTTTTCTCTTGCTTATTTTCTTTCTATGCATGGTTTGGAGAGAGATAGAGATAGAGGACCAAGCCTTTGATTGCATGGAAAGAGACGAAGGGACAGAGATAGCCATATAGTTACAGCTTGATTTGCTTAACTTATTTTCTTCTTTTCGTGGTTGTGCATTGCAGAATCTTCGTGGCGCCATTGCTGGTCAGCTCTGCTATAGATGTTGGTTGTCACAACCATCAGCAGCCAATGCGAGCTTTACTGGTGGTGCGATGCCACTTCGCCTCCTCTCTACATAGTGAGCACAAACATAGGGTCATAACTTATAGGTAAAGAATTTGACAGTTTTTTGTACATCTGCACTGTAGCTTGGCCTAACAGGATCTTTAGGAGCATTTTTTCTTATGGAATATTCTTATATTAGTGTGAATGTTAATTTTGCAACCATTTGCTTCTAGCCCTTTCTGGACTAGCCACTTGTCTCACTGTAATGATGAAAAGCATATGATTCCCTTAGTTTCCTATGATTTTTGAAAAAAACGATGCATTGTACTGTTTCTAAAGTAATAGTTTTGATATATTAATTTCCTCAGCCAGTTCAACTCTTGTAGTCAGTGTTATAGAAGGTCTTGATAGTAGGCTAGGTGAAGACATGATTAGAGTAATAATTGTCTAGGGACCAAAGGATCCTAGAAATGCCCCTTGCTCTTCCAAATTTCAGAAATAAAAAGAAAATGTTGAAACCCTATTAACTTAAAGAGAAATTAAATCTGTTCATGGCCTCGCTTCCCATGACACTTATTTTTTATTTTGAACCGGTATATCTCCAATAATTATTTAGTCCTTTGTGGGTACTTTTATTTCTTGGAATTACCATTTTTCCAACAGTGCCAATAGCTTATTAGGTTTAATTTAATGTAAAAATAATGTGAAGTGCATGATAGTAAGATACTTTTATGTGGTACATGGCAGCTTAGCTCAAATGACCGTAAGGATTGTATTGTTACTTTTCACATGGTAGCTATGATTGGATGGGAAACAGTCTTACTGATTTTATAGTTGCTCTTAACTTGACATTGTTATTTATCAAGCAATAGAACCATTTAAGATATACTCCGTATGATACAGAAAACAATGTGGTGATTAAATGAAAGCTTCAAGGAAGTTGGACGCTGATGTATTTTGGTTTTACATGATCCTCAGATTTGGGGACTACAGAAGTTCAGAAGATCGTTGATGTTGGCTATACATTTTCCCAGATTTGGAGCCAGCAGAAGTTTAGAAGATTGTTGATGTTGTTAAGCTGTTGTAGGTGCGTTGCTTTATAACACATCGTGCTTCATTGTCATGGATACATGATTGGAGACATTTGCTTCTTTGCGCTTTGTTTTAATTTTCAGATTTTGTGGATAGCACCCTCATACGCATAATGCATATGTTCCTGGTCAGTGAGTGCACAAATGAATGTTTTGTGTATATCATTTGGGCTAAAATGATATTAAACCAGTGATTTTCGGTCTGGAAAGTATGCTGATAAACCATTGATTCCATCTTGGTTCATGTATATTTCACATTTTTTATTTCGGAAGAAGAGTTATAGTTGACACTATATGTAAAAAGGAAAGAGACAAGATCATGAGATACTTAGTTTGTAGTATGTTAATTAGATCGTTAAGTTCTGCCATATAATGCAATATATATTTGAATATTAACACTCTTTACTTGTTTGCGGAAGTTCTCATTCATGCTATTATGTAGAGTGGTTCTCTTATTTTGACTAGCCTGAGGTAGATCACCAGCTTGTTGTTTTATTAGGAATCATTTTGCTACTGGATCATATGAATTGATTATGTATGGTGATATACCACTAGCTTTGTCCGTATGTTGATTGATGAGTTCTACTGTTGTCTGAATTTGTCAAAAAAATTGTAGCTAATTTAAGCAATAACATGTTGATAACATATTTGCTTCTACTACAGTTTTATGGCTTGATCAATATAGAAGTAAATCAGCCGGGTATACTACACTTCACCGGTTTTGGTATTCATTTTTGCAGCTTGCGACATGACCCTGTTAAGTGGGACCAAGAGGGACCAAGACAGATAAATAATCTTCACAAAGCTATATCTCACTGATAAGCAAGCTCAATTGATTCCGGTCAGGCTAAGATGTGAGACCTGGATAGATGAATATTCCTTGCCTAGCTATTTATCACCAATAAGCAAGCTCAATGGATTCTGTGAGGCTGGATATATAAATATTCCTCTTTTAAGTTCACTCCAATTAACTGATGGTACAAGTTGCATGTATGTAACTCACATAGTTTAGTTTTCTGATATTTATAATTATTTGTCGCGGAAGTTCATCTTTCTTATACAATCCTTCGTACTGTTGTGCATTTCTGTCCCTTTATTATTATTAGCATATGGCTCACGACTCAACTCGGATGCAGTGGTATAATAGAACTAAGCTACTTTTCAGAGCTAACTAATTTGTACTAGAGTCTCAGTATAGTTAGTTAGATGTAAAACTACTTGTTTTGCAATGTAGGATCATAGTATCTTTATGTCTGTAACACCTGAATAAATCTTCTCTATCTCAGAAAGTCAGAAGTCTTGGTGTCATACTGATTAAGTTTTGTTCATGCGTCAGATGCCAAATTTACTCATGAGAATTGACATTGATCTTACAGAGATTTCCTGGTGGAGGCCACTGATAGAGAAGGACATGTGGCCGGGTGAATCAGAGGTTAGAAGGCGACACAATTCTGCATGAGGAATTGTCATGCTTTATCTATCATTCCAGCGTCTTCAGGTCAGAGGTAAGCCATTGTTGCATGACAAGTTTGGTGAAACTGTTGTATCTCATGGTGAAGCTCACGGTTGAAGAGTATGACTGAGTGAGACCTGGTCGCAGCTACCAATAATTTCTCTCTGTATAGCTAGAATCCCATTCCTAGGTCGAAGGTCCCAAGCCCAGGTTATTCTCCTTTTAATTTTGTTAGCTCCATGTCAAGATATATCTCTCTTATGGAAAATACTTAAATTTATTACTATGCAAATGAACTGAGTGTTCTTATTTCTTGACAATATTGTCAAAAAATCTGAGACCATGGTAATTTTTCTGCATATATATTTGTCAATGCATTCTAGAAAGTGAAATTTCTCATGTTATCATGGACTTTATCTCACCGTCTCCCTTACTACTAACAGTCCAGTTATTTTGCCCTATGATTTCAAAGGTAGCCTTCCCTCTCCTTAATTTAGTACATGGTTCCCTCTCCTTAATTTAGTACAGGTAGCCTTGGTTATATTGCTACCCTCCACCTCTCCCTCTTAGCTACTGATTAGGAGGAGCACGGGAATCCATCGCTGCTGGAGATGGATGAGGATGCCAAGATTAGGTGAGCGTCCACTAGCTTCTCCCCCATTTGTTTTTACGGTGGTAAACATGAGATACATTAATCCATGCATGTGAGGTGCTTGATGAAACTACAACAAGGCCGAAGAGGAAGATTAAGCTATGAAATATTTATGCCATGTTGTCTATACATTGTTCTTTTACCTGAATTCAGCTCCAATAAACTATAACACAACTGATATAACAATTTTTAATTTGGCAGCATCGGGTGGCAGGCACCACCACCGCCGAGGAGCTTGAGCACACATTCATGTTTGCTTGTGTTGGCGTGGATCTTTATGCACTGCGAGAGTTGCCGTGGAGCTTTATGGAAAGACGTTCTGCTTTAAAACTGGTTGCAAGTATACCCCCACACCAAACTGGATTATTGCAATGATTTATTGTTTTGGACTTCTTGTGTTGGCCTTCAGCTCTTGGCAATACTAGCACTGAAAGGTATTTCCTAGCTCTGTATTGCTTTGGTAATATTGTTTTATATACCATGCAGTTCCATGAACTTGCAGGAACATATTCATGATGCTAGATTGTTAGTACTACTGGGTTATTCTTCTTCTCTTCCATCTGAATTCTTGTTATGTTTGGTTCAATTTGTTGGCCCGAGATTTTTTGTTCTCTTCATATTGGCTTCCATATGTAGTTCTCTATTCAGTAAAAGCATGAACCAGAGTAGCGAAGTGATAGGATAACTAGGGTCATAGAAATCATAATTTAGCACAGGAACTCTCAGTGCGTACAATTCCTCATGTATTTCAAAAATGTAATTTAATTATGTCCTCTTCTCAATATTTATAGGTTGAACTTACAAAAAAAAACTGCATGGAATTAAGTATTGGAAGGCTGCTCATGAAAGCGAATGTTCACAGTAACTATTAGACATTACAGTTACAGGTATATCAAGAAAAAACTACAGTTAATACTTTTACTTTTTTACTACTATGATTTTTTTGGTATTGTTCTTGCCTGCAGCGTGCAGGCAGTGCCATACTATCCAATACTTCCTACCAACGGTCTAGAGATGTTCCATGCTGGAATGGAACTCAGTGAGTCAGGTGCAACCACAAATTACCCTGAATGTCAGCAAGTACATTAGTTATGTAATTGGTACAAATATTATCGTTAACCTGGAAGAACTTCCTGAAAAGCACAAGTTGAAACCCATACCCAATGGAAAAGATAACTGAATTGAGTACTGGAATTCAACATTCGCACATAGATAATTTTTCACTTCCTGTTCAAAAAAAGAATACAATTTTTGCTTCCTGGTTACGAAATAAAATAAATTTTCACTTTGATGACTGTGGAGTGTCCTCTGGATGTTTAGAGGTCATGGTGTACCTTTTAGATATTCATTTCAAAATTATCATGTACTTCGTGAATAGGTTCGTGAGGGAGCAGGTGACAGTCCAAGTAGAACACTGTTCTTTTATTTCAGTTCTTTACACTGTCCGGCTTCTAGCATATTGGAGAACTGAAAGTGTTAGTCAGAAACATTCAGAGGGAATTTCAGTTCCTACACTGGAATTTGTTGCATTTTAGCCCCAAGGATGAAGAGTAAATTACGTGTCTTTTGAACATTTCTTTTAACGAGATTTCAGGCAGTTATAGACATGCAGTGCTACCATTGGCGTAGTGAAGTTCCCAGTTGAAACTGATAGGTTTTACATCCCTCGGCAGAACAAATGGTGGTAGAAGTATTTTACATTGAAAATTTTACAATCTCAGACATTCTATACATCTTTTATGCAGCACTGATAAGTACTTTATACGGCACCCAACAACAGATACAAACTGCAAATAAATTTAGGCATTTGTTTTTTTTCCTTTATGCAGCTCACCACACATTCTAGACATCTTTTTTTTTCTTTTTGCGTGTCTGTGCTCATCCATGTGGAAGAGCGGCTTCAACACATTTAAGGAAACTACATGTAGAAGAAACAAGAAAAAGAAATGAAAACATTGAAATTAGGTTTGCCTTTACAGGTTATCACTTGTAGGAATATAGCTTCCAGCCTTTACACATAGCACTTTGGTTGGTTGTTCTATTTTCGTTTGTTGTGTAGAACAGGATTGCCATATGCCCATTTAATTGTCATCTACCTTTTTTGTTCTACATAAAGTGCATATGTTTGTTATTTACTTACTAATGTAATCTCTACTACCTCTACCTTAGACATTTATTATGAAACGAACCACCGATAGTGTACCTTTGTTTGTCTCCCCGATTTTTCCATATTGTTTTCAGCGCAGATGAGTATTCATCAAAGAAATTGCAAGGGCCAACTTCCCTGTGGCAGATCCTTCATATATTGGAGGTAACCTGTTGACGGATCCTTTTTCTTTGCGTGAACTCGGATGTATGCTTCAGTGCCTCTTTTCTAGATATTGGTCATGTTATCTTAGATGCCACCGACATGAGTTGGTACAGTCATGCTTTCATGCAAAATTACAGTTAGGTATGATCCTACCATCTCATTTGCTTTGGCTGGCTGAGTTGAAATTTTAGATCAATGTTCATAAGAAAGTTTCAGTGATGGTATATGAACTTCTTAGAAAAGTATTTTGTGTCCATATCTAATTCTTCCTATACTTTACTCTAATAAGCGGTGATGGTTTTCATCAAAATCACCTCGGTTTTGACCATTGTGTAAAACTAAACATCATTCCCCAAATTTAATCATATTTTGTAGGATTTTAGTTGCCTTTTCCTTTTAATAAAGAAATAAAGGTTGTATGTATGTATCATTTCGTATTTTCGATACAAAAGCCAAACAAGTTACAATTTCCAAGAATATTTCTAGGATTTGCCCTTATAGTCTAATCTCAAGTACTTTACTGGTGGATCATTTTTAAATTATAGATAGGTTGATGAGCTGGCATATTATACCACTTTTCTTGTAGAAAAGCTTTCGTTTGGTTATTGATTGACCAATCCAATGCGTGATTGTCTTTCTGAAATGCGATGTTTAACCATAAGTAATGTAGAAAATTCATATATATGAGGATTAGTCCTTATATATGCGTGACTATTGGAAGGTGCCATTTGGGGGCCTAAATAACCAACACCCACCTATCTACTATGAGTACAGTGATGAAATATAAGGATTTTGTAAACATCGCATTCCAGTGAGCCTGATGTTACAGCAAGGTCCCGAGGCAACAACATCTATTGCAAAGACTACGTGGTCTGCACGGTCCTACTCACTTCCAAGAATTTTTATATGGTATTTATACCATTTTCCAGTAAGCATTAGGTCTTTGGGTTGATTCGTTTGAGGTGCAGGTGTGTTAGTCCCGAGGACTGCAGCGTCTCAAAAGAGTGTTTCTTCATTGTAGGTGGTGACATTTTTCCCTTTTAGTATCTCAATTGTGTAGCTATCAGACATAAAATTTACTGTGTTTTGGACTGCAACCCGTGGTATAATTTGGTTTTGCTGATTACATACAAATACGTCTGGTTTTCAAATTTTTGACTGTAGCATCTTTAAGTCTGATAGATATATTTGACATTGATATTTTCTTTTTCATTTATCAGCCTTAAGTACACCTTGTAATAAGGACCTCATGGAAATACATTTGAGTCTTCTTGCAGCTGATGACCCAAGGGATGTTTATTCGAGGTACGACAAATTTCCTTTTAGTGGCTTGTGAAATAGGTTGTTGATGTCATATATTGGAATAAATCAGTACGTTCCTCAATTTATGCACTTACATTACATTGTTGATATTTCTATATACTCATAGATGTCTTCACTGCATACTGTGCAACTTCATTATACAAGTTTTGAAATGTCTTGGTCTTGACTGCATTGTTAAAAGAAAGTGTTCAAGTGGCCGTTTATATGGTACTCTCTGTAACATGGAATTCAAATTCAAACGCAATCATTAAGTCCCTAACTATAAAATAACAAATTTTGCGAAATGATCCATCAAAAAGAAAAATAATGAGCAAGCATAGCTCTTACAAAAGACTTCTCTTTCTCCTGCTAACACAAACCAATCATAGTGATTGAAACACTGAAAGTTGGTAATTGGTAAGTCATTTTGTACATATTTTTTACTTCTTTATAGAGAACCTTTTTGTGATAAAAATATATACTTTCGGTTATTACTTATTAGGCACTTTCGATGTTAAGCTCCAAATAAACAGAGTCCCTGGCTTTCTAATAGCAGTCATATGGAGCACTAAAATAATATTTACTTTTCTACTGTAATTTAAGAGTTAGAGACAAAAAAGAAATGATATACTGTCTTCGTCAATTTTTTTCTATCGTTTGGGTGCTTGGGTTATAGGTGCATATAATTTTCCTTATGCATTCACACTGTCACAAAACAACGTCCCCTTGAGAAATCAAGCTTCTTAGGAATGTCTCTTTTTGGTTCACCTTTTTTCATCTTTATTTGTATATCTTAAGGCCATCTTTTAATGTCAGTATGTATATTCTGAACTTTGTCTTCGAAAATACCTAAAAGTATTCATATATCGATGATATGTCATATTGATCCCATGTTCAGGTTCTTTACTTTAATATTGGCAATCATGTTTCGGCTTATTTCTTTTATAGTTGAGAAGCTCTCATTTCAGTTTACCCTTTTGTTGGTCTGTTTTTGGGCACTGCATGCTAAATCAATTTTTTTCTTCAGATTTTTCGAGTTTGGCCAATGCTTGATTAAGATTCAATATCTCCAACTTCCATGCATATCTGCAAAAGCTATACTGTCAGTATATAGTGTCCTATGCCAGTTTGGGTTGCTTGCAGAAAGGTGGTTCAATGCCTTTCTTCACCGATTTCCATGTATGCCATCAAATCCTTGATATCGTGCATTCTAGCACCCAAAGTGATGTCAATGTATAGATCACTAATGAAGACATGTCCATAAACTCAGGTTCTTAAGGTTTTCTTAAAATGTTGTTTGATGGCAGATTGTAGTGTGTTATACCTTCATCATTTTCGTTCTCTCTGGTTAGCTTTGCAAAATCTGGCGGCCCAAATGGTGGTGGTTGTTTTGTACAGTCTTTTATCAAAAAGTGAAGGATGAGCGTGACGTTACTGTCTATTGTTTATTATGTGTATTACAAATTTAGGCTCTTTTAATTTAATTTTTTTATAACTTTTTTTATATTTGCTTGCTCACCGTTAGGCGGGCAAGCGCGCGGCAAGCCGCGCTTTTCTACCTAGTATATACATAGTTGAAACTGACATTTGCATTGTGCATAGAAGTACTAAAATGATTCTTCTAATAAAATCATCATCGGTAGTGCCATCTATCTCAATGTATGCGATTGGGTCATATATCAATTTAGCTCTTCTATAGGTATCTGCCATAATGCTACTTTTCTTATCGGCTTAATATGTATGATACATTTACTTATGGTCTTATGGAGTGTTTATGTTTTACCTTCACTCATATGGTATTGTTATTGTGCAACGGTCTGCCCAATCATTGGTTTGGAAAGCTATAATTTCTCTACATACCCACTTATGCAAGCTGGGATGGACCTACTACTTGCAAAAGAGACGAAACATGATCCAAAACATGGCCATGTTCATTGCAAGGTAAACAACTTCTAAGTTTCCAAACTATAAATAAGTTTTTTGTTCGTTCAACCAGTAATGGTAAGTTGATTCTTCATGCAATTTATCAATGCCATCACTACACACCATGACACACGATATCGTAGGTTCATGTTGCAGCATAAAGAACAGTAGACCAAAATAAATTTGGAATGTTCTTCATTGACATGCAAAAAAAGATATGATCATGCAGAAATAGGTTTCTCACATATCTGATGTGATAAATGTTAAAGTATATTATACCACCACTTTCCATCAGATCGGTCTTTTGGAGTAGTTGGTTGGTTGGTCTATTCTAACATGGTATCAGAGCCTAAGGTCTCGAGTTCGAGTCTTAGCCCCCGCGTTTTCTCCCGATTATTTACTCCGCTCAAGAAGGGCGTGAGGGGAGGTGTTGTTTATTCCACATCCAAGTCGGATGTGAGGGGGGGTGTTAAAGTATATTATACCACCACTTTCCATCAGATCGGTCTTTTGGAGTAGTTGGTTGGTTGGTCTATTCTAACAATATGTGTATAGTTGTATCTAGCCCAAGGCCCAAGTTGGCCCATGTAACCTATGTATATAACTCTGAAGTCAATAGAGAAAGGCAAGGTTGGTAAACTTGACATGGTATCAGAGCTAGGGTTCCCTCGTGACCTAGCTCCAGCCGCCACTGTTGGCAACTCGCCGGCGGCTGCTCCCTTCGTCTTCACCGTCTCTCGTCGCGCTGCTCGCTGAGTCCAGGTTGGACTTGGTGGTGCTGCTGCCATCTTCCGTTCGTGTGAGTCCAGATCGGACCAGGGCTGTTGCGTCTCTTCATCCTGCTGCTACTGCAGCTGTCTACAAGGAGCTGCTGAAATCAGCTATTCTGCTTGTTCATCCCTTGCTGTGAGTGTCTGTTTTGCTCTCTGTAGCTGCTTGTTGCGTCCTTTGCTCTACAGTGGTTGCAGCTGCTAGTGCCCTGTTCTTCTCATAGTTGTTGCAAGGGATTTCTTGCTAGTTTGCTGAAATGGCCAAGGACGGGTCTATCTTTTCTATTGACATCAAGCTTGATGGCCCAAATTACAGAGAGTGGGCATTCTCAGTGAGAACTGCTGTGAGGGCTGCTGGATTTGATGACCATTTGACTGATGATCCTCCGGATGTTAAGGCGGATGAGGCCACGAAAAAGGCTTGGAGAAAAACTGATTCTAAGGTCATGGGTGCCTTAATTCTTAATGTTGCTCTGTCGCTTCGGATGAGTCTTGAGCACCACATCACTGCAAAAGAAATATGGAAGTATTTGGAGCAGCGATATCTTCAGCCAAGTGGTGCACTTCGCTATTCCTTGTTGCAAAATTTGCAAAATCTTCAGCAGCATGACTCGTCCATAGAGGAGTATTATGAAGCCTTCACTCGCATCACTAGTCAGCTTATGTCAATGACTCCAAAGAGTCGTTCTGGGTGTGAGTCTTGTGTGGCAAAGGAGAATTATGAAGCTGAGTCCTTCATGTTTCAGTTTGTGATGAGGCTCAGGCAGGATTTTGAGAACAACAGAACTCAGCTCCTTGGTCGTCCTGCACCTCCCTCTTTGGATGAGGCTCTTGCTAGCTTAATTGCCGAGGAGACACGTCTTCGCTCCCTTACCTCATCCGCTGGTCCAATGACTCACACCAGTATTCTTGCTGCTCCAAGGGGCCCTCTGAGAGGTTCTTCAGGAAAATTCTGTACCCAATGCAAGAGGTCTGGACACACAGTTGACAGCTGTTTTTCCCTTCACCCAGAGTTGTTGGCTGAGTACCAAAGGAAGTTTCCTTCTCAGCAGCAGCGTCACCCTCCTACTAGGAGGTCTTCTGCTATTGTGATAGGTGAACCACAGTCACAGCCAGCAATGAGTGCATTAGTGTCTGCTGCCTCTCAGTCTGCTTCTCGTGTTACTCAGCCTTGGGTGCTTGATTCAGGAGCTTCTTTTCATGTCACCTCTGACCGTTCCCAGCTTGTGTCATGTCAGCCAGTGAAGGATGGTGCCTCCGTTCATACCGCTGATGGTACATCTTGTTCTGTTACTCATCAGGGTTCTCTTTGCACATCCAAGTTTTCAATTCCTGACATTTCCTTTGTTCCTGAATTATCCATGAGTCTCTTATCTGTTGGTCAAATTACTGATATGGACAACTTTGTTGGTTTTAACAAGACCTCATGTTATGTGCAGGATCTTCAGAGCAAGAGGATCATTGGTACTGGCCATCGCCTTAGTGGATCCACATCCCTCTACGAACTTGACACTCTTCATCTTCCCTCGGCTTTCGTATCGTCTACTTCCTCTACCTCAGCGTCAAGATCCTCCTCTTCGCTCCCTTTTGCCAAGTGGCATCATCGTTTAGGTCATCTATGTGGTTCTCGTTTATCTAGTCTTATTGGACAAGGTGTTTTGGGCCGTGTTCCTGTGGATGCTGGTTTCCGCTGTAAGGGTTGTAATCTAGGGAAACAGATACAACTTCCATATCCCTCTAGCACCACCTATTCTAGTCGTCCTTTTGATTTAGTGCACTCTGATGTATGGGGTCCTTCACCTTTCGTTTCGAAAGGCGGTCACAAACACTATGTCATATTTGTTGATGATTACTCTCGGTATACTTGGGTCTATTTTATGAAACATCATTCCCAGTTGAATTCGATATATCAGGCTTTTGCACAAATGGTTCATACTCAATTTTCAAGTGCTATTCGTGTTTTTCGCTCTGACTCAGGGGGGGAGTACCTCTCTACATCCTTTCGCGAGTTTCTTTCTTCTGAGGGTACTCTTCCCCAGCTGTCTTGTCCTGGTGCTCATGCTCAAAATGGTGTTTCTGAGCGAAAACATCGCCACATAATTGAAACTGCTCGTACCCTTATGATCTCTTCCTTTGTCCCTACTCATTTCTGGGGTGAAGCTATTTCCACGGCTGTGTATCTTATAAACATACAACCTTCCTCTTGTCTTCAGGGCAAATGTCCTGGTGAGGTTTTGTTTGGTTCTCCTCCCACGTATGACTACCTTCGTGTTTTTGGATGTACATGTTATGTTTTATTAGCACCTCGGGAACGTACCAAGTTGACTGCTCAATCTGTCCAGTGTGTTTTTCTTGGATATAGTCTTGAACATAAGGGGTATCGTTGTTATGATCCTTCCGCTCGTCGTATTCGCTTCTCTCGAGATGTCACTTTTAATGAGGATCAGCCTTTCTTCTTTAACTCTTCTACTCGCTTGTCATCCTCCACCTCTTTAGAGTCCACCTCTTTTCTTTCTCTTCCACCAATCTTCATTTCGGATGAGTCATTTTCTGATCAACCACAACACGACACACCTCCCTCACCAGTTCCTCATTCCTCTCCTGTTCCACCAGCCCCACGTCATCTGGATTCTTTTCCTTTTCATTATAGTCGTCGTCCAGCAGTTTCATCTGATACTCAGCCGCTTATTCCTTCATCATCTGCTCATCCGACCAGTACCACTGAACCTTGCACTGATGAATCCCCATAAGACAAACAGGTATGCCCTTCGTGATCGCTCCTCTCTTGAGCTTCCAAACAGATATAAAAAAAATTTTAGTATTGGGGCAGTCTGTGAGCCTAATTCTTATCAAGAGGCAGCCATGGTGCCCGAGTGGCAGCTGGCCATGTGTGAGGAGCTTGCTGCTCTAGAGGCTACACGTACATGTGATATTGTACCTTTACCTCCTCGATCAGTTCCTATCACTTGCAAATGGGTGTATAAAGTCAAAACCAGGTCGGACGGTTCAGTGGACCGCTATAAGGCCAGACTTGTTGCCAGAGGTTTTCAGCAGGCTCATGGGAGAGACTATGATGAGACATTTGCTCCAGTTGCTCATATGACCTTTGTTCGTACTTTAATTGCTGTGGCTGTGATACGTCCAAAACGTATCTACTTTCCCGAACACTTTTGCTATTGTTTCTCCTCTAATTTGTGTGTTTTGAATACAACTAACACGGACTGACGCTGTTTTTAGCAGAATTGCTCTGGTGTCTCGTTTTTGTGCGGAAATTCAACTTCCAGTAAAAATTCGGGAAAAATCATGAAAAATCCTATTTCACCAGAAGACCCACGGAGCTAGAAGACCGGAGGGAGAAGAGGCTCGAGGGCCTGTCACACACAGGTGGCGCGGCCCAGCCCTGGCCGCGCCACCCCTGTGTGAGGGGGCTCCAGGACCCCTCTCGACCTCCCGTCTCGCGTACATATACCCCCTGACGACTTAATATCGGGGAGACGGCGTTTTTCCCAGATAGACTTCCGCTGCGCTGCCGCCATCAGAAACCGCGATTCGGAACCAGAAACTCCATTCTGGCACCCTGCCGGGATGGGGATTCGGAGGAGATCTTCATCACCATCACCACCGACGCTCCTCCATCGACCATCCATGACTCCCCCATCCATGTGTGAGTAATTCCCCCGCTGTAGGTGAGGGGATGGTAGGGATTGGATGAGATTGTTCATGTAATTTGATATGAGATTGATAGGGCATAGTGCCTAGTATCTTTATTTAGTGCTTATGACATTGTTGCAACTTGTTGTGCTTAATGCTTGTCACTTTGGGCCCGAGTGCCATGATTTCAGATCTGAACATGTTATTATTTCTATGATGATACTTGTTGTTTATGGTCTTACCTACAAGTTGTATACACATATTGTTGTCCGGAACCCGAGGCTCCAAAGTGACAGAAATTGGGATAACCGGAGGGGATGACTATGATGTGAGGATCACATGTGTTCACCGAGTGCTAATGCTTTGCTCCGGTACTTTATTAAAAGGAGTACCTTAATTACCAGTAGTTTCCCTTGAGGCCCTGCTGCAACAGGCTGGTAGGACAAAAGATGTCGTGCAAGTTTCTCCTTGTGAGTACGTACGACTATATACGGAACACATGCCTATGATTGTTTATACTAGGATGCTTTATCATTATTTATCTGCAATGCCCGTATCTCATTGATTTCATGAATTATCTTATCCATGCAACGCCCGTTATCCATCCCTATGCCTACAGTATTTGTTCCTACTGTTTACAACCGTTACTTCTACTGCTGCTATTTTACTACTGCTGTTACTGTTTTCCTACTGTCACTGCTATAAAACTGTTGCTACTGATAAACCGCTGCGAGTAAGACTGTTTCCAGGTGCAGCTGAATTGACAACTCATCTGTTAAGGCTTACATATATTCTTTGGCTCCCCTTGTGTCGAATCAATAAATTTGGGTAATACTTCCCTCGAAGACTGTTGCGATCCCCTATACTTGTGGGTCATCAAGACTATTTTCTGGCGCCGTTGCCGGGGAGCATAGCTTTATTTGTAAGTTCACTTGGTATTCATATTGTTCGCTGCAATCCTTTCATCATGGGTAAACCTCGTGATGGAAAAGTTCCTATATTGCCATCCACTACAAGAAGAGGTACGACTCTCAACACCTCTGTTGCTCTTGATTCACCATCTGTTATGAGTAAGTTGCTTACACCACCACACCCACACGTTACTGCTACTACTTTTGCTGAGATTGAAAGTACCACTGATAATTTAGATGATGCTTCTACTGTGCTTGATGAGAGAAGTTCACTAGGTTCCTTTTTAGAGGCTACTATTGCTAGAGCTAAGTTGGGAAACACTACTGTTACACCTGTTAGTTCACCTGAGTCTAGGGAATGTGCTAGTGATGATTATGATGATGATGATGCTTATATTGAGCTTAATGATGATTTTATTGCAGAAGCACGTGCTGCTCGTGATGCAGGTAATGTTAAAGAGCTGCTTGCTAGACGTTCTGTTAGATATAATTTGTCTCCTGATCCTAAGTTTGCTGCTTCTCCTATCAATATTAGAGACAAGGATTATGATTTCTCTTTGGATTTATTTTACATATCTATTGTTGAGAAAACTCCTTTTTGTGGTACTAAAGATGAGAGTGCTATGGAGCACATGAATGAGCTTTCTACTTTGAGTAATTTGTTTTCTGATGATATTAAGCTCCGCACTTATTTTGTTGCTAAGATTTTTCCTTTTTTGTTGAAAGATGCTGCTAAAACTTGGTTTAATAGCTTGTCTCCTGGATCCCTTACTAGTCCGATTGCTTTGGTTAATGCTTTCTTTCAGAAATATTTTCCCGCTAGTGCTCAACATGCTGCTGTGCAGAAAATCTTTGATTTTGAACAGGGAAAAGGAGAGAAATTGCCTGAATCTTGGAGAAGGTTTTGTTCTTTAATTAGAGCTTTGCCTAAAGAACCATTGCCTAAAAATGAACTCCTTGATATATTTTATAATGGACTAACGGATGAATCTAAATCATATTTGGATAGTTGTGCTGGTTGTGTTTTCAGGGAAAGAACTCCGGCTGAAGCTGAAGAGTTAATGGCTAAAATAAGCCAGAATCATGATGATTGGACCTTAGTTGAGCCAACACCAGTACCAACTCCTGCGCCATCTATAGAGCCTACGCCGAAGAAGAGAGGGATGATTGAATTAAATGATGAAGTTATGAAGGAGGCTAAGAAATCTCTTAAGGAGAAAGGTATTAAGGCCGAAGATGTGAAGAATTTACCTCCTATTGAAGAATTATGTAAGCCAATCCCTCGCTCATCTACTATTGAGGTACACTCTCTTCAACGCTTTGATGAAAGAGATATTCCTTACACTAAACCTCCTGATCAATGCTTAGATGAGTTTGATAATTTTATTGTTAAGCAAGAAAATTTTAATAGAATGATGCATAATCATCTGTTGGAGAATTCTAGAGTTATTAACAAGATGCAGGATATTGTGGAGAGAACCGCCAATGATGTGAAGATACTTGCTAAACATTTTCAAATGATTCAAACACAAATTGATCAGCTTACCAAAGTGCAGCAAGACCTGCTAGTTAATGCTGCAAAAGAGAAGCAAGCATGTGAAATACGCACAAGAAGTGGTGCTGCTACTCAAGACCCATTATATCCTGAAGGACATCCTAAGAGGGTCGAGCAAGATTCTCAACGCACTTCAAGTGATGATATTCCTCCCAAGAAGAAGAAGAAGCATAAAACAACTACAGAATCTTCTGATGCAGGTAAAGATCCTAACAGTGTTTCAATTTCTGATGCTGAAACAGAACCAGGAGATGATAAAGAAGAAGATAAAGAAGAAGCTGAAGAAGAACCGGAAAAGAGTGATAAAAATGTAAAGTACACCAAAGAAGACTTCATTGCCAACAAGCATGGTAAGGAGAGGGAACCTTGGGTACAGAAGCCAATGCCTTTTCCTAGTAAGAAACACAAGTCCAAGGAAGAGGAACACTACAATAGGTTTTGTGAATGGATGAGACCTTTATTTTTGCAAATTCCTTTGACTGATGCTATTAGAATGCCTCCTTATGCAAAGTACATGAAAGATATTGTCACTAACAAAAGGAAAATTCCTAGTGAGGAAATTTCCACTTTGCTTGCTAACTATTCTTTTGATGGTAAAGTTCCAGAGAAGCTTGGAGATCCAGGTATACCAACTATTCCTTGCTCCAGTAAAATAACTATGTTAGAACTGCCTTATGTGATTTGGGAGCTGGAGTTAGTGTCATGCCTTTTTCTCTTTATAAGAGACTTGATCTAGAAAAATTGGTTTCAACTGATATATCCTTGCAGGTGGCTGATAAGTCTACTACTATTCCTATTGGTATATGTGAGAATGTTCCTGTTCAAGTTGCTAACAGCTGTTTAATACTAACTGATTTTGTTGTGTTGGAAATGCCTGAAGATGATAATATGTCTATTATTCTTGGGAGACCTTTTCTAAACACTGCAGGGGCTGTTATTAATTGCAATCAAGGAAAAGTCACTTTTAATGTTAATGACAAAGAATATACAGTTTATTTTCCCAAGAAGATTGATAGGAGGAATGCTCTAAATTCAATCAAGCATGTTGAGACCATCAAAGTTGGTCAAATTATTTGTTCAGAGCAAAAGCCCAAGGAAGAATATCAAATTTTTATGGTTGGGGCTATACCTATCAAAGTTGAGGTAACATAAGCATTAAGTGAAGTGCAAAGTTTTGCCTCATATAAAGTTAGTTTGGTAACAAGACTTGATCAACCTTGTTAGCAAAGTGAATTTATATGAACGAAACTTCGTTTTCACCGCATCCACTCTATCTCACTTGTATTTACTTTCATCAAATTTTATTCCTTTAGTTCAGTTGCATGATTAAGAGTATCTCAGAGCTGCTGCATGCTTAGTTTTGATTTGCTTGAAATCTTTTCATTCTCGTTTTCGTGAGTTTTATCGATATGCCAATTTCTGAAAAATCCTCGAAAATAAAGTTTCTCGAAAAATTCCAGAAAATTCTTTATAAATTTTTATGTCAAAAATGGAGCAGAGTGACACCTGGGAGGCACCAGGTGGGGCAGCCACGCCACCTCACACAGGTGGCGCGGCCCAGCCCTGGCCGCGCCACCCATGTGTGAGGGGGCCCCACCAGGCCACTCACTCATCTCTTCTTCCCCTGCTCTTTCTCTCTCCCGAAAAACACCGACCCATTTGCTCAAGCTCGAGTTCTTGCTGTCCTTCACCTGGAATTTTCGATCTCCTTGTTCAGCCCAACATTTTTGCTGAAACTTGGATCATTTGCTCTCCGGTATGTGACTCCCCCACTTGTCCAAGTAGATTTTCTTTTGGTAAAGTATTTTTTGAGTATTTTAGCATTGTAGGTGACAGTATAAATGAGTATGCATGCTTGTTCTATTGTTTAGAAAGATTATTTTGATGCATGATAGCTCTCTAGTAATTCACTATAGTAGTTTCCTACATTTGCTTGTCCTTAAATCACTTTTTATGAGTTTGTTGAAAAATTTCAGAAATGGAGGAGAATGTGTATCAACTCTCTCAACATGAACTAGAAGTGCAAGATGTTATGAAAGTTCATCGTGAAGAGAAGGTTTTCCCCTCACACTATCCATGCTCAGCATTCTTGAGTGCTGCTGGATTTCTGCAGGATTTTCAAGCCTTGCTTTCTAATGCAGGATTAGAATATTTTGTTGAGGGTGAACCTCCCCAATACGTTAAACTAACAATGTCTGTGGTGCAGGATTTCAGATTTAGTTGGTCTGCTTCTAATCCCATGGTTCATTATAAAATTTATAACAAATCTGTGGACTTGCCTCTTGATGTTTTCTGCACAGCTATTAGAGTACCACAGTGGGGATCGCTCGAGAAGATAAGAGGACAACCAAGGCAATTGTTAGAACTTTACGAGGAGATTTGTCAAGGAAGAAGCTTCACAGGAGAGGGTGGTAAAATTCGAAACATTCATTTTCCATCTATTCGATATTTTGCCTTCTTCATTACCAAATGTGTTCTTGCTAGGAAATCTGCAAGTAAATTGTCTCTCCATGATCTAGCTTTTATTGCTGCTGCTTTAAGGCGTGATAGAACTTACAATTTGGGTGCCTTAATAGCTTTCCGTCTAGATATTAACCGTGAAAAAGGGGGAATCTGTGGGGGGCTTATAGCTTCACGCCTGCTAGCTTTTCATGGTGTTTTGCCTCATTTTCGAGATTTTCAGTTCCCCGAGGAGAAACTTGGCCTTGATGCTATGGTTCAACATAAGTTTATTTCTCCTCCTGCCAGTTTGATTAATTTAACATTTGAGCTAACCTTTTTCAAGAAGACTACCTGGAAGGTAGTAAAGACTGAACGATCAATCCATTTGCCTGCACCTCTTTTGTTTAACCTTGATCGCAGGAATGGATGGTCGCTTACAGAAGACGAGCTCGATGCGTACGTAGAGGAGCACCCGCCGCCTGTGCACGATGAGGAGGGCGCCGAAGAGTCGGGGCAGCCCTCCAGCACTATGAATTTTCCATATGCGCAGCCTTATTATGATTATGCGCCATCAGCTTCATCTTCACGGGAACCGGGGTACGATTACACCTATGATGACCCACCGGCTTGGAGCAGCTACCCAAGCCGGCATTGATCTCCACTTAGGCAAAAGCCTAAGCTTGGGGGGAGGTACGCCGACGATTCACTCATCTACATATCATATTTTGTCGGACCTTTGTATATTCATGTTTCGCTTTCTTTACTGTTCTCGTTCTTGTTTTCATTGCTTTCAAAACACAAAAAGACCAAAAATATTTCTGTTGTTTCTCTCTATTTGGTTCTTTAGTTTTTCTACCTTTGGTTTGTTTTACTTGCTATTTTCGGTTTGCTACTTGAAAAACCCAAAAATATTTTGCTTTGTTTGCTATCTCCTTCCGCTTTTGCTTTCAAAAATCAAAAACTCCAAAAATATTTGTTGTTCTTCTTTGGTTTTGTAAAGTTTGTTGCAGAGTTCAGTTTTCCGTTACTCCATTGGAGCTTGGTATTCACTTTATATTATTCAAGCCACACAAGTGAAGAGCAATAATGACGACATATGACAATCCGAGATGTGGTAAGAGGCTGGTATGAACTCTATTTGTTTTCATTTTTGTACATATACTCATCTATGTGGACATGCTTAGTCGGTTCATGTAAGGTATATGTCATCTAATGGATGCTTTGTAGTTTTTGCTTTCATATGATTAGTTTCAATCTACTATTAGCCTGTAGCATGTCATGTAGATGCTTGCATGCATTGTTTTATTCATAGCATGGTATGATTTTATGGTATCCACCTCTGAAAGCTTCATTTGAATCGACTTGGCACATGCTCAAGCATGCATATGACTGAACAAAAAGTCAATTAAGCCTCGATGATCTAAATTGCCTCAGAGTTCTTGTATCATTTTTGTGCCTATATTAATTTTGTTTTGTCGCAAGCATGATTATGATAGTTATTGCTCTCTCGATTGTCGCTTCCCAGTCTTTTGCTAGCCTTCACTTGTACTGAGTATGAGCTCTACTCGTGCATCCAATTACCAAAACCAAGTCTTCCAAAGAGTCCACTATAAATTCCTATGCATGGTATTTGTAAGCCATTCCAAGTAAATTTTCATGTGCTACCTTACAAAACTTTCAACTACTTCTCATTTTGTGCCACTGTTTTTAGCTCATGGGGACGTAGTGGTCGGAATTGCTATCTTCCATATTAAATTAAGTACCCTTCGACTAGGCAGCTTCATCTGCTCGTCATTAATTTTGCAAGGGAGCTGGTCAGACCATTATAATCTTAATTCTAAAAGAAAGAAAAAGGCACTCCTCCAAAAGATTGTGAAAGTTGGTGGGCACCCGATGGAATCGGTTAGCCATGGTTTGAGAAAGGAAAAAGGTGGGGAGGAGTGCCAAAGCTTTATAAAAGAGCACCTATGTGCCAATTTTCAAAGAACTCGGAACCGCTCTCACTTGTTTATTATGGAAGATAGTAAGTCCCCATTGCTAGTCGTTGACATAGAACAACCACCTCTCAAAATAAATTTTTATCTCTGTTTTACAAATGAAAAGCTCTAGCACATGTTAAATCACTGCTTCCCTCTGCGAAGGGCCATTCGTTTACTTTTATGTTGAGTCATCATCTTCTAACTTTAAGCACTTCTTGAGAGCATAGCTGTTATTCTCAGTGTAATGTGCTTGTCCCAGAACACGGTTAATTGTGGTATAACTTTGATGCTTGTATCTTTGATATTTCTACTTCTAGTCTTCCCTTGGACTTCAGAGGTGCCTCAGCATTTATTTTTTGCTCTACAAATAAAGGCAAGTGGGACACCATTCTCTCATATCATTTATGCATATTACAATCTTGTAGCTTCTCATGCACATGTTACTTGTTATTAGTGCATTGGCACTCTTTCATAGCTTGCTTGACTATGAGGTGACATTAGTTGCATATTTCTTATTATGAATTGCCTGAGTACTTGACCACATAGTTAGTATATATACATCATATGAGCAAATGTGTTCGTGAAAGTTTCTTTTATCGCTCTCAGTTGTTAACTGAATTGCTTGAGGACAAGCAAATAGCTAAGCTTGGGGGGAGTTGATACGTCCAAAATGTATCTACTTTCCCGAACACTTTTGCTATTGTTTCTCCTCTAATTTGTGTGTTTTGAATACAACTAACACGGACTGACGCTGTTTTCAGCAGAATTGCTCTGGTGTCTCGTTTTTGTGCAGAAATTCAACTTCCAGTAAAAATTCGGGAAAAATCATGAAAAATCCTATTTCACCAGAAGACCCACGGAGCCAGAAGACCGGAGGGAGAAGAGGCTCGAGGGCCTGTCACACACAGGTGGCGCGGCCCAGCCCTGGCCGCGCCACCCCTGTGTGAGGGGGCTCCAGGACCCCTCTCGACCTCCCGTCTCGCGTACATATACCCCCTGACGACTTAATATCGGGGAGACGGCGTTTTTCCCAGATAGACTTCCGCTGCGCCGCCGCCATCAGAAACCGCGATTCGGAACCAGAAACTCCGTTCTGGCACCCTGCCGGGACGGGGATTCGGAGGAGATCTTCATCACCATCACCACCGACGCTCCTCCATCGACCATCCATGACTCCCCCATCCATGTGTGAGTAATTCCCCCGCTGTAGGTGAGGGGATGGTAGGGATTGGATGAGATTGTTCATGTAATTTGATATGAGATTGATAGGGCATAGTGCCTAGTATCTTTATTTAGTGCTTATGACATTGTTACAACTTGTTGTGCTTAATGCTTGTCACTTTGGGCCCGAGTGCCATGATTTCAGATCTGAACATGTTATTATTTCTATGATGATACTGGTTGTTTATGGTCTTACCTACAAGTTGTATACACATATTGTTGTCCGGAACCCGAGGCCCCAAAGTGACAGAAATTGGGATAACCGGAGGGGATGACTATGATGTGAGGATCACATGTGTTCACCGAGTGCTAATGCTTTGCTCCGGTACTTTATTAAAAGGAGTACCTTAATTACCAGTAGTTTCCCTTGAGGCCCTGCTGCAACAGGCTGGTAGGACAAAAGATGTCGTGCAAGTTTCTCCTTGTGAGCACGTACGACTATATACGGAACACATGCCTATGATTGTTTGTACTAGGATGCTTTATCATTATTTATCTGCAATGCCCGTATCTCATTGATTTCATGAATTATCTTATCCATGCAACACCCGTTATCCATCCCTATGCCTACAGTATTTGTTCCTACTGTTTACAACCGTTACTTCTACTGCTGCTATTTTACTACTGCTGTTACTGTTTTCCTACTGTCACTGCTATAAAACTGTTGCTACTGATAAACCGCTGCGAGTAAGACTGTTTCCAGGTGCAGCTGAATTGACAACTCATCTGTTAAGGCTTACATATATTCTTTGGCTCCCCTTGTGTCGAATCAATAAATTTGGGTAATACTTCCCTCGAAGACTGTTGCGATCCCCTATACTTGTGGGTCATCAGGCTGCTGCTCGGTCATGGAAGATTTCACAAATGGATGTAAAGAATGCTTTCCTCAATGGTGATTTACAAGAGGAAGTTTATATGCAGCCACCTCTAGGTGTTGAGGCTCCATCTGGTCATGTTTGTCGCCTTCGCAAAGCACTTTATGGGCTTAAGCAAGCCCCTCGTGCGTGGTTTGAGCGATTCAGTTCAGTGGTCTGCGCTGCAGGTTTCTCCCCCAGTGATCATGATCCTGCACTTTTCATTCATACATCTGAAAGTGGCCGTACTTTGCTTCTTCTCTATGTGGATGATATGTTGATTACTGGAGATGATCAGAAGTACATTGCCTTTGTTAAAGGAAAGCTAACTGAGCAGTTCAAGATGTCAGACCTAGGATCCCTCAGTTACTTTCTGGGAATTGAGGTTGATTGCACTGAGGATGGCTACTATCTTTCTCAGTCTCGCTATACTCAGGATTTGATATTGCGCTCAGGTCTTACTGATAGTCGTACTGCTGCTACACCGATGGAACTGCAGCTGCAGTTGCGCTCTACCGATGGCATTCCCCTTAAGGATCCCTCTCGCTATCGTCATCTTGTTGGCAGCCTTGTATACCTCACTGTGACAAGGCCAGACATAGCTCATGCAGTTCATATCTTGAGTCAGTTTGTTTGTGCTCCTACCTCAGTTCATTATAGTCACTTGCTTCGTGTTCTTCGATACTTGAGGGGGACATCATTTCGCCGGCTGTTTTATGCCCGCACAAGTCAGCTCCAGCTTTATGCTTACTCTGACTCCACTTGGGCAAGCAATCCTAATGACCGTTCCTCTGTTACTGGCTATTGTCTTTTTCTGGGCACCTCTCCTATTGCATGGAAGTCGAAGAAACAGAATGCAATATCACGGTCTAGTGCTGAGGCTGAACTACGAGCACTCTCTACCACTACAGCAGAAATCATTTGGCTTCGTTGGTTGTTGGCTGATCTTGGTGTCTCATGTGACGCACCCACTACCATTCTTTGTGATAGCACTGCTGCCATCCAGATTGCAAATGATCCTGTCAAGCATGAGTTAACCAAACATATTGGCGTGGATGCTTTCTTCACACGTTCTCATTGCCAGCAATTAACCATTCATCTGGAATATGTTCCATCAGAGCTTCAACTTGCAAATTTCTTCACAAAAGCTCAAACTAAAGAACACCATAAGCTTCATGTCCTCAAACTCAATGTCTCAGATCCACCTTGAGTTTGAAGGGGGGTGTTAGAATATGTGTATAGTTGTATCTAGCCCAAATAGTCTAGTCTAGCCCAAGGCCCAAGTTGGCCCATGTAACCTATGTATATAACTCTCAAGTCAATAGAGAAAGGCAAGGTTGGTAAACTTGACAATAAAATGTGTAGAATTATCAACTGTCTCGCCATCTTCTATCTCTTCACCATTTGCTGAAGTACTTTTTGATGAATTAGTACTTCCCTTGCAGGATATCCTAAAACGTTTGGACAAACATGATCCCATGAACATAGCATTGCCCACTCTTCAAACATATTCGAGATTCAGTTTCAATGGCCTGGCCCCAGTGCTCAGCATGGTCTCACGTGCTGCTTAGACACTCCAGCGGCGACAATCCGATCGATCTCACTTTGGCACATGAAATCTCACTCAGCTTGTCGACCGAAAGCGCATATCAATGCAACTTTTGCTTTAGCACTTCTTTTTGTGCGGGACACTTTGGCTTTAGGTGAGCACTTTCATTTGTATGCAACCAAGCAAGGTATATATCGCTCGTGCTGCGTGGTGCGTGGATGTCAAAAGCTGATAAAGTCATATTCTTACCGGCGCCTATCTGTGTGTCCCTTATCCGTGTTTCAATCATGTACTGTACTATATTTTGTTTTGTTGCCCATAGATTCTCGAAAATTAAGATAAAGTCTTTCCTGGCTTCTGGCAGCATGAAATTAATTTATGTCCGATGTACCTACTTTTGGTATTACAGAAATCCAAATTATCATTGGTGTTATGGGGTGAGAATTGTACCCTTTCAGTATTGTACTGCAATTTTAGGCTAGTGATGTTCTATTTTTTAGTGACAGTTATTCACGAAAAATTCATGCAACCGAGGGCTTAGCAATTGGAGAGAGTGAGGGAGAGAGAGGGAGAGAAAAAACAATATATATGCAACATTACAAGAATAAACCACTCGCATTAGCTTCCACAGTGGAAGTTCCACTGATCAGATATGGCTTTACACCGGGATTACAGAAACCGAAGCTCTAAATAAACACATGCATTCAACTGTTGTGACATTTGTGTAAAAACCAGACACTTAAATTAACACTTACGAACTCTTATTTAACCAAAATGTATACACTATCGAGTGATCGTGCATGGCGTACTAGTACGGCAAAGCGAGCATCACACAGAGCTCGATCTAGTTGTCGGCCACGACGGTGCGGATGACCATATCGGCCTCGGCCACTCCGTGCTGGACCATGGACGTCTGGCAGAGCACGACCTTGAGCTCCCCGGGCGCACGGCAGCTCTGCGGCACCGGCTCCACGTCAGTCGGCGTCGTCCTGGTGAGCGGGCACCGGTTCTTGAAGTACGCCGCGTCCCCGCGGCACGCGGCGCCCTCGGCAGCGCGCTGGTCCGGCGGGCAGTCGCAGTTGAGGTCCACCGCGCAGCCGAGCGCCGGGCACTGCCCGCCGCCGACGGCCTGCGGGCTGATGACCATGGGCACGTTGAAGCCGTCCACCAGGCTCACGCTGTACGCGGCGCGGTCCAGGTTCCCGCCGTCGTGGACCGTGATCTGCGCGACGGTGGACGGCGGCGCCTCGCCCGTCCAGCAGCCGCGCGGGGGCGAGGACGTCCCGTCGCAGGAGGTGCGGATGACGACACGGCCCGCCCAGAAGGTGGACGGGAACGAGACAGAGAGGAGCGCGTTGGTGTCGAGGCGCGCGGTGTTGTCGGAGATGGAGGGGAGGCCGGAGTTTGGGGTGACGAGCGGCCAGACGGGGTGCGGGCAGAGGTTGTGGATGGTCAGCGTGGTCGCCGAAGAGGCGGCGGCCAGCGACGCGAGGATGAGGAGGACGACGGCGAGGTCCCTGGCCATGGCAACTAGCTTGTGAGAGACTGAGAGGAGAGGAGTGACCGACAGAACCAGGAGCGGGTGGTTTTGTAAGGCGAAGCTTTGCCGCTCGGGCTGATCGTCTTCGAGAAGTTGCATTGGAGTTTTTTTAGAGAGGGGAAAGCAGATTCTTCTGGGTGTGGGGCCATCGGGCATGAACTTAGAGAATTTCCAACAGCTTACTCAAATACGGCTATTAATATTTAAAAATGTATTTTTTAAGTTTTTGATAGCTAAAACATAACTCTAACAACTTAAAAATTGTTCCCATAAAAGTTTTTTGAGTAGGTACTCAATTTTTGCTATCCTCAGATGCTTAAATTTGACTACTCCGTGGCTCATTACTCATCCTAGCTATCTAAAACAGCTGCCACGTCAGCTAGAGGAGACAACCCACGTGAGCCTCCATCCATGAACGTCGCGTGGCGGCGAAACTCTAGCCGCCACGCTCGCCATCGACTCTTCGCCTTCCGCTTCCCAGCTCACTGCTATCGCATCTCAGACCATGAACGGTCCCTCCACAGCTGATCATCCCCTAGCCACAACCAAGAAGGCGTCGATGGCACGGCCCCAGTCGCCGGCTATGACGGCTTCAGCGCGCGGCATCGGTCGAGGCAGGCGTGAAAAAGGCCCGCGCTGAAACTTCTCCCCCGCGCCTCGCCGCCCCACCGTCCAAATCCTCGCCTCCGCGCGGCCGCCGACGCAATCCCGGCGATGGATGCGAACTCCGGCACCCCACCGACCCCTCCCTACTCCATTCCACCTTCTGCCGCCGCCGCCTCCTCCTCCGTCGCGCCGCCGCCCCATGCGGCAAACCCTAGCGATGCCGGCAACCCGACCGCCGCGGCGTGAGCTTTCTTTGTCCCGCCGCGTCCGACGCTGCACACAAGCGCCGCCGCCGCGTAGGTGCCCGCCACGCAGCCCCCCGGCAAGGCGCGGGCACCGTCGAGGAGGAAGGTGCCGGCGTCCAAACGCCCGCCCACAGCCGCGGGCGCCGGTAACCCGCCGCCGAAAAAAGTGAAGGAAAGTGTGACCCGCCGCGCGCAGCCTCCACCGCTGCCTCCACCAATGAACCATCCGCCGCCGGCGCCTCCGTCCGCCGACCCATCCGGCGCACATATGGTGTTCGATGAAGTGCCGGAGAGGTAAAAAACACTTCTTTTTACCTAAATTTTAGTTTTGATGCATACATAGCCAGAGAATCACGAATTTTATTGCAATGTAGAGTCGATGATGACACTTTCATGGAGACAATGAATGTTGGATCTTCGTTTATGCATGATGATATCACCATTGAGGCATATGAGGAATATGACGATATCGATGAGGAAGGAGAAGGGTTGATTGAATCGCGCCCTTCCGGTCGAACAGCGAACTACACCATAGCGAAGGACAAGTTGCTTTGCAAGACATGGTTGACAATTGGAATGGATCCAACAACCGGTACCGATCAAAAAGGAGAAACCTATTGGATGAGGATGAAGGAGTACTTCGACGCCAACAACACAAGTGGGAGCGAGCGAACCATGCGTTCTCTTCGGTCTCATTGGTCGGGCATCAATACCGATTGCCAAAAGTGGTCGGGCATCAATACCGATTGCCAAAAGTGGTCGGGCGTGCTAGCGCAAGTTGATGTCATTAACCCAAGTGACACAAATGAGATGGATAGGGTAAGCAATTCTACTAATCTATTCTCTTTTGCTTGAGATGGATATGTTGACCATATGGCGCGCTTGAGATGCATACGGTTATTGTTCATATACCTAATCTATTCTCTTTTGCTTGCTTTGTAGAACTCTATGGCTCAAGGCTTGTTTAGAGATGTGGGAAAGAAGAACAAGAAAGGCAACAAGATTCTTGGCAAGCCATTCACCATGCATCATTGCTATGAAGTGCTAGGGAATAAAGAAAAATGGAATACTCGCGGGAAATTGGATGTGACAACCATGGCCGCCAATGCAACCGGTTGTGAAGCAACGATCATCGATGATGAGGATTCAAGTGAGGAAGGCAAGAAGAGAAGCTCCACTCCTCACTCGGCGAACAATGCAAGGAAATGTGTGCTTGTTAGGAAGGCCACCAAGGATATGAAGGAAAGAAGGCCGAAGATGACGACATTGCCATTGCTATGGAAAGGCTTGCAAATGCAAGGTTGCAAGCAAATGAAGATAGGAAGATTGCAAGAAACTTGGAGAAAGAGGCTATGGATGCCATGGAGGCTCGAAGAGCCGCTTTGGAGGAGAGGCTAGCCTCCAACAAAGAGAGGAAGTTGGCTTTGGAGGAGAAGAAGCAAGCCAATGAGGAGCACTTACGCCGAGTAGAGGAGGAGAGGAAGCTTTTCTTGATGGATCCTTCCCACATGGATGAGAGGCAAAAGGAGTACATCAACCTTGCTCGCGACGAAGTGTTGGCCAAGAAGAGATTGTTGCTAGCCAACATGAACACACCCACGGTCGGCATATTTGGAGGAGGCATGTTTGGAGGAGGCATGGCCGGCATGCCCATGTTTGGAGGAGGCATGCCCGGTATGGGAGGCATGCCCGGCATGGCCGCCATGGGAGGCATGGCCGGTATGGGAGACATGGCCGCCATGGGAGGCATGCCCGGCATGGGAGGCTTTGGAGGCATGGCCGGCTATGGAGGAGTCTCCGGATGGACTATGGGAGCATCGGTGAGTGGTGTGTATGGAGCCATGGGAGCACCACCGGGAGGATTCGTGGCCTCTTTGGATCCTACTATTCCTTCTTCAACTCAAGATGTCGATGAAGAAGAAGCAAAAGAAGGCGATGACTTGGCAAATGTGGAAGTGTGAGATTCTATCTTGCATTTGATATGCAAATTGTGTGTTGCACTTTGTGTCTATTTGAACCATATGTTGTATGTCGGTGTTGAACTACGTCGTGTTGTGAGTTGTTCTTGAACTATGTGATATGTGTGTTGCACTTTGTGTCCATTTAAACTATGGTAGATCATTTGTTTCATGATTTATGTGAGTATTTGATCTTGTTGAATGCATAGGAGTGTAGAAAGTTGTTTTCCGCCGGCGTGCGCGCTGCATTTTGGAGCACCCGACGGAGGAGCATTTTTAGCGCTAGCGAACACGCTCTAGTTTAGCGCCTCCGGTGGGGGAAAATCCAGGCCAGCACGCGGCAAACGTTTACAGTGCGGTCGGGACGAAATATAGTGCGCCTGTTGGAGATGCTCTAAAACATAGAGTTTAGGGCTTGGGGTGAAATGCTCGATCCCTAAAAAGGTCTGGCCGTCCTCTATTTATATTAGCTGACAAATATCGTTACAAATACAATTACATATTTGAGTTAGATATAAACTCTAACACCCTCATTCAATCTTAACGTGCTATGAATATTCAGCAGGTTTAGATTGCGTCTACAACCTTTAAATAAGGGCCGTGACAATAACTTTGTGAAGAAGTCAGCAAATTGATCCTTGGAGGAAGTGAACTTGATCTAAAGTAGCTTTTGTGCAACATGTTCTCAAACAAAGTGATAATCAACTTCAATATGTTTTGTCCAAGCAACATGAAATACGGGATTCGACGATAGATATGTGGCACTAATATTGTCACACCACGGAATAAGAGGAGATCCCCAACTCTTTTAAGTAAAAA
The DNA here is from genome assembly GCA_007115705.1 of Dactylis glomerata. Lineage (NCBI taxonomy): Eukaryota > Viridiplantae > Streptophyta > Magnoliopsida > Poales > Poaceae > Dactylis > Dactylis glomerata. The sequence goes on from QXEO01000546.1 coordinate 18,811,238, forward strand.
GTAGCATTGGTCACTGCTTTATATTCAGCTTCAGTAGCTTGTTTGCGAGCACTCCAGGCGATCAAGCTGGGAGCAAAAAACACAACATATCCCCCCATGGACCGCCGATCATCTAGACAACTAGCCAAGTCCGCATCGGAGAAGGCAGAAAGCACACCGCTGGATGCACGACGAAGGTGCAGTGCAGACGTAGTTGTATGATACACATAGCGTAGAATGCGCTTAACAACAGACTAGTGAGTATCCCTGGGAGAGTGAAGATACTAACAAACACGGTTTAATCGCAAAAGAAATATCCGGTTGAGTGATGGTAAGATACTGAAGACCATCAACAATACTGCAATGGAAGTGCAAAGACGAGAGCGGAGTACCCTCAACCGCAGAGAGTCTATCAGTAACGACATAGGCGTGGTAGCCGATTTACCAGGCCGACGGCAGCAGATCTTGTGAGTACTTCTTCTGGGAAAGAGTAAGACCATCCTCAGAGTGTGTAACATCTAACAGAAGAAGTGTAGCTGACCAACATCTTTGACAACAAAATCAGAACTCAGTGCAGCAATAAGACAATCTCTCCATTGCATACCAGCATCGAATCAGTTTATATCTCGTATGAGGCAGTGACCAGCCACAGCCTCATTTCATCCAGCACCACCAGCATCGAACGGGAGCTGCATTGCATACGAGAGGGCCGCGCTTCTCTCCATCAAGGCGAGCCTCTGGGATCCCAACACCGACTTTTCGTCATGGCAAGGTGAAGACTGCTGCAGATGGAAAGGCGTCAGGTGCAGCTACAGAACTGGCCACGTCGTCAAGCTCAACTTTCTGGGGAAGACCGAAAACTGTTTGCAAGTCTATGAATACAAAAAGGTGAGATAAGCCACTCGTTGGTCAGTTTACAGCAACTGAGGTATCTAGACTTGAGTTGCAATAACTTCTATGGTGCCAAGATACCAGAGTTTATTGGTTCTTTACTATTGTTTCAAAAAAAAAAAACCTTTCATACAACTGGCTTTATGGAAGAATACCTCCGCAGATTGGGAACCTCTCGAAACTTACCTACCTTGATCTCAAGCCTTACAACTCGAACATCCCTCGATTTTACTATCTCTACTCAGGTGATCTTCAGTGGCTATCACACTTGTCGTCACTGAAGCACCTTGACTAGAGAGAGCGTCAATATAGTGCTCGGGCACCATGGAGCACGAAATTATTTTTTTGAAAAAAAATTCAAATTCGAAGATTCAAAAAAATCTGAAAAAAATACCGGGGTGTAGAGAGTAATTTGTACTACTCGCGTGGTAAAAATCATGTGAGAATATCTTGTATTCTAGCCTCAGCAAAAAAGAGAAAATTATAGATCTGGCCATGAATAGTGCAATTTTGAATGGCCCCCCATATTCCTAAAAATATCCGTATTTGTCTTTTTTACTGTGCACGAAATACAAGTTATTTTTCTTTAAAAATTTGCAGATTTGTAGTGCTCGTCGTTTGCTACACGTATATATTTTTTTTCAAAAATATTTGATCGATTTTTGAAAAATTCAAAACGGGCTCTATGGTGCCTGCGCACCAAATCGATTTTCGGCTTGACTAGAGCCATATGAACCTTACCACTGTTCTGGACTGGGTCCCTAAAATCTGTTAGGAATAAATTGCAACCGCTCTAGGCGGTTACTAGTATGCCCAAAGAATCCATTTCATACAGACATGTCTCTTGTGTATAGACACCTCTTCTCTCTCCCTCAGCAGTTGCATCTCTTGTAAACAGTCATGTCTCTTGTAACAGGCACCTCTTCGGAGGCACCCCAAAATTCTTGTATAAATAGGGCTTTGCCCACAAGCAATAAACACAAGTTTCACTCTCAATCTTCTTGAGTTCTAACACGTTATCAGCATGCTCTACCGAGAGAGCAATAACCAAACTCCGGCGATCGCCGGAATAAAAAGGAAAAGGTGAGAAACCGATGCCTAGAGGCCTTCTTACCCAGTTCCTTAGTTTGCTTGTTGGACGAAGGCCGTGCGGATATCAAGTTTCTGCGGCACCCTCGACGCACCGAGGGGCAGCGACTATCCGCCGCTTCCCCCGCTTTCGCCCTCCGGCTTGAGGGCGAATGTAGGCGACGTCCGCAACCACGGCCCCGGCGTGGCGGCCGGCACGCTCCCGACTCGACGCGGCGGAGCCCGTGCCCGCAACCTCGCGGCGTGGCTCCCTGTGCAGGCGGACGCGACGACGCAGTCATCCAGCACGCGGCAGTGCCCACGGCCAGACCACCCGCGCGACTGCGGCCCTTGGCAGAGGCAGCCCTGGCGTCGACCCGCCCGATGGCGCGACGGCGCCTTCCATACACGTGGGGTCGCACGGCTCGTGCCCTTGCAGCGCGCCTGTGCTCCCGTCTGCGGCCTCTGGCGCGGTGCTGCTCCAAGCAGGAGCCCCACAGGACGAAGGCCGGCGCGGTGTTTTCCCCCGCGGCGCCTCCACCGGAGGCCGGCACGCGCATCCTCAACCTCCAGTTCGGAGAGTGGCGCCCTCCGCCATGCGCATCGGCGGCTACCCATCACCAGCCTGGCCGCAAGTGAAAGGCTGCAGATGCGGCTCGCAGGGGCGTTTGGGTGGAGTTTTCCTGGTCTCATGGAATCGAGTCCTCACTGCCATGGACGGGAGAGAGTTGATTTGGGGATAAGGCAGTGAAATGTCTGCTGACTATTCCTTTCTTATCTTCTCGTATTGCCTAGAAGTGTCTATGACCGCTCAATGCGTTTGCCCACTTGACCTGGCTAATTAGAATACTTAACGTATTTTAATTTTAACTCTGTTTTAGATTCTGTAAATTGTAGCTTATTAGCTTCTGTAATTTATTTCAGTTAGAGTACTAAGTATTCCTGAAAATATATGTGATGTAATATATTTCCATGTGTGCACATGTCAAAATTAATTATGTCCATTAGTTTGCAATTGAGATTTTAATTTCTTGCAAATAAGGCAATCAGTTCATCTTAATTGAGCTATTTTTGGTTCAATACGAGCAAGAATTGATATGCAAAATTAAATGTAAATTTACCATCAATTAAGTCCAAAAATGCTTTTTTTTAAAGCACCAATTTTTTTTGACTTAATTCAACTAAATTGATATACAAAATCAAAAAAAAGTGACTACTTCAAATTTATATATGGGATCACAAGGTAATGTGGCATATACTGCATAATATGCAGATTATCCATAATATTGTGAGGTCTACATTTTGTCAAAATTGACATAATGACTATCTTCAATGTGCTCTCCCATATATTTTAATCAAATCATAACATAAGGTACTAAGAAAAAAAATGCATCTACTAACTTAGGTCAGACTATACTTTTTTGTGCTGAGAGATGTACTCCATAAAAACGGTGATTATCTACAATGTGTTATGATAGATGATTTGAGGCCTACACTAAAACCCAAGTGTTCACTTGAGTTTACAAGATTTTACAAATTTTATTACAACACAACCAAGATGACTTTAATTTACATACATGTAAATTAATCAAATCTCTGGTTCTCGTTCATGTAGGACAACATGGCCGCTAAAGATTTTGAAGAGCTTGTGCTCGACGGATATAACTATCCTACATGGGCAATGGATGTTAAGATTAGTCTTTCATCCCGTGGCATTGCAGGTGCACTCATACCATGTGAGAATCCTCCTCAGGAGGGAGATGCACAAGTAACTGAGCAACAGAAATATACTGCCTTATCCCTTATAAGGCAATATATTCACCCAGATTTGAAATCAGAATATTTGATGGAGGAATCTCCAAGCAATATGTGGCAATCACTTAAAACAAGATATGAACAGCAAACGGCCGTCATACTGCCTGAAGCTAGTCATGAATGGACCCATTTAAGACTCTGGGATTTCAAATCCGTTGGAGCTTATAACCATGAAGTCCATAAGATTTGTTCTAAATTGCGGTTTTGTGAGAAGGAACCTTCAGAACTAGAGAAGATAGAAAAGACTCTATCAACTATGCTCCCTGCTGACAGGATCCTACAGCAACAATATTGTGCCAGGAATTACCAAGTTTATTCTGAACTTATATATGTACTCCTCCAGGCTGAGAAACATGATGAACTTCTTTTAAAGAATAGTCATCAACGCCCGGTTGGGACTACCCCTCTCCCCGAAGTACATGCAAATTTTCAGAAAAACAATAAGTTCAATGGCTCATTTAAAGGCCAAACCAAGAACTTCAAGGGTAAATTCAACAACAACCGCAACAAGAAAAACAAGCCACACAATTTAGATAAGGGGAAGGGCAAAGCAAAGAACAAGTTTGATAAGATAATTCTTTGCCAGAAATGTGGATGCTACAAGCATGTCACCAAGAAATGCCGCACCCCAAGACATCTGGTAAACCTCTACCTGCAATCCATGGGACGTAATAGACATGCCCAAGGAGCAAGATATGAAGCTCACTTCAATCTTCAACCTGGTAATAACATGGAAGTGGGATGTTCGCAAGATGTTCAAGGAGCACCAAGCAACACCAAAGAATTCCATCTACCACAGGACTCCATGGACAAGGAGAACATGATGATCGAATACGCCTCAAACGACATGTTCGGGGACGTTGATTAGTCAATCAACTCCATTAGATAATATATTTATCTACATACATCAGATTGTTGTAATAAAATAATAATAATATGTAAAGCACAATATGTATTGTATCAAACATATTATTAGTGTTGTTGGTATCATCACCCTATATTGTAAAGCACAATATGTATTGTATCAGCACTTTGATATCAATATCATCATATGTATTCTATATATCCAATACAAGTCTTTTCATCACTGAAAATTCTACATTCTAATATATAGATTTCTACGGGAGTCAATCCAAATGGAGGAGGAAATGTGCCTTGTGGACAGTGGTACCACAAACTCTATACTTAGGGAAATAAAATATTTTCAAACTCTCAGAAAGTTAAATGGAAATATTTTAACAATCGCTGGATGCGATGCGGTAATTTTTGGCACACGACGTGCCATATTTACCCTCCCTATGGGTATGCAAATTATAATTGAGGATGCTTTATTGTATCCCGATTCAACTTTTACCCTCATTGGTTACAGAGATATCCGCAAAAATGGATTTCACATTGAAACCCATGAGGGCAACAAAGAGGAATATCTCCTCTTTACCAAAGATAACGGATATGGCAAACAAATATTTGAGAAAATTCCTTCTTTATCATCAGGATTGTACTACACATACATAAAACCCATAGCACACGTTGCGTACAAGGTAATTTTTCAAAATGTCAATGCATTTCAAACTTGGCATGATCGCCTAGGTCATCCTGGTATCGAGATGATGAGAAAAATTATCTGCAATTCCAATGGTCATGCCTTAAATGAGGCTAAATTCCCACAATCTTTGGATTTCATGTGCACTGCATGTGCTACTGGGAAACTCATTTTAAGACCTTCTTGTCTTAAAATCTAAGTGGAACCACTCCAATTCCTTGAACAAATTCAAGGCGATATTTGTGGTCCTATCCAACCATTGTCTGGACCTTTTAGGTATTTCATGGTTCTTATAGACGCATCTACACGATGGTCCCATGTATGTCTATTATCCATACGAAACCATGCATTTGCCAAAATAATGAGACAAGTTATTAAATTACAAGCTCATTATCCTAAGAATCGAATAAAATCAATTCGAATGGACAATGCTGCTGAATTCTCCTCACGAGCCTTCAATGATTATTGCATGGCACTAGGAATTAAAGTTCAGCACTCGGTCCCATATGTCCACACTCAAAATGGTTTGGTTGAATCTCTAATAAAGAGAATTAAGCTCATAGCACGACCTTTGCTAATGAATTACAACTTACCAACTTCATGTTGGGGTCATGCAGTTTTACATGCTGCTGACTTAATTCAATTGCGACCAACTGCATATCACAGCACTTCCCCTCTGTAATTAGTATGTGGAAATCTACCTAATATTTCCCATCTGCGTAAATTTGGATGCGCCACATATGTGTCAATCTCACCACCACATCGTACATCCATTGGTCCACACAGGAAATTGGAGATCTATGTGGGGTACAAATCACCGTCAATAATCAAGTACCATGAACCCCTCACAGGGGATCTATTCACATCCCGTCATACTGATTGCATCTTTAATGAGGATCATTTCTCGGCATTAGGGGGAGATATCAAGTACCAAAAAGAATTCCCGGAAATTGATTGGAATGCCCAAGACATTTCCTCCTCTGACCCACGTACTCAAGAAACTGAACTTCAGGTTCGGAAGATAATTAATTTGCAACATATCGCAAATAATCTGCCATATTCATTTACTGACTATAAAGGTGTCACTAAATCCTACAATCCTGCAATAAATGCGCCTGAAAGAGTGGAGGTACCAACAAAAACCACTCAACTCCCTATTCAAAATAAGAGGGGGAGAAGTACGGCTATAAAACAAGATTCAGCTCCTCGCAAGCAACAAAGGAAACAGGGGAAGAAACCCTTTGAACAAGTAAATGTAAAACAGGATTCAGCCATGGTTGTCAGTATCCCGATACGTATCTTAGTATCTTATGATTTTACGATACTACCGCGGTCAATAGATACGTATCATGATGGTATCTTAATCTGGGTGGTATCTTACTCGTATCCCGATACATATCATGGTATCTTTAGTATCCCGATACAAAAACGATACAATACGATCCCACACCTATGGTAAAAAATAAGAACACGAAACCGTGGCAAGCTCAAGATTAAAATTGGTTTTGTAATCTCAAGGCTAACTATGTATATAAACAATACAACATCCATTACTTTTGTTGAGATGGGTTTAAAAAAGACTTCGTATGTGCAAGAAAACAGTCAACTAGCGAGTTATGTGTATTCATTTCCTTTTCTTAAACCCGATTTTTTGTTTTGTGGGTTCCTAATTAGTTACGATTGTATTATGTACCGGATGGGTGGGCTCAAATTTTATAAATGCATCATTTTACACGATCAGATTCTATGAAATACATAAAATATGATTAAAATTCAAATTAAAAATTACATTCAGATATTTTTTTTAGGTATATTAGTAATATATACATATATTTTATTAAAAATAAAAATCTCATAGTATCGTGATACTATGATATGATTCTACGATACGATACTGCTGACAAAAAAAGATACTACCTAGTATCCCGATACTGACAACCTTGAATTTAGCTCCTCGCAAGCAACAAAGGAAACAGAGGAAGAAACCCTCTGAAGAAGTAAATGTAAATCAACCTAGCGTTGATAATCATCAAATGGGTAGTATACACCTAGTGGAAGGACAACCTCCACACCCCAGCTCAGTTGTGCACTCAATGGCTGGAACATCGGAAAATCCAGACTCAACCGTATTGGGAAATTACGATGAGTCAACAAGGGTAAATGAAATTTCCACAAACTATATAGACTCTGGAGAATCTTACAACCGTAAGTCTACAATTGTCGACATATACTTCTCAACTAAAATTGCAAATAACCTTCTAAATGATCATGATCCCAAGACCATGGCAGAGTGTGTGAGAAACGCTCCGACTGGCCTAAATGGAAGGATGCAATCCAAGTAGAATTAGCCTCGCTCAATAAACAAAAGGTATTCACTAAAGCAATACCTACACCTTCCAAAGTTTTCCCTGTGGGATTTAAATGGGTTTTCATTCGTAAGCGGAACGAAAACAATGAGGTGGTGAGATATAAAGCAAGGCTTATAGCCCAAGGTTTCACGCAGAGACCAGGCATTGATTTCAATGAAACTTATTCTCCAGTAATGAGTGGTATTACATTCTGATACCTCATATCTATGGCAGTACAAAATCATCTATCTATGCAGTTGATGGACGTAGTGACCGCTTACCTTTACGGCTCACTTGATTCGGACATCTATATGAAGGTTCCTGATGGAGTCCCAATTCCGAATCCAAACGCAAAATGCAACGTATATTGTGTAAAACTAAATAAGTCTTTATATGGCTTAAAACAGTCGGGACGCATGTGGTACAACCGACTTAGTTAGTTCCTATTGAAAAAGGGATACTCCAACAATGATGATTGTCCATGTGTCTTCATCAAAAAGTCTGAAACAGGATTTTGCATTATTTTAGTGTATGTTGATGATCTTAATATCATTGGCAACACACAAGATATTGATGAAGCACGCAATCACCTAAAGACGGAATTTGAGATGAAGGATTTGGGTAAAACCAAATTTTGCTTAGGATTACAACTTGAGCACCTTCCCTCAAGTATTTTGGTTCATCAAACCGCCTATATCCAGAAAATATTGGAAAAATTCAATATGGACAAATCCTATCCATCCAAAACTCCCATGGTTGTTCGATCTCTAGACGTAGAGAAAGATCAATTTAGACCAATGGATAATGGAGAAGAGATACTGGGATCTGAAGTTCCATATCTCAGTGTTATTGGAGCGCTTATGTATCTTGCAAATTGCACCAGGCCTGATATTGCATTTGCAGTAAATTTACTAGCTAGATATAGCGCAGCTCCTACTAAACGCCATTGGACGGGAGCTAAGAATATCTTTCGATATCTCCAAGGCACAAAGGATCTTGGCCTATTCTTTCAATTTCAGAGAAATTTGGACATTGATATGATTGGGTATATCGATGCTGGCTACTTATCAGACCCCCATAATGCCAGATCACAAACCGGTTTTGTGTTCCTACATGGTGGGACAGCCATCTCATAGAAGTCTTCTAAGCAAACCTTAGTGGCTACATCCACCAATCATTCTAAAATAATTGCATTATATGAGGCATCACGTGAATGTGTGTGGCTTCGCAGAATGATAAACCACATACAACAATCATGTTGAAAAGGTTCTATCGAATCTCCAACCATTATCTACGAAGATAATGCTGCTTGTGTTGCTCAAATGCAAACGGGTTACATAAAGAGCAATATCACTAAACATATTGCACCCAAATTGTTTTATCCCCATGAATTACAAAAAAGTGGAGATATAAACATTTTGCAAGTCAAATCATGCGATAATCTCGCCGATCTATTCACAAAGTCACTACCAACTTCAACATTTGAAAAGTATGTTCATGGCATTGGTATGAGACGACTTCAAAATTTGAAAGGATCAGGGGGAGTATCCCTCTGAACCATAACCCATTCAAACATTATATTACACTCTTTTTCCCTTTATGAGTTTACTCTCATGGTTCTCATCAAGGTTTTTAATGAGGTAATATTAACACAAGAATATATGCCATACCTCCTATTTTCCCCACCGGGGTTTTTAACGGATGTATACAAGACATATTAATTGTTCTCTAAACTTACCGATGAGTTTTATCCTTTTAAGGTTTTCTCATATAAGTTATCAAAGAGACAATAATCATTATATGTTGTACTATTTTCTCCTTACTTTTCCCACTGGGTTTTAAAGGAGTTTTGACAACATATCAAATTCTAGTCTCCTCATATTTTTCCCACAGGGTTTTTGGGGGAGTTTATTCAAGAAAATTTATTGCTTGTGATCAAGGCCATTACATTCAAGATTATACAAGGAATACAAGACATACAAGCAGAATCTTTGTGCAAGGGGGAGTGTTAGGAATAAATTGCAACCGCTCTAGGCGGTTACTAGTATGCCCAAAGCATCCTTTCCGTACAGACATGTCTCTTGTGTATAGACACCTCTTCGGAGGCACCCCAAAATCCTTGTATAAATAGGGCTTTGCCCATAAGCAATAAACACAAGTTTCACTCTCAATCTTCTTGAGTTCTAACAAAATCAACATGCTTCCCGCTCTTAGAAAGCTTTACCTGCAATACACTGGCCTAAGAAATAGAGTTGCTTTCCTTGGTCAGTCCAATCTTACAGCACTTGGGGTGCTCGATATCTCCAAACTGGTTTTGGAAGTCAACCCGCCTCACTTCTCTGAACTTGAAAGGTTGTCAGTTCCATGGCCCTATTCCAGATGACATTGGCAGCATGACCTCTCTTGAACAAATTTCAGTCCAGGGGAATAATCTTATGTTCAGCATGATCCCATCGAGTTTCAAAAATCTATGCAACCTGAAAATACCAGATCTAGAAAATACCAACACCTCAGGGGATATCACGGAGTTGATGGACCGGCTACCAAACTGTCCTTCTAGCAAGATGCAAATGCTTGATTTGTCTTACAACAATGTAAGTGGGGCTTTGCCAAATTGGTCAGGGCCACTTACCAACCTGACCTACTTGGTCCTTGCTACCAATAAGCTTACTGGATATGGGCACTCAGAGAATTGGTCATTTTGGAGCTAGCTGGAAACAAATAAATGGCATAGTCACAGAAGATCATCTAAAAGGGCTTACAGATTTGAAGTTCTTGGCGTTGGACAACACGCTTCTTCAGATAAAGATCAGCCCGAATTGGATTCCTCCATTCAGGCTACAAGCAATTATCTTAGCATCTTTGCAGCTAGGACCGGCATTCCCATCATGGCTTAGATCACAGACAAGCCTTCAGCTCCTTCACATTTCAAACGCAAGCATAACTGAAATCCCAGATTGGTTTTGGGTTGCGTTTTCACAGGCAGAGTTTGTGGATCTGTCAGATAATCAGATAACCGGCACACTACCAGCAACATTGGAGTTTATGGCAGCAGATAAAATGGTATTGTTCAATAACAGATATACCGGTACAGTGCCAAAATTTCCAAGAAATAACAGATATACCGGTACAGTGCCAGAATTTCCAAGAAATAACAGATATATCGGTACAGTGCCAAAATTTCCAAGAAATATCAGATACATGGACTTATCTAGAAACTCTTTCTCTGGGACATTGCCATCAGATTTCGGAGCACCTTTGTTGCAGGACCATATTCTTTATAACAATTCAATATCAGGCACCATTCCATCTTCAATATGCTCATTGCCACAGCTGGCTATGCTAGACCTGTCAGGAAACAAGCTTACAGGAGAAGTTCCAAGTTGTGAAGAGGATTCTAACCCACACATGCAGAATCTTCGTGTGGTAAATTTGAATACCAACAACCTCTCAGGAGAGTTCCCAAGAGTTTTTAGAAGTACTCCCTCCGTTCAGAAATATAAGATGTTTTAGCTTTGTGAAAGAGATGTATCTAGACATCTTTTAGTGTATAGGTTCGCTCGAATCTATACACTAAAAGATGTCTAGATACATCTCTTTCACAAAGCTAAAACATCTTATATTTCTAGACGGAGGGGCCAGTACCTTGCTTTTATTGATCTGTCATATAACAGATTCTCTGGAGACCTACCCGTGTGGTTGGGGGGTAAAATCGCCGTACTTGGCACTCTTACGTCCGCAACACAATAGGTTTTCCGGCAAAATTCCTGTTAAAATTGGAATGATTCAAGAGCTACAATTTTTAGATCTTGCACATAACAACTTCTTAGGAACCATGCCGGACTCATTAGTTAACATGAGTGCAATGGCCCGCATTTCTGGATACAGTGATGTTCTTCAACAAGTCATCATAACTGTCCAAGGACCTCATATGTACAACTCAGTATATGATATGATTTATTCCATGGAACAAGTATCAGTTCTTACTAAAGGAGGACAACTTGAATTTTCTCGTCAAATCCAGAACATGGTGATTCTTGATTTGTCATGCAACAGTCTAACTGGGGTGATCCCTCTAGGTATGGGTGCTCTCATTGGATTAAGAGGTCTGAACTTTTCATGGAACAGGTTAAGTGGTGAAATCCCAGAGAATATTGGTGAGCTCAAGCAATTGGAGTCTCTTGACCTGTCAAACAATGAGCTTTCAGGTGAAATCCCTTCAAGCATGACAGCTCTTACCTCTTTAAGCCATATAAACCTCTCATACAACACGCTATCTGGAAAGATACCATTTGGAGATCAGCTTGGGACTTTCGATGCATCTTCTTACATCGGAAACATTGGTTTATGTGGTTTCCCATTAGCTAACAGTTGTCCTGGAAATGGGTTAAGTCCACCAGCACATGCAGATGATGGGGATGGATTGGAGGACATATCCCTTTACCTTGGTTTCACCGTTGGCTTCGTTCTTGGCCTTTGGGTGATCTTTTGTGTGATGCTTAAGAGAAAATGGAGAATTTTTTATTTCCTTTTTGTTGAAGGGCTGCAGGACAAGATTTATGTGACTTTGGTACTAAGATGGGCCAATTTGAAGAGCAAATTAGTTAAAACCTAAATGTTGTTATATGTTATGCATGATAAATTACCATGTATGTGTTTGCTACATAACTGTTTTTTCACGAATGGCTACTAATACCCGAGTGTTGTGAAAGAGCTTGTGTATCACTGGGAATTTATTATAGTGCCTGGCTCATAAAGATTTTGTGTCCCATCTTGTAAACCTTCTTCTATTTATAAGTTCATAGTAAAAAATCCATATCAACAGGGAGGACCTCCTCAGCCCCATCTATCTATCTATTATGTTATTAAAACGATAAAAAAGAACGGCCAAGATTCATCCATCTAAATTCGAGATGTTTGAACGGTGCTGATTTCATCATTCAATTAGGCAATCTCTCTCACATACACACAATATAGTTTGAATCAAACCATGGCTTGAGAATACATCACATGCACAAACCGATTCTAAGTGGAATCCAGTTACTACTTTCACTCCGTGTTAAATATCACTACCATCCTATTTACCACGAGAGTATATAACAGATCTACTTCATCGTGACTGCGTTGTTATGCCATTGGTTCACTGGTCCAGTAGCATGTCCGAGTAAGAATTTCTCAAAGACGACAGGGCAACCCATCATCACCACTGGCTGCTTCGCATGGTGCAGGTACTCGCCAGCATGGAAAAATTTGCTACGGACCAATAAACTACCCATCCGGGCAGCTTCTAGGCAGACCCGCTAGACATTCCATGTGAACAGGTGTCAAATTATTTGCAAGTGGCTTTGCTTAGTGCTTCTTAAAAATACACAAGCAAAGCAAGTAATTTTTCTCTTAAAAGATTAACAAATTTGTATTTTACAACTTTACTACAATTGTTATTAGGTTGATAAAATAATATAACTCTTCTAACGTGAAAAAATACAACTCTGTTTTATTTTATATATGAATTCAGAAAAAAAAAAGCTACTCTTATTTGGGTTTAGGAGACAGCTAAAACCTATTAAGTCTGAGAGTTGCAAAATTCAAAATACAATCTACTATATTATTAAAACAAGAGAAAAACAATGGTGTAGATTGATAAATTTTTAGATGTAAAATATATGAAAGTTGAAACAAGAGAAAAACAATGGTGTAGATTGATAAATTTTTAGATGTAAAATATATGAAAGTTGGATTCATGACATGCACGTGAGTTCAAGCAATTTTGACGGAAAAGAATACGCAAGCAAGAAATGGAAAATTTACAAGCAGGAGACCTAATCCGATTCAAATTTAATTAGTACTCGATGTCAGTACTTGAGAAAACAGTACGCCTTGTGAGTCTTACCGGCCACTGTATGTCCGGAGCTTCGCAGCTGCATTAAAAAAAAGGGCTTCACACTCTTTTTGAGGAGCAATGGAAGACTTACATATTAGCTGACGAACAATTCGTACCAGAAGTTAATATGTACAACGAGTGAGATGTCCTGACTCCAGCCAATATATGAATTCAGTTTCTGTACAAGATCCGTGTAAAACGAGTAAAGCCTGGATTCAAAATAAACCTTAAAAAAAAAGATCAGGACAATTTGCAACTTTTATTTTGCACGAAACTTATAAATTGTTTATAACTAACAATATTTCAGGATACTTTTGTACACAAATTAGCAATCAGAAAATACAAGTTTTTTAAATTGATTATGGAATAGAAAATTGATACAATTTGTTTCATGCCTACTCGATATAAACCCTTACTCAATCGAATTAAACACCATATTAGGGGGAGACAGTATAAGACAATTTGTATATATGAAACTCGAAATGAAAATAGAAAGTAAATTAGCAAATGCATATTTTTTGTTTAAACTCCATAACTGACTAAACTTCAAAATAACTTTGTAGATAAATTAGTAGTTGGGTTTATACATGATATTCCACATAGATATGAAATATATGGAGTAAAAGGTAGAGTAAATATAGCAATTCTCATCCACTAACATGCATGGGTGTATTGCTGCAACTAACCAGAAAATAGGAAACATATATTGGATGTATCAACATGCATGTGTTTGGCACTAGTAAGAAATGAGATTAGAAAGGAGCCAAGAATGTAGATGAGCCGGGGCTTAATGAATCAGTTGTCTCTGCTGGGGTTCAAGATGACTGCAGTTATAACGAAGTGGTAGAATGAGAAGAACCAAATAATATGTGCATGTGAAGATCATGTACGAAACATGGATGACATCAGAAAAGAACAATCAGCATATGACACTATTATGCCATCTGTGCGAGCGAGTGAGCGAGATAAATAAAGTGTGGAGCCCAAAATATGTCAAATATATGTAATGATTAGTTTTAATTGTTAAAAATAATATAAGCTGATGCAATCAATTTCCTCTCCAAATCAAACCTGGTTAGTACAGAACCAGGAGCTAATGTGGAAAACCATGAGAAAGCAGTGTCAGTTAACGATAAGGGAAATTGCGCCAGGGAGAAAACATAACAGATCCCAAGTGTATTGAAAAGACAATATTCTAGTAGCATATTTTATGGGTTCCGCCGATACAACTTTACATTAGATGGTTGGTGGGAAAATTAGAGTAAGACGAGCATGTGTTTGGAAGCGTCTCACTAAATGATGTTGTATGTCAGAGTAACGTAACTGCAAAATGTCTGACGACACGAGTAGAGGAATAGAACGCAAGGTTATGTGTCTCAATATTTAAATTTAGTTCTTGATGTAAATTGTTTTAAATCTTTATAAGAAGTGCCATAAACTAATGTTTTTTCTTCAGTGGTGACATGGTGTATAATTACCTATAGGTAATGAATAGGAAAAGCATAATTGAACAGACTGCATAATCATACTTTCTTTGGCGCTCATGAACGATAGCTCCAAAATACTTCTGCAATTTCTTCAAAATATGCACATATAGAAGTACTGGGAAAGGTTATATGAGGGAGACATTTTCTAATGTAGAGAGTACTGTTTATTTGTCACCACAGTGTTTATAATCTCTACTATTTAAAAAGGACGAACGCGTTCCGTTTTCTGCCAACGAAGCGTTTCTCTTCGTCGCTTCCTCGCTTCGTCCACACACCACCGATTTTAGAACGGTGCCCAGCAAACTCTTGTGGGCCTGACGCCAAGGCCCATCACATCCACAAATCACGTCCACAATAAATCACGTCTCCTTACAGAATCACGTCTCCTTACAGTCCACAACCACAAATCACGCCTATTTACTTACAATCACCATTAAACGGACGTGATTACAGGCCACGATCACAAAGCAATTATATGCCTTCATATGGCAAACCCAAGACTAGCGCCTGCCCATTGCATAAAAGCCCTCCCATCCAGACCCTGCTGACGCATCTTGCTCCATCTTCTCACCAAAACAATATACACCTCCCGATCAATCTGCGATTTACCACCATGGCGGCTCGATACATTGTCGGTCATCGTCGCAGCTCGAAGAGGGTGGTGGCACCGAGATTGATCACACTCCCACCTGTCCTGGCTCCCATCGCCATGACTCCTCCAATGCCTCATCCTATCAGCAGGCAACATAATATAACTCTTCTCTTATGCATTTTGACTGCTTAATCAATTTTCTCACGTTTATCCTTTCTTACGATAGTGATGTTCGATTCCAAGATGTCGAAGACTTACATACATACAGCAGTTCCTGGGAAGTAACAGCGCAAATTATTTCAAGCCGAATGAAATACACCAGGGGTGGGGATGTGATCTACATTGCCATCCTTGCCGACCTATCGGTAAGAATCCTCCTGAAACAAATAATACGATTTTCTGTTATCAACTCACGTGGTAAAAAGGAACTTATAGTATCAGTTTTCACAAACTCCTATACATGGTAGTAATTTTTTTGTCCAGTGACCAATCATCCTCAAAATGATATATATTGTGCTCGAAGGAGGCTAGCTCTAAATATATACATTGTATTAATTTTTTTGTCCAGTGACCAATCATCCTCAAAATGATCTATACTGTGCTCGAAGGAGGCTAGCTCTAGATTACTACAATGGATAGTTGCTTGTAGGATTGGGCCAGCATATCATTATTTTAATGCTACTCCATTAGCCCAAGTCTCTATTTTGCTTTCTGAAGTCTTAATTCAGAGTTGCTTCCGAGTACAATTTGCACTTGTTTAACTTTCTATAACATCTTATGTGGTTGTCAAAAAACTATATTAATTATTTTAAGAACTATCTGACAGGGGGATAAGATGGAAGCAGTTGCGTATGGTCAGCAAGCTTACCATCTCAATAATGAGCTGCATACAGGCCAGGTCTACATGTTCAGAGGTCTTGGGTTCGAATCGGCAGAAATCCCACCGCGATTCGGGCAGACCATACCAACTAAATTCTACATCATCATGCACTATAGGACTCAGGTTCATCGTCCAGGACCTGATGTAGACATCCCTAGGCTGCCATCACGGTACATGGATTTTAGTGATGTGGCGAGACTTAAAAACAAAATGCTCACAGGTTCATTACAGAATAAAGTTTTAATCCGTTCACATTCTCCTATTTTTGGACTAATATGCAATTTCGATCTCTGGACAATTTACAGATGTCATTGGGATAGTTGTGGATGTCAGCCCCATCAGATTCCACAAGTCGTTCGAGCGTAGCACGCCATGCCGCGATGTCGTCCTGATGAACATTAGGTAAATTGAAAAGCTAATATTACTTTCTACTTATCTTGTCTGTTGGCTAAATGAGTATTACTTTACAAGGGAGGAGTTTGTTTGTCTGCGCATTTGGGACAAACACGTGTCACGCCACATGACAAGGTGGCGACATGCCGAACAGGACATGTCTATCTTAGCTGCCACGCTCCTTGAGGTCAGCGAGGCGCAAGGTGTGTTAGAATATACAGTCTTGACTTTACTGATCCATACAACTGAAATGAGAATTGTTGCACTTACATTGTTTTCTAAAATTCTTAGGAGCTTTGAGAACAAGGTACGAGAGCCACATTGCCTTTGAGCCTGACAACAGACCAGCTTATGAGCTAGCAGCTTATCGACAAACACTTGGCCTAAGTGTGTACGACATACTCAGACGGGTCAGGGCCTATATAAGACATAGGCTGGTGATGGGGTACTACACCAACCTTCGGCTCGGAAGGCTGTAAAATGGGCTCGGTTTACTCTGCTGGTGTCGACCACAGACTTTGGATGTAACACTATTAGTCTGAGCATTTTGTAGTGTCTGTTTTTGAACAGTGCATGTACCAGAGTTATTATCATCTTTCCCTACATATATAATTTATTTTATGTGGTCTACACAAAAAATTATCATTCAATGAATAATATTACTGCTATACATTCACGTTTGCTCTCTTGGTTATAATCCTCAGTTAAACGATCACAACATCATCTAGAAGTCAAACTCAAAATCATTAAAATATACCTGTACCTCGGACGCAAACAATGGCATCGTAGGTGGATGACATGTTGTCAGTACAGCAAACAACAGCTGTACCTTTCCTGTAGGTGTGTGACATGTACCTGTTGGAAAAGAAACATGGCCAAAAAAGTTAACAACCCATCCGAAACAAATAAGACCGCAAGATAGTAAAAAGGAACTTCTAGATCAAACATCTGTGGATGAATCACAAAATAGTATCAGTTTTGACAAACTCCTATGAATATATACATTGTAGTGTAATTTCTTTGCTGACTAAGGCGGTACTCCTATACACTGCTTGAGGATAGTCAGTTAATTTTTTTGTTCAGTATGAATATATACATTGTATTAATCTGATATCTCCAATATGAAAATATACATTGTATGAACAAGCATTCTACATTAAACGTGAGCATGCACCTTTCATGTAGGCTATTATGATCAAAAAAATATAAGAAAGTGCAAACAGGTGTGGTGCAGAGTCTTATTGAAAAAGCAATCAACCACTTTGATTTATGTACCAGGAACTTCGCCATGCCATTAATTTCGACCATCACGCCAAAATCAATCACCATGATTATCGTTCCTCTTTTACCAGAACATTCATTTTGGTCCATCGCCAAAAAGGAAAAAACAATCAATCAAGGTGATTTATAACCCTTGATTCATGTTTACCATAATTTCGATCATTATCACCAGTCAACAAAAGATCAATAACCTTGATTTACGTCCGTGACTTCACCCTACCATTAATCATACCTGCCAAATAATTAAGGTGAGTGATTACCATCCCTTTCCTCCCCATAAAAACAAAACAATTATTATGAATCGCCCCAAATGCCGCTCGCCCCTTTCCTCCCCATAAAAACAAAACATTTATTATTAATCGCCCCAAATCCCGCTCGCTGACATATATCTCTCCTAATAAATAGCATATGCACCCAAAATTCAATCTTATGGTAAGTGGACACATCTTGGATCGATCTTATGGTGAATAGGAGAGGCATAAACTGTTTATCTTTTTCAGAAAATGATCTGTTACCATTAGAACATGTTAAAAACAGATTTGTACATAGAACCTCGCAAAGTAGTATCATTTGTTCTGTTACCACTTTATTCGCAAAAAAAATATTGTTCTGTTACCACTTAGTACCATTTGTTAAATTTTGAATATGCTTGTGAAAATTTGAGGAGCCCATCCACGAAATGATTTGTACTCGGGTAAGTATAATGAAATACTCATATTTACCATATCATTAGCTTCCGACAAATGCACAATCAGGTTGGGAGAGCGGAAATTTTACCAAGCTCGCGCCATGCTGACTCGAGGGTGATGACGCAGTGCGAGCCATGTCTGTTGTTCATGTGATCGAGCCAATCAGAGCGAACAGACGAGGTAGTGGCTGTCAGGCCGTGGTGATAAATCCGAGTTCGTCCATCTTAATAACTGCCTGTACAGCAAAGTACAGAATAGATTAATCAAATGGAAGCTGACTAGCAGACTAGGAACTAACTTAGCAATATTATCCTTTGGGCAGTTCAAAACTTCCACAGTAATACGCTGTCATTTTTCTTGGGTAGTTTTGCCTGTATCCAAGATGAGTATGAACCATGCATATTCTTGCAGAATCAAGTATCCAATTCCAAATGATCCATGCAAACAGCTTAAATATCGTCTATGTAAACAGCTTAAAATTTATAAAGAAATAGTCCCAGATTTCTGTTCTATAGCCAGGGCACAAGTTGTAAAGAAATACAGTCACATTTCATACTCACAGATTTCTCAATATTTCATACTCACGGATTTCTATTCTATAACCATGGCAAAAATTGTAAGGAAATAGAGTTACATTTCAACATCTCAGAACTGCTTGGATCAACTCATTCAGCCATCAATTCGTCATTCAGGAACAAAAATCGAGCAACTAAAAGGAAGTAGGGAGAGGGAAACGAACCTGCCAATTTTGCAGCCCCATTTGTCCTCGTCGTTGAGCGCGAGATGGCCATGGAGATGAGCTGCAACGCAACCACCCTGCATCAAGATGAGGACGGCGTCGGTGAGGGCCCCAGGGCCACCATGGATGCCAAAGATTGAAGCTTGCCGGAGAGAGAGGACGCCGACGCCGCCATGGATTTCCCAGGGCCCCAGGGTCACCATGGATGCCAAAGATCTTGCCAAGAACACCTAACTCACCGCAATTGCTGGCTTGCTGCTAAGATTGTATTGATTCCTATAAAGTGAACTCTGTAATTGGATAAGATCCATAAACACCTGTAACTAGAGTGGAAGAAGCTCTGGCCTCACCTCGGGTCGTTGGTGGTTGCCGGGGACGGAGTGGCTGAGGTCGCCGGTGGCGCTGCTCCTCTTTCCTCGGGCTCGCTCGCCGTTTGAGACTGGGACTGATGGGAGCACGCTGTACATGGGAGCCAGGGAGATCAGCGGCGGGGCGACCCCATAGTGGCCTGAGAGATCAGGCGGCGACACGGCCATGAGGGAAGTGGGTGGGAGTTGGCCGGTAGGGGTGGAGTGAGGCCATGGGGAGAAAGGGAGTGAGAGGGGATCAGGGAAGAGGGGAAAGAAGGGTCGCGAGTGAGAGGTCGTGTCGCCTCGTCCGTGTTCTTCCCTAAAAAATCTTTCTTTTTTCCGCAGTTGAGAGAGAGCCTATGTAGCTTCTTATACATGCATTAGAGATTAGGAGGTAGGGAAAATATGTGCTCTTAACAGCAATATATTTTGCGTGTCAAACTACACACTATGGCACCAGGCCATCAAGTTAAGTGTGCGAGCTAATCTTTTAGTTGAATCATTTGATTAAGATGTCTATGTTTTATCTCGCAGATGGAATCTCCAACACAATCCAGTGAACGTACTCCTTTTAAAGATTTGTCTGACACCGTCAACACAAGTGCGTATATATAATATATGTAAGTGTCTCAACTGATGCTCAACAACTGACCACATTGCGTATTTTGCTAGGTATGGTCGACACAAGTAATGAAAGGGAACCAATAGACATCAAAGAACGCAATAGGCAACGTGCTCGACAACGGTATGCGCAGATGGATAAACAGAAGAAAGATGAATTACTTAAAAAGCGTCGTGAAACTTATCAACAAAAGAAAGCTACCAAACGAGTGACACAAGATAGTTCATCCGCACCCTCACAACTACAAAGCACGCCCATTATTACAGGTATACTTTATAGTTATATATATCATTTTACCGGATCTGTGTTGATAATGCAACTAATCCACCTGATCTTTGATTTTAACAAAAGCAGCCAATGCTTCGAACACAGAGAATGTGGTCCCTGATGATAATGAGGCATTTCAGATGCAAGCGCTCCATATGTCATCTCAAGGGAAAGAAAATGTCCTAGATGGTATGATGGCAACTAATTTCCCAATAAAACCAATGTAACAAAGTAATTTCTAAGAAAATGAATGCAAGTATGTTAATATTTCATATCTAATGTAGCTACATATGTGATTTTTTCTATGTAGGAACCATTGGGATCAACAATACATGTAATGATGGACCCATGTCACTCATCACTCAGACACAACCCATGGATCTAAAGGAGCGGAAGAGGCAACGTGATAGGGAACGATATGCACATATGGATAGCAAGAAAAAAGAAGAATTACTGAAAAGACAACGTGAAGCCCGCCAAAAACAGAAATCATGTAACAAAGAGAATGAGGTTCCTGCTGAAGATAGTGAATGGCTAAGCAGAAATAACAATTATCAGAGGCAATCAATTCATATGCCATTTCAAGGGCAAGAAAATATCCCAACCGGTATGGATGGGGACTCAATTCGTTAATAAATGAGTATATTTATATAAAGAATTAATACCACATTAGCTAACTGTGTGAAGTTGTTAGGTCATATAGAGATGACACTAACTATGTTAAACGAGATATTAATATGATTTCTTTGTGCTATGTAGATATCTTTGACATGAACAATTGCGGTAATGATGGACACACTTCATCAGTCGTTCAGACACAACAAATAGATCGCATAGAGCAGAAGAGGCAGCGAGAAAGGCAACGATATGCACAAATGAGTGCCGATAAGAAAAATGAACTACTAGCAAGAAGACATGAAGCCTATCAGCAAAGAAAATCATTAGCAGGTAAGAACACATTTAACCAGACACCATGGGATTTTTTTATGATAAGCTCCACACCAACATGGACTCTTACTTCTTACCATTATCATGTCACTTTATCAGAGCAAATTGAATCTAAGCGTGCAAGGGATAGGATCCAGTATGCCGATATGACTCCTAAGCAGAAGCGTTCAAAGAAGGCTCTCCGCGAGTTACGACGCAATAGTCTGAGCAAAGAATCCATAGCCATGGAGAACCCAGCTTGGACCCCTGAGCCTATTTGGACGGGTCCTCATGGCTTCATACCCACATGTGATTGGCATATTCCCGAGTTCGGTGGAACCCCTATTTATGTCCAAACAGCTTCGGAGCAAATTTCTATGGAGGAGACCCTTAACAAGGATTGTAGTAATATAACACGGAGAAAACATGTAACACCTGGAGAAAGGCATGCCTTGCTAGGTCTCCGAAATGAAACATTTTATGCAAATAGTAAGAAGCATGTGACTGCATCGATAGACAATAACCCGTCGATGACCATGGAAGGCGCCAATAATTCTGAATTGCCAACACAATCAGCTGTCATTGACAATGGTAATGTCCATATCTTTGTTGCTCCATTACTCTAATATAATATAAGTCGTTAACAGATGCAATGACCATAATTTCATGTCATATTAATAGAAACTACGCTTCCAACGCCCGAGATTGTTCAAATACATCAAGAACACTCGCAAGCCAGTGATGATTGTAAGTTTTGTACCATATTCATTCCACAGTTATTTTTAAACATGTGCTCATGAATACTTATATGATAGGTGAGGACGATGGCATCATACTAGAAGAAGACTCCAAAGATGAGGAAGGTTACATGTTAGGTGGACAAGGTAATTTGCTCATGTTCCACATCGTATCACATGCACATATTGCGGATATTTTTAGGGCTCATGTTGTTAACTACCATTTCAGAAGATCATATTGTATTCACAGGAACTATGTCTCCAACACCGGAGGTTGTTCAAATACATCAAACATGCTCACCAACCAATGATGATGGTAATTATTTTGACCATATTCATACCATGGCCTACTTGAAGCATGTGCTTATAAATAATAATATGATAGGTGAGGACGAGGGTGTCATATTGGAAGAAGACTCTGAAGACGAGGAAGGTTATGTGTTCACTGGAACAGGTGATTTTCTCATGTTCCACATAATCGCGTGCAAATATTACGCATATTTTTAGGACTCATGTTGTTAACTACCATTTCAGAAGATGACATTGTTGAGGATGTCGAAATAGATGAGGGTGATGATGACTCTGCTTCAACTCAAAGCGTCGCAGATCCATATGACATGGTGTACAACACAATCCCAACTAAAACGCACATGCTCAAGCCCGTCGAGGACTGCAAACTTTGTGGTGCAAAGAGGTTCGACCATGAGCCCCCTGGGTTTTGCTGCCGTAATGGGAAGATAAAACTAGCCAACCCAGATACACCACCCGAGCTCATGAGGCTTTGGACAAGTGAAGATCCTGATGCTAGGCATTTTCGTGACAACATCAGGTTTTTCAATGGACATTTCTCATTCACCTCACTGTATTGCCACCTTGATAGTGATACCACTAACACATCAAAGTATCCTATCTACACTTTTCGTGCCCATGGCCAAATGTACCACAACATAAGGTCATTTGGAAAACAAGATGGTTTGGAAGGCAGTCACCTAGAGCTTTACTTCTTTGATGACGATCTCAGTTTAGAGCACAGGTATCGTAGCTGCCGCAAAGAGCAGTGCACAAAAGACAAAGAAGTAATCACACATCTTGTCAACATACTTCGTGACAACCCGTACTCTGAACATCTACGGAGTATGGGACAAGTTGAGGATGTTGAGGAGTATTGTATCACACTAAACCTTGACCAAAGGTTGGATCAGAGAAGGTACAATGCACCAACCACTTCAGAAGTTGCCGCTGTGTGGGTGGAAGGGAGCGAACGTCGAAGGCAGTTCGACCATAGCGTCATGCTGCAAGGGAAGAACAGAGATATATATGGTATCAAGTCCTATCATGGATGCTATGACCCATTGTCCTACCCTTTGTTCTTCCCTAGGGGTGAACTTGGGTGGCATACTGATATCCCGAAGAAAAATGTTCCCTATGAAACTGCGATGGCAGCTCGTGCAACTCGTCTAGCTCGTCGCAACAATGAGGAGTCCTCTCAGTACCCACCTGATGATAATGATGATGATGGTGATGATGATAACGATACAGGTTTGTCTTCAGATTAGTTGTTACATGTGTTTTCCATACCATGCAATATAATCTCCCATTTTTTGTCACCACTAATTTTAAATTCTTTATGCAGCTTCGGGAGGCAATCTATGTGTGTCTGTTCGGGACTACTATTGCTACAAATTCCAGATGCGTCCTGGGATATTTAACCCGATCCTCTATGGAAAGCGTCTTTTTCAGCAATTCGTAGTTGACACATATATCAAGATCGAGAACTCCCGGTTGGACTATATATGGAATCATCAGGACAAGATAAGGGCGGACCTATACCAAGGCTTGGTGGACAGCTTGCATGCCGGAGAGGGTAGGACAGATGCTATTGGAAAGCGTACTGTGTTGTCTACGCAATTTATCGGTGGTCCACGGGACAAGAGGCGTCGCTACATGGATGCTATGGCCTTGGTACGGAAATACGGCAAGCCAGACATCTTCCTCACTATGACATGCAATCCAAACTGGGATGAGATCAAGCGCGAGCTCTACCCTGGTCAGACACCTCAAGATCGCCCAGACCTTGTTGTGCGTGTTTTCAGGGCAAAACTAGAGGAACTCAAACATAAGTTGCTTAAGAAGGACATCCTTGGCAAGGTGAGGGCCTATGTGTATGTGGTGGAGTTCCAAAAGAGGGGACTTCCACATGCACACTTCTTGCTTATCATGGAGGGGCGATACAAGCTCACATGCCCTGAGCAGTATGACCGCCTTATCTCAGCCGAGCTACCAAACAAGAAGAAGTACCCAGAACTATACAAGATGGTAGTGAAGCATATGATGCATGGCCCATGTGGTTCTTTGAATCCTAATTGCCCATGCACAAAGGGTCGTCCCGCTTGCAAGAATCACTATCCCCGACCTTACAACGCGGCTACGTCACAGGGCAAGGATTCCTACCCTCTATATAGAAGACGTGAAGATGGTTGTAGAGTAATGGTTCGCAAGGAATGGCTGGATAATAGGTGGGTCGTCCCATACAACCCTCACCTTCTGCGTCACTTCAATTGTCACATCAATGTTGAGGCATGTGGAAGCATTAAGGCTGTTAAGTACCTATTCAAGTACATATACAAGGGCCATGATCGGGCGTCTATTTCAATGAGCGAGGCTAACAAGGCAGATAGCAACGGGGACATAGATGAGATCAAACAATATAGAGACGCAAGGTGGGTGACTCCTCCAGAAGCCTTGTGGAGGATATACGGCTTTGAGTTGAGTAAGAACTATCCACCTGTGATGCAGCTGCAACTCCATGAGGAAAATATGCACATGGTTTCATTCAGACAGGACCAAGATATCCAACGAGTAGTTAATCGTGAAGGTGTTGAGAAGTCAATGCTTACAGAGTACTTTGAGACAAACAGATTACACGAGGAGGCTCGTGGCATCTTGTATAGGGATTTCCCTGAATGGTATACTTGGCAGAAAGGCAATAAATACTGGAAGAGAAGGTCAGTAAAAAAAGATGGTACACCTACTTCACGAATACAAGTTGGAAGAATTGTGTCTGCACATCCAGCGGAGGGGGAACGCTATTACCTGCGAGTCCTTCTAAACCATGTTACTGGGGCCACCTCCTACGATGACCTAAAGACAGTCAACGGCGAGATCCTACCAACCTTCCGTGAAGCTGCAGAGAGAAGGGGATTGATCGAAGGGGACAACACATTAGATGACTCACTTACTGAATCTACACTGTACGAGATGCCATCATCTCTACGAAGGCTCTTCGCAACAATATTGGTATTCTGCGAGCCTAGCGATGTGCGTGGACTCTGGGAGAAGCACTTTGACGCAATGTCCGAAGACTATCGCCGCGACAATCCATCTGAAGTTGTAGTTGAGCAAAAGGTTCTGATAGATATCAGGAATATGCTACAGTCAATGGGTAAGGATATAAAGTCTTTTCCTCTTCCTGATATCAATGAGGAGTTTGACAGCGCCACTGGTGTAGAAAGGGAGATCTATGAAGAGTCCACCATCGAGCTCAACGATGAGGAAAAAAATCTACCTGAATCGCTTAATATAGATCAAAGGACGGCATATGATGAAATTATGTCTGCTGTTGATGGCGATGAGGGTCGTGTGTTCTTTGTGGATGGACCTGGAGGCACCGGAAAGACTTTTCTCTACAGAGCACTGCTTGCAACAGTACGCGGGCAGAAAAAAATTGCTGTAGCAACAGCTACATCTGGTGTTGCGGCTTCCATAATGCCTGGAGGGAGAACAGCTCATTCACGGTTCAAGATACCTCTGAGTATTGATGACGGTGGGTTTTGTACCTTCACTAAACAAAGCGGTACCGCCAAGCTCCTACAGTCAGCTTCTCTTATTATTTGGGATGAGGCTTCCATGACAAAGAGACAGGCAGTGGAGGCGCTGGACAATAGCATGCGTGATATAATGAGTCGACCAGACATGCCGTTTGGTGGGAAAACGGTTGTGTTTGGTGGAGATTTCAGACAGGTCTTGCCCGTTGTCCGGAAGGGGTCGAGGGCTCAGATAATTGATTCATCGCTACGTAGGTCTTACCTTTGGGATTGCATGCGCCATCTAAAGCTAGAACGCAATATGAGGGCACATAGTGACCCATGGTTTGCAGAGTACCTATTGCGCATTGGTGATGGCAAGGAGGAGTCCAATGGTGATGGTGATGTCCGCCTTCCAGACGAGATATGTGTGCCATGTACTGGGAAGAAGGACACTGACCTTGATACACTAATAGACAATGTTTTTCCCAGTCTTGGTGCTAACATGGCAGATCCAAACTACATCACCTCCAGAGCAATCTTGTCGACACGAAATGATTGTGTGGATAGGATTAATATGAAGATGATCAATCGATTCCAGGGAGATGAGATGGTGTATCGTAGCTTTGATTGTGCGGTTGACGACCCTCATAACTACTACCCACCTGACTTCCTTAACACATTAACCCCTAATGGGCTGCCCCCACATTTGTTGAAGCTCAAGATCAACTGCCCTGTCATATTGCTCAGAAACATTGACCCCGCAAATGGACTCTGCAATGGCACGAGGCTGGTGGTTCGAGGATTCCAAAGGAATGTCATCGATGCAGAAATTGTCCTAGGCCAACATGCTGGAAAGAGGATCTTCTTGCCAAGGATCCCTCTTTGTCCCTCTGATGATGAGATGTTCCCTTTTCAGTTTAAGAGAAAGCAGTTTCCTATTAGGCTCAGCTTCGCCATGACGGTTAACAAGGCACAAGGACAGACTATCCCGAATGCCGGAATTTACTTGCCCGAGCCAGTGTTCTCTCACGGGCAGTTGTATGTGGCGCTATCAAGATCCACTGCTAGAAAGAACGTCAAGATTCTTGTCGTCCCAGACGCTGGTAATAAAAAAAAGAACTCAAATGTTAGCAAAAAGAAGAGTTCAATTGGTACGTACACGAAGAACATCGTCTACAAAGAGATACTTACATCATAGGTAAGATATTTGGCACTTGTACTTTTTCGTATCATAGTTTTTTAATTTTTAGCTATATACAATATTTAAAATAAAATAATTATTTTGTACAGATCAACACTATTATGGTACTAAATGCTGTCGTGAAATTTCGAGGTCTGGTGCAGGTCTGCTCTCTCATTTATGTGTGTAGCTCAGGCGAAAGATATGTTTTCTCCAAGCATGTCGCGGGACTAAACATGACTTTGGAACGAGGAGTTCAGGCGTGCACCTGTAGTATTTTATGATAACATTTGTTAACTATCATATTAAAACTATTTATATGTTGATGTTAAGACCAAGTTACATTGAATTTATTTATGTGTTGGTGTTAAGTCCAAGTTCTGTGTCATCTTTTTGGACATGTTCAGTGATGGTCGACTCTTGTATTTTAACTATTTTTTCTTTTATCAGTTTTATTACCCGTGGCAACGCACGGGCATTTTACTAGTCATTACAAAAGCATGAGGCACAGGGTAGCTTCACAAGCTAATTAAATTAAATTATAAAACAAGGTAGCTTCAAATTCCTTGCGCCATTTCAGTTTCTGGCATCATTATGAGTTTATGACCCATCAATACACAGAAGCATCAGATAAAAGATCAAGTTGGCTGTAACGTAGTGCCGCACCAGTTCGGAATTGGTGATATGCCACTGAAGCTTCTTGACTATCAGTCCATCATATTTTGATTCGGTGTACTTATTCTTGTCACTATGGCATTGTATCAAGGGGCAACCCACGGATACCAAATAGCGCCGAAAAATTCTATCACAGGATTTTTAGTGATAATAACAATAATTATACTTGGAAAGATTGAGTCATGTAAATGTCCCACTATTACTAAAATTCTCCAAGATTTAAAATCTATTCAATAAGAATAACGCCATCGTGCCCAACATCAGCTAACTGTTTGATTTCTTTAAACCCGTTGCAACGTACGGGCACTTTTACTAGTCAAATTAATACAAGGAAAAACTCGCAAGAGGCTAATTTCTTGCTATCAGACATATATCTTCCTTTTCTCAACAAATTCTAAGCATGATGTATAGCTTCTACAGTCTAGCTATTTTGTCGCTTTTGACATAATGCCCTTTATTGATCTCTCGGCTTATTATAAAGTGTTTTACAAATCTTCATTAGTGCGAATCACGGGGCCGCATGTCAAGGCGCGCTCTGAATCTAGTAAACCAGAACTCTTTCATCTGTCTTTCTCTCCCGTCTACTTCCACGTATGCAAGTCCACATGACTCTCCCGTCTACCGTCGGTGCGCGCAAGGGCAGCTTCAAGCGGCTTCATGCGGCGCGTGGTCACCGTTACCTCGGTAATGCATGCCCTGACATCCATCGACATCTACAAGCAAGGAGTACTGATGTGCGCCGTCGCGATTGCAGTTGTGGGTCTCTCCCTTCTTGCTGCCGGCGAGTACGCCTAGGGACGGTCCAAAGATTTTGTTGGCCCTAGGGCGATAGTACACTTAGGGCCCCTTGTTTATAGTGGAGGAGCTTCCTTAGCGCAAGGGGGCCATGCCCCCCTACTCCATAAAATTACTTAACGTATTTCTAACATTTAAACTAAAATTTATAAATATTACTCAAAGATTAAACATGATTGGTGTTCTTGAACTCCTCAACAATCTAGGTCAAGATCTCCCAATTGGTCACGCACAAAAGACTTAAAAATATTAGCATTCCGTAAGAGAAATATTACTCTATGCAAGAGCAAAATAATATTCTATACATTTGATAGATTCATGGTGTTGTTATGCAAATTTGATAAATTTTTAATAAGGGTATGTGTTGTTCTGCATATTTGGTAGAAGGTCAGAGAGAAATTATGATGTCGAGAAGAAATATATGGAAATGTTTGAGTTTTTATTTTAGGTAGAGGAGTTGTAGTTGAGACTTGGTAGGCTGCAGCTTGCATCATCCATATTTTCTATAATTATCCTAACCATTGGATCTCAAGAGTAGAAGTGTACTAAGTACACAAATAAATCTTGGGTCGAGCCCCTAGCTCCTGGCCCAGGGCGAGCGTCCCTCTACCCAGTCCAATAGGCCGGCCTTGCCTCCGTACCAGAAAGGGAGTTTAGCTTCAGATATCTTGTGAAGGATTAGGACAGTTGAGATGGGACCATCTCTGTCGTCGCCGAGTGGGGGAGCCAGGCGGGTCTTCAAGGTATTTCGATATGATCATCACTAAGGATGGGGAGCACTAGGAAGCATAGGCGCGGTGCACGCCAAGCCCACTCTGGCTATCTATTTTACCATTGTGAAATTGGGAGGCACTAGGGCTCAGTCCTCTAAGCATAGGCGCGGTGCCGCTGTCGACCCGAAGATCGGGAGGGTCCAGAAGCTCTTCCCGGCACCCTGCCGGAGAGGGGAATCGCCACCGGAGGTCTTCTTCATCGCCATGCTTGCCTCCGGAGCAATGAGTGAGTAGTCTACCTTGGACTATGGGTCCATAGCAGTAGCTAGATGGTTGTCTTCTCCACCATGTGCTTCATGTTTAGATCTCATGAGCTGCCCTACATGATTGAGATCACCGTTATGTAATTCTATGATGTTGGTTTGTTGGGATCCGATGAATATTGGTGTTTATGATTAAGTTGCTGTACTGAATTATATCTTTTGTTATCTCTATGTTGTTTATGATCTTGCATGCTCTCCGTTGTTAGTAGCTATCTTGGCCGAGTAGTTGCTAGTGACTCCAAGAGGGGGTATTTATGCTCGATAGTGGGTTCATGTCTCTATTTCACCTGGGGGAGTGACAGAAACCTCTAAGGTGGTAGATGTGCTGTTGCTACTAGGGAGAAAACAACATTCATATGCTCAAGGGCATATGCTTTGTTTACATTACACACTTTGCTTAATGCAATTATCTGTTGTTCGCAACTTAATACTTTTGGGGTGTTCGGATTGATATCCCCGAGGGTGGATTATTAGTCATAGATGCAGTTGGATGGCGGTCTATGTATTTTGTTGTAATGCCCAGAGTAAATCTCATAGTGATCTTCTTGACATATCACGTTATCTTTATTCTATCAATTGCCCAACTGTAATTTGTTACCCAGCATGTTATTCTATCTATGGAGAGACACCACTAGTGAACTGTGGACCCCGGTCCTATTTTAATCATATTGCAATCACCTGTTTACTTTTCCCGTACTGTTTACTTTACTCGCATACTATATTGTTTTCCACTCGATACGCTTATAATCTCTGTTTCAAGCAAACCGGTGAGATTGACAACCTCATCGCAAGTTGGGAATAAAGTACTTGGTTGTGTGTGTGCAGGTTCCATATCACCTTCAGTCGTCGCCGTCTCTCCTCTCCTGATCGATAAACCTTGGTTTCTTAACTGAGGGAAAACTAGCCGCTACACTCATCATACCTTCCTCTTGGGGTTCCCAATGGGCTGGTCATCACCACGCACAAGGACAGTCTGCTTCCACATCAACTGGTCGCCATCAGCTAATTTTCTGGCGCCATCACCAAGTAGCAGCCAATTTTCTGGCGCCGTTGCCGGGGAGGAAGAGAAGACTTCTGCGAGGGGAGTTTTTCGCACACACATCCTTTACTTTGTTATTGTTTTGCTTTACTTTATGTATTTTTACCTGCCTTGCTTTTTATCAAAAACCCAAAAAAATTAGAATCCTTGGTAGTTGTTTTTACTTTACTTTAGTTTATCATGTTGTTCCCTAAGTTTGTTATGGAGGACCTCTCAGTAGGTAGTGGTTCAATCATTGGAAATAGAAACATTGAGGAGTTCTTTAATCACATTAGTATGCATGAGGAAGTTGAGGAAAAGTCTTGGATTGAGCTTGCTCCTAGTATTGAAGTTGCTTCTGTTTGTTTAATTGATATGTTGGAAACTAGGTTTGCTAGTCTTAATCCTTATATGCAATACATGTTCCTCAAGCTTCATGAAATTGAGGATCCCGAAAAGAAAGCTTTTATCTTGGAAACTCTGCGCCTAGAATTTAAGGATGTCGTTGTTGAAGCTAGGAAGGTTCTTAAACGCTTTAATAAACTCGGTTCTCCTATAAATGTTATTAGTACAGATGATAAAGAGCCCGAAATACCTATTCCTTGCAAGCTTTTGGGATTGAGTGAAGCTTTTGAAAATAATTTTGACTGGATTTGTCCTGAAAATCTTTTTGATGAGAATAGTGTGCCAAAGAATGATCACAAAGAGTCTTCTAAAACTTATGTGGATGAAATACAATGCCTTGTTGATAAGACCTCTGCTGTTGATCTTAATGCTTCTTCTGAAAATACTTGATTCGCAATTTTCTGCGCCTAGCTCAAAGGCGTTAAAGAAAAGCACTCTTGGGAGATAACCCAATGTTTTCTTTTCAGTACTTTTTCTTTTATTTGAGTCTTGGAAGTCATTACTACTGTAATGACTGCTCCTTATCTTGTTTATTTCGTTTTTGTGCCAAGAGAAGCCTCTAATTTGAGCGAGGTAAAGATTTGGGGTTATTGCTGTCCTGAAACTGTTTTCGATGCTGCACCGTAAAAAATCGTATAAATTCTCTGTTTATCTTTTGGACCTGCGATTTCTTGTACATATGCCCCAGGTTATATCCAAACGTTTCTTAGTTGAACACTTTTTGATTTGAGCAACGGAAAATCCCTCAAAAATTCGTCCTTTGTCAGCTGTTCAGTTTTGACAGATTTCTGCCAATATTTGTTTTTGCCACTTTATCGCTTTCTTTTGAGTTCTTTTTTATCATGGAACTCTTGTGGAAGTTGCTACAGTAGTATATACTTTATATGTGGTGGTTTTGAGTTTAAACCTGAAGCTAAAAGAGGTTGAATATATTTTATGCTTACACTAATGTTGCTAATAGAATTGTGTTTAGTTTTGTATGAAGGAAGTTTTCAAGTGTAGGGATTGGAGAATGATGAGATGAGTTGAAGAATGGACAAAAGATCAAGCTTGGGGATGCCCATGCATCACCCCAAGAAATATCCAAGAAGTACAAGCGTCAAAGCTTGGGGATGCCCCCGAGGCACCCCTTCTTCATCGGCAAAAATCAGGTCACCTTTCAAGACACTATATTTTTTATTGCTTCATGCACTATGTGTTTTTCTTAGAGCGTCAGTTGTTTTAGTTTTCTTAATTTGTTTAGTTTGTTTGTTTGCTGCAATAAATGGTTGGACCCCAACAAATTTCCTTTGGAGAAGTTGACTTGTTTTCATTTGCAAAGAATGCTCTCGTTTTCACTCTTATTAAAAATCGAGCATTCTACTTTTTCTGCTACTGCTTTTGGTTTTCGTTTTCGCCTTGATTTGCGTTCAGATCTTGTCATATCTTTTCATCAAGGTGTATTTTTGCCTCTGAACTTTATTGATTTTCATCAAAAGAGGTGTTTATAAAATTTCAAATGGTGTTGGAAAAGAGAAAAAGCTTTGTGCAAAATAGTGGTACAAGAAGGAGCTTGTGTAGACTGCGGCTTAGGCTTTTTCATGTCATGCTTGATGTCTTTTTGATAGTATGCTTAGTGGTTTTGCTGTAGCATGACTTGTCTCAAATAACTGAGATTGCTTAATGAGCCTTTGAAAAAATCATGCGTTGTTTTTATTGTATGGAAGCATTATTTTGGTTTTTTCCTTGATGCTTTATTTGGGTTGACTTGGCGCATGCTCACACATGTTAGACTCTTACAAAGTCGCCATTAGCCTTCATGATCATTTAGTTTTTGACTTTTGATGCCATCTTATGCTTCTTTTAATGTCGCTTTGTCGCTTTGCATGATTATGGCCATTATTGCTCTCTTAGTTGGTCGCTCCCAGTCTTTTGCTAGCCCTCACCTTGTACTGAGTATGAGCTCTACTCGTGCATCCAACTCCTAAAAGCCAAGTTTGCCATTGTGTCCACTATAAATTCCTATGCATGGTATTTGTAAGCCATTCCAAAGTAAATGCTCATGTGCTACCTTTCAAAACCTTCAAAATACTTCTTGTTTTGTGACACTGTTTTCAGCTCATGGGGACGTAGTGGTCGGATTTGCTATCTTCCATATTACTTATTCCAAAAAGAAAAAAAGAGAAAAAAAATAGAAAAAAAGGCACTCCTCCAAAGAATGTGAATGTTGGTGGGCACCCGATGGAATCGGTTAGCCATGGTATGTGAAAGGAAAAAGGTGGGGAGGAGTGCCAAGTTTTATAAAAAGAGCACAAAAGTGCCAATCGCTCTCTCAAAAACTTGCTTCATTTTTGTATGGAAGATAGTAAGAACCCCATTGCTAGTCGTTGACAAAAGCAACCACCTCTCAAAACCCAAGTTTTATCTCTGTTTTACAAATGAAAAGCTCTAGCACATGCTCAATCAATGCTTCCCTCTGCGAAGGGCCTTTCTTTTACTTTTATGTTGAGTCACCACCTTCTTTCTTTATGCACCATTAAGAGAGCATAGTTGTCATTCTTAGTGTGATATGCATTGTCCCAAAGTTCATTGATTGACTCATGATGATTGGTTTCACTTGTTCTTAAATTATTTGTATCTAGTCGCCCTCTTAAACTTGAAGGTGTCCTATGCATTTATGTTTTGCTCTCTTTGAAGGACAAGCTGAAAACCATTTGTATGTTTTTCCTTATGATTTGAACACACGTTTGACTTTCATTGTTTCATTATCATGATCTTTTGTTTGTGTTCATTTGCATGTTTACAACATGGTTGCTAAGTTCTTATTGTCATGATTATATCTTTCATGCCCATGTTTTA
Source organism: Dactylis glomerata (assembly GCA_007115705.1). NCBI lineage: Eukaryota > Viridiplantae > Streptophyta > Magnoliopsida > Poales > Poaceae > Dactylis > Dactylis glomerata. The sequence goes on from QXEO01000546.1 coordinate 18,845,480, forward strand.
AGTTCTATTGATCCCAGCTCACCAATGCTTACATATATGATCAAGATTGTGTAGGTGCATGTCACCTCAAAAATTATTCTTTTGTTATCACTTACCTACTCGAGGACGAGCAGGAGTTAAGCTTGGGGATGCTTGATACGTCTCAAACGTATCTATAATTTTTGATGCTCCATGCTTGTTTTTACACCATTTGTATATTGTTTCGTTACACTTAGTGGCATTTTTATGCATTTTCCGGAACTAACCTATTAACAAGTGCCACAGTGCCAGTTTCCTGTTTTCTGCTGTTTTTGTGTTTCAGAAGTGATACACAGGAAATATTCTCGGAATTGGACGAAATAAGTTCCTGAAGTCTTATATCACGGGGAAGCTTCCAGACATCCGAAGAGCTGACGGAGGGGGGCCACGTGGGCCCCAGACACAGGGGCGGCGCGGCCACCCCCCTGGCTGCGCCAGCCCCGTGTGAGGGGGCGTGGTCCCTCCTCTGACATCGCCCCTTCGCCTATATATACCCCCTGACGAGAAAAACCTAAGGACCCGATCAGTTTTCCAGATTACATCGCGATCCGCCGTCGACCCGAAGATCGGGAGGGTCCAGAAGCTCTTCCCGGCACCCTGCCGGAGAGGGGAATCGCCACCGGAGGTCTTCTTCATCGCCATGCTTGCCTCCGGAGCGATGAGTGAGTAGTCTACCTTGGACTATGGGTCCATAGCAGTAGCTAGATGGTTGTCTTCTCCACCATGTGCTTCATGTTTAGATCTCATGAGCTGCCCTACATGATTGAGATCACCGTTATGTAATTCTATGATGTTGGTTTGTTGGGATCCGATGAATATTGGTGTTTATGATTAAGTTGCTGTACTGAATTATATCTTTTGTTATCTCTATGTTGTTTATGATCTTGCATGCTCTCCGTTGTTAGTAGCTATCTTGGCCGAGTAGTTGCTAGTGACTCCAAGAGGGGGTATTTATGCTCGATAGTGGGTTCATGTCTCTATTTCACCTGGGGGAGTGACAGAAACCTCTAAGGTGGTAGATGTGCTGTTGCTACTAGGGAGAAAACAACATTCATATGCTCAAGGGCATATGCTTTGTTTACATTACACACTTTGCTTAATGCAATTATCTGTTGTTCGCAACTTAATACTTTTGGGGTGTTCGGATTGATATCCCCGAGGGTGGATTATTAGTCATAGATGCAGTTGGATGGCGGTCTATGTATTTTGTTGTAATGCCCAGAGTAAATCTCATAGTGATCTTCTTGACATATCACGTTATCTTTATTCTATCAATTGCCCAACTGTAATTTGTTACCCAGCATGTTATTCTATCTATGGAGAGACACCACTAGTGAACTGTGGACCCCGGTCCTATTTTAATCATATTGCAATCACATGTTTACTTTTCCCGTACTGTTTACTTTACTCGCATACTATATTGTTTTCCACTCGATACGCTTATAATCTTTGTTTCAAGCAAACCGGTGAGATTGACAACCTCATCGCAAGTTGGGAACAAAGTACTTGGTTGTGTGTGTGCAGGTTCCATATCACCTTCAGTCGTCGCCGTCTCTCCTCTCCTGATCGATAAACCTTGGTTTCTTAACTGAGGGAAAACTAGCCGCTACACTCATCATACCTTCCTCTTGGGGTTCCCAACGGGCTGGTCATCACCACGCACAAGGACAGTCTGCTTCCACATCAACTGGTCGCCATCAGCTAATTTTCTGGCGCCATCACCAAGTAGCAGTAAGGAAATTTACCAATTAATCTAGGAATTTGTAAATGGGTTGAAACCACCTAGAAGTGATTAATAAAACTAAAATCCACCAGGGACATTGTGCTGATCAAGTCAATCCATCTAACTTGATAATATATCTATCCTATTTTCCTTATGCATGTTTTTGAAATTGTTTATGCAAATGCATTGTCTTATGCTATTATCTGTAATTGCAATTTGTTAGTGACTTGGCTCCACAAGTCATATGTTATCATACACTAGTATGACACCTCTATTAACATCTGCTTACCCCTGGTTTTAGTGGCATAATGGTTAGCATCTTGCCTTTCTCTTGTTGCCTTGTTTAGTGGAGCAAAAACTCTAGGTTGGGACACTTAAAAAGATATTTGAAAGTGATTTTAAGGAAGCATTGAGCGCCTTCCAGGGGATCGGAAGCCCCCAATCCCCTCCTCGTATGATAGACATGTGTCCACTTCCATTGGCTTGGGAGCGTCACGCGTACATGAAACAAATCCCATGGTCAATGCACAACAGACATAGGGCGGTCCCTGATCTCCCGTCAGCCCCGCTCGTCGTTGTTTGCTTGACTAAGCCAACCACTTGCACAAGCTTCACCGGCCACTCATAGCGCATAGGCTGTCACCCCTCACATCACATTTTGAAGAAATTTCACGGCCTCCTTGAGAAAAACCTTCAAAATCCTGCTACAATTGTTATGCAGATTTGCATTAAAAAGGGAAAATTGCTACAAAACCTTCTTCAAATTTGCACCTCACATAGAATAATTGCAGCATAGGAAGAAGAAATTCGCTACAATAGCTTTGTAGATTTGCATGAAAGGGGGGGGGTATTTCTTCTACAAAAACTTCTAAGAATTTGCACCTCACATAGAAAAAATGCAGCATAGGAAGAAGAAATTCCCTACAACAGCTTTGCCAATTTGCACGAAAGGGAGAATTTTTTTGCTACAATACTTCTAAGGATCTGCACCTTTTTCCCATCGTCCGTAGTAATGGTGCATGCCGTCGGTAGCGTCATTGGCTATCGTTGGTAGCAATGATTTTGTACCCATGCAGCAAACGCTGCCCACCGGTAACAACACCTCCCACTGCCGCCGGTAGCTGATACGTTGCAAACATATCTATAATTTTTGATGCTCCATGCTTGTTTTACACCAATTGCTTTATGTTTTGTTTAAACTTCGTGGCATTTTTATGCATTTTCTAGAACTAACCTATTAACAAGATGCCACAGTGCCAGTTCATGTTTTCTGCTGTTTTTGTATTTCAGAAAAGTTATACAGGAATTATTCTCAGAATTGGACGAAACAAAAGCCAAACCTCCTATTTTTCCCGACGCAAAGACGGAGTCCAAAGTAGAGACAGAGGAGGGCACCGAGGTGGCCACACCACCTGGTGGTGCGGGTCCACCCCTGGCCGCGCCAGGCCATGGTGTGGGCCCCTCGGGTGCCCTCTGACATTGCCCTTCCGCCTATAAATTGTCATTGACATGAAAACCCTAAATCGATTGGCATCCATCCACGAAAAGTTCCGTAGCACCGCCGCCACCGAAGACCAATTTCGGGGGACAGAAGTCTCTGTTCCGGCACCCTGCCAGGACGGGGAATTGCCCTCGGAGCCATCTCCATCGACTCCACCGCCATCTTCATCGCCGTTGCTGACTCCCATGATAAGGAGGGAGTAGTTCTCCCCCAAGGCTGAGGGCTCTACCAGTAGCTATGTGGTTTCTCTCTCTCCCATGGTGTGATCTTTATGTGATCATGAGCTTTGTAATCTAGTTGAATAAGTAGATGTTACTCTTCATCTATTATGCATACTCAAGTGCTTTTATTAATGTGATCTCCGGAGACACCTTGTCCCACGATGTGAAGGTGACAGTGTGCGCATTGTGTGTGGCTCTTAGGCTAAAGATTACAGTAATACTTATCATGAGTTATAATTTGAGTTGGATGTCTCTATGAAATTGTGGTGTTTGTCTTGAACCGTCTAGTGCGCTCAAGGTGACGGTGTGGGGCTATCTAGATTGGGGAATGTGAACTTTAAGGAGTGCTTTTATAGCCCTATGCATGATTAGTTTTCGTTATCCAACTAGAGAGTAGTTCAGGGTAGCATAGTGAAGAAAGATATCATTGTTGAGAGTGTCCACTAGTGAAAGTATGATCCCTAGGCATTATTTCTAAGCATTGAAACACCCTTTACAACTAGTTCTGCTACATGTTTGCTTGCTGTGATTTTTATTTCAGATTGCAATTACCACTTATAATCATCCATATTACTTGTATTTCACTATCTCTTTCACCGAATAGTGCACCTATACACCTGACAAGTGTATTGGGTGTGTTGGGGACACAAGAGACTTCTTGTATCTTAATTGCAGGGTTGATTGAGAGGGATATCTTTGACCTCTTCCTCCCTGAGTTCGATAAACTTTGGGTGATACACTTGAGGGAAACTTGCTGCTGTTCTACAAACATCTTCACTTGGAGGCCCAACATTGTCTACAAGAATAGAAGCGTTCGTAGAGATCAAGCTCTTTTCTGGCGCCTGATGACCCACAAGTATAGGGGGTGTATCGTAGTACTTTTGATAAATAAGAGTGTCGAACCCAATGAGGAGCAGAAGGTGTTGACATGCAGTTTTGATCAAGGATTAACTGTAAATATTAGCAAACAGGTTTTCAGGGGTATTTGGTAATGCAAGTAAATAAAGTATGAGTAAATAAAAGACAGTAATAATAATTGCTGCAAGTGGCGCAATCCTTTCTAGAGCAAAGGACAAGCCGGTGGTGTAACTTATGATTACCAAACGTTCCCGAGGACACACGGGAGTTTCTGTCGAGTACTTTCGCTTCATGCAGCTAAGTAATCTTCATTGGTTTGATAAGTGTTATGGGGGTGAACCTATGCTAGTGCACTATCCTAACTTGGACTAATGCACACTTGTGATTATACCCCTTGCAAGCATCCGCAACTACAAGAAAGTAATTAAGATAAATCTAACCATAGCCTTAAACTCTGAGATCCTACACTCCCTGATGCAATGGTTTCCTAACGGGGGTTTAGGTTTCTGTCGCTCTGGCAACCCCACAATTAGTAGCCAAATACACAATGCATTCCACTAGGCCCATAAAGGTGAAGTATCATGTAGTCGACGTTCACATGACACCACTAGTGAAATAGCACCACAACATATAAATATCAAACCATTAAATATTACTCAACATAGTTTCACTACTAACATCTCGACTTCTCCTATGTCCTCAAGAACTAAACGAACTACTCACAAGACATCATATGGATCATGACCAGATGTGAAATAATGGTAAATAATAATCTAAACATAAACCTTAATTCAACGGTTCCACTCAATAGCATCAACTACAAGAGTAATCAACACCGGGAAAGTTTCCCCTAAGAATTGGACAAGATTCAACACAAGATGTTATAGCGGGATGGCGTGGTGATGGTGATGATGAAGGTGCGGGTGATGATGGTGATGAAGATGATGATCCCGATGAAGTCCAGCTCGATGGCGATGACGATGGCGACGATCTCCCCTCTCTGGGAAGGAATTTCTCCGGCAAATTTCTACCTACCGGAGAGCTCTCTCTCTCTCTCGGTGTTTTCCACCCCACAGAGGTGGCAAAGTCTATCTCTGATCCCCCCTGACTTAGATTTTTGGGGACGACCATATACGCGAGGGGGCAATGGCAGAAGTGAGCCAGGGTGGCCACACCACTGGGTGGTGCGGCCAGGGGCTGGCCTGCGCCACCTGGTTGTGTGGGCCCCCTGCTGCTCCTCTCGCTCTCTCCTGCTGGCTACTTTCGTCTTCTGGTAATATATGAATTTTTGGGTATTTTCCTGGAATTGCTGATCTTCAGAAATATGGTGTCTTGATGGTCCTTTTTTCAGCAGAATCCTAACTCCGACAGCAAGTTCTCCAATAATCATCAAACATGTAAAAGCAGAGGAAACAACATAAGTATCACCTCTAAATATGAAATATATCAATGAATAACAGTAAATTATGATATAAAATAGTGATGCAGAATGGACGTATCAACCCCCCAAGCTTAGACCTCGCTTGTCCCCAAGCGAAAACTGAACTCGGTAAACATGACCACAGGTTTATGGAGTGAATTATCGATAAACAAAATACGGACAAGAAGCATCACATCTACAAGGCACAAATGATAGTAGACAGCAACTTCCCTTCATATAACTAGACTTGCAATAAGCAAAGGGAATCGCAATAAAGATGCACAAGGCAAATTATGATTGGTAATGGCAAACCTTTGTTCTTGGTCAGAGAACAATGAACAAAAAGTACTTATATTTTGATCGGAGCCTTTTATATCAGAGCTAACAAAGCAAAAGTCACATGCTCAACCATAACAATCTCTTTACAATCATAGAAAGCTTTCAAAGATATATTCTTTCAGATAAAAGCATCACAGTAAACAAAGGAAGATAGTAAACATGATTGAACAAATCAACATATGGATGAATGAAACATAACAACTCAAATGCTTGCTTGAGATAGAGGGGAATAGGTTGAATCAACATAAAAGTAAAAGATAGGCCCTTCGCAGAGGGAAGCAGGGATTAAACATGTGCTAGAGCTTTTCATTTGTAAAATAGAGGTAAAAGTTGTTTTGAGAGGTGGTTGTCTTTGTCAACGACTAGCAACGGAGTTCTTGCCATCTTCCATACTAAACAAGTGAGAGCGGTTCCGAGATGTTGATTAATTGGCACAATTGTGCTCTTTTATAGCTTGGCACTCCTCCCCACTTTTCCTTTCTCAAACCATGGCTAACCGATTCCATCGGGTGCCCACAAACTTTCACATACCATGGAGGAGTGCCTTTTTCTTTTCTCTTTTTTTTAGATTACAATGGTCTGACCAGCTCCCTTGCAAAATTAGTGACAAGCAGATGAAGCATGCAAGTTGAGGGGTACTCAATTTAGTATGGAAGATAACAAACCCAACCACTACGTCCTCATGAGCTAAAAACAGTGGCATAAAATGAGAAGTAGTTGAAAGTTTTTGAAAGGTAGCACATGAAAATTTACTTGGAATGGCTTGAAATACCATGCATAGGAATTTATAGTGGACTCTTTGGAAATAACTTGGTTTTTGGGGATTGGATGCACGAGAAGTATTCCCTCTCAGTATAGGTGGCTAGCAAAGCTGGGTAGCAAGCATAAGAGTTGCATGAAACAAACATATATGTGATAGAAAACAATCATGCAAATTTCCTTGAAAGTACAAACGATTTAAGCTTGAGAATACTAATGCTTATGAGCCAATCATGAAGGAAAGCTGAAATGATGTATCTACTAGTATTTCCCTCTTTTCTACTCAAGCCTCAAGGTATTGTTGCTACTAACCATTGCTAAGTTTGCCAAAACCAACTAGATTTACTCATGCTCCCAAAGTGATACCAATACTAATCATATAAGAAAACATTGCAAACTAAAATAAAGTGTGTGGAAAGTAAATGATAAGACTTCTCATTACTATTTCACAACCGCAACTCACACCAAGGGATACATAGATAACCAACTAAAGGAGGATACTTCCACACTACAAACTATTCTATAAGATAACTTCTCTATTCATGATATAACTCTATTTAAAAAGTAAATGGGTAAAAGGTAATGATGTGATACCGCATCACTCCCCCAAGCTTGGAACAAACCAAGGGGGTGCCAATACCAATGACGAATTATTCCTTCGGCAGTGGTGTTGAGTCTTTAATAAGCTTCTCAATTAGATCCCTCAACTCATCAATCTTGTAGGTGAGATTACGAATCATCTCCGAATTGTGCTCAATACGGCTCATGAACATGTTGGGTGGAGAATCCCAGCTCTTGGAATTATTTCCCCATCCTTCTTCACACTTAGAGCTTTCTTTCCCTGCACTGTTAGAACGATCTATATCCCATCTAGAAGGCAATCTTGATCTAGGCACCTGTTGGAATTGATGCTCATGTATTAGAGTATGGAAGGGATTGTTGCCTGAAGAAGATGTCCATGGAGCTAAAGTGTGGCGAGGAACACCCCCTCCAGTGCTTATCCGTGTGCTCCTCTTGAACTTGCTAGGGTTCGTCACCACTCCAATACTTGCGACGACAGAGCGAGTGCATGAACGATGTTCTTCTTCTATTTCTTTTTCCTCGGCTTCACTCTCGACCTCCTCCTTCAGCTTGGGGTCTTGGTGATCATCTTCCGAAGGCGTCCTCTCCTTGTCGTTGCTTGTGGAGGCCATGATGCCTCTAAAACTGAGAACAACTCCTGACAGAAACAGATTGAAACAAAAACACGACGAGAACACGATATACAGATCTCGGGTAATCCGGGGGGTTATATAGGTGAAAATTAAACATCGAAACAAAGTCACAGGAGGAAACCGGGACGGAAACGAGTTCCGAGGCGAACACACCACAAGGTGGCGCGGCCAGGAGGGGGCCCGCGCCACCTGGTGGTGTGGAGCCTCCGGGCTCCGTTTCCAACCCGGTTTCATCTCGTGATTTTTCATATTTAATAAAAATAACAAAAGTATTAATAGAAAAGTTTAACGCGAACCGTTTCCGACTAGAACTGTTACCTATTCAAAAATGGACTCTGCAGTTTCCTGCATATGTTCTTTGATGAATTCTTCTGGAGTCACCATTTGAATAACATCGACATCTCCATTATAAGAATCTCCAGAAATATAATGCTTGAGTCTTTGCCCATTCACCACTTGCATAGTGTTATCTTTAAGCGAAGCAATCTTTATCGCACCTGAACGATACACCTCTTCAATAATAAAGGGTCCTTCCCATTTTGAGAGTAATTTACCTGCAAAAATTCTGAGATGAGACCTATACAATAGAACTTTCTCACCAACATGAAATTCTCTCTTAAGAATTCTCCTATCATGCCAGTGCTTGACTTTTTATTTAAAAAGTCTGGAATTCTCATAAGCTTCATTTCTCCACTCATCTAAGGAACTCAGATCAAGCAACCTTTTCTTACCGATAAGTTTAAAATCCCTATTAAGCTCTTTCACTGCCCAAAAAGCTTTGTGTTCTAATTCTAAAGGCAAGTGACATGCTTTTCTGTAAAACATTTTGTAAGGAGACATGCCCATGGGGTTCTTATAAGCAGTTCTATAAGCCCATAAAGCATCGTTCAACTTGCTAGCCCAGTTTTTCCTAGATCTATTAACAGTTCTCTGCAAGATAGACTTGATCTCTCTATTCGATAGCTCTACTTGCCCACTAGTTTGGGGATGGTAAGCAGAAGCAATTATATGATTAATGTCATATCTAGCAAGAGTTTTCCTAAAACCGCCATGAATAAAATGAGAACCTCCGTCAGTCATAAGATATCTAGGCACACCAAACCTAGGAAAAATAACATCCTTAAGCATCTTTAACGAGGTCTCACCATCAACACTCTTCGTAGGTATAGCTTCTACCCACTTAGTAACATAATCAACAACAACAAGTATATGAGTATAACCTTCTGAAGGAGGAAAATGACCCATAAAGTCAAATCCCCAACAATCAAATGGTTCAATAACAAGAGAATAACTCATAGGCATTTCGCTGCGTCTAAAAATATTACCAACTCTTTGGCATTCATCACAAGATAAAATAAACTTTTGAGCATCTTTAAAAAGGGTAGGCCAATAAAAACCTGATTGTAGAACCTTTTGTGCAGTTCTATCTCCAGCATGATGTCCTCCATAAGCACTACCATGACATTTTCTCAATATCTCTTGTTGTTCATATTCTGGAACACATCTTCGCATAATACCATCCACTCCTTTATATAAGTGTGGGTCATCCCAAAAATAATGCCTCAAGTCATAAAAGAATTTCCATCTTTGCTGGGCTGTAAAGGTTGGAGGCAAATACTTGGAAACAATAAAGTTAGCATAATGAGCATACCAAGGATTCTCTCGCGAGGTTACCTTTATTGCAGCCAATTGTTCACTTGGAAAACTATCATTAACAGGAATAGGATCAAAAGAAATGTTTTCCAACCTAGACAAATTATCAGCAACAGGAATTTTAGCACCTTTCCTATCTACAATATGCAAATCAAACTCTTGTAAAAGCAACACCCATCTAATAAGCCTAGGCTTAGCATCCTTCTTTGCCATAAGATACCTAATAGCAGCGTGATCAGTACGGATAGTAACTTTTGAATCAACAATATCAGGTCTAAACTTATCACATGCAAAAACAACAGCAAGAAACTCCTTCTCGGTAGTAGCATAATTCTTCTGAGCAGCATCAAGAGTCTTACTAGCATAATGAATAACATTCAACTTCTTATCTACACGCTGTCCAAGGACAACACCTACAGCAAAATCACTAGCATCACACATAATTTCAAAGGGTAAATTCCAATCAGGTGGTTGGACAATAGGAGCAGTAGTTAAAGCCTTCTTAAGAGTTTCAAAAGCTTCCTTACAATCATCATCAAAAACAAAGGGTACATCCTTTTGAAGAAGATTAGTAAGAGGCTTTGAAATCTTAGAGAAATCTTTAATAAACCTCCTATAAAAACCAGCATGACCAAGAATACTACGAATACCTTTAACATCCCTAGGACAGGGCATTTTCTCAATTGCTTCAACCTTTGCTCTGTCAACTTCAATACCTCTTTCAGAGATTTTATGTCCAAGAACAATTCCTTCATTCACCATAAAGTGGCATTTCTCCCAATTAAGAACAAGATTAGTTTCTTCACATCTCTGCAAAACTTTATCAAGATTGTGCAAACAATTATCAAAAGAAGTTCCATAGACGGAGAAATCGTCCATGAATACCTCCACAATTTCTTCATAAAATCCATGAAAAATAGCAGACATGCATCTTTCAAAAGTAGCAGGAGCATTGCACAAACCAAAAGGCATACGTCTATAAGCATAAGTTCCATAAGGACAAGTAAAAGTGGTTTTCTCCCGATCTTGCTTTTTAACAGCAATCTGAGAGAAACCAGAATAACCATCAAGAAAACAAAAATGAGTTTTCTTAGATAACCTCTCTAATATTTGATCTATAAACGGTAAAGGATAATGATCTTTCTTAGTAACTTTGTTAACCTTTCTAAAATTGATGCACATCCTATAACCAACTACTACCCTTTGAGGAGTAAGCTCATTATTCTCATTAGGCACAACAGTAATTCCTCCTTTCTTAGGAACATAATGGACATGACTAACCCATCTACTATCAGGAATAGGATAAATAATGCCAGCATCAAGAAGTTTCAATACCTCATTTCTTACCACTTCCTTCATCTTAGGAATTAAACGGCGTTGATGTTCAACAACTGGCTTTGCATCTGGCTCCATGTTAATAGCATGCTGACATATAGTAGGAGAAATCCCTTTTAAATCATCAAGAGTGTATCCCATAGCTCCTCGGTGTTTCCTCAATATCTCCAATAACCTTTCTTCTTCCTTCCCTGAAAGTTTAGAACTAATAATAACAGGATATATTTCTTATCATCGATATAAGCATATTTATGATCATTAGGTAAAGGCTTTAAATCAAAAATAGGATCTTCCTTAGGTGGCAAAGTGGTACCCAAATCCTCCACAGGTAAATTGTGTTTAAGCAACTCTGGCTGACGAAGAAGAATCTCGTCAATATCATTTCTTTCTTCCTTGAAGATCTCACTTTCATGATCCTCCATAAATTGCTGCAAAGCATTATTAGGAGCAAGAGCAATAGAGGCAAGTTGTTCAACTCGAAAATCTTCATTAGGCAATTCATTTACATAAGGAGCTTTAGTAAACTTAGAAAAATTAAACTCATAAGATTTTCCATCAAACTTAGTCAAAATTTTCTTCTTCTTACAATCTATAACAGCGCCACAAGTATTCAAAAGGGTCTATCAAAAATAATAGGACAAGTTTTACTAGCAGCTTTACCAAGTACTAGAAAATCAGTAGGGTATTTAGTCTTACCGCATAAAACTTCCACACCCTGACAATACCAATTGGGGAGATAGTTTCTCTGTTAGCGAGCTGAATAACCACATCGATATCTTCCAGTTCACAAGAACCAATTTCATGCATGATTTCTTTGTAAAGCTCATACAAAATAGCACTTGAACTTGCACCAATGTCGCATAAACCATAATAGAAATGATCACAAATCCTGACAGAAAGCACAGGAACACTTGTTTTCCTAGGTCTACTAGGATGTGAAACAATGTTAGAAAGATCTTCACAAAAGATAATTGCTACTCGTGTGATGGCGCCAGAAAAGACTGTGGCGTTTAGTTGACGTGGGAGCAGTAAGTCCTTGTGCGTGGTGATGACCAGCCCGTTGGGAACCCCAAGAGGAAGGTATGATGAGTGTAGCGGCTAGTTTTCCCTCAGTTAAGAAACCAAGGTTTATCGATCAGGAGAAGAGAGACGATGACGACTGAAGGTGTTTGTGGAACTTGCACACACACAAACAAATACTTTGTCCCCAACTTGCGATGAGGTTGTCAATCTCACCGGTTTGCTTGAAACAAAGGTTGTGAGTGTATCGAGTGGAAAACAGTAGTAATATGAGAGTAAAGTAAACAGTGCGGGAAAGGTAAACAGGTGATTGCAATATGATTAAAATAGGACCGGGGTCCACAGTTCACTAGTGGTGTCTCTCCATAGATAAAATAACATGCTGGGTAAACAAATTACAGTTGGGCAATTGATAGAATAAAGATAACGTGATATGTCAAGAAGATCACTATGAGATTCACTCTGGGCATTACAACAAAATACATAGACCGCCATCCAACTGCATCTATGACTAATAATCCACCCCCGGGGATATCATCCGAACACCCTAGAAGTATTAAGTTGCGAACAACAGATAATTGCATTAAGCAAAGTGTGTAATGTAAACAAAGCATATGCCCTTGAGCATATGAATGTTGTTTTCTCCCTAGTAGCAACAGCACATCTACCACCTTAGAGGTTTCTGTCACTCCCCCGGGTGAAATAGAGACATGAACCCACTATCGAGCATAAATACCCCCTCTTGGAGTCACTAGCAACTACTCGGCCAAGATAGCTACTAAGAACGGAGAGCATGCAAGATCATAAACAACATAGAGATAACAAAAGATATAATTCAGTATAGCAACTTAATCATAAACACCAATATTCATCGGATCCCAACAAACCAACATCATAGTATTACATAACGGTGATCTCAATCATGTATGGCAGCTCATGAGATCTAAACATGAAGCACATGGTGGAGAAGACAACCAGCTAGCTACTGCTATGGACCCATAGTCCAAGGTAGACTACTCACTCATCGCTCCGGAGGCAAGCATGGCGATGAAGAAGACCTCCGGTGGCGATTCCCCTCTCCGGCAGGGTGCCGGGAAGAGCTTCTGGACCCTCCCGATCTTCGGGTCGACGGCGGCGGCGGATCGCGATGTATTCTGGAAAACTGATCGGGCCTTAGGTTTTTCTCGTCAGGGGGTATATATAGGCGAAGGGGCGATGTCAGAGGAGGGACCACGCCCCCTCACACGGGGCTGGCGCGGCCAGGGGGTGGCCGCGCCGCCCCTGTGTCTGGGGCCCACGTGGCCCCACTCCATCAGGTCTTCGGATGTCTGGAAGCTTCCCCGTGAAATATGACTTCAGGAACTTGTTTCGTCCAATTCCGAGAATATTTCCTGTGTATCACTTCTGAAACACAAAAACAGCAGAAAACAGGAAACTGGCACTGTGGCACTTCGTTAATAGGTTAGTTCCGGAAAATGTATAAAAATGCCACTAAGTGTAACGAAACAATATACAAATGGTTTAAAAACAAGCATGGAGCATCAAAAATTATAGATACGTTTGAGACGTATCAATAATATGCCCATCTTCTACAATTTTAGTAACAAGGTCCTTCACTATTGCTACATGAGACTTAACAGTTATTTGCTCATCAGGTTTTAAAGCTTTCCTTGAACTTTAAGCACCTTCTTGAGAGTATAGCTGTTATTCTTAGTGTAATGTGCTTGTCCCAGAACACGGTTAATTGTGGTATAACTTTGATGCTTATATCTTTGATATTTCTACTTCTAGTCTTCCCTTGGACTTCAGAGGTGCGTCAGCATTTATGTTTTGCTCCATAAATAATGGCAAGGGGATACCACTTTTCCATATCATTTATGAACACTACAATCTTGTAGCTTCTTATGTTCATGTTACTTGTTATTAGTACATTGGCCTTCTTTCATAGCTTGCTTGACTATGAGGTAACATTAGTTGCATATTTCTTATTATAAATTGCCTGAGTACTTGATCATATAGTGAATATATATACATCATATGAAGCAAATGTGTTCGTGAAAGTTTCTTTTATCGCTCTCAGTTGTTAACTGAATTGCTTGAGGACAAGCAAATAGCTAAGCTTGGGGGGAGTTGATACGTCCAAAACGTATGTACTTTCCCGAACACTTTTGCTATTGTTTCTCCTCTAATTTGTGTGTTTTGAATACAACTAACACGGACTCACGCTGTTTTCAGCAGAATTGCTCTGGTGTCTTGTTTTTGTGCAGAAATCCAACTTTTAGGAAAAATCCTGGAAAATATTGCAAAAATTCTATTTTGCCAGAAGACCCACGGAGCCAGAAGGAGAGACAAAGGGAGGCAGTGGCCTGGGCTCACCACCAGGGGGCGCGGCCCAGGCCTGGCTGCGCCCACCTGTGGTGAGGCCGCCTCGGCCGTCGCCTCGACCCCTCCTTCTGCCTACATATACCCTCTGACCTGAAAGGAGCGGGGGTTCGGCATTTTTCCCAGATAGACTTCCGTTGTGCCGCCACCACCAGAAACCGCGATTCGGAACCAGAAACTCTGTTCTGGCACCCTGCCGGGACGGGGATTTGGAGGAGATCTTCATCACCATCATCACCGACGTCTCTCCATCAACCATCCATGACTCCCCCATCCATGTGTGAGTAATTCCCACTGTAGGCGAAGGGGATGGTAGGGATTGGATGAGATCATTCATGTAATTTGCTATGAGATTGTTAGGGCATAGTGCCTAGTATCTACTGTTAGTGCTTATGACATTGTTGCAACTTGTTGTGCTTAATGCTTGTCACTTTGGGCCCGAGTGCCATGATCTCAGATCTTAACTTGTTATTGTTTTATGATGATACTTGTTATTTATGATCTTACCTGCAAGTTGTTACACATATTGTTGTCCGGAACCCGAGGCCCCAAAGTGATAGAAATTGGGATAACCAGAGGGGATGGCTATGATGTGAGGGTCACATGTGTTCACCGAGTGTTAATGCTTTGCTCCGGTACTTTATTAAAAGGAGTACCTTAATTACCAGTAGTTTCCCTTGAGGCCCTGCTGCAACGGGCTGGTAGGACAAAAGATGTCGTGCAAGTTTCTCATTGCGAGCACGTACGACTATATACGGAACACATGCCTATGATTGTTTAGTACTAGGATGCTTTATCATTATTTATCTGCAATGCCCATGTCTCACTGATTTCATGATCTTATCCATGCAACGCCCGTACATCTATCCCTATGCCTACAGTATTTCGATCCTACTGTTTACTATTACTACTATTACTGCTTTTATTTTACTATTGTTGTTACTGTTTTGCTACAATCACCATTATAAAACTGTTTCTATTGATAAACCTCTGCGAGCAAGTCTGTTTCTAGGTGCAGCTGAATTGACAACTCATCTGTTAAGGCTTATAATATTCTTTGGCTCCCCTTGTGTCGAATCAATAAATTTGGGTTTTACTTCCCTCGAAGACTGTTGCGATCCCCTATACTTGTGGGTCATCAAGACTATTTTCTGGCGCCGATGCCGGGGAGCATAGCTTTATTTGTAAGTTCACTTGGAATTCATATTGTTTGTTGCAATCCTTTCATCATGGGTAAACCTCGTGATGGAAAAGTTCCTATATTGCCATCCACTACAAGAAGAGGTACGACTCTGAACACCTCTGTTGCTCTTGATTCGCCATCTGTTATGTGTAAGTTGCTTACACCACCACATGCACACGCTACTGCTACTTCTTCTGCTGAGTTTGAAAATGCCACTGATAATTTAGAGGATGCTTCTACTGTGCTTGATGAGAGTGGTTCACTAGGTTCCTTTTTAGATGCTACAATTGCTAGAGCTAAGATGGGAAACACCACTGTTACACCTTTTAGTTCACCTGAGTCTAGGGAATGTCCTAGTGATGATTTTGATGACGCTTATATTGAGCTTGATGATGATTTTATTGCCAAAGCTTGTGCTACTCGTGATGCTAATGCTGTTAAGGAACTTCTAGCAAGACGTGCTGTTAGATATAAATTATCTCCTGATCCTAAGTTTGCTGCTTCTCCCATAAATATTAGAGATAAGGATTATGATTTCTCTTTAAATTTATCTTACATATCTATTGTTGAGAAAGAGCCTTTTTGTGGTACTGAGAATGAAAGTGCTATGGAGCACATGAATGAGCTTTCTACTTTGAGTAATTTGTTTTCTGATGATATTAAGCTGTGCACTTACTTTGTTGCTAAGATTTTCCCTTTTTCATTGAAAGGTGCAGCTAAGACTTGGTTTAATAATTTGTCTCCTGGATCTCTTAATAGTCCTATTTCTTTGGTTAATGTTTTCTTTCAGAAATATTTTCCTGCTAGTGCTCAACATGCTGCTGTGCAGAAAATCTTTGACTTTGAACAGGGAAAAGGAGAGATATTGCCTGAATCTTGGGCAAGGTTTTGTTCTTTAATTAGAGCATTGCCTAAGGAGCCATTGCCTAAAAATGAACTCCTTGATATATTTTATAATGGACTAACTGATGAATCTAAGACATATCTGGATAGTTGTGCTGGTTGTGTTTTCAAGGAAAGAACTCCGGCTGAAGCTGAAGAACTAATGGTTAAAATAAGCCAGAATCATGATGATTGGACTATGGCTGAGCCAACACCAGTGCCAACTCCAGAGCCAACACCAAAGAAGAGAGGAATGATTGAATTAAATGATGAGGTTATGAGGGAAGCCAAGAAATCTCTTAAGGAGAAAGGTATTAAATCCAAAGATGTGAAGAATTTACCTCCTATAGAAGAATTATGTAAGCCAATCCCTCACTCATCTACTATTGAGGTACACTCTCTCCAACGCTTTGATTATAGAGATATTCCTTACTCTAAACCGCCTGATCAATGCATAGATGAATTAGATAATTTTATTGTTAAGCAAGATAATTTTAATAGAATGGTGCAGAATCATTTGTTGGAAAATTCTAGAGCTATTAACAAGTTGCAGGATATTGTGGAGAGAACCTCCAATGATGTGAAGATACTTGTTAAACATTTTCAAATGGTTCAGACTCAAATTGATCATCTTACCAAGGTGCAAAAAGACTTGCTAGTTAATGCCGCAAGAGAAAAACAAGCGTGTGAAATACGCACAAGAGGAGGTGCTACTACTCAAGACCCCTTATATACTGAAGGACATCCTAAGAGGATCGAGCAAGATTCTCAACGCACTTCAAGTAATGATATTCCTTCCAAGAAGAAGAAGAAGAAGAAGCATAAAGCAGTTGCATAATCTTCTGAAACAGGTAAAGATCCTAATAGTATCTCTATTTCTGATGCTGAAACTGAACCAGGTAATGCTTCCGATAAAGAAGATGTTGAAGAGGAACCAGAAAAGCTTGCTAAAAATGCAAAGTACACTAAGGAAGATTTCATTGCCAACAAGCATGGTAATGAGAGAGAACCTTGGGTGCAGAAACCAATGCCTTTTCCTGGTAAGAAACACAAGTCTAAGGAAGAAGAACACTACAACAGGTTTTGTGAATGGATGAGACCTTTATTTTCGCAAATTCCTTTGACTGATGCTATTAGAATGCCTCATTATGCAAAGTATATGAAAGATATTGTTACTAACAAAAGGAAGATTCCTAATGAGGAAATTTCCACTCTACTTGCTAATTATTCTTTTGATGGTAAAGTTTGAGAAAAGCTTGGAGATCCAGATATACCAACTATTCCTTGCTCCATTAAAAATAACTATGTTAGAACTGCTTTATGTGATTTGGGAGCTGGAGTTAGTGTCATGCCTTTTTCTCTTTATAACAGACTTGATCTAGAAAAATTGGTATCAACTGATATATCTTTGCAAATGGCTGATAAGTCTACTACTATTCCTATTGGTATATGTGAAAATGTTCCTGTTCAAGTTGCTAACAGTTGTTTGATATTAACTGACTTTGTTGTGTTGGAAATGCCTGAAGATGATAATATGTCTATTATTCTTGGAAGACCTTTTCTAAACACTGCAGGTGCGGTTATTAATTGCAATCAAGGAAAAGTAACTTTCAATGTCAATGACAAAGAGTACATGGTCTATTTTCCCAAGAAGATTGATAGAAAGAACGCTCTAAATTCAATCAAGAATGTTGAGACCATTCGAGTTGGTCAAATTATTTCTTCAGAGCGAAAGCCCAAGGAAGAATATAAAATTGTCATGATTGGGACTATGCCTATCAAGGTCGAGGTAACATAAGCATATAGTGAAATGCAAAGTTTTGCCTCATATAAAGTTAGTTTGTTAACAAGACTTGATCAACCTTGTTAACAAAGTGATTTTATATGAATGAAACTTCGTTTCACCGCATTTACTTTACCTCACTTATATTTACTTGTTCATTTTTGTTCCCTCTGTTTAGTTTCATATTAGAATATCTTAGAGCTGCTGCATACTTGGTTTTGATTTGCTTTCTATCGCTCCACTGTCGTTTTCCTGAGTTTTAGTCTGTTGTCAATTTCTGAAAAATCCTCGAAAATAAAGTTTCTCGAAAAATTCCAGAAAAATCTTTTTAAATTTTTATGTCAAAAATGGGGCAGAAAGGCACCTGGGAGACCTCAGGGGGACCCACCACGCCACCTCACCACCAGGGGGCACGGCCCAAGCCTGGCCGCGCCCACCTATGGTGAGGGGCCCCCCTGGCCTCTCACTTATCTCTTCCTCCCTAGCTCTTTCTCTCTCCCGAAAAACCACGACACACCAGCTCAAACTCGTGTTCTTGTTGCTCTCCATCTCGATTTTTTGATCTCCTTGCTCAGCCCATCATTGTTGCTGAGATTTGGAGCATTTGTTCTCCGGTATGTTACTCCTCCCATTGTCCAAGTAGAATTTTGTTTAGTGGAGTGTTTCTTGAGTATTTTAGCTCTATAGGCTGCAGGTGAAATGAGTTTGCATGCTTGTTCTATTGCTTAGAGATGTTATTTTGATACATGTTAGCCTTCTAGTAACTCCCTATAGTAGTTCCCTACACTTGTTTGTCTCAAAATCATTTTTATGAGGTTTGTTAAAAAATTTAGAAAAGGGAAATGGACAACTACACCTATGGAGAAGTCTTTGAAAGAGAAGCACCAGGTCATCAAGGCCTTCAATATCCACTGCTCAATATAGGATATCCTACAATAAAGATCTTATGTCACCAAACCTTGAGAGAGACGATGGAGATGCGCATCCATCCACCTTCCCTTGTGCTAACTTTTTGAGTGATGCAGGGATTCTTGAGGATTTCTTACTCCTTATTAATAGGGTTGGATTGACTACATACATGACGGATGAGAGTAATCAATATGCTATTCTCACAAAGATTTTCGTTGAAAGCTTTAAATTCACTAACTCTCATTTCAAGCCTTCCATTGCATTTAAGATTTATGATAAGTCTATCACCATGTCTTTGGAGAAGTTTTGTGATATTTTAGGTATTCCCATGTTCGGGACAGCAAAGAAGATGCTACAGCAGCCCACTGATTTGCTGGAGCTCTACCGAGGAGTGACTAATGATGATGACCGCACAGCACAGCGTGGCAAGATAAGAAACATTCAACTCCCAGCTATTAGATATTTTACTTACTATCTTGCCACTAGTATTCTTGGTAGAGGGAACACTAGCAATATCTCCAACTATCATTTAGCTTTTCTAGCTACTGCTCTTGGTGTTAGCAAGAAGTATAACCTCGGTGCTCTTATTGCTCGTCGCCTAGCCGCTAGGGGACCTATTTATGGAGGCATTATTGCTGCGCGCATTGTTGCTGCTCTTGGACTTCCTATTGCTCCTCATGATATATTGTTGACTCCACAGAGGCTCGATCTTGCTGCCATGAAGCTCCATCACTTTGTTACTGCTAACTCATGTGCAGGGAAATTAGTTTATAGAATGTTATTTACAGATGGAGAGGAAAGGGAAGTGCCCTTGCCACAGCCTAGTTTATTCAGTATTCACAGTAGGCCATGGTTGCGCTCGAAGGAGGAGTTGGACAAGCAGCTTAGGTTGCTCAGCTTCAATGTACAGCATGGCGTCATGAACCAGGAGGAAGAGGAGGCGCCAGCCTATCACTACACCACATACCACACCGGGGCGCCCTCGAGCTCATATCAGGACGAAGGTGCTTCTTCGTCATATTTTGGGGATGCCACTTCATGGCTGAGCTAGGATTGATCTCCACTTAGGCCAAAAGCCTAAGCTTGGGGGAAGGTACGCCGATGATTCACTCATCTACATATAATATTTTGTCGGTACTATGTATATCCATGTTTCGCTTTCTTTTCTTTGTTGTTCTTGTTCTATTGTTTACTATTCCAAAACACAAAAAGACCAAATATATTTCCGTTATTTCTCTTTGTTTGCCTTTTCAGTTGCTATCTTTTGTTTCCTTTACTTGCTATTTTCGGTTTGATATTTGAAAAATCCAAAAATATTTTTCTTTGGTTGCTATTTCCTTCTGTTCTTGTTTCAAAAAATTGAAAACCCAAAAATATTTGTTGTTCTTCTTCGGTTTTGTAAAGTTTGTTGCAGAGTTTAGTCTCCCGTGACTCCATTGGAGCTTGGTATTCACTTCATATTATTCAAGCCACACAAGTGAAAGGCAATAATGACGACATATGACAATCCGAGATGTGGTAAGAGGCTGGTATGAACTCTATTTGTTTTCATTTTTGTACATATACTCATCTATGTGGACATGCTTAGTCGGTTCATGTAAGGTATATGTTATTTAATGGATGCTTTATAGTTTTTGCTTTCATATGATTAGTTCCAATTTACTAATAGTTTGTAGCATATCATGTAGACGCTTGCTTGCATTGTTTTATTCGTAATATGGTATGTTATTGTGGTATCCTCCTCTGAAAGTTTCATTTGAATTGACTTGGCACATGCTCAAGCATGCATATGACTGAACAAAAAGTCAATTAAGCCTCGATGATTTACTTTGCCTCAGAGTTCTTGTATCATTTTTATGCCTATATTAATTTTGTTTTGTCGCAAGCATGATTATGATAGCTTTTGCTCTCTTGATTGTCGCTTCCCAGTCTTTTGCTAGCCTTCACTTGTACTGAGAGGGAATACTTCTCGTGCATCCAATCACCAAAACTCAAGTCTACCAAAGAGTCCACTATAAATTCCTATGCATGGTATTTCAAAGCCTTTCCAAGTAAATTTTCATGTGCTACCTTTCAAAACTTTCAACTACTTCTCATTTTGTGCCACTGTTTTTAGATCATGGGGACGTAGTGGTTGGAATTGCTATCTTCCATATTAAATTAAGTACCCCTCGACTAGGCAGTTTCATCTACTCATCATTAATTTTGCAAGGGAGCTGGTCAGACCATTGTAATCTAATTCTAAAAAAGAAAGAAAAAAGGCACTCCTCCATGGTATGTGAAAGTTGGTGGGCACCCGATGGAATCGGTTAGCCATGGTTTGAGAAAGGAAAAAAGGTGGGAAGGAGTGCCAAAGCTTTATAAAAGAGCACCAATGTGCCAAATTTTCAAAGAACTCGGAACCGCTCTCACTTGTTTATTATGGAAGATAGCAAGTCCCCATTGCCAGTCGTTGACATGAAACAACCACCTCTCAAAATAAATTTTTATCTCTGTTTTACAAATGAAAAGCTCTAGCACATGTTAAATCACTGCTTCCCTCTGCGAAGGGACTTTCTTTTACTTTTATGTTGAGTCTTCATCTTCTAACTTTAAGCACCTTCTTGAGAGCATAGCTGTTATTCTTAGTGTAATGTGCTTGTCCTAGAACACGGTTAATTGTGGTATAACTTTGATGCTTGTATCTTTGATATTTCTACTTCTAGTCTTCCCTTGGACTTCAGAGGTGCGTCAGCATTTATGTTTTGCTCCACAAATAAAGGCAAGCGGGATACCACTTTTCCATATCATTTATGAACACTACAATCTTGTAGCTTCTTATGTTCATGTTACTTGTTATTAGTACATTGGCCTTCTTTCATAGCTTGCTTGACTATGAGGTAACATTAGTTACATATTTCTTATTATGAATTGCCTGAGTACTTGATCATATAGTGAATATATATACATCATATGATGCAAATGTGTTTGTGAAAGTTTATTTTATCGCTCTCAGTTGTTAACTGAATTGCTTGAGGACAAGCAAATAGCTAAGCTTGGGGGGAGTTGATATGTCCAAAACGTATCTACTTTCCCAAACACTTTTGCTATTGTTTCTCCTCTAATTTGTGTGTTTTGAATACAACTAACACGGACTCACGCTGTTTTCAGCAGAATTGCTCTGGTGTCTTGTTTTTGTGCAGAAATCCAACTTTTAGGAAAAATCCTAGAAAATATTGCAAAAATTCTATTTTGCCAGAAGACCCACGGAGCCAGAAGGAGAGATGAAGGGAGGCAGAGGCCTGGGCTCACCACCAGGGGGCGCGGCCCAGGCCTGGCCACGCCCACCTATGGTGAGGCCGCCTCGGCCGTCGCGTCGACCCCTCCTTCCGCCTACATATACCCTCTGACCTGAAAGGAGCGGGGGTTCGGCATTTTTCCCAGATAGACTTCCGCTGCACCGCCGTCCGCCACCACCAGAAACCGCGATTTGGAACCAGAAACTCCGTTCTGGCACCCTGCCGGGACGGGGATTTGGAGGAGATCTTCATCACCATCATCACCGACGTCTCTCCATCAACCATCCATGACTCCCCCATCCATGTGTGAGTAATTCCGGCTGTAGGCAAAGGGGATGGTAGGGATTGGATGAGATCATTCATGTAATTTGCTATGAGATTGTTATAGCATAGTGCCTAGTATCTACTGTTAGTGCTTATGACATTGTTGCAACTTGTTGTGCTTAATGCTTGTCACTTTGGGCCCGAGTGCCATGATCTCAGATCTGAACTTGTTATTGTTTTATGATGATACTTGTTATTTATGATCTTACCTGCAAGTTGTTTACACATATTGTTGTTCGGAACCCGAGGCCCCAAAGTGACAGAAATTAGGATAACCGGAGGGGATGGCTATGATGTGAGGGTCACATGTGTTCACCGAGTGTTAATGCTTTGCTCCGGTACTTTATTAAAAGGAGTACCTTAATTACCAGTAGTTTCCCTTGAGGCCCTGCTGCAACAGGCTGGTAGGACAAAAGATGTCGTGCAAGTTTCTCATTGTGAGCACGTACGACTATATACGGAACACATGCTTATGATTGTTTAGTACTAGGATGCTTTATCATTATTTATCTGTAATGCCCATGTCTCACTGATTTCATGATCTTATCCATGCAACGCCCATACATCTATCCCTATGCCTACAATATTTCGATCCTACTGTTTACTATTGCTACTATTACTGCTTTTATTTTACTATTGTTGTTACTGTTTTGCTACTATCACCATTATAAAACTGTTTCTACTGATAAACCTCTCGCCGGTGACCGAGCCCCGCCCGCTGATTCCTCCCTCTTTAATCCTCTTCATTTCCTGCCAAAATCGACAACAAGTAGCACCTATAAAATCCCCCTGGTCTCCTCTCTTCTTTCCCCCTTTCTCCTCACCCGATTGCGCTGCCAGGCCGAAGGAATCACTCGCCGGAATTCCACTCACCCGTAGCCTCTCCAGCTCGTTTCCGGCGACCCCAGGTAATTCCGCGCCCCCTCTCCTGTCCTATTCTTCTCCTCATTCTCTGGCGCATCCCCTAACGCCACCCATCTGTCCGATTGCGCAGCAAATCAACCACTCCATCCACGCCCGGAGGTCACCGTCGTCTGAAGCTCCTCCAGCGGCCTCTCCGCATCGTCGCAGGACACAACCGAGTACTTGAGCACTGATACGTCTCAAACGTATCTATAATTTTTGATGCTCCATGCTTGTTTTTACACCATTTGCCTATTGTTTCGTTACACTTAGTGGCACTTTTATGCATTTTCTGGAACTAACCTATTAACAAGCGCCACAGTGCCAGTTTCCTGTTTTCTGCTGTTTTTGTGTTTCAGAAGTGATACACAGGAAATATTCTCGGAATTGGACGTAACAAGTTCCTGAAGTCTTATTTTACCCGGAAGCTTCCAGAGATCCGAAGAAGTGTCGGAGGGGGGCCACCAGGGCCCCACACGCGTGGGTGGCGCGGCCTGGCCCCTGGCCACGCCGGGCCCACGTGAGGGCGCCTGGCCCCTCCTCTGACATCGCCCCTTCGCCTATAAAGACCCCCCGACGGAAAAAACCTAAGTACCCGATCAGATTTCCAGAACACATCGCGATCCGTCGCCACCGTCGACCCGAAGATCGGGAGGGTCCAGAAGCTCTTCCCGGCACCCTGCCGGAGAGGGGAATCGCCACCGGAGGTCTTCTTCATCGCCATGCTTGCCTCCGGAGCGATGAGTGAGTAGTCTACGTTGGACTATGGGTCCATAGCAGTAGCTAGATGGTTGTCTTCTCCACCATGTGCTTCATGTTTAGATCTCATGAGCTGCCCTACATGATTGAGATCACCGTTATGTAATTCTATGATGTTGGTTTGTTGGGATCCGATAAATATTGGTGTTTATGATTAAGTTGCTGTACTGAATTATATCTTTTGTTATCTCTATGTTGTTTATGATCTTGCATGCTCTCCGTTGTTAGTAGCTATCTTGGCCGAGTAGTTGCTAGTGACTCCAAGAGGGGGTATTTATGCTCGATAGTGGGTTCATGTCTCTATTTCACCTGGGGGAGTGACAGAAACCTCTAAGGTGGTAGATGTGCTGTTGCTACTAGGGAGAAAACAACATTCATATGCTCAAGGGCATATGCTTTGTTTACATTACACACTTTGCTTAATGCAATTATCTGTTGTTCGCAACTTAATACTACTGGGGTGTTCGGATTGATATCCCCGGGAGTGGATTATTAGTCATAGATGCAGTTGGATGGCGGTCTATGTATTTTGTTGTAATGCCCAGAGTAAATCTCATAGTGATCTTCTTGACATATCACGTTATCTTTATTCTATCAATTGCCCAACTGTAATTTGTTTACCCAGCATGTTTTATCTATGGAGAGACACCACTAGTGAACTGTGGACCCCGGTCCTATTTCCATCATATTGCTATCACCTGTTTACTTTACTCGTACTGTTTACTTTACTCGCATACTATATTATTTTCCACTCGATACGCTCATAATCTTTGTTTCAAGCAAACCGGTGAGATTGACAACCTCATCGCAAGTTGGGAACAAAGTACTTTGTTGTGTGTGTGCAGGTTCCATATCACCTTCAGTCGTCGCCGTCTCTCCTCTCCTGATCGATAAACCTTGGTATCTTAGCTGAGGGAAAACTAGCCGCTACACTCATCATACCTTCCTCTTGGGGTTCCCAACGGGCTGGTCATTCACCACGCACAAGGACTTACTGCTCCCTCGCCAACTACACGCCACCAGTCTTTTCTGGCGCCATCACCGAGTAGCAGCTTCTTTTCTGGCGCCGTTGCCGGGGAGGAAGAGAAGACTTCTGCGAGGGGAGTTTTTCGCACACACATCCTTTACTTTGTTATTGTTTTGCTTTACTTTATTTTACCTGCATTGCTTTATATCAAAAACCCAAAAAAATTAGAATCCTTGGTAGCTGTTTTTACTTGTTTACTTTCGTTTTGCTGAAATGGCCAATCCTGAAAACACCAAGTTGTGTGACTTTACTAGCACAAATAATGGTGATTTTATCTGCACTCCTATTGCACCACCTGCTACTGCTGCAAACTTTTATGAGATCAAGCCTGCTTTATTGAACCTTGTTATGAAAGAGCAATTTTCTGGTGCTAGTACTGAAGATGCTGCAGCTCATCTCAACAATTTTGTTGAGCTATGTGAGATGCAGAAATATAAGGATGTTGATAGTGATATTATTAAGCTCAAGCTGTTTCCTTTTTCTTTGAGAGGAAAGGCTAAAGATTGGTTGCTGTCTTTGACTAAGAATAGTATTGATTCATGGGCTAATTGTAAGGATGCTTTTATTGGTAGATACTATCCTCCTTCTAAGATTATAGCTTTGCGCAGCAATATTATGAAGTTTACTCAATTTGATAATGAACATGTTGCTCAAGCCTGGGAAAGAATGAAATCTATGGTAAAGAATTGCCCCACTCATGGACTGACTACTTGGATGATTATCCAAACTTTTTATGCAGGACAGAATTTTTCTTCGAGGAATCTACTTGATTCAGCTGCTGGAGGCACTTTTATGACCCTTACCTTGGGCGCCGCATCAAAGTTACTCGACAACATGATGGTAAATTATTCCGAATGGCACACCGAGAGAGCTCCACAAGGTAAGAAGGTAAATTCTGTTGAGGAAACCTCTTCCTTGAATGATAAGATTGATACAATTATGGCTATGCTTGCTAATGATAGGACTCATGTTGATCCTAATAATGTTCCTTTGGCCTCTCTGGTTGCTCAAGAAGAGCAAGTTGATGTGAATTTCATTAGAAACAATAATTTTAACAACAATGCTTATAGGAACAATTTTGCTAGTAACAATTATAGGCCGTATCCTTCTACCAATGGTAATGGTTATGGTAATTCTTATGGTAATTCCTACAACAACACTAGGGCCGCGCCCTCCGAGCTTGAGGTAATGCTCAAGGACTTCATCGGTAAGCAAACTGCTTTTAATAAGTCTGTTGAGGAAAAGTTAGGCAAAATTGATATTCTTGCTTCTAAAGTTGATAGCCTTGCTCATGATGTTGAACTTCTGAAATTAAAAGTGTTTCCTAATGATGTGAAAGTGAGCAATGTTGTTGCTACCGCTAATGCTATCCAAGTTGGAATTGATGAAAATATTAGATTGTTAGCGGAATTGCATGCCAGGTGGGAAAGAGAAGATGAGATGGCTAGAGAGATGAAGGTATGTACCATTACTACCTCTAATGATGTTGCTCCTACTGATAGTAATCCTCTTACTTTGATTGATGCAGAGAAAACTCCCACTCCTTGTGTTAAAAAGCTTAAAACTGCCAAAACTTTTTCTCAAAAGAGTGCTGAAATTTTTCAGAGTGTGGGAGATGATAGCTCTATTTCTTTTAATGATTTTGATGTTGATGGCTGCAATATATCTGAAGTTATTTTGTTCTTGCAAAAGCTTGCTTTGACTCCCAATGCTAGTTCTTTAAATATTGCTTTTACTAAGCATATTACCAATGCTCTCATAAAAATTAGGGATGAAAAGCTGAAGCAAAAAGCCTCTGTTCCCAAGAAATTAGAAGATGGTTGGGAACCCATCATTGATATGCATGTTAATGGTTATGATTGCCATGCTTTATGTGATCTAGGTGCTAGTATTTCTATCATGCCTAGAAAAATTTATGACATGCTTAATTTACCACCGCTTGAAAAATGTTATTTTGATGTTCCTATTGCTGATGTTGCTAAGAAGAAACATTTGGGAAGGATTAATGATGTTCTTATTGTGGTTAACAATAACCTTGTTCCTGTTGATTTTCTTGTTATGGACGTTGAATGCCATGCTTCATGTCCTATTATTTTGGGAAGACCCTTTCTTCGAACTGTAGGTACTATCATTGATATGAGGGAAGGCACTATCAAGTATCAATTCCCACTAAAGGAAGGTATGGAACACTTCCCTAGGAAAAGGAAGAAATTACTTTTTGACTCTATTCTTAGAGCAAATTATGAGCTTGATGCTTCATCACTTGATGTTACTTGATTCGCAATTTTCTGCGCCTAGCTCAAAGGCGTTAAAGAAAAGCACTCTTGGGAGATAACCCAATGTTTTCTTTTCAGTACTTTTCCTTTTATTTGAGTCTTGGAAGTCATTACTACTGTAATGACCGCTCCTTATCTTGTTTATTTCGTTTTTGTGCCAAGAGAAGCCTCTAATTTGAGTGAGGTAAAGATTTGGGGATGTTGCTGTCCTGAAACTGTTTTCGGTGCTGCACTGTAAAAATTCGTGAAAATTCTCTGTTTATCTTTTGGACCTGCGATTTCTTGTGCATATGCCCCAGGTTATATCCAAACTTTTGTTAGCTGAACACTTTTTGATTTGAGCAACAGAAAATCCCTAAAAAATTCGACCTTTGTCAGCTGTTCAGTTTTGACAGATTTCTGCCAATATTTGTGTTTGCCACTTTATTGCTTTCTTTTGAGTTCTTTTGATCACGGAACTTTTTGGGAGGTTGCTACAGTAGTATTTGCTATATATGTGGTGGTTTTTAGTTGAAACCTGAAGCAAATAGAGGGTTGAATATATTTTATGCTTACACTAATGTTGCTAATAGAATTGTGTTTAGTTTTGTATGAAGGAAGTTTTCAAGTGTAGGGATTGGAGAATGATGAGATG
Source organism: Dactylis glomerata (assembly GCA_007115705.1). Lineage (NCBI taxonomy): Eukaryota > Viridiplantae > Streptophyta > Magnoliopsida > Poales > Poaceae > Dactylis > Dactylis glomerata. The sequence continues at coordinate 18,873,881 of QXEO01000546.1, forward strand.
AGTTGAAGAATGGACAAAAGCTCAAGCTTGGGGATGCCCATGCATCACCCCAAGAAATATCCAAGAATTACAAGCGTCAAAGCTTGGGGATGCCCCCGAGGCACCCCTTCTTCGTCGGCAAAAATCAGGTCACCTTTCAAAACACTATATTTTTATTGCTTCATGCACTATGTGTTTTTCTTGGAGCGTCAGTTGTTTTAGTTTTCTTAGTTGGTTTAGTTTGTTTGTTTGCTGCAATAAATGGTTGGACCCCAACAAATTTCTTTTGGAGAAGTTGCCTTGTTTTCATTTGCAAAAGAACGCTCTAGTTTTCACTCTTATCGTTCATCGAGCGTTCTACTTTTTCTACTGCTTTTGGTTTTCGATTTCGCCTTGATTTGCATTCAGATCTTGTCATATCTTTTCATCAAGGTGTATTTTTGCCTCTGATCTTTATTGGTTTTCATCAAAAGAGGTGTTTATAAAAATTTCAAATGGTGTTGGAAAAGAGAAAAAGCTTTGTGCAAAATAGTGGTACAAGAAGGAGCTTGTGTAGACTGCGGCTTAGGCTTTTTCATGTCATGCTTGATGTATTTTTGATAGTATGCTTAGTGGTTTTGCTGTAGCATGACTTGTCTCAAATAACTGAGATTGCTTAATGAGCCTTTGAAAAAATCATGCGTTGTTTTTATTGTATGGAAGCATTATTTTGGTTTTCTCCTTGATGCTTTATTTGGGTTGACTTGGCGCATGCTCACACATGTTAGACTCTTACAAAGTTGCCAATAGCCTTCATGATCATTTAGTTTTTGACTTTTGATGCCATCTTATGCTTCTTTTAATGTCGCTTTGTCGCTTTGCATGATTATGGCCATTATTGCTCTCTTAGTTGGTCGCTCCCAGTCTTTTGCTAGCCCTCGCCTTGTACTGAGTATGAGCTCTACTTCAAGCTGGCAATCGGGTCGGGTTTGGCCGGGTTGACCTCTTCTAGACCCATGCCCGATTAACAAATGGGTAAAAGATCATGCCGCGACCCGACCCATGGGTCTGAAAACAGACCCATGCCCGACCCATCGGGCAACCCGCCACAATCGGGCACCCTATCGGGCGTAAATATTTAAATTAATTGTTGCGCCAGTACCGCATCTGTTATGTCAAGTACCGTTGCCATAACATTTGGTGGTCTTCTCGCTGAGTCTGGTTCCTTTTATAGGCTGAGATGCTTCTCCCAACGCTTCACTAAGCGAGGTGGTACTAAAGAAGCTCAATGTGCTACCCTGTTTACGATCCTAAAGAGTCAATGAAAAGCTCTGTGCGCCCAGCCTTTATAGCCCAACAGGCCGACGCGGTACACTCCCTGGTGCTAGTACTTGAGAAATATATGGGCTGGTCTTCTCTCCAATAATTAGCTCTGTTAGCCTTTAATAAATTTGCACTGGGAGTGACCAAGTGAGTGACCACCTCCTATTATCTTGCATGCGTGAGGTACTGGCCTTAGGTCGTATAGTTTTTTTAGAGAGATGGGCCCATATGTCAGATAATCGGGTGACCCATCGGGCGACCCATGGGTACGAGTCTATGCCCATACCCTACCCACGACTAATCGGGTCGCCCATGGGTAAGACCCATGGGTCAAAATAGGGACCCATACCCTGCCCATTCGGGTCGGGTGCCCATGGGCGAGCGTGCCCATGGGTCAAATTGTCGGGCTTAGCTCTACTCGTGCATCCAACTCCTAAAAGCCAAAGTTTTCCATTGTGTCCACTATAAACTCCTATGCATGGTATTTGTAAGCCATTCCAAAGTAAATTCTCATGTGCTACCTTTCAAAAACCTTCAAAACACTTCTCATTTTGTGACACTGTTTTCAGCTCATGGGGACGTAGTGGTCGGATTTGCTATCTTCCATATTGCTTATTCCAAAAAGAAAAAAAAAGAAAAAAGAAAGAAAAAAAGGCACTCCTCCAAAGAATGTGAATGTTGGTGGGCACCCGATGGAATCGGTTAGCCATGGTATGTGAAAGGAAAAAGGTGGGGAGGAGTGCCAAGCTTTATAAAAAGAGCACAAAGTGCCAATCTCTCTCTCAAAAACTTGCTTCATTTTTGTATGGAAGATAGTAAGAACCCCATTGCCAGTCGTTGACAAAGACAACCACCTCTCAAAACCAATTTTTATCTCTCTGTTTTACAAATGAAAAGCTCTAGCACATGCTCAATCACTGCTTCCCTCTGCGAAGGGCCTCTCTTTTACTTTTATGTTGAGTCACCACCTTCTTTCTTTATGCACCATTAAGAGAGCATAGTTGTCATTCTTAGTGTGATATGCATTGTCCCAAAGTTCATTGATTGATTCATATTGATTGGTTTCACTTGTTCTTAAATTATTTGTATCTAGTCGCCCTCTTAAACTTTAAGGTGTCCTATGCATTTATGTTTTGCTCTCTTTGAAGGACAAGCTGAAAACCATTTGTATGTTTTTCCTTATGATTTGAACACACGTTTGACTTTCATTGTTTCATTATCATGATCTTTTGTTTGTGTTCATTTACATGTTTACAACATGGTTGCTAAGTTCTTATTGTCATGATTATATCTTCATGCCCATGTTTTAAAGTTCTTATGATCCCAGCTCACAAATGCTTACATATATGATCAAGATTGTGTAGGTGCATGTCACCTCAAAAATTATTTCTTTGTTATCACTTACCTACTCGAGGACGAACAGGAGTTAAGCTTGGGGATGCTTGATACGTCTCAAACGTATCTATAATTTTTGATGCTCCATGCTTGTTTTTACACCATTTGCCTATTGTTTCGTTACACTTAGTGGCACTTTTATGCATTTTCCGGAACTAACCTATTAACAAGCGCCACAGTGCCAGTTTCCTGTTTTCTGCTGTTTTTGTGTTTCAGAAGTGATACACAGGAAATATTCTCGGAATTGGACGTAACAAGTTCCTGAAGTCTTATTTTACCCGGAAGCTTCCAGAGATCCGAAGAAGTGTCGGAGGGGGGCCACTAGGGCCCCACACGCGTGGGCGGCGCGGCCAGGCCCCTGGCCGCGCCGGGCCCATGTGAGGGCGCCTGGCCCCTCCTCTGACATCGCCCCTTCGCCTATAAAGACCCCCCGACGGAAAAAACCTAAGTACCCGATCAGATTTCCAGAACACATCGCGATCCGCCGCCACCGTCGACCCGAAGATCGGGAGGGTCCAGAAGCTCTTCCCGGCACCCTGCCGGAGAGGGGAATCGCCATCGGAGGTCTTCTTCATCGCCATGCTTGCCTCCGGAGCGATGAGTGAGTAGTCTACCTTGGACTATGGGTCCATAGCAGTAGCTAGATGGTTGTCTTCTCCACCATGTGCTTCATGTCTAGATCTCATGAGCTGCCCTACATGATTGAGATCACCGTTATGTAATTCTATGATGTTGGTTTGTTGGGATCCGATGAATATTGGTGTTTATGATTAAGTTGCTGTACTGAATTATATCTTTTGTTATCTCTATGTTGTTTATGATCTTGCATGCTCTCCATTGTTAGTAGCTATCTTGGCCGAGTAGTTGCTAGTGACTCCAAGAGGGGGTATTTATGCTCGATAGTGGGTTCATGTCTCTATTTCACCTGGGGGAGTGACAGAAACCTCTAAGGTGGTAGATGTGCTGTTGCTACTAGGGAGAAAACAACATTCATATGCTCAAGGGCATATGCTTTGTTTACATTACACACTTTGCTTAATGCAATTATCTGTTGTTCGCAACTTAATACTACTGGGGTGTTCGGATTGATATCCCCGGGAGTGGATTATTAGTCATAGATGCAGTTGGATGGCGGTCTATGTATTTTGTTGTAATGCCCAGAGTAAATCTCATAGTGATCTTCTTGACATATCACGTTATCTTTATTCTATCAATTGCCCAACTGTAATTTGTTTACCTAGCATGTTTTATCTATGGAGAGACACCACTAGTGAACTGTGGACCCCGGTCCTATTTCCATCATATTGCTATCACCTGTTTACTTTACTTGTACTGTTTACTTTACTCGCATACTATATTATTTTCCACTCGATACGCTCATAATCTTTGTTTCAAGCAAACCGGTGAGATTGACAACCTCATCGCAAGTTGGGAACAAAGTACTTGGTTGTGTGTGTGCAGGTTCCATATCACCTTCAGTCGTCGCCGTCTCTCCTCTCCTGATCGATAAACCTTGGTATCTTAACTGAGGGAAAACTAGCCGCTACACTCATCATACCTTCCTCTTGGGGTTCCCAACGGGCTGGTCATTCACCACGCACAAGGACTTACTGCTCCCTCGCCAACTACACGCCACCAGTCTTTTCTGGCGCCATCACCGAGTAGCAAGCACCCCATCATCTTCCCCGTGTCACGCCGCACCCCGTCAGCCACTTGAACGTCGCCAGATCTCGCCGGAGCATCGCCATGATCGACCACCTGGGCGTAGTGCCGCCGTCCTCTCCATTTCCGGCGACCCCCGAGAAACCCTAGGTGAGCCCCCCAGATCTAATCTGAACCGTCTGATCTACATAAGATCCTATGGCCATAGTTGCTGATCTGTGCGAATTGGTACCCTCCAGTAGGAAAGCGCCACGTGGCCAGCCCCCCCCCCCGGTTAAATAGAAATCGATTTAGAAAATGAAACAGAAAATTCCTGAAACTTGCAAAAATCATATCTTTTTATCTATTCATCCAAAAATTGCAAATAATATATCCCTGAACTCCTAAAAATGTGTAGAACAGAATTATGAAATAAAATCTCACTTTGCAACTATTTAAAAATATTCAAATTAAAAAATGTGAGTTTGAGTAATTTTGATATAGTTCAAATTCTATAAATCCTTTTCAGATGATTCTTTTTGCAAATGAATCATATTGTTATCCTCTATCCAGTAGAACTACTGCACAAATTGTTTGGACCAATTTTATCAAGTATTCAAATTCAAATGAGGAGTTGAGTATTTTTCCTCTAGATTTAATCCTATAAATATCTTAGGCATAGATCTTTTTGTAAAAATTGCTTATCTTGATACTTAAAATCCACCAGAACACTTCACACACCTTCTACACTTATTCAAAAGTCAACTCTACTAGTTCATCCTATTTTGCAAGCTATAGTGTGTTATTTGAGCACTTTGCAAAGATGAATCCTAATTTCTATCATGCACCTTGTGCTAATTGTTTTTGTCCCACTATTCACATGGTGTGAATTATCCTAAGTCCTAATAACCATCCCACTCTACAATGACTTAGTGAAAAATCTACCCTCTATCCTTTCCCAAGTGCAAAACTATCAATCCCATCACATCCAAATTCTTCTAAGTGTTTGACTACCCCATCCAACACTATGGCATAGAAGTTTTCCCATATCAAGACCATGGAGAAGAAGTTGAAGAGAAGACAAGGAGTTGAAGGCAAAACAAGTTGAAAGAGAAGACAAGGAGTTGAAGTCAAAAGAAGAAGATCAAGAGAAGAGAGCCCAAGTCAAGAAGATGAAAGTGTTAGACCTCATGACTTAGAATTTATCCAACTTCTCAACCTAAGCCTAAGCTATTTTTGCTAAGTGTTTGACACTTCTTAAACAAATTAGAAAACCCCCAATCAATCTTTAAGTCCTTGACTTAGCCAATCTCTCCATCCCTATCAAGTCAACTTCATGCCGCAATCTTGTCCAATTATCACTAAGACTTTGAAAACTAAGCTAAAACAAATAAACACTTTTGTTGTCTTATTTGATTATGTTGTTTCAAATGGTGTGTTTATGTTGTGTTACTTTCTATCTTATAGTTGTACGGAGAGCTACGTGTGTTGACTAAGAGAAGTACAATCTTCAGAAAATACTAAGGCAAGTGTCATCATCTTCTTGTCCTACTAAAGTTTTGTCACTAGTAGCTTTTCTTGTAGAAGATGCATGAGTAGGTTGTTTTAGAGTTTTGTCTTAAAGCTTTGCAAGGTTTTGCTTAAGCCTCCTTCATTAGCCTTGCATCTCCTTAGTAGATTTGCTACTGCTATAGGTTACCATGTCTTACACTCATATTTTGGGAAGGGAACTCCACATGCTTTGGCTAAGTGTTGAAAACCTTGTTTTTGCAAAAACCAAGAAAAACAACTAAGTTAATGAAACACCTGGGTGGAAGTGGTAAGATGGATTTATGTTGAGTGGTTCCCTGGGGTCATGTCGTCGAACCTCTGAACCACCAGGTGTATCTCACTTGTGGATGGCCACCTAGGAACAAAGAGATTGGAGACGTTCAAGTCGTGAAGCTTCCAGTGTAACCACGAGTCATACAGACTCTGTCTTGACTAAATAAGTTGCGAGAACTCAGCCAGACGGACAGAGGGTGTTAGATGATGATAGGATGGAGCACGTCCGGGTTGGTCTGAGGGATTGCCTCTGAAAGGTCTCGTCTTAGTCTTCACTTGGCCGTTTAAGCAAAATGAGCATCATGGCAAAAGAGGTTGACCGAGTCTTGTGGGAAAAGTGTACCACCTCTGCAGAGGGTTAAAAACTAAGTACTTAGCCGTGTCCCCGGTTATGGACAATTTTGAGCGACATGATTTTGAAGCTGTTCAAGGATCTCCTCATGCCAACTTCTTAAAATTAAAACTTGTGGGTTGAACTGGGAATATGGCAATTGGTGCAAGTGTCTATCAGCTAGCAGGTCCCGTGCCATTTCTATGTGCCAGTGTCTGCAGGGATAGGTCACCCAAACCAAGTTGTCCATATGTAGTAATTGAGGTTTTGACATTTGATGTAAGTGTCTATCGACCAGTGTGTCTCGTACGATAACTATGGCCTGTGGCTACAGGGGTATGTCACCCAAGTCAAGTTGTCTAGCAGAAGTTTTGCTTTGAGAAAATGATAGGATAAAATTGCTTAGCTCAAATAAGCCTGAAGCTCCTCCTAGCCAAATATTCATTTAAGTGTTAGGCTCCATTTGTGTCCACCAAACAATGACACCTTGCCAATACAATTTAAGTGTATTGACCCTTTGTGGCTGCAACATTTCATGTTGCAGGTTTTGACGATAAGAAAGGTATGACAGGGTCACGAGTCTATTCGCAGCATGTTCGCCTGTGGCACATGAAGAAGAAGGACTCCATGCTAGTTTTGATTTCGTTGTAAACTCTAAAAGCTCTATGCTATGAGCATTGTAAAGTTTCTTTATGTAATTGCTGGATCATGCGATGTAATAAAATGACCTTTGCTTCTTGATATTACATCTTGAACTGTGTGTGATAGCGTTTGATCCAGGGACTAGCACTGAAAAGCACAAGGATCTTCATCTTTAAAAGGTGAGGTCACTATAATAAAACTGTTTCTACTGATAAACCTCTGTGAGCAAGTCGGTTTCCAGGTGTAGCTGAATTGACAACTCATCTGTTAAGGCTTATAAATATTCTTTGGCTCCCCTTGTGTCGAATCAATAAATTTGGGTTTTACTTCCCTCGAAGACTGTTGCGATCCCCTATACTTGTGGGTCATCACCCAACGAGGAGCAGAAGGTGTTGACAAGCAGTTTTGATCAAGGATTCACTGTAAATACTAGCAAACGGGGTTTCAGGGGTATTTGGTAATGCAAGTAAATAAAGTACGAGTAAATAAAAGACAGTAATAATAATTGCTGCAAGTGGCCCAATCCTTTCTAGAGCAAAGGACAAGCCGGTGGTGTAACTTATGATTACCAAACGTTCCTGAGGACACACGGGAGTTTCTGTCGAGTGCTTTCGCTTCATGCAGCTAAGTAATCTTCATTGGTTTGATAAGTGTTATGGGGGTGAACCTATGCCGCACTATTATAACTTGGACTAATGCACACTTGTGATTATACCCCTTGCAAGCATCCAAAACTACAAGAAAGTATTTAAGATAAATCTAACCACAACCTTAAACTCTGAGATCGTACACTCCCTGATGCAATGATTTCCTAACGGGGGTTTAGGTTTCTGTTGCTCCGGCAACCCCACAATTAGTAGCCAAAGACACAATGCATTCCACTAGGCCCATACAGGTGAAGTATCATGTAGTCGACGTTCACATGACACTGATGTCTACGCACGCGTCTGTTCTTGTAGACAGTGTTGGGCCTCCAAGTGCAGAGGTTTGTAGAACAGCAGCAAGTTTCCCTTAAGTGGATCACCCAAGGTTTATCGAACTCAGGGAGGAAGAGGTCAAAGCTATAGCTCTCAAGCAACCCTGCAATTACGATACAGAAAGTCTCTTGTGTCCCCAACACACCCAATACACTTGTCAGATGTATAGGTGCACTAGTTCGGCGAAGAGATAGTGAAATACAAGCGGTAGTGATGATTATGAGTAGCAACTGTAATATGAAATAAGCATCGCTGCGAGCAAACATGTAACAAAACAGTAAGTAAACGGTGTGCAATGCTTGGAAACAAGGCCTAGGGATCATACTTTCACTAGTGGACACACTCCCAACAAATATAACATAATTGAACCAATAGATAACTTCTCTTCACTATGGTACTCTGAATTACTCTCCTATTGAATAACACTAATCATTGTGTAGTGGCTACAGAAGCACCCCTTAAAGTTCATCAAGTACTTGACAAACACCACTCATAGAGATATCCAAATCAAAGCACAACTCAAGATAGATATTATTGCAACTTAGACCAAGTACTAACACGGTGCACACACTGTCAACATTACACCATGAAAGGAGGAAAAGATCACTTCAATACTATCATAGCGGTAATTATTCTCATAATCCATAAGAGATCACAATCGTAGCCTAGACCAAGTACCACCATGATGCACACACTGTCACCGTTACACCATGGCAGGAGGAATAAATTACTTTAATAACACCACTAGAGTACACATAATATCTGAATAATAACATCTACTTGTTCAACATGATACAAAGCTCACGATCACATAAAGATCACATCATGGGAGAGAGAGGTGAACCACATAGCTACCGGTAGAGCCCTCAGCCCCGGGGATGAACTACTCCCTCCTCATCATAGGAGACAACAAGGTTGATGGAGATGGCGGTGAGGTCGATGGAGACGGCGGAGACGGCGATGGAGACCGATGGAGATGGCTCCGGGGGCACTTCCTCGTCCCGGCAGGGTGCCGGAACAGAGACTTATGTCCCCCAAAATTTGTCGACGGCGGCGGCGGAGCTACAGAACTGTTCTGGAAATTTCGCCGACTCCTCTAGGGTTTTCCGTCCCGAGGCTTTATATAGGTGAAGGGGCGTCGTCAGGGGGCAGCCAGGGGCTCCTCACACCAGGGTGGCGCGGCCAGGGCCTGGGCCGCGCCACCTATGTGTGAGGGCGGCCTCTAGCCCCCCTCTGACTCTCTTTCGGTCTTCAGGAAGCTTCCGGGAAAAATAAGACTTCTGGCTTTTGTTTCATCCAATTCTGAGAATATTTCCTGTGTAGCTTTTCTGAAACACAAAAACAGCAGAAAACAGGGAACTGGCACTGTGGCATCTTGTCAATAGGTTAGTTCCGGAAATCGCATAAAAGTGCCACGTAGTGTAATGAAACGCAAGGCAAATGGTGTAAAAACAAGCATGGAGCATCAAAAATTATGGATACGTTGGAGACGTATCAGCATCCCCAAGCTTAACTCCTGCTCGTCCTCGAGTAGGTAAGTGATAACAAAAGAAATAATTTTTGAGGTGACATGCACCTACACAATCTTGATCATATATGTAAGCATTGTGAGCTGGGATCAAAAGAACTTAAAACATGGGCATGAAAGATATAATCTTGGCAATAGAAACTTAGCAACCATGTTATAAACATGCAAATGAACACAAACAAAAGATCATGAAAATGAAACAATGAAAGTCAAACGTGTGTTCGAATCATAAGGAAAAACATACAAGTGGTTTTTAGCTTGTCCTTAAAAGAGAGCAAAACATAAATGCATAGGACACCTTCAAGTTTAAGAGGGCGACAAGATACAAATAATTTGAGAACAAGTGAAACCAACAATATGAATCAATCAATGAAAACTTTGGGACAATGCACATTATACTAAGAATGACAACTATGCTCTCTTAGACGGTGCATAAAGATAGAAGGTGGTGACTCAACATAAAAGTAAAAGAAAGGCCCTTTGTAGAGGGAAGCAGTGATTAAACATGTGCTAGAGCTTTTCATTTGTAAAACAGAGAGATAAAAATTGGTTTGAGAGGTGGTTGTCTTTGTCAACGACTGGCAATGGGGTTCTTACTATCTTCCATACAAAAATGAAGCAAGTTTTTGAGAGAGAGATTGGCACTTTTGTGCTCTTTTATAAAGCTTGACACTCCTCCCCACCTTTTTTCCTTTCTCAAACCATGGCTAACCGATTCCATCGGGTGCCCACCAACATTCACATTCCATGGAGGAGTGCCTTTTTTCTTTTTTTTTCTTTTTGGAAGAAGCAATATGGAAGATAGCAAATCCGACCACTACGTCCCCATGAGCTGAAAACAGTGTCACAAAACGAGAAGTAGTTGAAAGTTTTGAAAGGTAGCACATGAAAATTTACTTTGGAATGGCTTACAAATACCATGCATAGGAATTTATAGTGGACACAATGGCAAACTTTGGCTTTTAGGAGTTGGATGCACGACTAGATCTCATACTCAGTACAAAATGAGGGCTAGCAAAAGACTGGGAGCGACCAACTAAGAGAGCAATAATGGCCATAATCATGCAAAGCGACAAAGCAACATTAAAAGAAGCATAGGATGGCATCAAAATTCAAAAACTAAATGATCATAGAGGCTATTGGCGACTTTGTATGAGTCTAACATGTGTGAGCATGCGCCAAGTCAACCCAAATAAAGCATCAAGGAGAAAACCAAAATAATGCTTCCATACAATAAAAACAACGCATGATTTTTTCAAAGGCTCATTAAGCAATCTCAGTTATTTGAGACAAGTCATGCTACAGCAAAACTACTAAGCATACTATCAAAAAGACATCAAGCACGACATGCAAAAGCCTAGGCCGCAGTCTACACAAGCTCCTTCTTGTACCACTTTTTTGCAGAAAGCTTTTTCTCTTTTCCAACACCATTCAAACCTTTTTGAGGAAACTCTTTTGAGGAAAACCAACATATAACAGAGGCCCAAATACACCTTGATGTAAAGATAAAACAAGATCTGAACAAAAAATCAAGGCGAAAAATGCAAGCAAAACGCAGTAGCAGAAAAAGAGAACACTCATTAAACGATAAGAGTGAAAACTAGAGTGTTCTTGGCAAATGAAAAGCGAGTTCATCTCCTCCAAAAGAAACATGATGTGATCTAACCATTTATTGCAGCAAACAAAACTAAGCTAACTAAGAAAACTAAAACAACTGACGCTCCAAGAAAAACACATAGTGCATGAAGCAATAAAAATATAGTGTTTTGAAAGGTGACCTGATTTTTGCCGATGAAGAAGGGCTGCCTCGGGGGCATCCCCAAGCTTTGATGCTTGTACTTCTTGGATATTTATTGGGGTGATGCATGGGCATCCCCAAGCTTGAGCTTTTGTCCATTCTTCAACTCATCTCATCACTCTCCGATCCCTACACTTGAAAACTTCCTTCATACAAAACTAAACACAAATCTATTAGCAACATTAGTGTAAGCATAACATTGAATCAACCTCTTTTGCTTCAGGTTTCAACCTAAAACCACCACATATAAAGCATATACTAAAAAGTTCCGTAATCAAAAGAACTCAAAAGAAAGCGATAAAGCGGCAAACACAAATATTGGCAGAAATCTGTCAAAATAGAACAGCTGACAAAGGCCGAATTTTTGAGGGGTTTTCTGTTGCTCAAATCAAAAAGTGTTCAACTAACGAAAGTTTGGATATAACCTGGGGCATATGCAAAAGAAATCGCAGGTCCAAAAGATATACGGAGAATTTTCACGAATTTTTACGGTGCAGCACCAAAAACAGTTTCAGGACAGCAACATCCCCAAATCTTACCTCACTCAAATTAGAGGCTTCTCTTGGCACAAAAACGAAATAAAAAGGATAAGGAGCGGTTATTACAGTAGTAATAACTTCCAAGACTCAAATAAAAGAAAAAGTACTGGAAATAAAACATTGGGTTATCTCCCAAGAGTGCTTTTCTTTAACGCCTTTGAGCTAGGCGCAGTAATTTGTAAAGATGCTCATGTGGGCGCCATATAAGAGCTTAAAGCAAAAGAGAGCATCAAAAAGCAAGTATGGAACACATTTAAATCTAAACCACTTCCTATGAAAAATAGTCTTGTAAAGAGACAAGTCATGAAAGCGCAAAGCAAAAAGCATAGGAAGGCAAAACAAGTACAACTTCAAGAATTGCAACAAAAAGAGGGGAAACTCAATATTGTTGAGATCCATCAAACCATGTTTCCCTCTCTCATAATAACTTTCAGTAGCATCATGAATAGAACTAAAAATATAACTATCACATAAAGCATCCCTATCATGAGCCACATGCATAAAAGAATTAATACTCCCCACATGAACAATAGTAGTAGGAGCATATTCAACAGAATAATTATTCTCATCACCATAATCATCAAAAATAGGAGGCATATTGTAATCATAACCAATTTTCTCCTCAAAAGTAGGTGAACTGAAAATATTATACCCATCATCATAACCATCATAAACTAGAGGTTTAGTATCATCGCAAGCTAAAGAACAACTATTTCTCAAAGCATATTCATCAAACATATCATCATAAGAAGGAACATGGATAGCACTAATGGTACAACAATTATTAACCTTAGAATTGGTACCAAAAAGATTTTAAATATCAAAAGTAGAGTGCTTTTCCCAATCATGATCACTAACATATGTAACAGGCATGAGAACATCATCCCAATCAGAATTATCATAATCTATAGCAGGATCATAACGCTTAGGGGAAGATACCGTGTCCTCTCGCCTCTTACTCCTCTTCTTCTTCTTCTTCATACTCTTCTTACTCTCTCCTTTAGGAGGGAGAGACTTGAAGGGCATCTTCTCCACATATTCTCTAGGAGGGAAAGGCATCTTCTCCACATAATCTGGTTTGCTGACAGGAACAACAGAAGAAACTTTGGAGGATTCCTCCTCTCTATTAATAAGATTGAAACATCTATTAGTCCTGTCATAGCTTGGCAAAACATCATGTTTTATAAGATCTTGTAAGTAAGTATTTGCGAGGCAATCTTTAGCACAATAGAGACGACAACCACGAAGGGTACTATTAATATCAGCATCTCTCATATCAACCAAAGAAATCTTTCTAGATATCTCTTCACAATTCAAAAACAAGGTAAGCTCATCATGCTGATTGAGAGTAATCTTATCATCACAATACAAATTTGTGGTACTCGTTCGATTAATTGGGCATTGAAAATTAAAGTGACCCTTTTCACCGCAAAATTCACAAAGAAAAGGATAAAGCTCACAAACCCTTTCACCAAGCACATCTAGATCCTTGAGCCACATACTGGTTTCTTCATTTGCGTGGGTGATGCAATAATCTTCCTTGTTGTAACTCTGTTCACAAGGTCTATGTACTCCACAAAAATTAACATGCTTATAAGAAATAGGACTTTTAGAAGTTTGAGCATGTTTATTACAATCTTCAATAACAATATCACTTTCTATGCAAGTGTCCTTAAAAGGTTCATGATACACGTCCCCATTTCCTTTAGGAACATTCATATGGGAAGCAAAGGCTTTAAAGCAATCAACCATAATTTGAGGATCAAGACCATATCTAGCACTAAGCTCTTGAAAATTAGCAGTTTTGGCGAAAGACTTAATGCAATCAAACTCGTAATTCATACCTGATCCTTTACCTTTGTCGCTATCCCAACCTTCAATATTGTTTTAAATTATCTTAAGCAGACCCCACTTGGTGTCGACATCCTTGCTTGTGAAAGACCCATCAAAGCATTCATCTAGATAGTCCTTGTAATGTCCTGAAAGCCTTGCATAAAAATTATTAATAACAATATTACGGGGAAGATCATGAATAGGACATTTATGCATTAGTAACTTCAATCTTCCCCAAGCTTGGGCAATGCTTTCTCCCTCATGCGGATGAAAATTATAAATGTAATTCCTATCTTTATAAACCTGACTAGAAGGATAGAATTTAGAATAAAAGAGAGGTTCAATTTCATCCCAGTCAGTAGATCGACCATCTTGGAGCAGTCGATACCACTCCTCAGCTCTGCCTCTCAGTGATAAAGAGAATAGCTTCTTCTTAACTTGGTTCATTGAAATACCAGCACACTGGAACAACTCGCATAATTCATGTATAAAGAGCAAATGATCACCAGGATGGACAGTTCCATCTCCTAAATAGCAGTTATCCCTAACATGTTCAACAATCTTCGTAGGTATTTTAAAAGGATGAGGAGCACAAGCATCACTAGAAACATCACATATGGGAGATAAAATATTATCAGAACAGACCTTCTCCACTAAAGCTGGGGGACTAAAAATATCATACTTAACAAAACCAGCTTCCCCAAGCTTAGACTTTTCTATATAATTAGCATTAATGGTATTCAAAGCATTCATACTAATAACATTGCTATGCGAAATAAGCTCCAAAGGATTTTCAATTTTCTCTTCAAATCTAAAATCAGGAAAAAGACTGAAGAACTCTTTGTTTTCCATTAAGCCTAACTAGTGAAAATAAAAACAAGAAACAAAAATATATAATTGCAAAATCTAAAGGAAATAACTCCGAGCACTCACACAGGAGGATGCGAGTACCTTTTACCTTACCTCCCCGGCAACGGCGCCAGAAAAGAGCTTGATGTCTACGCACGCGTCTGTTCTTGTAGACAGTGTTGGGCCTCCAAGTGCAGAGGTTTGTAGAACAGCAGCAAGTTTCCCTTAAGTGGATCACCCAAGGTTTATCGAACTCAGGGAGGAAGAGGTCAAAGCTATCCCTCTCAAGCAACCCTGCAATTACGATACAGAAAGTCTCTTGTTTCCCCAACACACCCAATACACTTGTCAGATGTATAGGTGCACTAGTTCGGCGAAGAGATAGTGAAATACAAGTGGTAGTGATGATTATGAGTAGCAACTGTAATATGAAATAAGTATCGCTGCGAGCAAACATGTAACAAAACAATAAGTAAACGGTGTGCAATGCTTGGAAACAAGGCCTAGGGATCATACTTTCACTAGTGGACACACTCCCAACAAATATAACATAATTGAACCAATAGATAACTTCTCTTCACTATGGTACTCTGAATTACTCTCCTATTGAATAACACTAATCATTGTGTAGTGGCTACAGAAGCACCCCTTAAAGTTCATCAAGTACTTGACAAACACCACTCATAGAGATATCCAAATCAAAGCACAACTCAAGATAGATATTATTGCAACTTAGACCAAGTACTAACACGGTGCACACACTGTCAACATTACACCATGAAAGGAGGAAAAGATCACTTCAATACTATCATAGCGGTAATTATTCTCATAATCCATAAGAGATCACAATCGTAGCCTAGACCAAGTACCACCATGATGCACGCACTGTCACCGTTACACCATGGCAGGAGGAATAGATTACTTTAATAACACTACTAGAGTATACATAATATCTGAATAATAACATCTACTTGTTCAACATGATACAAAGCTCACGATCACATAAAGATCACATCATGGGAGAGAGAGGTGAACCACATAGCTACCGGTAGAGCCCTCAGCCCCGGGGATGAACTACTTGATGACCCACAAGTATAGGGGGTGTATCGTAGTACTTTCGATAAATAAGAGTGTCGAACCCAACGAGAAGCAGAAGGTGTTGATGAGCAGTTTTGATCAAGGAATCACTGTAAATACTAGCAAACAGGTTTTCAGGAGTATTTGGTAATACGAGTAAATAAAGTGCAAGTAAATAAAAGACAGTAGTAACAATTGCAGCAAGTGGCCCAATCCTTTATTAGCAAAGGACAAGCCGGTTGTGTTCTTATAATAACCAAACGTTCTCGAGGACACACGGGAGGTTTCTGTCAAGAGCTTTCGCTTCATAGAGCCAATAGTATTTATTGATTTGGTAAGTGTTATGGGGGTGAACCTGTGCTAGCGCACTACCCTTACTAGGATAAATACACACTTGTGATTATACCCCTTGCAAGCATCCGCAAATACAAGAAAGTAATTAAGATAAATCTAACCACAGCCTTAAGATCTAGGATCCTACGCTCCCTGGTGCAATGGTTTCCCAACGGAGGTTTAGGTTTCTGTCACTCTAGCAACCCCACAGTCGGTGACCAAATACACAATGCATCTCACTAGGCCCATAAATGGTGAAGTGTCATGTAGTCGACGTTCACATGACACCACTAGTGAAATAGCACCACAACAATATCAAACCATTAAATATTTCTCAACAATAATTCACTACTAACATCTTGACTTCTCCCATGTCCTCAAGAACTAAACAAACTACTCACTAGACATCATATGGATCATGATCAGAGGTGAAATAATGGTAAATAACAATCTGAACATAAACCTTAATTCAACGGTTCCACTCAATAGCATCAACTACAAGAGTAATCAACACCGGGAAAGTTTCCCCTATGAATATAGCAAGATCCAACTCAAGATGTTACAACGGGATGGCGAGGTGATGGTGGAGATGAAGGTGCTGGTGATGGAGATGATGATGATGATGATCCCGATGAAGTCCGGTGCGATGGTGATGACGATGGCGACGATCTCCCCTCTCCGGGAAGGAATTTCCCCGGCAGATTTCTCTCTGCCGGAGAGCTTTCTCTCTCTGGTGTTCTCCGCCCCGCAGAGGCGGCTGTGTCTAACTCTGAACCCCCCCTGACTTAGGTTTTCGGGGACGATGATGTACGCGAAGGGGCGAGACCAGAGGTGGGCCAGGGCCCCCTCACACAGGGCTGGCGTGGCCAGGGGGCTGGCCGCGCCGCCCTAGCGTGTGGGCCAGCCCTGGCCCCTCTCGACTCCTCCTTCTGGCTCCGTGAATCTTCTGGGAAATTATAATTTCTGGGTATTTTTCTGGAATTTTCCTGATCTTCAAAATATGGTCTCCTGATGGTCCTTTTTCCAGCAGAATCCTGATTCCGGCAGCAGCTCCTCCGAAGATCATCAAACATGTGAAAGCAAAGGAAATAACATAAGTATCATGTCTAAATATGAAATGTATCAATGAATAACAGTAAATTATGATACAAAATAGTGATGCAAATTGGACGTATCAACCCCCCCAAGCTTAGACCTCGCTTGTCCCCAAGCGAAAACTAAACTCGGTAAACATGACCACAGGTTTATGGAGTGAAGTGTCGATAATCAAAATACGAACAAGAAGCATCACATTCACTAAGGCACAAATTATAATAGACAGCAACTTCCCTTTATAAGATGTAAGCTTGCAATAGGTAAAAGGGAATCACATGTAAAGATGCACAAGGTAAATTATAATTGGCAATGGCAAACCTTAGTTCTTGGTCAAAGAATGGAGAACATGCTATTCTCTCTTTTAAACGGAACCTTTTAAAACAGAGCTAATATAGCAAAGACTATATGCTCAACAAAGTAAACTTTTGCATTCAAAGAAAACTTTCAAAGATATATTCCTTCAGACAAAAGCATTATACAAAACAAGGAAGGTAATAAACATGATTAAACGGATCAACATATGGATGAGTGAAACATAACAACTCAAACGCTTGCTTGAGATAGAGGGAAATAGGTTGACTCAACATAAAAGTAAAAGATAGGCCCTTCGCAGAGGGAAGCAGGGATTAAACATGTGCTAGAGCTTTTCATTTGTAAAACAGAGGTAAAAATTGTTTTGAGAGGTGGTTGCTTTTGTCAACGACTAGCAACGGAGTTCTAGATATCTTCCATACTAAACAAGTGAGAGCGGTTCCGAGATGTTTAATTAGTTGGCACTTTGGTGCTCTTTTATAGCTTTGCACTCCTCCCCACCTTTTTCCTTTCTCAAACCATGGCTAACCGATTCCATCGGGTCCCGACCAACTTTCACAAACCATTGGAGGAGTGCCTTTTTCTTTCTTTTAGAATTAAGATTATAATGGTCTGACCAGCTCTCTTGCAAAATTAATGACGAGCAGATGAAGCTGCCTAGTCGAGGGGTACTTAATTTAGTATGGAAGATAACAAACCCATCCACTACGTCCTCATGAGCTAAAAACAGTGGCACAAAATGAGAAGTGTTTGAAAGTTTTTGAAAGGTAGCACATGAAAATTTACTTGGAATGGCTTAAAATACCATGCATAGGAATTTATAGTGGACTCTTTGGAAGTGACTTGGCTTTTGGGAATTGGATGCACGAGAAGTATTTCCTCTCAGTACAGGTTTTTGGCTAGCAAGGTTGGGTAGCAAGCATAAGAGTTGCATGAAACAAACAAACATACATATAATAAGAACAATCATGCAAACTCCCCTGAAAGTACAACGATTTTAACTTTAAGAATAACAATGCTTATAAGCCAAACATAAGGAAAACTGAAGTGATGTAACTACAAGCACTTCTTTATTCTTTTCTACTCAAACTTCAAGGTAAAGTTGCTACTGACCAAGCTAGGTTTGCCAAAACCAACTGAATCTACTCATGCTCCCAATGTGATACCAATACCAATCAACAAGACTAGTCACATAAGAGAGATTGCAGACTAATATAAAGTGTGTAAAAAGTAAACGATAAAACTTCTCATTAATATTTCATTACCGCAACTGACACAAAAGGATACAAAGATAACTAACTAAGGAGGATACTTCCAACTGCAAACTATTCTATATGATAACTTCTCTATTCATGATAAGACTCTACTTGAAAAGTAAATGAACAAAAGGTAGTGATGTGATACCGCGGCACTCCCCCAAGCTTGGAACAAGCCAAGGGGATGCCTATACCGATGACGAATTACTTCTTTGGCGGCGGCGGTGGATAATCTCGAATAAGCTTCGCAATCAAGTCCTTCAGATCATCAATCTTGTACTCGAGGTTACGAATCATCTCAAAATTGTGCTAATACGGTTCATGAACCTGTCATCAAGAGAATCCCAGCTCTTGGAATTATTTCCCCATCCTTCTTCACTCTTGGAGCTTCCTGTCCCTGCATTGTTAGAACGGTCTATATCCCAGCCAGAGGGTAATCGTGATTTGGGCACCTTTTGGAACTGATGTTCATGAATTAGAGTATGGAAGGGACTTTGGCTTGGCGGAGATGCTCGTGGAGCTAAGGTGTGATATGGCACACCTCCTCCGGTCCTTATGCGAGCGCTCTTCTTGAACTTGTCATGATCTGTCACCACCCCTATGCTGGCAATCACGGTGCTTGGCCTTGGACCTTGATCTTCCTCCTCATCTTCTCTTTCAACCTCTTCTTTCTGCCGGAAATCTTTGATGTCACCTTCTGGAGGTGTCTTCTCCTTGTCACCGCTTGAAGAGGCCATGACTCCCCAAAGCTTAAGATCAACTCCTGACAGAAACAGCTCGAAACAAAACACGACGAGAAAACGATATACAGACCTCGGGAACTCCGGGGGGTTAAATAGGCGAAAATTATACATCGAAACGAAGTCACAGGAGGAAACCGGGACGGAAAAGAGTTCCGAGGCGTTCTCACACGGGGGTGGCGCGGCCAGGGGTGGGCCCGCGCCACCCGTGTGTGAGACCCACACGGACTTCTTTTCCTCCCCGTTTTCGTCTCGTGATTTTTCATATTTATTAAAAACAGCAAAAATATTAAAAGAAGAACTTTTCGCAAAACTTTTCTGACTAGAACTGTTACCTATTCGAAAACGAACTCTGCAGGTTCCTGCAGTTTGTCTTGGATGTAATCTTCCGGAGAAATTGTTTCAATAACATCAACATCTTCATTATATGAATCTCCAGAAATATAATGTTTGAGTCTTTGCCCATTCACCACTTGTGTAGAATCATCTTTCAATGAAGCAATCTTAATAACACCTGAGCGGTACACTTCCACAATAACATATGGTCCTTCCCATTTAGAAAGTAATTTACCTGCAAAAATCTGAGACGAGACCTATACAATAGAACTTTCTCACCAACATGAAACTCTCTCTTAAGAATTCTCTTATCATGCCATTGCTTGACTTTCTCTTTGAAAAGTCTGGCATTCTCATACGCTTCGTTTCTCCACTCATCTAGAGAACTCAAATCTAACAACCTCTTCTTACCGGCTAGTTTAAAATCTCTATTAAGCTCTCTCACTGCCCAAAAAGCTTTGTGTTCTAATTCTAAGGGCAAGTGACATGCTTTTCCGTAAACCATCTTATAAGGAGACATACCCATGGGATTCTTATAAGCTGTTCTATAAGCCCATAAAGCGTCATTTAACTTACTAGCCCAGTTTTTCCTAGGTCTACTAACAGTCTTCTGCAAGATAGACTTAATCTCTCTATTTGAAAGCTCTACCTGCCCACTAGTTTGGGGATGATAAGCAGAAGCAATTATATGATTGACATCATACTTAGCAAGAGTCTTTCTAAAACTACCGTGAATAAAATGAGAACCTCCGTCAGTCATAAGATATCTAGGCACTCCGAACCTAGGAAAAATAACATCCTTAAGCATTTTTAACGAAGTCTCACCATCGGCACTCTTTGTAGGTATGGCTTCTACCCATTTAGTAACATAATCAACAGCAACAAGTATATGGGTATAGCCTTTTGAAGGAGGAAAAGGACCCATAAAGTCAAATCCCCAACAATCAAACGGTTCAATAACAAGAGTGTAATTCATAGGCATTTCATTGCGTCTAGAAATATTTCCAACTCTTTGACATTCATCGCAAGATAAAACGTACCTTCTGGCATCCCTAAAGAGGGTTGGCCAATAAAAACCTGATTGTAGAACCTTCTGTGCGGTTCTATCTCCAGCATGATGCCCTCCATAAGCACTGCTATGACATTTCCTTAATATCTCTTGTTGCTCATATTCTGGTATGCATCTTCTCATGATACCATCAACTCCTTCTTTATATAAGTGTGGGTCATCCCAAAAATAATGCCTCAAATCATAGAAGAATTTTCTTCTTTGCTGAGCTGTAAAGGTCGGAGGCAAATACTTGGAAACAATAAAGTTAGCATAATCAGCATACCAAGGAAGGTCCCGTGAAGTTGTATTAATTGCAGCCAACTGTTCATTTGGAAAACTATCATTAACAGGAATAGGATCAAAAGAAATATTTTCCAATCGAGACAAGTTGTCAGCCACAGGATTTTCAGCACCTTTCCTATCTACGATATGCAAATCAAACTCTTGTAAAAGCAACACCCATCTAATAAGCCTAGGCTTAGCATCCTTCTTAGTCATAAGATATCTAATAGCAGCATGATCAGTATGAATAGTAACTTTAGAATCAACAATGTAAGATCTAAACTTATCACAAGCAAAAACAACAACAAGAAACTCTTTCTCAGTGGTAGCATAATTCTTCTGAGCAGCATCAAGAGTCTTACTAGCATAATGAATAACATTCAACTTATTATCTACGCGCTGTCCAAGAACAGCACCAACAGCAAAATCACTAGCATCGCACATAATTTCAAAAGGTAAATTCCAATCAGGTGGTTGAACAATAGGAGCAGTAGTTAAAGCCTTCTTAAGAGTTTCAAAAGCTTCCTTACAATCATCATCAAAGACAAACGGTACATCCTTTTGAAGAAGATTGGTAAGAGGCTTTGAAATCTTAGAGAAATCTTTAATAAACCTCCTATAGAAACCAGCATGACCAAGAACACTACGAATACCTTTAACATCTCTTGGACATGGCATTTTCTCAATTGCCTCCACTTTTGCTCTGTCAACTTCAATACCTCTTTCAGAAATTTTATGTCCAAGGACAATTCCTTCATTCACCATAAAGTGGCATTTCTCCCAATTAAGAACAAGGTTAGTTTCTTCGCACCTCTGCAAAACTTTATCAAGGTTGTGCAAACAATTATCAAAAGAAGTTCCATAGACGGAGAAATCGTCCATGAAGACCTCCACAATTTCTTCACAAAAACCATGAAAAATAGCAGACATACATCTTTGAAAAGTAGCAGGAGCATTGCATAAACCAAACGGCATACGTCTATAAGCATAAGTTCCATAAGGACAAGTAAAAGTGGTTTTCTCTTGATCATCCTTCTTAACAGCAATTTGAGAAAACCCAGAATAACCATCAAGGAAACAAAAATGAGACTTCTTAGACAACCTTTCTAGCATTTGATCTATAAACGGTAAAGGGTAGTGATCTTTCTTAGTAACTTTGTTTACCTTCCTATAATCAATGCACATTCTATAACCAACAACTACCCTTTGAGGGATAAGCTCGTTATTCTCATTAGGTACAACAGTCATACCTCCTTTCTTAGGAACACAATGAACAGGACTAACCCATCTACTATCAGCAATAGGATAAATAATACCAGCATCAAGGAGCTTTAATACCTCATTTCTTACCACATCCTTCATCTTGGGAATTAAGCGGCGTTGATGCTCCACAACTGGCTTCGCATCTTTCTCCATATTAATGGCATGCTGACATAAAGTGGGAGAAATCCCTTTTAAATCATCAAGAGTATATCCCATAGCTCCTCGGTGTTTCCTCAATATCTCCAATAATCTTTCTTCTTCCTTTCCTGAAAGTTTTGAACTAATAATAACAGGATATATTTTCTTATCATCAATATAAGCATATTTGAGGTCATCAGGCAAAGGTTTTAATTCAAACACAGGATCTTCTCTAGGCGGCAAAGTGGTGGCAAGATCCTCCACAGGTAGATTATGCTTGAGTAATGGTGGTTGACGAAGAAGAATATCGTCAATCTCTTCTCTTTCCTTGCTAAAAACATCACTTTCGTGATCTTCCATGAATTGCTGCAAGGCATTATTAGGGGCAAGAGCAATAGAAGCAAGCTGCTCAACTCGAAAATTTTCATTAGGCGTTTCATTCTCATAAGAAGTCTTAGCAAACTTGGAAAAATTAAACTCATAAGACTCTCCATTAAACTTAGTAAAATTTTTCTCTTTCTTACAATCTATTATGGCGCCACAAGTGTTCAAAAAGGGTCTACCAAAAATAATAGGACAAGTTTTACTAGCCTCCTTACCGAGTACTAGAAAATTAGTAGGGTACTTAGTCTTACCGCAAAGAACTTCCACATCTCGAACAATACCAAGAGGCCAAACAGTCTCTCGGTTAGCAAGCTGAACAACCACATCAATATCTTCAAGTTCACAAGCGCCAATCTCGTGCATAATTTCTTTATAAAGCTCCAAAGGAATAGCACTTGCACTGGCACCAATATCACATAAGCCATAATAGCAATGATCTCCAATCCTGACAGAGATAACAGGAACACTTGCTTTCCTGTGCTTTTTAGGATGCGAAAGAATGTTAGAAACATCTTCACAAAAAAGAATATATTCATCTCCCACATCTTTAGTTACAAGATCTTTCAATATAGCAACAGGAGACTTAATAGTAATTTGCTCATCAGGCTCTGCAGCTTTCTTAGTACTTTTATTAGACACACTTACCAAAGTAGAGTACTTCTTTACCTTAGCAGGGAAAGGTGTCTTCTCAATATAAGGTTCAGGAACGATGCTATCAACAGTACAAACTTCAGTAGCTGCAGCAGGTATATGACTAATAGAATCTTTGTAAGGCGCATGATATTTGTTCCAATCTTTCTTTGGAACGTCAATATAAGAGGCAAAGGCCTTAAGACAATTAGCAAGTATTTGGGAATCAAGACCATAAGCAGTGCTAACACTATGAAAGTCATCGGTTCCCATAAAAGATTTAATGCATTCATAATCATAGTTTATACCTGACTTCCTACCCTTGTCGTTTTCCCAACCTTCAGCATTCTCTTGTATACGGTCAAGAAGTTTCCACTTGGCATCTTCTTTCATATGAGTAAATGATCCAAAGCAAGAAGCATCCAAATAATCCTTATCAGGAAGAGTAAGCCGCGCATAAAAATTATCAATAACAATATTATTGGGGAGCTCATGAATGGGGCATTTGAGCATTAGTAACTTCAATCTCCCCCACGCTTGGGCAATACTCTCTCCATCATGAGGCCAAAAATTATATATCTTGTTACGGTCTTTATGAATTTCACTTGGAGGATAAAACTTGGAATAAAAGAGAGGCACAATATCCTCCCATGCCATAGATGGACCATCTTGGAGTAGTCGATACCACTCTTCAGCTCTGCCTTTCAATGATATAGAGAATAATTTCTTCTTGACCTGGCTTGGTGAAATACCTGCACACCTGAACAACTCGCATAATTCATGTATAAACAATAAGTGATCACCCGGATGGACAGTTCCATCTCCTGAATAGCAGTTATCCATAATACGCCCAACAATTTTCATAGGTATTTTAAAAGGATCAATTTCAGCAGGCGGTGGCGGTGGTGGTTCCTCCGCATGTGCAGCAGTAGCAGTAGTAGTAGAAGTGTTTCCAAATAGGAAACCAAATGGAGAGTTCTCCATAGCAGAGTAAAATAAAAGACAAAAAATAAAAACAATACTCACAGTGACGGTTACCTTTACTAATTCCACTCTTCAATAGCGCTACACTCCCCGGCAACGGCGCCAGAAAATAGTCTTGATGACCCACAAGTATAGGGGGTGTATCGTAGTACTTTCGATAAATAAGAGTGTCGAACCCAACGAGGAGCAGAAGGTGTTGATGAGCAGTTTTGATCAAGGAATCACTGTAAATACTAGCAAACAGGTTTTCAGGAGTATTTGGTAATACGAGTAAATAAAGTGCGAGTAAATAAAAGACAGTAGTAACAATTGCAGCAAGTGGCCCAATCCTTTATTAGCAAAGGACAAGCCGGTTGTGTTCTTATAATAACCAAACGTTCTCGAGGACACACGGGAGGTTTCTGTCAAGAGCTTTCGCTTCATAGAGCCAATAGTATTTATTGATTTGGTAAGTGTTATGGGGGTGAACCTGTGCTAGCGCACTACCCTTACTAGGATAAATACACACTTGTGATTATACCCCTTGCAAGCATCCGCAAATACAAGAAAGTAATTAAGATAAATCTAACCACAGCCTTAAGATCTAGGATCCTACGCTCCCTGGTGCAATGGTTTCCCAACGGAGGTTTAGGTTTCTGTCACTCCAGCAACCCCACAGTCGGTGACCAAATACACAATGCATCTCACTAGGCCCATAAATGGTGAAGTGTCATGTAGTCGACGTTCACATGACACCACTAGTGAAATAGCACCACAACAATATCAAACCATTAAATATTTCTCAACAATAATTCACTACTAACATCTTGACTTCTCCCATGTCCTCAAGAACTAAACAAACTACTCACTAGACATCATATGGATCATGATCAGAGGTGAAATAATGGTAAATAACAATCTGAACATAAACCTTAATTCAACGGTTCCACTCAATAGCATCAACTACAAGAGTAATCAACACCGGGAAAGTTTCCCCTATGAATATAGCAAGATCCAACTCAAGATGTTACAACGGGATGGCGAGGTGATGGTGGAGATGAAGGTGCTGGTGATGGAGATGATGATGATGATGATCCCGATGAAGTCCGGTGCGATGGTGATGACGATGGCGATGATCTCCCCTCTCCGGGAAGGAATTTCCCCGGCAGATTTCTCTCTGCCGGAGAGCTTTCTCTCTCTGGTGTTCTCCGCCCCGCAGAGGCGGCTGTGTCTAACTCTGAACCCCCCCTGACTTAGGTTTTCGGGGACGATGATGTACACGAAGGGGCGAGACCAGAGGTGGGCCAGGGCCCCCTCACACAGGGCTGGCGCGGCCAGGGGGCTGGCCGCGCCGCCCTAGCGTGTGGGCCAGCCCTGGCCCCTCTCGACTCCTCCTTCTGGCTCCGTGAATCTTCTGGGAAATTATAATTTCTGGGTATTTTTCTGGAATTTTCCTGATCTTCAAAATATGGTCTCCTGATGGTCCTTTTTCCAGCAGAATCCTGATTCCGGCAGCAGCTCCTCCGAAGATCATCAAACATGTGAAAGCAAAGGAAATAACATAAGTATCATGTCTAAATATGAAATGTATCAATGAATAACAGTAAATTATGATACAAAATAGTGATGCAAATTGGACGTATCACTACTCCCTCCTCATCATAGGAGACAGCAAGGTTGATGGAGATGGCGGTGAGGTCGATGGAGACGGCGGAGACGGCGATGGAGACCGATGGAGATGGCTCCGGGGGCACTTCCCCGTCCCGGCAGGGTGCCGGAACAGAGACTTCTGTCCCCCGAAATTTGTCGACGGCGGCGGCGGAGCTACGGAACTGTTCTGGAAATTTCGCCGACTCCTCTAGGGTTTTCCGTCCTGAGGCTTTATATAGGCGAAGGGGCGTCGTCAGGGGGCAGCCAGGGGCTCCTCACACCAGGGTGGCACGGCCAGGGCCTGGGCCGTGCCACCTATGTGTGAGGGAGGCCTCTGGCCCCCCCTCCGGCTCTCTTTCGGTCTCCAGGAAGCTTCCGGGAAAAATAAGACTTCTGGCTTTTGTTTCGTCCAATTCTGAGAATATTTCCTGTGTAGCTTTTCTGAAACACAAAAACAGCAGAAAACAGGGAACTGGCACTGTGGCATCTTGTCAATAGGTAAGTTCCGGAAATCGTATAAAAGTGCCACAAAGTGTAATGAAACGCAAGGCAAATGGTGTAAAAACAAGCATGGAGCATCAAAAATTATGGATACGTTGGAGACGTATCAGACACCACTAGTGAAATAGCACCACAACATATAAATATCAAACCATTAAATATTACTCAACATAGTTTCACTACTAACATCTTGACTTCTCCCATGTCCTCAAGAACTAAATGAACTACTCACAAGACATCATATGGATCATGACCATAGGTGAAATAATGGTAAATAACAATCTGATCATAAACCTTAATTCAACGGTTCCACTCAATAGCATCAACTACAAGAGTAATCAACACCAGGAAAGTTTCCCCTAAGAATTGGACAAGATTCAACCCAAGATGTTAAAGCGGGATGGCGTGTTGATGGTGATGACGAAGGTGCTGGTGATGATGGTGATGAAGATGATGATCCCGATGAAGTCCAGCTCGACGGCGATGGCGATGGCAATGAACTCCCCTCTCTGGGAAGGAATTTCCCTGACAGATTTCTGCCTGCCGGAGAGCTTTCTCTCTCAGTGTTTTCCGCCCCGCAGAGGCGGTGGAGTCTATCTCTGATCCCCCCTGACTTAGGTTTTCGGGGACGACCATATACGCGAGGGGGCGATGGTAGAAGTGGTCCTGGGTGGCCACACCACTGGGTGGCGTGGCCAGGGGCTGGCCCGCCCCACCTGGTGGTGTGGGACCCCTGCTGCTCCTCTCGCTCTCTCCTTTTGGCTACTTTCGTCTTCTGGTAATATATGAATTTCTGGGTATTTTCCTGGAATTGCTGATATTCAGAAATATGGTGTCTTGACGGTCCTTTTTCTAGCAGAATCCTGACTCCGGCAGCAAGTTCTCCAATAATCATCAAACATGTAAAAGCAGAGGAAACAACATAAGTATCACCTCTAAATATGAAATATATCAATGAATAACAGTAAATTATGATATAAAATAGTGATGCAAAATGGACGTATCAGCGCCATTGCTGGGGAGGTAAGGTAAAAGGTACTCATATCCTCTGGCTACTAAGCTATCTTCTAGTATTGTTGCTGGTGTGTTAGTGCTTGAAGTTATTTTCTTTAGATTATGCAATTATATCTTTCTGTTTCTTATTTTTATTTTCACTAGTTAGGCTTAATGGAAATCAACAAAAAATTAGACATATTTATAGTATTTATCTTGAGTTAGGACATAAAGTGTTTGAAGATAAAATTAAAAACCTATGAAACTTTATTTGCATACTAATAGCAATGTTATTAGTATGAATTCTTTGAACACCATTATTGCTAAGGCTATGGAAAAGTCTAAGATTGGGGAAGCTGAGCATGATATTTTTAGTCCCCCAAGCACGGAGGAGAAAATTTACTTTGATGATACTATATCTCCAATTTATGATGATTACAATGATGAATATGATATTTTTAGTCCACCTACTATTGAGGAGAAAATTAATTATGATTACAATATGCCTCCTATATTTGATGACTATGGTGATGAGAATAATAATAATAGCTATTTTGTTGAATTTGCTCCCGCTACAATTAATAAGAATGACTATGTTTATGTGGAGAGTATTAATTCTTTTATGCATGTGGCTCATGATAAAATGTTTTATGTGATAGTTATATTATTAATTTTATTCATGATGCTACTGAAAGTTATTATGAGAGAGGGAAACATGGTTTTATGCATCTCAACAATATTAAGTTTCCCCTCTTTATGTTGAAAATCTTGAAGTTACACTTGTTTTGCTTTCCTATGATTGTTGCTTTGTGCTGTCATGACGTGTTTCTTTACAAGATTTTTTTCATAGGAAGTGGGTTAGACTTAAAAGTGTTTCGTATTTGCTTTTTGATGCTCTCTTTTTCTTCAAGCTCTTTTCTGGCGCTTACGTGAGCATCTTTTAAAAGCACTATGCCTATCTTAATGGCTATAAAGAAAGAGCTTTTGGGAGACAACCCATTATATTTTTTGCTTTTAGTTTATTTTTGTTTCTTTGAGTCTTGGAAGTTTTTACCTCTGTAGCAACCTCTCCTTATCCTTTTTACTACGTTTTTGTGCCAAGAATAGCCACTAATAGGAATAAGGTAAGATTTGGAGAATTTGCTGTCCACAAACAGATTTCTGTGCTTCGCTGTACAAAATCGTGAAAAATCTCAGAACGCCGTATTGATCTGCAATTTTTTTGAACATGCCCTAGGTTATTATCTAAATTTTGTTAGTTTTGCACTTTTTGATTTGAGCAACAGAAGATTTTCAAAAAAATCGATCTTTACCTGCTGTTATGTTTTGACAGATTTCTGCCACTATTTGCATTTGCCTCTTAATCTCTTTCTTTTTGAGTTCTTTTGATTGGAAGAATTTTTTAAAGAAGTTGCTACAGTAGCTAATGTTTTAATGGATGTTGTACTTGAGTTAAAACTGAACCAAAAGTGGATCTACTATCTTGCATAAACTAATGTTGCCAATGAGAATTGTGTGAAGTTTTGTATGAAGGAAGTTTTCAAGTGTAGGGAAAGGAGAATGATGTGATGAGATGAAGAATGGACAAAAGCTCAAGCTTGGGGATGCCCATTTCACCCCAAGAAATATCCAAGAAGTACAAGCGTCAAAGCTTGGGGATGCCCAAGGCACCCCCTTCTTCATCAACAAAAATATCAGGTCATCTTTAAAGACACTATATTTTTATTGCTTCATATGCTATGTGTTTTTCTTGGAGCATCTTTATTTTTGTTTTCAGTCTTTTGTTT
This sequence comes from Dactylis glomerata, assembly GCA_007115705.1. Classification (NCBI taxonomy): domain Eukaryota; kingdom Viridiplantae; phylum Streptophyta; class Magnoliopsida; order Poales; family Poaceae; genus Dactylis; species Dactylis glomerata. Next base: position 18,903,310 of record QXEO01000546.1, read on the forward strand.
TGTATGCTATAATAAATTGTTGGATCCCAGCATTTTTGCTTTGGAGAGAGACACGCTCCATTTTCATTGCCTAGAACACTCTAGTTTTCACTCTTATTGTTCTACGAGTGTTCTCTTTTGCTAATACTGCGTTTAGCTTTTGTTTTTCACCTTTATTTTTGTTCAGAACTTGTTAGTTCTTTGTAGTTAGGTGTGTTTAGACCTCTGGTATTTGTTGATTTTTATCTTTGAGAGTTGTTTCAAATAGGTTGATTGGTGTTGGAAAAGAGTAAAATATTTCATGCTTATAGTGGTGCAAAAGGAAGCTTGTTTAGACCGTGGCTTAGACTTTAGCATGTCATGCTAGATATTATTTTGATTATATGCTTAGTAGTTATTGTTGTAGCATGACTTGTCTCAAATGACTGAGAATGCTAAATGTGCCATTGAAAGAATCATGCGTTGTTTTTATTATATAGAAGCATAATATTATGGTATTCTCCTTTGATGCTTTATTTGGGTTGACTTGGCGCATGCTTACACCATGTTATGACTATGAACCAGTCACCTCAAGCCTCTATGGTCATTTAGTTTTTGACTTGTAATATCACTTTATGCTTTGATTAATAATGTTTTGTCGCTATGCATGATTATGGCCGTTATTGCTCTCTTAGTTGGTCGCTCCCAGTCTCTTGCTAGCCTTCACCTGTACTGAGTATGAGATCTACTCGTGCATCCAACTCCCAATAACCAAAGTTTGCCAATGTGTCCACCATAACTACCTATTAGCATTTTTGCTATTCCAAGTATATTCATCATGCTTTTATCTATCTTCCAAATTAAATTTTTTGTTATAAGAACATTAGTTAGTAAAGCTCTCACGAACTTGATGGCACATTTTACTTTCTTGCACTTAATAAACTTGACCATTGTGATTCTCTTATGAAGTTATATGCTTGCAATTTGTAAGTTGAGAGTTAGCACAACCATGCTTTCATGGGGCACGTTTTCAACATTGCACTTATTCCTATTTAGTTGGTATCATGATCTTTTATTTATGGATGCCTAGCAATGTGAAATAAGTTGGAAACTTGTGAGCTCATGGAGTTTGTATATGTGGTAGAGAAACGCCTGGGCCGCTAATCTAAACCATGCATCATTCATGGTGGAAATTTACAGCATAACCATAGTGGACATTCGACGACGCATCTTAAAATAAAAAGCTATACCCAATGGTAAATAAAAGAGATGTCGAGGTGTTCATTGTCTGTTTGTCCTGTCATTTTGATATGGGAAAGTGCTATTGGTTGATGTGGGAGCAGACTGTTGTAAGGGTAAATTGCCCCTAAGTGTGTTTTTGGTAATTAATGACAATCCCTATGGACTAATGTTTTCATTGAGATTTTTATGAAGGAATTGTTCATAGGAATTGCTTGAAGTCCATGTGTTGGATTCAAGGCTTGGATGCCATGAAGATAAAGATATATCTTAAGTATTGGCATCAAGATCATTGAACAAGAAGAGATGAATCCAATATGATCAAGAAGAAGAAATAAAGATGTTGTTCTTGTGTAGAACTCAAGTAATCCATGCTCTAGCTTATGTGCTAAGCCAAGGAGTCTCAAGATCTTGAGAGTTTGGTTACATGAGAAGAATTCAAGTTATGGCTCTATGTCGAGGTCACGATGGTCTCATGAGTTGAGCCATGGTTGACCAAGACTTAGAGCATGCAATCAAATGAAGAATTCCCTATGCATCTTAAGGGAGATTCGATAGAGCATGAGTAGATACAAGGTTGACCAAGATGAAGAGAGAATAGTGGAATCAAGTATCTTCCCATGGGCTTACATCAAAAGAAGGATTCAATATGGCCCATGGGAGAATGAAATCAAATGATGTTCTTTATCAAGGTTGAGTTGTGAAAGTTCAAGATAAGCATCTCAAGAAGATCATATGTTTGAAGCTTGTTGTCCATTTGGTTATAATGGACTTGTGAAGATGAGTGTTAACAAAGCTATCCCATAATAGTTTATGGGGGAGCAAATTAAAGTCTTCATGAAGCAACAATGATCAAGTGAAGCATTCCGGCTTGATGAGAGCATGAAGCATCATCATCAAGATCAAGCGGGATGCTCAAGGCAAAGGTATGTCCTTGCTAGGTTTTCCTTTTACCGGTCTCAAGGTGTTTGTTGGGAGACCGGGTTATAGGATAGATAGCCGCACTATCAAGAGGGGCTTTCGGTTGGGTAACTTGATCACATCGTCATAGGGAGCTCAATCCTTTGCATACTTTGCATCTTCCTAGTTTGTTGCTTCTTGGTGTTTCTCCATGTGAGGTTCTTGAGCTTGTTGCTAGCTTTCCAACAAGTCCAAGTTCATCGAAAACGGAATCCAAATGCATCGTCTATTGCGTTTTCGAGTTGAAGAGTTTTACCGGTTCTTCACTTTGGGAGGTTTCACACCTCTCCACATTTGGTATTTTTACTCTTGACATTTCTTGGTGTTTCTCTGCATAAAGTTGTAGTACTTTTTCTAAGCTTTTCAAAAAGTCCAAGTTTGCTAAAAACGGAGTTCGGATGCAAAAGTTATCGCGTTTTTCGTATGAGTGGTTTTGCTGTTTTGCAAATCCGGAGTGAAATCCGGAGCTGCTCCGGGCTGCTCCGGGCTGAGCAGTGGCCGGGTACTCGCTCCGGAGTATCGGCCGGAGCTGCTCCGGGCTCTGCTCCGGGCTGCTCCGGGATGACCGAAAAATCTCTGTAACGGGCAGTTTTGTTGCCCTATAAAAGGGGGCTTCTTCCCCAACGGTTGGACGAGTGTTCTAGGGTGTTCTTGAGCTTTTCTCTCACCTCCATTGTTGCCCTTCTTGAGCTTGCTTCCTCTCCCTTCCCCCCAATGATTCTTGCATATTTTTGAGGGATTTGGAAGAGGAGATCTAGATCTACAACTCCACCAATCAATTCCTCCTCTAAGTGAGGGGAACCCATTGGATCTAGATCTTGGAGTCATTGGTTGACCTCCACCCTTGTTCTTCCTCTCTAACTCCTCCATAGCATTTGTTGCTTTGGTGGGATTTGAGAGAGAAGGATTTGAGCACTTTCCCTTGTGTTCTTGCTTTGCATCCTTGCATAGTGTTGAGCTCTCCATTACGATTTGTTCGAGTGAGAGACCGTGAGCTTGTTACTCTTGGAGGGTGACCTCCTAGTTGGCTCGGTGGTTGTGCCACGGTGTCCTCTTCGTGGAAGATTGTGAAGAGGCCCGGGTTTCCCCTTCGTGGGAGTTGTGAAGTGGTTGTGGAGCTTGCCATCTCCGGAGTGGAGGAAAAGCTAACCATAAGAAGGGGTCCCTAGCTTCATGGGGGACTCAGAGAAGAAGGTGAGCCTTCGTGGCGTTCGGGGGCCTTCGTGGTTACCCGCATCTCTCCAACGGTGATTAGCTTACTTTATGTAAGTGAACATCGGGATACATCTTCGTCTCCGCGTGCCTCAGTTATCTCTATACCCGAGTTTATTTCCTTGTGATAGCCATCGTGCTTGAAGTACTTATATCTTGTTTATCACTTGTGAATTATATCTTGTGCTATCTTGCTTATATCTAGTTGTTGTTGTTGTTGTTGCACTTAGTTGAGCCTAGCATATTTAGGTCTTGTGCTTGAAGAAAATAAACGTTAGTTTAATTCCGCATTCCTTCAAGCCAATTCCGTAATTGTTTTTAAAACGCCTATTCACCCCCCTCTAGGCGACATCTCGTCCTTTCAATTGGTATCAGAGCAAGGTCTCTCCTTGTTTAGGCTTCACCGCCTTGAGAGTAAAGATGTCGGCTAGTTATTTAGTGCACAATGACACAATTATTTTTGATGGCACAAATTATATGCTATGGAGAAATCGCATGCTTTCTAATCTTCGGACTTTGTGTCCAAATATTGAGCGATTTCTAGATGTAGGCTTTTCTCCTCCGATGGATCCTCAAAGTCTATCTATAGAGGATGAGAAAAATTTACATCTAGAAGCTCAAGTATTTAATGAAATTTTATTGTCTGTGAGCTCCATAGTTTATGTTTGCTTGATGGGTTCAAAGTGCAAGACGTCTCATGAGATATGGACCAAGCTAGAAGAGTCATTTGGTGGGTCCATTTCTCTTGAGGTTGAAAGTGAACCCAAGGAGCTCTCTTCACCTTCACATCATGAAGAGCTCCAAATTGCTTCCACATCCGGTCGTGATTATTGTTCAAGTTCTTCCACTTCACCAACATGTGACTTGTCACAAGGTAATGATACGGTGAGTGAAGAAATCATATGTGATGATGGTAGTCTTGTTCTTTGCACCAATGATTCTATTTGTATAAATCCTAATGGTGTAGAGATTTTGGACCTAAACACTTCTTGCAAGAAATTCTTTACTCATTCGTGTGTTAAAGGTCCTTGCATATCTCCTAAAATTTGCTTGATTAAATTTTGTGATGATATGCTTGTTTCTAGTTGTGACCATACTCAAAATGATTCTATTTACTCTAGTTGTTGTATGACTAACCATGTAGAGGAAATTAAAGAAAATTGGGTCACATAATTAAAGAAGAAATCAATAGAAGAACCAAGAAGGTTTCTATCAAGAGAAGGCAATGCTATGAATGCCACGAGTATGGACATCTCGCAAGAGCTTGTCCTACACTCGAAAATGAAGAATGTGCTTCTATTGAAGTTCCATCATCATCTACGCAAGTTCACATGTGCCTTATGGCAAGCGGTTCAAAGGTAACTCCTACTTTGAATCCCGACACATCTCCTTATGATGAGAGTGATGATGATGATGATAATGATGATGATAATGAAGCTTTCTTGCATTGCA